>OX421860.1:1216071-2432142 GCA_949127965.1 Pandemis corylana
ATTCAATTGTTTCATTACTGTATTAATAGAATAAACAGTATAATTTAGAACCATAGTAAAGTAGCCGTCTTAATTGACATACCTAATTATTAGCAAGAAAGCATACATATTTAATAGAGTATTTCTAAAAAAAACTATGATAAAAATATTACCTATGTAAAAGTATAACGATATCATTATTGTGATGGAGAAAATAAATAAATGTCTTTTGGTAAACGTTTTTTCATTCATAATGCATAATTTCTGGTATGAGGCCTGTGCCCAGCAATGGGACTTGGGACTAAAAATGAGCATGATTACCTTCTACGTATACACAAAGATGTAATTTAATGTATGTATGTATACACCATGAGAGCAGACAACTTAATAGAGAGGGAATGTCATACAATTTATACATAATACATTACATTTACATATATCACGTCTTTATCCCTTACGGGGTAGACAGAGCCTAAGGTAACAAAACCTTAAGGCCACGTTTAGCATATTGTGGGCGTATAGGTGGAAAGGGGAATCAAAATAGTGATGGGTTGCTAGCCGCATCGCCTATTAGACGATTCCTAAGATTTTCGCCCATTCCCTCGATGGGCTTTTACCATCTGCGCGGGAAGAGAAGCAACTGGTACATTCTATGTTTTTTCTTTACTCCCAGACCAGCATGGAAGTACAATTTATATGACATAAAATTAAGCCAAGACGCATTTGGCATGGTTGGCCAGCCGAAGGTCAAAGAGGTCACTGGAGTTGACCAAGCAGCAATTATGATAAACTAGCTCCAGCCCGCAACGTCTTCCGAGTAGAATTAGACTTAAGAACTGACGTTGTTAGTATAGAAATAATTATTTACGCTGCGAATCTAGTCACCTACGACCTTTGACATGTTTATCGCTATCTCGCGGAAACCAGGCAATTTTCCGGGATGAAAAGTAGCCTTTGTTTTAATCTAAGGTAACAGCTATCTTCGTTCCAAATTTCATTTAAATCCGTCCAGTGGTTTCAGCGTGAAGAAGGAACAAACATACACACTCACATTGTCACAAACTTTCGCATTTGTAATATTAGTAGGGTATGGACAATTAATGTAAGTCGTTGTATTGTTTCACTCACTAAAACTGGAGTATTGGTAAAAACGGGAAAGTTAATATAATCACGATCACGACACAATTTTTTGCATATACTCGTATGTCAAAAATCTTCCATGCTATGGTCTGGGAGCTAAGAAAAAACATAGAATGTAACAATTGCTTCTCTACCCGCGCAGATGGTAATATGATCGAGGGAATGGGCAAAAATCATAGGAATCATGTTACAGGCGATTAGGCTAGCAATCCATCACTATTTTGATTCCATTTTCCACCTATACGCCCACAATCTTGCTAAATGTGGCTTGTAGGTACCTGTTACCTTAGACTCTGTCTACCCCGTAAGGGATAAAGACGTGATTTGTGTATGTGTATGTATGTATGTCGAAAAAGTCAGATGTGTTGCCACAATTTTAGAGCCCTTTTTACTATAATTGGTTATTTTCTCTGTGATCTAGACCAGCCATTCCTAAATTGTGCTTCGTGGAGCCCCGGGGCGCCGCAAAGCCTCTGAGGAGGCTCCGCGCAGCTGTGTGTCAGATAAAAAAACATGATGCCGCCCAATAGATGGAAAACGCAATTAGAAAGAATGCGTCACATTTTTTTTTTCATTTTAGGGCTCCGTCAAAATTTTTCCGTCACCAAACAAGTCTGAGAACCTGATCTAGACAGACACTACGCATCTATTTTCACCCGAGCTAACATTACCGAATCTAATAAGCCATCAAACTTTTAGTTCAAATTACCATTTATGCTTTAATTCGCAAACACAACGTGTTGAGATAAACCAAATTAATGCGAAGTTCGCGTCAAGGGGACGGGTCGAATTATTGTGACCGACTTCAGCCATCTTGTTTGTGTTCGTAGTGTTGGCAGTACCAGTACTGTTTACGCTTGGGTTTATGTCAACATTGATATAGTTTGGAAATGCTATTTTGGATTGCTGATTTTAGGGTACAATACAATATAATACTTATTTTATATTGAAACCTTTTTATTTTATATTACCAACACACCCTGGTTGGTGGCTGATTATTTTTTAGATAGCATGCTACTGAATTTAATAAGAAATAAGAAACGTTTATTGTATAAAAAGCCGTGAGATGCATTGAGATGGATAATGAAACAAATAATACAATTATTCTCGTTTAAATCATAATTTTTATTTGACAAAATATAGACACTCTGCAACAACATAACTCTAAGTTATTAACAAACAAATTTAATTTAAAATCTAAAATAAAAGTCGTTAAACTTTTATTCAAAGAACCGTTTCACCGAATTTTGATATCGTTGTACACGCTAATATTTATTAAAAATGGCGACCTCATCAAAAATCTTTGTCTATCAAACGTTATCTCGATCAAGAGTTATTCGGTGGAGCCACAGAATACTCGAAAGACAGCAGTTCATTTAGCCCATGTTTACCTACTTAAAAGGACTTCTCAGAGTGGCTCATAACGTAGATATTGCTAATATCGAGAGGCGGGCGTATTATGTTTCCATTTCAGATGAATATTCCTTTATTGGTTTCCTGTCTGTGTATTTTTGGATATGAATGTTATTTTTATACAACAAGGGAGGCAAACGAGCAAGTCGCTCACCTGATGGTAAGCCAGAGGATTGCAGCGGTGCCAGCCTTGAGGGCTAGGGTAGAATACCGCTTGTGCCAGTAATTACCCCGGCTATCTTTCTCTCCATACCGGAACACAGCGGTCCAAGCACTGCTGCTTGTCAAGTAAGGTTATTGTAATAGCATACATACATACATACATACATACACAAATCACGTCTTTATCCCTTACGGGGTAGACAGAGCCTAAGGTAACAAGACCTACAGGCCACGTTTAGCAAGATTGTGGGCGTATAGGTGGAAAAAGGATTCAAAATAGTGATGGGTTGCTAACCGCATCGCCTACCTATAACATAATTCCTAAGACGTTCGCCCATTCCCTCGATGGGATTTTACCATCTGCGCGGGACGAGAAGCAACTGGTACATTCTATGTTTTTCCTTCGCTCCCAGACCAGCATGGAAGTACCAAGTAATTACAAGCTTTCAGTTTTTACGCAATGGAGGCTATCGCGTGTGAATTTGCCGCTAGAGGCGCTAGTGTCGCGTGAGGTCCAATAACATTCATTTTTCACTGGTTCTGGCGGGCTTCGTGATAAAAGATAATTTCTTTCATTTACCTGTTGAAAAGTGATCTCCTTCGTGAAATTATAGCAAATATGCATTATTTTTTTTGGCGTTGGGAGGGGAAGGCCTAGACGGACGTTCCGAGACCAAATAGGAGACGTTTTGGAAAAAGGTCAGGTCAGGAGTACCCGAAACCGACGAGCATGTATGAAGAGATTGATGACTGTGGATGAAGCGAAAGAAATATGTCAGGATCGTAGCAAGTGGAATAAAGTAGTATCTGCCTACCCCTGTGGGAAAGAGGCGTGACGGTATGTATGTATGTAATGTGAACGCTTCGAAAGCGATTTTTTTTCCGAACAAAGCCTGCACGTTGCGCTGCAGCATAGCTACTCGATATGATGATAGTTATTTATAATTAACTAGCTGTTGCCCGCAACGTCGTCTGCATAGAATTCGTTTCGTTCGTTCGTTTGTTTCGAACTGGTGTCGGCACCCGCGGCCTTGATAGTCCGGGAGGCAGAGGCTTTTGAAACAAGTCATTTTAAGCCGGCTGATGTTAATATAGATAAGAGAATGCATGTGGCTCATGACGAAATCGATCGTCAGCTGGTCCAGTTGCGGTGGATGCGAGAGTGGGAAGCTGCGGAATATGTAAAAAAAAAAAAAAACCGAAAGTTATTTTAAGCCACATGAAATTTTGTTCATGTGTAATTGACATTGATTAGAATTAAAAAAAAATAGTCAGCTGCACGGCAGACGGGGGATTGTGCGTCAGCTGAGCGTGTGAACTTGCAAAAAAAATTAGGAAATAAAGTTATTTTATGCCGATTGAAATTTTTTTACAAGATTTTAGACATATACAGAAATGTGATATTGATAATCAGCTGCATATATAGTGGGGGAAAGACCGTCAGCTGGAGCAGGAATGTATCACTGCGCGCATATATCTCTACGACGCGCGGAATTTTCAATGCTCCGACTGACGACTTTCCCCCCAACGTTCAATCAGCTGACGAATATTTTCTTTTTTCTATATATTAACACTATAATATTTATAAATTTCATATGGTCTTTCAACAATTTATCCATGATTCATGGAAGTGAAGCGGTAACATCATTAATATGATTCATATTAGTTTGTAATACTCGGATTTATTGAAACGTAATTTAATTCAATTATTTTTATTACAATTAACATAAAACCGGATGGCCCAGTGGTTAGAGAACCTGACTCGATCCCCGGTCGGGGCAGATAGCTATTTGTATGAAAAATGCGAATGTTTGTTCTCGAGCCTTGGATGTTTAATATGTATTTAAGTATGTATTTATCTATATAAGTATGTTTATCCGTTGTCTAGTGCCCATATTACAAGATTTGCTTAGTTTGGGGCTAGGTTCGCCGGGTCAGCTAGTATCAAGGGCGTCGCCAAGGGGGGGCAGGGAGGGGCAGCTGCCCCCCCCTAGAGATTCTAAAAAAGTTGCCAAATATATTGCAACCAAAGTCCTAGACTAGTCATAGAGAATGAGAAAAGTATGAATTGTAGTAGGTAAAGTCAACTTGCCCCCCCCCCCCCTGCGCCATCGGCTGGCGACGCCCTTGGCTAGTATATATATAGAAACGAGAATATATTCGTCAGCTAAATGCCCGTTGGTGGAAAAGTCATCAGTCGAGCCATTGAAATATAATGTAGACGACGCGTATACACACACACATACACATTATTGTTTCCTAGTTTTAAGGTTGTGGGTAGATAGATTATTATTGCAATAAATGAGAGTTCTGAGGGTAGCGTTAGAAGCCCGACGGAGGGCAGGCTGTTTTTAGTCGCCTATGTCACGTGATGCTCGCCGCGCGTGTGCTAACGCTGCCACCACTCGATATCATAAAACCTAGTGTTCAAATTATTTGCCCAGTGCCCTGCATCCCCTACAAAAGTGGTCCTACGAACCGAATTAATACGGAAAAAGTTTTGTGATATAGCTGCTACAACGGTCGGCCGCCATGTTTAACACTCCGCCAGCATCTAAGTGTAAACTTGCCACCACATCAGAGCGAGCAATCATGAAAAGTGCAATCCAAGAAGGCACGAAAAAGTTGCTTGACGCTCAAGCCTATTCAGATGAAGCCATGTCCGCAAAAAGCATTGATGTTCGTGTACGAGGAGGTACATCTGACAATTGCAGCGTCAAGACCGAGGCACCGCAGCAGCTCTTGCCTAAAGCTCCGGCATCAACTGACAGCAAACACTCCAATCGCAGCGAGCTTGAATTCATAGCCCGCCAGAAACAGCTAGAATTGGAAGCAGCAGAAGCTGACGCACGCATACAAATTGAGCTAAACAAAAAAAAGTTAGCTGCGGAGATCGCCGCGCTCCGACTAGAACGTTCGCAAAACGGGAGTGTAAGTGCCAGATCTCGCAACATGCAAAAGGTGGATGAATGGATAAACCGTAGCCGCGAAGATGCCATGCAGCAGCCACCTACTGAGCTGTACCACGGGGCGCCGACCGCCGCGGCGGCCGCGCCTAGCGACATCCAACAACTTGCTGACGCACTAAAGATAGCCATCACCACCGCTACAATCGACGATCAACAGATTCTATTACGCGCTAGATCTAATAAGGAGCTACCACTATTTTACGGTGACCCAATAGAATGGTTGTCATTTAAAAACGCGTACACTGAGTCCTCTGAACTATGTAAATACAGTGATACAGAGAATATCTGCCGATTACGTCATTGTTTACGCGGGGAAGCAAAAGAAACGGTATCGTCACTTCTCATTGGTAACACGTCGGCAAAAACCATAATAGACGCCTTGGAGTTGCGTTACGGCAGGCCCGAAACTATCATACAAAGGATTACTGCACAACTGAGAAAGCTGCCACCGCTGCCGCCGGCGTATTATAACGAGCTCGTCAACTTTTCTATAAAAATAAAAAACTACGTAGCCGCCGCTCGAGCAATAAAACAAATAGATTATTTACGTAGTCCCGAGCTAATGAATGCGGTTATAACAAAGTGCCCGACTGCGCTTATTACCAAGTGGGCCGATTATTCTTACACCCACCGAGATGAAAATAAACCTAAGCTCGAAATATTTTCTGATTTCTTATACGATGAAGCCACAAAGGCATCAATGGCAGGTATAAGTCATATCTATACCTATAAAAAACCCGAAGAACGAAAATTCCAAGAAAATAGGCACATTATATTGGCACAATCACAGTCATCTCATAAAACTACAGCTACAGCAACGGGTGGTGACAAAAAATGTGCATTTTGCCACGATAATTATCACGAACTACCTAAGTGTTCTAGGTTCAAGAAAGCTATGCGAAGGGACCGTTGGCGTTTCATTAAAGGGAGACGTTTGTGCCATAAATGCCTCATACACAAACATAACAAAGACGAATGCCCCGCCGCCAACTGCGAGATCGATCAGTGCGGGCTCCCGCACCACGAGCTGCTGCACTGGCCCGCGCCGGCCGCCGCGCGGCCCCAGCAGGTGCACACCGCCTCCGAAGGGACCGACGACGTCCCCAGCGATGACAGCGACGACCACAGCGGCGACCGCGACGTCCGCGACCCTACACACGATCATAGTGAAAGTGTAAACAACACGATCGCAGTGTCTACCTAATTCAATCGTAATGTTAAAAATCGTGCCGGTAGTGTTACGTGGCCCTAAGGGCGCGGTCACAACGTACGCGTTGTTGGACGACGGTGCGACAATTTCTTTAATCGGGAGTGACATCGCGGACTCGATAGGTCTAAAAGGACAAAAGAGACAATTGCGTATGTGCGGTGCCTGGGAAAACAACGAAATAGTTTGTACATCAGAGACTGTAAGTTGTAGCATAAGTGGTTTAGATAGTCACAACATTTTTGAATTTAGTGCTCAAAAAATAAGTGAATTAAATTTGCCCGAACAAAACATGTTGAAAGTTAATACTTCCCACTACGAGCATTTAAATAGCATTACATTGAATTATATTCCAGGAGTGAATTTCAAACCAAAAGTCTTGATTGGTCAAGATAATTATGATTTAATTAAACCATTGCAATTGTTAACTGGTAACAAACACGAACCATTTGCTACATTAACTCCATTGGGTTGGTGTATATAATGTGTACTTACTATATAAGGTATACCTTGGATAAATTGTTGAAAGACCATATGAAATTTATAAATATTATAGTGTTAATATATAGAAAAAAGAAAATATTCGTCAGCTGATTGAACGTTGGGGGGAAAGTCGTCAGCCGGAGCATTGAAAATTCCGCGCGTCGTAGAGATGTATGCGCGCAGTGATACATTCCAGCTCCAGCTGACGGTCTTTCCCCCACTATATATGCAGCTGATTATCAATATCACATTTCTGTATATGTCTAAAATCATGTAAAAAAAATTCAATCGGCATAAAATAACTTTATTTTCTTATTTTTTTTGCAAGTTCGCACGCTCAGCTGACGCACAATCCCCCGTCTGCCGTGCAGCTGACTATTTTTTTTTAATTCTAATCAATGTCAATTACACATGAACAAAATTTCATGTGGCATAAAATAACTTTCGGTTTTTTTTTTTTGACGTGTTCAATGGAGTCTCACAGCAAGCGCCCCCGCGGGTGCGTCAGCTGACCTTCACTTTCCTTATTAGGGACAGCTTCTTTACTTGTATTTGAAGTAACGATCGGCATAAAAACACTTTTCAAAATAGCCTCTGCCTCCTGGACTATGAAGCGATAGTTGACGTCACGCTCGCCGCCACGTCAGGCAGGACATGTTTCGACTTGCATTGCGCGGGTAGTTCTTTTGTTTTGGTTATGGTTTAGTGTGACACTGGGCGGCATACATAATGTTTGTATGGTTTTGATACAAACTCAAAATAATGTCTACTAAGAAGTTTTACTAGTGTTATTTGGAAATATTTTGCTCTACCTAATCACCTGCAAAAGATCTGCGTGAAAAGACACGGATACGGATTTTTCTTTTCCCTCGGGTATCCGCGGATACGGGTATCCGGAAAATCACTACACAAAACATTACTGATTCGAATCATATTTCGTGTTGCACCATATTAGCGTGTGTGCCATCTCGAACGGACACGTGTTTGATTTCTACACGTTGCTTGCCGTCGTGTCTTTCATTTTGACACGGGATTTATGGCCTCCTACACAGAGTACGCACGCTTCGCACGTCGCGAGAACATATCTCTCAAGTCCTGGCACGTAAAGGGGTTACCGATTCGGAACGTTTTGATTCCAGATTCCGTACAAAATTCCAGAATCATACAATCGCATAGTTCCCGCAGAATAGCGTTAAATGAATTCTGTACAAACGGAATCGCGAGCAACCGCTACTTAAAAACAAATTAACTATTTTTTGGAAACCTACATTTTCATGACAACGATGCACATCAAAGAAAGAAAGAAAGAAGACATTTATTCCTTGAAGACACACAAATATAAGAGAATATATAAAATTTTATAGAAAACTAGCCTTCCGTCCTCAGCTTCGCCCGCGTTAAATTTATTTTCCCGTAGGAAAAGGTAAAAGTAGCCTATGTCACTCAGTGATAGTGCAGCTTTCTAAAGGCAAAAGAATTTTTGAAATCGGTCCAGTATTTTCGGAGCCTATTCAAAGCAAACAAACAAACAATAAAAATTTTCCTCTTTATAATATTATTACCAGCCTTCCGTCCGCAGCTTCGCCCGCGATAAATTAATTTTCCCGTAGGAATAGGTATTTTCCCGCGGTAAAAAGTAGCCTATGTCACTCAGTGATAATGTAGTGATAATGTAACGGCAAAAGAATGTTTAAAATCGGTCCAGTAGTTTCGGAGCCTATTCAATGCAAACAAACAAACAATCAAATTTTTCCTCTTTATAATATTATTATTATTATTATAGATTATAGATAGATAGATAGAAAATAATCAAGACATGAAAAATAGATCATGAGCGTTGTGTGTGTCTTCGCAAAAGTGAAACGGTCGCTGGATCATGTAATAGTTAATCCACCATTAACTCATGATAGTTAATGAAGCTCCCTCGACAAAAAGCCGAAACAAACTGCAAACGGTTAAGCTTTTAAGCTCCGCTGAAGCTTATTAACTCGGCTGCACTCATTTTTCTTGTCGAGGAGTCGAGAACACTGCACTAGCTTATAGTTGAGTGCGACAAAATTGCTTTTTATCAGCCGCCAGCAGCTACCGCTTATTACTGTTCACTTGAAAGGCTAGAGGACAATGCCAAGCGACTTGCGATATTGAAAATTTTAAAAATCTAAGGGACATGCACATTTTCACATTCACATTCACAAATCATGTCTTTATCCCTTATGGGCTAGACAGAGCCTAAGATAACAAGACCTACAGGCCACGTTTAGCAAGACACTGAGGGCGTAGAGGTGGAAAGTGGAATCAAAATGCACATTTTGGTACTCTAAGAAATATGGCGTTTCATCATTATTTCTGGGAATTCATCATGCTGGTCTGGGAGTAAAGAAAAAACATAGAATGTACCAGTTGCTTCTCTTCCCGCGTAGATGGAAAAAGCCCGAGGGAATGGGCGAAAATCTTTTACTAAATCTCACTTGGGGGAGAGGGGGGGTCTTGGCAAATATCACGTAATTTTTTTTTTTAGCAGAAAATGGTGTAAAACTGCGTGAAAATTAAGTTAAATTAAAGTTGAATTAATAATTAAAATTACAGCAATCCTTGCTAGTCTTGAAAAAGTAATTAAACAAATTGTGTTTTGTTTTTTAATAAATCCAATACTTTTATACCCAAAGTACAAGTTTTGAAAAATCTCACGTGAGATCGTGGTGGGGGGAGGGGGTCGAGAAAAATCTTACGACATCTCACCAAGAGGGGAGGGGGGGTTAAAAAATCCTTAAAAATGCCTCACATAATTAATAGACGCCCCCTTATAGGCGATGCGGCTAGCGAGGTGTAAAACACCTGTCAAATAAAATATTGCCAACGAATAATGTGACCAATGAAAATGAGATACGAGGTCCTGCATTTTATAACACCGTAAGGACGTTAAACTTTTGATTGGTATTCTCTAGACGCCATCTTAAAAATCAGCCACTGGCTTTTTTGGCAATCGAACCTATCATTTTTTTGGGTATAAGAGTAAAACTAAATGTGACTGTCACTTTCACCATATCGGTTGCCGAAAGCAATCCGAACCGGGCTAGTGGAGCTGTCAGCAGCGCCACGTGTTCCATTTTCCGCTGAAATTCCAGGCCTATTCTAGTATGAAATTTTATGTTTCGCCGTCCTGCTCTCACTAATAGTCGTTAATATGGGAGTGAGATGGACGGTATGACACGAGGCTCGAATTTCGAACGGGTAGCCGTTGATTTTACGGGTCCGTGGTCACGACCCGAACCGGCATTAGTAGGGGATACTCGTCCCGATTTTTGGTGGAAAGGTCATTTGAAAAGGCTTAACTTTTCACGTGTATGTCTATTTATAAACGTTTCTACAGTCGACATTGACGGTTAGGCCATTAGATGTTCTTTGAGCGCAATGCTTTTTGATCGAACGTAAAATTCTTATCGAACCTGCTTACAATAAATTTCACGAGAATCGATTGAAAGCCGCGTATAGGGTATCATAAAACATACATATATGTCAGCAGGCGGTTGGATTAGTCTTTTTAATGTTTGTAAGGATTTTTGAAACATACACACACACACACACAAATCACGTCTATATCCCTTACGGGGTAGACAGAGCCTGAGGTAACAAGACCTAAAGGCCACGTTTAGCATGATTGTAGGCGTATAGGTGGAAAGGGGAATCAAAATAGTGATGGGTTGGTGCCTGCTAGCCGCATCGCCTATAACATGATTTTTATTTATTTATTTATTTATTTATTCAATAAAAAATTACAGCATTGATTCCTAAGACTCGCCCATTCCCTCGATGGGCTTTTACCATCGGCGCGGGACGAGAAGCAACTGGTACATTCTATGTTTTTCCTTTGCTCCCAGACCAGCATGGAAGTATACAATACAATACAAATACTCTTTATTGAACACCACAAATCAGTACAAAACAATACAGAATCAAAGAACAAAGTAGACAATAGGCGGTCTTATCGCTTAATAGCGATCTCTACCAGACAACCAATAAGACAGAGAAATGAGTTGGAGACAGTTTCAGTCGGTATTGGACAAGTTCTCCAACATTGCTCACTACGTATTAAACTCGTCACAAAATAAAAGGCCCATTTTGACAGTTCACGCCCACGAAGTTCTCTATTTTTACCGATCGAAATGTTTTGAAGGTAATTACATTTTTCATTGATGGTTACCACCCACCCCGCTTAGTGCTGTAGCCAGCGATTTTTTTCATATTGTCCACAGACTATTAATAATCAGTTAAGGAAAAAATAAATCGATCCATAGGTATACATATATATTTTAAGGCCGACTCGCACTTGGCCGGTTTTATTTCTTTAAATACTAGTGTTTGTACAAATTAATTACTGATTTCTTTTTGTGATTGAGTGAATGTTATTGTAACAAAAATATTAAATGAAAGAAAATCGACCTTTTTTAACATTGTATCAGTTCAAAATACCTACAATATATATATATATATATTTTATATGAATAGGAAGGCAAACGAGCAAGTGGGTCACCTGATGGTAAGTGATCACCACTGCCCATAGACACCCGCAACCCCGGAGGGATTGCAGATGCGTTGCCAACCTAGAGGACTAAGATGCAATGCCTCTTGTGCCCGTAATTTCCCCGGCTGTCTTACTCTCCACACCGGAACACAGCAGTGCAAGCACTGCTACTTAGCGGCAGGATTAGCGAGTAAGATGGTGGTAGCGATCCGGACGGACCTTGCACAAGGCTCTACCAGTCAATAATATCAGTTAATATAGTTAGTATAGTTATAATATCAGTTTAAGTTAAATTTTCTTGTCAGAACCTTAATCCAATGCACTTCACAGTACATATTCAAATCGATCAAATACCCATTCAAACTGGAATCGATTTATAATGAGTATCGAGTACCGAGTCGTATGGTTTTATCACTAGCTACGTCGCGAAAACAAAATGTCAAAACAGGCCTTTTATTTTGTAACGAGTTCATTGTATTTTTTGTATGTATTATTGTGTAGGTACCTGTAATTGTTGTGTAGGTGTATTATTATTATTATTTTAATGCTTTACTTGCTTAGGTTAAGTTAGGGTCTTTGCTCTTTCTGCTTTTTAGTAGACACTCTCTATACTCTGGTTTCTGTTGTGTCAATCGTTCGAAAGTTAGCTGGAAGAGATTTTGAAAGTTGCGGGAAACCGGTGGACGCAGGTAGCGAGTGGACGTCTTCCGGCTGATGATGATGATGATGACGAACATTCAAGTGCCGGCATACTGTTTGACATACCGATCAGTGGCGTGGCGCCATTCCCACTGGCTTGCCTATTATAAAGCAGTTGGGCACTTTTATTGCGCAGAATTAGAGGAAAATGCTGGTTAAATTCCCTTCAGCTTGCCTTCTGTATAATACTTCTTCTTCTTTTATTAATATGGCCCCATCGACTGATGCGATGATTTCGCCAATGTCAATGTAATAAATACAGTATTCAAAAAGGTCGGCAACGTTGTAGGGTAGAACACGGTCAAAAGACCCCCAGTCGGGCTCTTAGCCAACGGATAATGATATCCCTCAGAATCTGCCAGGGAAATCATTAACCGATGCCCAGGGCACCGGACCAAGCACTGCTCTTCCCCTCGGACGGATCCAAAAACGAACCGCAGCTCTTGACCACACGCGGAGATAACACGACTCGCACCCCAATTCTAATATACTTGACACCTCGCCACTGTACCGATAAACGTCATATCTACTATTGTTCTCCTAGCTCGACGACCTTGGAGCTTCGCAAAGTAATGCCTGAATTATTATACCTACTTCAGTATAGTGGGTGGAAAACTTAACTACCTTGCGGCTAAGTTCAGACCAAGAACTAGAAGCCAACTTTACTCCGCCGTGCATTGTTTCACCACAACCGGTCAATACGAGTTTGTTCCCGCAGTAGAACTTCGAGTCCAGCCAGATAGCGCCGTGGGGACTAAAATATTTTATAAACTACCGTCTTGGCAATTTCCCGGTGAGAAGGATAGCTCCTCCGGGATGTCCTGGCTCCGTCCAAGGGTACAATGACATTAATCACTGATGGAACTTAGCACGTGACTGTTTTACGAAAGTCATGATAGTATAAAGTGAACGTCTTTATCCCTTACGGGGTAGACAGAGGCTAAGGTAACAAAACCTTCAGGCCACGTTTAGCATGATTAAAATGCGTATAGGTGTTATGGGAAATCAAATGATGGGTTGCTAGCCGCATCGCCTATACCTATAACATGATTCCTAAGACTTTCACCCATTCCCTTGGCTTTTACCATCTGCGTGGGAAGAGAAGCAACTGGTACATTCTATGTTTTTTCTTGACTTCCAGACCAGCATGGAAGAAATAATAAAATTATTAGGTAGGTATGTTATAAATTTGAAAATAACCAATGATAAAATTACTTAATTTTGGAATATGCTATCATTTTAATAATAGGTAATGTATCATTGTCCTAAATAATCTTTATGACCACAAAACAATAAACAAATAATAAACAAAATTACTGCCATACTGGTATGGGAGCAAAGGAAAAACAGCGAATGTGCCAGTTGCTTTTCGACCCGCGCAATGGTAAAAGCCCATCGAGGGAATGGGCAAAATTGTTAGGAATCATGTTATAGGCTAGCAACCCATCACTATTTTGATTTCCCTTTCCACCTATGCGCCTACGGTCATGCTAAGCGTGGCGTAGGTAGTCTTGTTACCTCGGGCTCTGTCTACCCAGGGACATAGACGTGATTTGTGTATGTATATTATGTATGTATACAATAAATAGTTTGACTACCACTAAAAATTATACTAGCTTCTGCCCGCGACTTCGTCTGCGTAGAATTATACATAAAAACCTTCCTCTTGAATCACTATTAAAAAAAACGCATCAAAATCCTTTGTGTAGTTTTCAAGATATAAGCATACATAGGGACATAGGGACAGATAAAGCGACTTTGTTTTATACCATGTAGCGATAAAAACCTTCCTCTTGAATCATTATATCTATTAAAAAAAACCGCATCAAAATCCGTTGTGTACTTTTGAAGATATAAGCATACCTACATAGGGACATAGGGACAGAGAAAGCGACTTTGTTTTATACTATGAAGTGATAGTTTATACGTTCTACCTTTAACGCGGCAGGTATTCTAAAAGTTATTGAGAACAGCTGGTCACTTCACAATACTTAATAACAGTTGGTAATAAAGTAATACCCATTAAATTCAACAATAAATTGTTTTAGTTTCGAACAATTAGTCTTTGAGTTGCTTCGCACATGATTTTTCTCACAATTTTCTATTTAGTTAATATTTTATTCTACGGTAATTAGATACTGACGAGCCGATACATAAACATCGGTGTATTGTAATACATAGGATACAAAGAATAACAATCAAAACGAATTACATAAAAAAATTTAACAAAAACTAAGCTTACCAAAACTAATACGCTGTATTTTCACCCTCTTTCCACATTTCCGCACATGTGCATAATTCATTTAAAACAGTCACACAAGGTCGCCAGCTGTCAAAAACCCTCATGGATTCACATTTCACACCAGAAAAGGTCCACATCACTCGCAAGGGACCTCTGGATATCTATGCAAAGACGTTGGTATAAAAATAGCTATAATGAAATCCTTACGACCCGACCACGACTCTATGCTCCTGATCTCTGTTCATTGCATAGTCAAGATGCTCACCCCGTTTTAGCAAGTTAGCACAACACGCAATGTAAGAAGAACATCTTTGGCGTACCGCGGAACGCTTAGTCATGGCCAGACCGTTCCAGTTCAAGCAAATAACACTTTAGACACTGAAGTTACAAGGTATAAAGTGTCTGCTATTGTCTAGATTGATACAGTATGTTAGTATTATACTCCGTCGCTTAGAATGACGGGGAAATGCGAATGTTTAACCTTTTTCGGCTAAATTTAGAAGTAAAATCAATGTTCATACGTGGTTTTGACGCGTGGGATTAAGTACCCGTTGCATAATGGACATTGGTCATTAGTACGGAAGCTTTCTAATAAGTACATACATAATCGTATATGTATAATCCAGCCTACAAAACATTTCTCAGAATTATTGTTCCATTATTATTCAATAGGTGGTTGATCACTTTGACAGAACACGTCTACGAAGATTTTTGACGTGAACGTCTTGTAAATCGACGAACGCCGGCTGCACTCACGAAAAAGCATGACTCATTGTCACGTTCCGCGTGACGTCAGTGTGCAAGCGAGAGCGCGGATCAATCGATAGAGAGGCACGATCTTCTCGCGTGACGTCAGAGTTATCGCGTAAAACTATCGTCCGTAAACCGAGTTCATAGACAATCAGTTATTTCATTGTTAAGTATGCTTCATTTTGGTTCCTTTCTTGGTTCTTTAAAATAAATGTAGTTAGTTTTAGTCTTTAAGTGTACGGGGTGCGAGCATCGACTATGCAAGCGTGCCCTTTCTTAAACCACGTTTCGTTTAATTGTCAAACGCAAGTCTAATTTAAAAAAAAGCGAAAAGAACTAGAAAAACAAAAGACGCTCTAAGAATTTAAATTTCGAATGCATCTCATCGTTTTTTATTGTGAACTAGCAACCGCACGCCATCCATCGTGCCCAACCAGCGAACCGCAAACGTCTATCGCGAGAAAATTCATTCGCATTTCAAGTAAAACTCCATAGATAATAAAATATGTAGGTGGAATCGAGAGAACAATACGTCTTAACCCGGTTCCCTCCCTCCGAACACTTTGTTTGATTGCCTGGAAAATTGTGCCACCGCTTATGCCCTATCTGTGCTCCCGTACGCGGAGGTAACACAACTGTCACAGGCACGTTTTACGTGAATATCCAAATTCTGAAATAAAACCATGACTTGCTTGGGGATTCGGGGGTTTTCGTTTTTCTTAATTAAGGCTGAAATTTTAATAAAATAATTATTGGATAGCTCGTTATAAATTTGATAGGATATGCGATCAGAATTCCTCTTTTTTCCGTCACACTTTGACAGCTGCTGAAAATCCCCAACTAAAATAGTTTAGGACGGGTAATAGGCGCTTATGGTCCTAGCGCTATCAGCCTCTTCAAAGATATTTCGACGAGGCTAATAGACGCTACGGGTGACCGCAGAGCTGGCAGCTGCCTTGGACAGCGTATGAGTATCGCTGTCCAAAGGGGGAATGCTGTCAGCGTCTGCCGTACTATGCCACGGGGGCCCCTCCTTTTTTAATTATTTTATTTTAAGATTGGTTTTAGTTTAGTTTTTAATACGTAACATTGTTATTATTAGTTCAAAAGTAGAAAACTAAAACCCAACTACGACAGCGACGCTAGAGGGCGCCACATTAGATTTAGTGACACGTCTTGTAGCATAACCAGCGGATGAGCTAGATGATTCTAGCGATACCTCATTTGTCTAGTTCTGATAAGTAGTTTCGGAGCTATGAGGGAACAGATGAACATACATACATACATATACCACGTCTTTATCCCTTACGGGGTAGTCAGAGCCTAAGGTAACAAAACCGTAAGGCCACGTTTAGCATGATTAAGGGCGTATAGCTGGAAAGGGAAATCAAAATAGTGATGGGTTGCTGGCCGCATACATGATTCCTAAGATTTTCACACATTCCCTCGACGGGCTCTTACCATCTGCGCGGGAAGAGAAGCTAAAAGAAATGATTACTCTTCTTCGTACTGGGTCCGCTCGGGAGCTATTATTAGCAAAGCTCTCTTATTTTTTGAGGAGGCCTGTGCCCAGCAGTGGGAGCTATTATAAACTGAAGATGATAATGATGAATTTACCTTTCAACAGTTGAATGCATGAATTGCAAAGTGATCGCATGTTTCAAAGCAAGATTTAATTTTATTCAATCAATAGTTTAGAGTTCTACAATTGTTTAATTTATCCATTTTATTCGTAATTACGTTTTGATCTCGTTTAATTAATTAACGAACTTAATTAAGAGTTTGCATGCGGCATACGATTAGATTCGCTGAGGCAGCCAGGTTGCGAGCGAGGTAGAGATAACTTGCTGAATAAGTTTTAACGAATTGAAGTCTGGGATTTAATATTTACACAAAGTATTTACAGATAAAGACGTTAACATGACACTCAAAAGACTATTGATAAATATAAATGTACAAGACAAACTAATTAAACTAAAACTTAAAAATAACTATAAAATACCTATATTTACAAATAAAAAAAAAGTTATAAAAAGAAAACCCCGTCCAATCCTACTGGCTGCGGCAGAGTCCCCATGACGCTGGCGGCATTACCCCTTTGGAGCGCAAGTGCGATCCGCTGGGATAAATACACGCCAGCTCTTGGGTCCCCTGAGGATTTAATTGATTTAAAAGTCAAATAACTACATACAAAATATAATAACGTTTCTAAATGTCACTGAAAATTAGAACACAGAAAAATCCGAAAAGTAAAGCTATGGCCGGGAATCGAACCCGGATCCTCGTCATTCCGTGACGCGTGCTATACAGGGGTAGTCTTCGAATTCCACCCATAGCAGGTGGATAGTCTTCGAATTTTTCTACCTGTTACTAGATGTCACGTGACCTTTGTTACTATGCGAGTTTTTGTTGCTAAGCGTCATCTGTTTGAATGATGTGTCTGTACGACACAATTACAAACTCCTGTGGAACATCTACTGCTCACCAGGGACGAGAGAAGGCGCTGTTTTTCAAATGATAGGTACTATTTTTATTTCTTGATTTTTATGTTCACTTTTACGGTTTTACCGTTAGAAATTAAATTTCTAAATGTCAGTGAAAATTAGAACACATAGAAAAATCCGAAAAGTAAAGCTATGACCGGTAGAGCTATAAAATATAATACACAAAATGATTTATTAATGAACAAAATACAAAAGGGGAATTAAAAAAAATTAAACTATGATTCAATTAAAAACTAAACTGCCCCTGTATTTATATTTTTGTTTACATTCATTATTGATTTAATTATTCTTGAATTATCTAAAACATAATTCATTTTAAATATTCTTAGACTTAAAAATAGTATCATTACAATTTGTGATTCTAGTAAATTAAAATAATCACAGTAACTAAAAATTTGCAGGCTAAAATTAGCTAAGCGTGCGATATCTTTAATGGGTCATAATTTAAAAGCTTTGTTCACCACACTTAAGGCAAATAAACATTTCGTTTCATTTCACTTAATTTCATTTCAGAACACGCAATTCGTCATAAATAAGTGCAGCGACTCTTCAATAAATTCGGAACGTTCATTGAGGAAGCACAGATCGTCAAATCGATGCAGTCAGGCTGATCATAAAGATCTAAACATATTGAAATTTAATACTGCTCCGAAATATTTGAGGACCGCGCTGTACCCTAGTCTATTTTTTTATTAAAACCGACAAACGGGCATGCGGTGCACCTGATGGTAAGTGATCACCGCCGCCCATGGACAACTACAGTACCAATGGGACTGCTAGCTCGTTGCCGGCCTTGCAAGAAACGGTACACTCGCCTCTTAAAGGTAGCCGTGTCATAGCCAGTTGGAAAGACCCCAGCCGCCAGCCCATTCCAAATTTTGCACGTACGGGGCAAGAAAGACCGCTTGAATCGCACGGTGTTGGAGCACCAACTATCGAGGTGATGTGTATGCAATAGAGAAGACGGTGGGTACCCTGCACCGTGCAGTCCCCTCAGCATATGACCGCAAATGGAAGCTGGTTGTATGTGTCGCGATCAGAAGTGAGGGAAGAGGGAGACAGTAGGGTAAAACCCGGATAGTCGCCCCGAGGGTATAGTTGCCTTGATTGCAATTACTCTACTTTCGCGAATGAAACACATGTTATTTTATTTATCTATCGAGAGACTCTTCAACTACAACTAAGTTGACCGTGTTGCAGGTCTCTGTGCGATTGCACGAGACGCCTAGGTGCGATCAAAGTTTTAGCGGGGTAAATGTCCTCTTTCTCAACAAGGCAACTATCCTAAACATAATTTACATGGTTTAGGCAACTATCCCCTATATGGGATAGTTGTCCCAAAATTTAGAGGTCTGCAAAAATCGCCAATACTCTGGAAATAATCAAAGATAATGTTTATTCCTTTCATAAATTTGAAGATAATAAACCAAAGTGCCTACCCCTTTTACAAATAAAGAATCTTGCTTTTTGTACAAAGAGATATAAAGTAATTCCAAAAAGTGGGGCATCTATCCTGGTTTTACCCTATAGGTTAATTCATCTCGCTATGCTCTACGGTGCAGATTATAAAGTACGCGAGCAGCCGAAGATTTACGCCACATTACCCGACTCAACGTCACCTGACGTCGCCTAACGTCACCTAACGTCGCAGTAGGTACTCCCCTTGCCTTATCTTAACCTTAAGGGCGTTTTCACATTAGGTCTTAAGATAGTTTTTTAGGTGATACAGAAAAAAATATGTTTTAAAACACACACAATTACCTAATTAAAATATACAAAACACTAATCCTAAAAACCTACATAATCTTGTTAAATGTATTATACATTACTAGCTTCTGCCCGCGACTTCGTCTGCGTAGAATTATACATAAAAACCTTCCTCTTGAATCACTCTATCTATTAAAAAAAACCGCATCAAAATCCGTTGTGTAGTTTTGAAGATATAAGCATACATAGGGACAGAGAAAGCGACTTTGTTTTATACTATGTAGTGATGATGATACAATGAATGTTGTTAAAACTAACTATAAAAACAATTTACAAATAAGAAATTAAAAGAAAAAAAAAGTCGTAAAAAGAAAACCCTTTTCTATATGACTATCGATAACTCGATCCTATCGATACTATTGATACATATATACATACATATACCACGTCTTTATCCCTTATGGGGTAGACAGGTAACAAAACCTTAAAGCCACGTTTAACATCATTAAGGGCGTATAGGTGGAAAGGGAAATCAAAACAGTGATGGGCTGCTAGCCGCATCGCCTATAACAAGACTTTCGCCCGCTTTCGATAACTCTCAGTAACTATCAATTTTATCGATACTACCGATATCTATCGATTTTATCGATACCATCGGTAACTTGATTTTATATGGCATATAATTAAGCCAAGCTGAAAAGGTCATACAGGTCGCTAGAGTTGAGCAAGAATTACGATCAATTTGGATTGTCAATGTTTAGTCGTTATGTAGCATAGTGAGTGAAACTCGATCAACGTACATACACACGGTCACGTGGTGTCGTCACGGTGCCGACAAAGTGTTAGAGCTTATCAAGCACCTGTGTGATCACCCCTTTATCATTCCTACGCCATTGCACTGACTTTATAGACAAATATTAAACCAAGTGTTTCACGTGTGCTCAGCGAAAGTTTACTCTGCGCCAGTGGAGTAGGAGCTGTGACGTGTGAATGTATCGCTCTCGACCCTTCGACCGTGGCCTTGACCTCAGTGATGGATGGTTACGCTGTGCTATGTGCTATATTTCTATATTTTCTATACTAAGGCAACTACTATGCGCGATTGGCGAAGCGAGCGATTTTTAATAGCACCCAAGAGTTGGTGTTGTTCTAAGAGCTTATTATCTAACTCGTTCGCAATCGCCATCGTGCTCATTTCGACAGTTCATGTATGGGCTGACAATTGGCATCGGGTTCAGCTAGCTGTCACATTCATACACACACACAATGTCCGTGGACTCACTCACTAACAATATAGTTTTTTAGCTTGATTTTTTTTTTCTGTGCTAGTTTTAAGTATGCTTCGCTTAACTGTATTTCTGTGGTCATCTGTTATTGGATTTTTGTTTAGTACCTAAGTCTCATTACAATGTACTGTATTGCTGTTGATGCCCCAAATAAAAAAAAAATAAAAAAAAATACAAGATGTCAAAATTAATACGATGGCGATTGCGAGCGGGTTAGATAATTAGCCTACTGATCTGTAGGCTTATTACCTAACTCGCTCGTAATCGCCATCGTGTTCATTTTGACAGTTCATGTATGGGCTGACAATTGGCATCGGAATCGGCTAGCTGTCACATTGACACAAGAACTGTCAAAATGAACGCGATGGCGATTGTGAGCGAGTTAGACAATAAGCCTGGTCTGGGAGTAAAGAAAAAATTTAGAATGTACCAACTGCTTCTCTTCGGCGGGTGGTGCTGGGGTGAAAGCAAGTCATGGGTTGACGAGGATCCGGGTTCAATTCCCGGCCATAGCTGTACTTTTCATATTTTTCAGTATCGTTTAAAAATACCCTGCATTCTAATTCGAAGTCAACGTCCAAATTTCCAGACACACCAGTGCGCAAAAGGTGAGAGAACGTGACGCATGCGACACGTCACTGAGAATACGCGGCGGTGTGGTTGCTCTTTTATGCCTCGACCGCGCAATGAACAGAGGCAACGCTCGCATCGGCATCTATCGCGCGTAGTCAACGCTGACCCTTACAGTAAAGCTATATTAAGCTACGAAAGAACTTAAAGCAGATACGGAAGAGCCCTAAAATACAAAGTTGCAAATGCGAGAATGCAATAATGACGAATTGCTTAGTCGTTAAATTTGTGACGACTAAGTACGTCATTGTTGGAATGAGGATCGGTTGTGCTTGTTTTTGCAAGCTTTTGTTTACTTTTCAGCGTTCGAAGGTATTTGTCTTGAAATTTTACAAGTGATTCTTAATCTTAATATCATCCATGCTGGTGTGGGAGTAAAGAAAAAACATAGAATACTAGTTGCTTCTCTACCCGCGCAGATGGTAAAAGCCCATCGAGAGAATGGGCGAAAAACATAGGAATCGTGTTATAGGTGATGACGCTAGCAACCCATCACTATTTTGATTCCATTTTCCACCTATATGCCCACAATCTTGCTAAATGTGGCCTGTAGGTACCTGTTACCATAGACTGTCTACCCCGTAAGGGATAAAGACGTGATTAGTGCATGTGCATGATTCTTAATGAACAAAAAATATTTACCTTGCTACACTCCGCTACTCACGTGCAAGCTAACCAAACCTGTGTAAATCAATCCCACAAACTTTATTATCCCTTACACCACACAAACACTGACGCGTTTCGATCCCTCTACGGGATCATCATCGTTTAATGAGCACAACTGAACGTCGTACTGATTTGAAAACATAGGTAATGTACCCACGTCCCACATTCATGTTTATATTTTCCCAAACTACCCTTTTGTTTATGATTTTTATTGTACACAAACAACTACCTTCAAACAATTGTTTTTGATTTGATTCTTGGCCCAATTTCAGTGGTCAGAAAAAACTTTCGAAAAGTCAGAAGAAGGAAACTTTTTTTGGCGACTGTACTTGCTATTAGTCCCGTTTGCAATTTACTTTTACTTATTCACAAACAGTACAACTTAGTCTTATTTGTTGCATTTGACAGTTGCATCTGTAAGACATGATTTATGTAGAACCGAACTCCCTGGACTAAGGGGAGGTTAATGTATTTAATAATAATAAAGACATTTATTGCCACAACACAAAAAGACATGATACATAGTTATCCAAAAGATGCACACAATAATCATTTTGAAAAAAAGAAACAACAATATATGTACATAACACAATTACACAAAACAATACACAACAGTTGTAGGTGGCAACAGGCTCAGGCTCAGCATGAACTGCCAGTATAGATTAAAAAAAAAAACTAGCAGCGCTGGTTTTCAGCCTGCGCCCTTCCCAGAGCGAGGCAGACTCATATAAAACCTGCATAACACAGGTGCCGCGTCGTGGGGCGTCGCGGCGACACCGAGTGCTGTAACGCCTCACATACGACCGAATAGGGAATCCATGTAGTTTTTAGTGGGTATGCCTGCCGTCGCGGGAGAGCCCGATACCCCCGGTAAACCCGTACTAGGCGGATGCATAAGGCGCATTTTCCACACCATAAAAAAAAGGAGGAGGTTAATGTGTCATGCAGGCGTGCACGTGTGATTGCGTAATACTGCTCTCTCACTGGCAAAATGTGCATTGAACGCAGGTGAGACCGACGTTCCGACCGTTCACTTTAAACTTTTTTATAAGGAATGGCGGTACCTATGGGCCGGGCTGTGTTCCCACCCGACTACTAGTCATACGAATGTTTTGTTACTTTTTAGTTTGTTTTTATGGTTTATCGAGGGTTATGTGATACATTACAATATCAAAACTATTGAAATTGATAATTGACTCACTGCAATAGCCAAATCAACGTTTGGCTTGACTTGTTTCGGTTTAATTGGTTTAATACGATTTGAACTGATCGAGTGTTGCCATACATACTTCCGCATATTTGTCAGCTTGTTTGTATAGTCTTTTCCACCGGCGTTCGTGTCGCCACAGTGTATGTGTATTTTATGTGTTTAGTTTTTTTGTTTTAATTTTTATCTGGGTCCTACTGAAAAACAGCGTTGCGGCTTGCCGCAACATTATGCTGAGTGGGGCCCATTTTACACAATATCGGTACTATTGCTAAGTATTTTGTATTTCTTCCTATTATATATCAACGTGTATCGAATGTGTGTAAATAAATGTTTCTCTCTCTCTCTCTCTCTCTCTCTCTCTCTCTCTAATAGCAACGCAAAGTTTTATTTTTTATGGTTATTAGGTAATATTCAGCCAACCTCACGCTAGTTAAGTTTTTAAACTTAAAGTTCAAAGTGTCAGTTGTCCTTTTTTCCCACGGCAGCCATTACGAGTATAGCACGAAATTGCTTTTAATTGCGTGTTTCACATTATGATGCCGTGTTAAGAAAATTGGCGAACCTAATTTAGTCCTAGTTTAATGGCTCAAAAGCGAAAAGCCGTTCAGTTGACTGCATTATTTAAAAAACGCTGCAGGGAAATTAACCTTAAATATTTATAAATTATGTTGTTTGATAGATGGTAAAAGCCAAGCGAGGTAATGGGCGAAAGTCATAGGAATCATGTTATAGGCGATGCGTCTT
The DNA here is from genome assembly GCA_949127965.1 of Pandemis corylana. Classification (NCBI taxonomy): domain Eukaryota; kingdom Metazoa; phylum Arthropoda; class Insecta; order Lepidoptera; family Tortricidae; genus Pandemis; species Pandemis corylana. The sequence continues at coordinate 1,240,385 of OX421860.1, forward strand.
AACGCATCACTATTTTGAGTCTACTTTCCACCTATACTCCCACAATCTTGCTAAGCGTGGTCTGTAGGTCTTGTTAACTTACGCACTGTCTACCCCGTAAGGGATAAGGAACGTGATGGTGTAAAAGAAGATTATAATGACTGGGGCTTAAAAAGTGCTTAATTGGTTTGGTCACGTAGAGAGGATGGATGAAAGAAGATCAACTAAACAGATTTGTATGACGAATGTGAAGGGGTGCGTTGGGAGGGGAAGGCCTAGTCGGACGTTCCGGGACCAAATCGGGGACGTCTTGACCAAAGGTCAGGTCAAGAGTACTCTACACCCACGAGCATGTATGAAGAGATCGATGAATGTGGATGAAGCGAAAAAGGTATGTCAGGATTGTAGCAAATGGAACAAAGTAGTTTGGCCAACCTCTATGGGATAGAGGTGTGACGCTATGTATTTTGACTATGTGTTGCCCGTGACGTCGTCTACAAAGAATTCGTTTATTTTATTCGCGGAAACGACGCTATTTTCCGGGATAATAAGTAGCCTGTGTTCTTGCCAGGCAATAATCTATCTCTGTTCGAAATTTCATCCAGATTCATTAAACCGTACTGGCGTAAATGAACAAACATCCATACACTCGCACAAACTTTCGCATTTATAATATACTAGCGACCCGCCCCGGCTTTGCACGGTATATTATGCATGTATTATACATATAAACCTTCCTCTTGAATCACTCTATCTACTAAAAAAACCGCATCAAAATCCGTTGAGTGGTTTTGAAGATATAAGCATACATAGGGACATAAGGACATAGGGACATAGGGACACAGGGACAGAAAAAGCGACTTTATTTTATACTATGTAGTGAAGTAGGATAGGATTAGGTAGGTACATTAAAAATCTGGCTCTAGATCCCTACAATACGCGTTTTGCCCAGATGTTTATAAAAAGTTTGACCATTGGTCAGCCACTCAAGAAGGAAAAGTAGGGTAATTGCTCGCTTGCCTGCCGGTCGGAGATCGCAGGCGTTGATAGCGCGATTGCTGCCCGAGTATTTGGGTAGCTTATTCTTTTTTTACCCTGCGTTGTTTAAACTTTTAAATTTAATTCTTCCATGCTGGTCTGGGAGAAAAGAAAAAACAAAACAATTACCAGTTGCTCTTCCCGCGTAGATAGTAAAAGCTCATCGAGGGAATGGATGAAAGTCTAAGGAATCATGTAGGCGATGCGGCTAGCAACCCATCACTATTTTTATACGCCCTCAATAATGCTGAACGTGGCCTTTAGGTTTTGTTACCTACGCTCTGTCTACTCCGTAAGGGATACCTAAAGGCGTGATTTATGTATGTATGTATGTATTGAACCGGGGTGATTTCAAAAAGTAGTTATAATGACTAAACAATTAAATTTTATTTGCTTTTTCTATTTCCGCCTTTGAGACATGCTAAACTGTCACCACATGTGGACAATACCGATTTTATGACAATTATAAAACGAACTTCTTCCATGCTGGTTTGGGAGCAAAGAAAAAACATAGAATATACCAGTGTCTTCTCTATCCGCGCAGATGGTAAAAGCCCATCGAGGGAATGGGCGAAAATCATAGGAATCATGTTATATGCGATGAGACTAGCAACCCATCACTATTTTGGTTCCATTTTCCACCTATACGCCCACAATCTGGCTAAAAGTGGCCTGTAGGTACCTGTTACCTTAGGCTCTGTCTACCCAGTAAGGGATAAAGACGTGATTTGTGTATGTATGTATATATGTATTAAAACGATCAAAGTGTTCCCAAAATTATCAAGTAACGGTTCCGCACTTTTGACATAAAATTGAATTATTTTACTTTTTAAGGGTTACCTTTTACAGTTACACTATGCAGATGAACTCGGCTCTAGATCATTACAATACTATAACGTTTAAGCGCGTGCTTGCAAAACAGCTTGTACCGCTTAAGGCTATAACTATTAGAATAATACATTGTAGAAGCTTCCACTTCGTTAGACCACTTTGTACGGTGCAATAATGTTCCATACAAGTTAGTTAGTTCCAAGAACAAAGCCAATTGTACGAGTAATCCCTAGGGCTGATGGAACAATGCTCAGAACCACGAGAACTATCGATCCTGATAGGAGAAAAAAGCCGTCCCAAAATCACCTTTTTTATTCCAAACTAGCCTTCCGTCCGCAGCTTCGCCCGCGATAAATTTTCCCGTAGGAATAGGTATTTTCCCGCGGTAAAAGGTAGCCTATGTCACTCAGTGATAATGTAGTTTTCTAACGGCAAAGGAATTTTTAAAATCGGTCCAGTAGTTTCGGAGCTTATTCAATGCAAACAAACAAACAATCAAATTTTTCCTCTTTGAAAGAAAGAAAGAAAGAAAGAGGACATTTATTCCTTTTTGCAAGACACACAAATATAAGAGAACATAGAAAATTTTATAGAAAATAAACAAGACATGAAAAATAGATCAAGAGCGTTGTGTGTGTCTTCGCAAAAGTGAAACGGTCGCTGACTCAGCATTACGCTGAGGTGTTAGACACCTGCAGCACTGAGTTTCAGCCAGAACCGTCTATGACTCACGAAACGATACACAGATAAAATATACTAGGTACATAATCCATAAACTTTTACGTAAACAAAGCAATAAATAGATATAACCCGACTTGTGTAAAAAATAAAAAATACATAAATTAATTAAATAGTCTACAGTAAACAAAAAAAAAAGGAAGGGAAAACTATATTGTTTAAAAACAACAGGCAGGCATATCAAAGTGCAAAGTGCTGAAGCTCTTTATAATATTAGTATAGATAGATATTCCATGCTGGTCTGGGAGCAAAGAAAAAACAAAATGTAAAACGTAAAAGCCAATCGAGGGAATGGGGGAAAGTAAGAATCATGTTATAGGCGATGCGGCTAGCAGCCCATCACTGTTTTGATTCCGTTTTCCATACACCCACAATCTTGCTAAACGTGGTCTGTAGGTCGTATCAGCTTAGGTTCTGTGTAGGGATAAAGACGTGATTTGTGTATGTATGTATGTATATTTGTAGGATCGTGCAACGTTTTCACAACAAACGCGTGTGCGCTGTCATCTGTACACGTCTTCTACATGCAACAAGGCATCTATTCATCATCTCCGTAACCCAATCTGCAAGTCGACAGAGCAATCCATCACGGTCTATAGGGAGTATCGGTTGCATGAATCGAGTCGAGAACCGATTTTGTATCGAATTTCGACTCTGAAGCGAGTCGATGCGATTTGATGGGCAAATTACTGTGTTTAAAAGCCATGGTAACCTTGTGGTTTGAATCCCGTGGTCGCCTCTGTTTTTCGGAATTCATGTGCGATTTCTCATTTTGTAATTTACGGGCGGGTAGTGCGCCTGCATATATGCCGCAGATCTGATGGAAGATGGGGTAGGAAAGTGCTGGAGTGGAGGCCAAGGACTGAGCGCAGAAACGTGGGGAGACAGCCCAGAAGATGGGCCGATGACCTCATTCAAATAGCGGGGAGGGACTGGATGCGGAAAACCCAAGACCGCAGCAATTGGAGGGCTATGGAAGAGACCTTTACTCAGCATTGGGTAGAAAAAGGTTGAAGAAGAAGAAGGAGAGTGCGCCTGCCGCCTGCATCTCTCTCGGCCCGTCGTCCCACCCCGCGCCCCTGCACCGCGCGTTCGAGGACTCATTTAAGCAGTTGGCGATACTTCATCATCTCATAACATTATTTTACTGAACTGTCCATGCACTTTTGCAGCCTGCTGTAACATTAGGTACTAAAAAATAATTTCCCTAAGAAGTCACATAAAACCAAACCCGCTAGTCTCTCAAATTCTATATAAAAAGATTTAAAACCCTTACGAATATCCGCGGAATGTCCCTAAATCCATTGCGAAGGACCCGGCGCCTTTCTTAACCCATTTGTCGGCTGACGACATCCATCTTGGGACCTTGAGAGCTAGCACTGACAGCTCATACCGCTGTGGTAATATCTCTGAGTGTACGCGTCACGTATACATAAATTTAAGGCTTAAGAGAAACAAATAGGCATATTTTCAGGACCTTTAGGCCTAAATGGAGGGCCTAAAAGTCATCATTTGCTAAAAAACTTTTCTCAAGCTCAATATTTGACAAAACTTTACTATCTGCTAATTCGTAAATTTAAAAATAATTAAAATATAAGTTTCTGTCAAAAATAAGGTATTGAATGCAAGCTTTTCTTTGCTGACTGTACCTGCATTGTCATATTATATCCTACATAATATATACCAAATTTCAAATCAATCGGACCAACCGTTGAAGAGTTGCCTCCTGGGACGATTTTGGGTGGGTCACCAGAACTCCACTGCCAGATTATTGTATTGTCATCCGACTTACACAAGTATGCAAAATTTCAGCTCAATCGGTTGAAGATATCTGTTTCAAAATTAAGTCGTATGATTCCGTGTAGCTAACGCTTAGGTTTGTAACTGTGTCCTACAGACAAATCATTCAAACAGATGACGCTTGGCGACAAAAATTCGCTTAGGAACAACGTCACGTGACAGATAGGAACAGATAGAAAAATTCGAAGGCTTTCCCACCTGGTATTGATGGTGTAGGCCCTACACTGTAGGGGTATAGCACGCGTCACGGAATGACGAGGATCCGGGTTTGATTCCCGGCCATAGCTTTACGGATTTTTTGTGTTATAATTTGCAGTGTCGTTTAGAAATAAACCCTTTTTCCGTCCGTCCCTGAGTTATAGGGCTATATCTTTTGAACCGTTTCAGGCAAGAGATTAAAATTTTCACAGAATGTAAACTACTGTGGCTGCTGTGAAAGTATCTCTTAGCTTTTGCCCGCGACTTCGTCCGCGAAGATCTAAAAATTGTATCCCAGACGGCTTGCTTCCAACAATTACCTATCGTTACATTTCAACCAATTTATATCAACTGATATATTCTGGATTATAGTATTTACTAGCACTTACAGTATTTACGGGTGGTAGGGCCTTGTGCAAGGTCCGTCCGGATCGCTACCACCATCTTACTCGCTAATCCTGCCGCTAAGTAGCAGTGCTCGCACTGCTGTGTTCCGGTGCGGAGAGTAAGACAGCCGGGGAAATTACGGGCACAAGAGGCATTTCATCTTAGTCCTATAGGTTGGCAACGCATCTGCAATCCCTCCGGGGTTGCGGGTGTCTATGGGCAGTGGTGATCACTTACCATCAGGTGATCCACTTGCTCGTTTGCCTTCCTATTCATATAAAAAAAAAAAAAAAAAAAAAACATCTGCCCGCGACTTCGTCTGCATGGAAACCTTCCTCTTGAATCACTCTATCTATAAAAATATCGCATCAAAATCCGTTGCGTAGTTTTAAAGATCTAAGCATACATAGGGACAGACAGGAAATGCTATTTTGATTTCCCTTTCCACCTATACGCCCACAATTATGCCAAACGTGCTGAAGCACTTCAGGTCTTGTTACCTTACCTGTCTACCCCGTAAGGGATAAAGACGTGATGTATGTATGTTCGTATGTATGGTGTATAAATCCGCCTTTGCACGCTTATCGGCTTGGTTTCTTCTTACTTGGCATTTCTTGAGAATGCCCACGATCTGATATCGGAATGTTCGTTCAGTCTTTCCCCGCACGATTCCATTCACCATTCCCCATTTATAAAATATCTTTTATCAGTCGCTTTCATTCATCTATTCCTACGTTTTCATATTCTTACACGGTAAGCAAGAATGTAATATTATCTCGCTATTATTAGATTCGGTTTGGTTTAATGTTTAGCCACAAATGGTAAAATTATTTCAAGGCGAAATAATCATTATTACTTTCAGCTTAGCACCTCGAATAGGCGGGTTGTGCTCATTCCAGACAGTGAGCAAAACTCTATTTTGCTTCGAGCGTGAGACAAAGTAGCTTTTTAATTATTATTTTTCAATTCCGAGGTCAGTGCTGGGTCTATTCACAAAATTTGAAAGGTTTGAACTTTCCATCAATCTGTCACTTTCACGTCGACACAAAAAAAGAGAGATAGCAACAAGTGGATTCTATGTTTGCCCCAAAAAAAACATTAAAATGTTCGCATTTAGCCCTAAAATGGCAATTCATCTGTAAAGATTTGAAACGAGTTTATTTTCAAATAATTATTATAAATTGTAATTTTATAAAAATGCTGATTTTAATATGTACTGTGAATAATAATTTACAATTTTAATCTAATTTTGTAATTCCCCTTTCCACCTAAATACGCCGACAATCGTGCTAAACGGGGCATGTAGGTCTTGTCACCTTGGGCACTGTCTACCCCTTAAGGGATAAAGACGTGATAGTGACTGTCGCGAACTCCTTAGTTTTGATATTTTTTTATATCTTTTCTAATCATTTTGTTTTTTGAAGTCTTATTGTCATATTATCAGTTGTTACGTATCAGTAAAAGCGAGAGCTGTTCAGTTTGTGTTTTAGCTTGGTTTTCATAATTTCCCTTGTCCAAAACTCATATACAATCCACACATCGTACGCTTCACCTACCTTGAATTGCTGAGAATATCTTTTACAAATCTATCATACCTAGTTGCTAACACGATACTCTGTATTATCAAATCATCGGAAGATAATATCGTCTACGTATACATAAGAAAATCCACCGAACTAGAACTTATGAAAAAGCGTGTATATATAAAACAGGAGTTCAATTCAATTCCGTTTTCATAAGATGTTGCTCGTTGTGCTCAGAGGGATGAAGCTATTCTTAGTAGAATTTCTTGAATATTGCCGCGGGAATATCGGAGAGACCGTAATAGCCTTAAGTTGGTATTTTATTCATTTCAATTTAATAATAGCAATCAAGCAGACGAAACACGAAGTACATTTTACTAGGGTTCCTCTTGAGGTATGGAGCCCTATAAAAAGACAGTTTATAGGAGCTACTCGACATGATATCTCCATTGATTTTTAGCAATGGACTTCCAAGCGGGGTAGCGTCTTCATTTTTTTTTATTACCCGCTTTATATTAACTTGCAACGTATGTTTGTCCGGGTGGAATTTTGCGACTCAATTTTGAAGCAGATGTCTTAATCGGATTGAGCTGAAATTTTGCATACTTGTGTAAGTCAGACTGATGATACAATAATCTGGTAGTACAATTCTGGTGGTCCAGCCAGGAGAGAACTCTTCAACGGTTGGTCCGATTGACTTTAAACTTGGTTCATAATAATCATTGGTTATGGTTCATAACAATGTAGGTACAGTCAACAAAAGGTACGGTCAGCAAAAGAGTTTGTATCTAAAACAAAATTTTTAGGTCAGATTATTATTGATAGTTATCAAGTATGATCTTTCAACATTCCGGTGGATATGATGCTAGTTGCAAACAATGAGTTATATTTCATATTTACATACATACATACATAAATCACGTCTTTATCCCTTACAGGGTAGACAGAGCCTAAGGTAACAACACCTAAAGGCCACGCTTAGCATGACTGTGGGCACATAGGAGGCTCGAAGGGGGAATCAAAATTAAATTTCAAATTTGGGGGGAAATTTCATATTTCCTATTTCATATTTCATAATTTTTATTTTCTGTATATTTATTTTATCTTAAGTTAGGTTCTTACAATATTGATATAAAAAGTAATAAAACAATATTAATACAAAATATAAAAACATTATAAAAACCTAACCTAGGGTGCCGCCGGCAGCGAGGCAAGGCCTAAGCTACCGGTGGTTAGGGCGACAGAGACAGGAACCTCCTGACTATCCGAGCCGTGTCCAGGAGTACCGCCTTCTGTATCTGGCCCTTGACCCAACCACCTAGCGAGAGCCTTTTAAGGTGATGGTCAAGGCTCTTCGCTATTAAACCGTTTGCCGAAACGACTATCGGGACAGTGATCGTGGAATCAACAGGCCACATGGCGGTAACCTCGTGAGCCAAGTCAAGGTACTTGCTGACTTTGTCCTTCTCGGCCTTCACGAGGTTCACGTCATGGGGAATCGTGATGTCTACGAGCACTGCCTGGCGCTTCGATCGATCTATCAGCACGATATCAGGTTTATTGGCGACAATAGTCCTGTCTATTATTATGTTTTTCTTTGAAGTTAGAGATATCTACAATTAATTTATTACCTATTTTTATGAGTTCTTATTTATCTCTTATATATTTTGTTTCACTTTGACCAGTAGACTTTATACTCGTACATCTCTCCTTTAGACTAATATAATTTAAGGCACCTACTTAACTCGGGGACCGTATACATCCCTTTTATAAAATGGATTATAAGTTAAGTAGAATTTTAAGTGTTGTTGAAAATTTATTTGTTGACTAGATGACTGATATTGATGATGCTTTAGAGAAACACCTAATCAACTCATAAATAAATGTAATTCATGTTCTTCATGCAGAATTGGTACATTGACAAGGAAAATTGGAAAAGTAAAGAAAACATGACAGGTCATTTTAAATTTGAAGGTTTCGCGCCAGCCGGTATTGTTCTACGTCCAGCGCTTCATGTAGGTTGTAACATTCTGCCCCCCTTGAAAGCCTAGCTATCAAGACTCTATGGGAGCAATCCTTCTAGTGCTGAAAGCCTTGAGACGGCTCATTTAATGATGCCGTTCTTCGTTCTTATGTCGACGACTCTGCCGACGCCATCATCGCCATAATACACCTTGACAATGCGTCCTAGTAGCCATTTCATCGGCGGCAGTTGGTCATCCTTAACTAGAACCATGTCGTTTATTTTTACGAATCCTTTATTGGTTTTCCACTTCACACGTTGCTGGAGAGTGGCGAGGTAGTCCTTAGTCCATCGAGTCCAGAAGTTTTGTTTGAGCCGTTGCACGAGCTGATATCTGTTGACCGTCATTGACTTGACTTCGGGTGATGGCAGGGACGTCAATGGTCGCCCGACAAGGAAGTGCCCAGGCGTGAGTGGAGCTAGTTCCGATGGATCCTCAGACAACGGTGTCAGAGGACGCGAATTCATGATTGCCTCAATTTGCGCAAAAAGGGAACTTAACTCCTCAAATGTCAGACTAGTGTTGGCAGCAATGCGTTTTAGATGATATTTTGCTGATTTTACAGCTGCCTCCCAGAGTCCACCGAAGTTTGGAGCGTAAACAGGTGAAAAGTGAAACGTCAGTTCCTCATTAGATGCGAATTCTCCTATTTGCCGTTTACACGTTTGTAGCATTCTGTTCAACTCATTTTTAGCGCCTACAAAGTTCTTTCCATTGTCACAATAGATATTGAGAGGTTTACCACGTCTAGCAATAAATCTACGCAAACACATGATAAAAGCATTTGAACTTAGGTCACTGACTAATTCGAGATGGACAGCCTTTGTAGAGAAGCACACAAACACACAAAGGTAGCATTTAGATATTTTGGCCCCACGACCCTTCTTGTTTGCAATAAGGAATGGACCTGCGAAATCAGTCCCACAGTTTGTGAAGGGTAGAGCAGGAGTCACACGAAGAGGCGGTAAGTTGCCCATAATTGGTTGTATTGGGTTCAGCTTATATCGCTGACACCTCATACATTTATTTACAACCTTGGCTGCTAAGTTCCTTCCACCAATTGGCCAAAAACGCTCTCGTACAGAACTTAACAACAATTGAGCACCCGCGTGCAATAACCTAATATGCTCCCTTTCAAATAATAGCTTGGTGAATAAATGCTTGCTGTCGATAAGAATTGGATGTCGTTGTTCGTAAGGACAGTGTAGAGCATTATCGATTCGACCACCAACACGCAATATGTCATTTTCATCAAGAAATGGATTTAATCCTAACAATCTCGATTTTCGGTTGAGCTCCTTAGTTGCCTTAAGAGAATGAATATCTTTATCAAAAGATTCTCTTTGAGCTATAGTCGCTAATTCAGTCAAACTTGCTTGCAATTCGGAGACACTAAGATCACCGGTTAATCTTGTCTTATTTTTATTGCAGTTATTTAAGAAACGTAGTACGAATGCGAATACCCTTTGTAAAGTTTGCAATTTAGAATACTTATTGAACGGGATATCACTGGATTCACATTGAACAGTTATGAACGATTTAATTTCTGGTAATAGGGCGTGTCTCGGCTCTGCGGAGCCTATGCTGTTCCTGAAGTCCGCAGGAGTTTGTGCTTATGTGCTATTTAATCTAAGCAGGCGTTTGTACAATTAATACAGCGCCGCCATGTCAATTTTCATTACCCTTTTATCTTTACTACTGTCATGTACTCTCGTGCACAGTAAACTTATTATTTCTAAACATCTGGGTTTTATTTAATATTTAAAGCCACGTTGTGTACGCCAATACATAAATTGGTGGCCCATGAGGGGAACCCATATCAACAAGAATAAACGCTAATTAAAACATATGAAGATCGAAAATTAATACGACAACCCAAGGAAGGCGCATATGCAGTTTTGAAGACAATTATATGGAGTGATTGGAGCTGGAGTCACAGTATCAGGGCTTTGTGTCTAGCTACAGGCAGTGGAACGTCTAAAGTATCACACCGTGCAGCGCAGCCTAACCAAAAGATAAGTGCCGTCCTTTACAATCCTTTCTCACTGCTCCATATTAATTCCGTTTAAATAGTCAAAATAGTAAACTATTTTCTATTTAAATAGGTATAGTATCGCCTAATCTGGTGTAAAATCATTGATATCAGTGCGTAATTGAGATATATTTCCTTAACTGCTACTTAATTGCAGCATTCCTTGGTTAGCGTAGCGTTAACATCTACCTACTTAATAAATAAAATAAAAAACATTTCATTGTTAAAACTTAACTTATCTTCCGATTCAATTAATGGTGGCCCATGATTAAAATACAAATAACAACTTTACGTTTTAAACCAAGCAAGTAAATTAAACTTCTAAAAAATTAATAGTTAACATCATCACTAGGTAGTTAAGTAGCTACCCACCCCACTGGCTAATTAAAGTTAACTTATTGCTAGCCGAATTTGTACCATTTTGCTCTTGCAGTTTAACTCCCATACATTTCGCCGACTATTCCAGGGCATTTACGCGCGGATCTGCGCGGCTCGCCCGTTACGCAACTTCGACGGGCGCCGATCAGCTGTGCTCGCGCGCACCGTTATCTCCAGGCGAGGGGCGTGAGCATAACAAGTTTTTATTAATTACCTATTGTTGACATTTTGTTTACGTTCTATTCATTTGGCGTTTTTATATTTAAATTACAATGCCGCCGACTGATAAAACTTTAAAGGATCTTAAGGATTTACATGTAATGAGAAGCTCAATTAAAGGGCAAATTACAAAATTTAAGAACTACTTAAGTGCCATGAGTGTGTTAACTGTCATGACAAACGTCCAACATGCCGAGTTAAGCCTTAAGCTTAGCAAATTTGAAGGTTTATCAGCCAAATTTGATGCTTTGCAAAATGAGATCGAGCTTCTTGATTCTGACAATTTGTCAACGGAAATTGATGAGCGGGAAGCTGTTGAGCATAGTTTTGTTGTAAATATGGCTACGGCTAAAACTTTAATTAATGAACATAGCATTATTGAAATGGAGCGACGCAACTCGGTCGCTGTCGATGCTCAACTCCTTCACAATCAAGACATAGGGTTCAAGTTGCCACAAATCCAAATTTCAAAATTTGACGGTGCATATTTCCGCTGGCTTGAGTTTCGCGACACGTTCGAAAACTTAATTCATAACAATGATCGTATAAAACCGATACACAAATTTCATTATCTTATTTCCTATCTGGAGGGAGATGCGGCAAGGATTATTTCCAACCTCGAAGTGTCTTCGGCTAACTACGCCAAGGCCTGGCAGCTACTCGGTGAGCGTTACGACAACAAACGGTTGTTAATTAACCATCATTTAAGTTCGTTGTTCAACATACAAGCGCACACTCGAGAATCTGAAAGGGCATTGCGATATTTGGTCGATCACGTGACGAAAAATCTGCGAGCGTTGGCCAGCTTAGGGCAGCCGACAGACAAATGGGACATGTTAATTATATTTATGTTGTCCTCTAAATTAGATAGCCGCACTCTTTTAAAATGGGAAGAATACCGCAACACGCTCGACGATGTCCCGACGTTAGATCAATTTCACAAATTTCTAACTGATCGCGCAGACGTTTTAGAATCGCTTAATCGCAATAAATTCGATAACAACAGTAGTAACAGCCAAAAATTCATACCTACTCATTCACGCCCATCAACTCATCCAACAACAACTTACAACACTAACAACAATATCAACAACAATAATAAACATGAAAGGGTTAATTACACAAAATCATTTACTAGCATTAATCAAAAGGTTAAGAATTCTACTTACGAAAATCAAAGCAAACCAATGACTTTTGTTTGTATCATATGCAGTAACAATCACAGGATCTTCGAGTGTCCTAAATTTATTGCTAAAAGTATTCAAGAAAGGCTGGCGGATGTCGCAACTTATAAGTTGTGTGCGAACTGCCTTAGACAAGGACATCCTGTTAAAGAGTGTCGTGGGGGTCCTTGTCGGGAATGCAAGCAGCGGCATAACAGTTTGTTGCATCAGGACCCAACAAATCCGTCTACCGTCAGTAATTCTGCAACAATCACCCAAACCTCGTCTTCTGTTTATTTTCCTAAACAAAACAATACTCAAGTGCTTTTATCTACAGCGTTGATTGAAGTATTAAATCCTAACACAAATCAAAAGGAGCAGGTTCGCGCGCTCTTAGACTGCGGCAGCGAGTCCTCGTTTATTACAAAATCCTTAAAAGAAAGGTTGTCACTAAAATCTAACCCTATAGACTGTCTAAAGGTCATAGGTATAGGTAATAACTGTACCAACAATATAGTCGAGAGTTGTAAAACTCAAATAAAATCATTAAATAACCCATTTCAAGTTACATTGTCGTGCTTTGTTCTAAAGGAATTAACAAGTAACATACCGAAGTATTCAGTAGATATCCAAAGTTTAAAAATACCTAAACATCTACAATTAGCTGATCCTCGATTCAACCAGTCAGCATCAATCGATGTGTTGATTGGAGCTGATATATTCTGGGACATCTTAGGTAGTGAACAGTACTCCCTAGGTCTTAGTAATCCAAAATTGCGTAATTCTAAACTAGGCTGGTTAATATCCGGTCCTATAAATTCAATAAATCAACAAAATAAAATACACTGTAATCATGCTACAATTTCTAAAACTAAAGAACAAAATATTGAAATTTTACTTACAAAATTCTGGGAAACCGAAGAGGTCCCCAAAAACCCTGTCTGGAGTAGAAGGGAGCAAGAATGCGAGAAACACTTTTTGAGTCACACCGTTCGTTTACAAACAGGACGTTTTGAAGTAAAATTACCTTTCACTGAATCACCTGATTGTCTCGGGGATTCCTATAACCTTGCTAAAAAACGCTTTCTAAACTTGGAGCGAAAATTCAAGCGAAATCCGACCTTGAAATCCGAGTACACAAAATTTATTCACGAATATGCTAAATTAGGACATTTATCTCAGTCTGCAATACAAAAACCATATCCAAATTACTTCTTATGTCATCATGCAGTATTCAAATTAAATAGCGAATCCACTTCGCTCCGAGTAGTGCTCGACGGCTCAGCTGCTGCCTCTTCTGGAGCATCACTTAACAGCATTCTAATGGTGGGTCCAAATGTCCAGGACTCTCTTTTCTCCATCTTAATACGAGCAAGGCAGTATAAATATATTTTATGTGGCGACATTGAAAAGATGTATCGCCAGGTTCAAGTCAAGGACGATGATCGCAATCTTCAGCTAATAATTTGGAGAGAAGATGAGTCTGAGCCCCTAAGAACGTTGCGATTGAATACCCTCACTTACGGTACCGCAAGTGCGAGCTATTTAAGCACGCGGTGCTTGTTCCAGATTGGAGAGGAGCAGCTTGATCATCACATTAAAACGATCATACAGCAGGATTTTTATGTAGATGACCTTATAACGGGGTCAAACGATGAAAATGAATTGCGTTACATACAAAAATCAGTCTCCAATGCTTTAAAGGCAGGATGCTTTAATTTACGAAAATACAAAAGTAACTTGCCATCGCTATTTGAAAATCCAAGCCTACAAACGCAGGAAGACTTAACTATAAGCGAGTCTTCGAACACTCTCGGACTGGGGTGGAGCCCAGCCAATGACAATTTACACTTTCCTATAACAGATCCTCCTACTAGTGACAAAATTACGAAAAGATACATCATGTCAAATTCGTTTAAAATTTTCGACCCATTGGGTTTAGTAAGTCCATATATAATTCAACCTAAAATGCTTTTACAAAAATTGTGGCAGCTAAAGGTTGAGTGGGACCAACCCGTCCCACATGATATTAAAAATGAGTGGGAAAAGATTGCTGAACAATTTCATATAATTAAAAACATAAACATAAAAAGACCAGTACTATGTGAGTCGCCTAAAATAATCGAAATGCACGTATTTAGTGACGCGTCTCAGGTGGCTCTGGGGGCTTGTATATACATGAAGTCGGTCGCTAAAAACAATGAAACCGCGGTTAGATTATTGTGTGCCAAGTCCAAGGTGGCACCCTTGAAGCCCACAACCATACCGCGGCTAGAGCTGTGCGCCGCTCTGTTGGCTGCTAGGCTCAGTAAAGCTGTCATGGATGCGTTGCGATACAAACCAGATCGCATAATTTATTGGTGCGACTCGAGCATAGTACTGGGCTGGTTAAATAATAATAAACAATTAAAATCATTTGTAGCAAATCGGATTACCGAAATATTAGAAACGACGAATTCAGCTGATTGGAGACACGTTCCCACTGCCGCGAACCCTGCGGACTTAATATCGCGAGGTGTTGACGCCAACCGTCTGCAGAACCTGGCGCTGTGGTGGACTGGTCCTAGCTTCTTGTCTGAGGAAGAGTCTTGCTGGCCGTTGATGAGGACTAACTCTTCCACTGAATTACCTGAAATAAAAACTTACACTACGTTAATAAAACAAAACACATTAAATTTCGAAAATTATTCCAGTTTAACAAGGTTAGAAAGAACCTTTGCATTCGTTAAGCGATTTATATTTAATGTCAAAAACACAACAAATAAACGAATTGGCATACTTACCTGCGATGAACTGGCCGAGTCATTCAATGCGCTGTGTTTGCTTGCTCAATGGGAATTATTTCCCGACGAATATAACACATTAGTGAAGGGTAAAACTTTAAGTCCGAAGTGCAAGCTTTTGTCGTTGTCCCCTTTTTTAGACGAAAACAAATTAATTAGAGTTGGCGGCCGAATCGAGGCGTCTAATTATCCGTTCGAGAAAAAGCATCCCATTCTGTTACACGCAAAACATCATTTAACCAGACTTATATTTGAACGTGAGCACTTGCGAAAAATGCATGCCGGCCCACAACTTTTATTAGCTTCAGTTAGAGAAACTGTATGGCCCATTAATGGCAGACAGTTAGCGAGGCGCACCGCCAATCGATGTGTGTGCTGTAGAAGGCATCGAGGTATGACTCTGTGCCCAAAAATGGGCAACTTACCTACCCAAAGAATAGTACCAGATTTTCCATTTGTTTCCGTTGGCTTGGATTTTGCAGGCCCATTTTATATTTTGAATAGAAAGGGTCGAGGTAGTAAATTAATTAAATGCTACATGTGTTTATTTGTTTGTTTGAGGTACAAATGTGTACATTTAGAATGCGTTAGCGATTTGACTAAAAACGCATTTATAATGACGTTGCGACGTTTTGTCGCTCGCAGGGGCAAGCCAGCGGAGGTATTTTGTGATAATGGGCGGAATTTTGTGGCAGCTGCTAAGGAGTTAGGTGATTTTTTAAAACAGAATAATGAAGCCATATCTGATTTTGCAAATCAAGAAGGCATTCGGTTTTTTTATAGCCCTGCTTACGCCCCTCACTTCGGCGGTATTTTCGAGGCCGGAATTAAGTCCGCGAAACATCACTTAAAACGAGTAATCGGCAATAATAATCTAACGTTTGAAGAATTGTCAACGTTATTTACACAGGTTGAGGCGATACTTAATAGTCGTCCTTTGTACCCACTATCCTCATCCCCTAATGACTTCCTCTCCCTGTCCCCTGGACACTTTCTTATTGGAAGAGCGTTGACTTCGCTGCCAACCCCTGCTTTGGAGAACCACAAAGAAAGCTCATTACAAAGATATGCCCGAGTGGAGAAAGTTCGCCAACACTTCTGGCAGCGTTGGCAGAAAGAATACATCTGCGAACTTCAACAGCGATGTAAATGGAGAAACAACACCACTACACTAAATGTCGGCGACTTGGTTCTGATGCAAGAGGATCATGTTCCACCGCTATGCTGGCGCCTTGGTCGAGTTGCCAGATTGTTCCCGGGAGCTGACGGTGTGTCTAGAGTGGCGGACATAAACACCGTGAGAGGATGCGTACGGCGACCTCTTGTTCGCTTATGCCCTTTACCAACATCAGAAGATCTGCAGAGTTGAACGAGGGATCATTCAACGAGGCGGGAAGATGTCTCGGCTCTGCGGAGCCTATGCTGTTCCTGAAGTCCGCAGGAGTTTGTGCTTATGTGCTATTTAATCTAAGCAGGCGTTTGTACAATTAATACAGCGCCGCCATGTCAATTTTCATTACCCTTTTATCTTTACTACTGTCATGTACTCTCGTGCACAGTAAACTTATTATTTCTAAACATCTGGGTTTTATTTAATATTTAAAGCCACGTTGTGTACGCCAATACAGGGCGTCAATATGTTTGGCTGAAGGCCACTCAGTCTCTGGTCTTTTAAGGAAGCAGGGTCCCTCCCACCACAAAGCACTGGTGAGTAATTGTTGAGGCGCGACCCCCCTTGAAGCCAGATCTGCTGGGTTCAAATCTGTTGGCACGTGACGCCATGCATTTGGATCCGATAATTCACGAATCTGGTCTATTCGATTACATACAAAAGTTTTTAGTGTTTTCGGTTGTGTATGAAGCCAGCCTAATACAATTGTGCTGTCAGACCAAAATGTGGATCTGATAACCGTCACTCGTAAAGCCTTTGTAACCTTGCCATGTAATCGAGCTCCTAATAAAGCTCCTAGCAATTCTAAGCGAGGAATTGTCATTTCAGGTTTTATTGGAGCCACTCTTGCTTTAGCGCACAGAAGGCGAACACATATATCGCCTTGTTTGTCAATTGATTTCATGTACAGGCACGCTCCATAAGCATCCTTGGAAGCGTCCGTAAATGTGTGTATTTCAATCGTTTCAGGTGTATGACAGAGAGCATGTCGTGGAACATTTAAATTCGCAAAATGACTTGATTCCCTAACAAACTCACGCCATGAAATCTCAAGATCTTCGGGTACTAAGTCGTCCCAATCTAGTTTGCTTAACCATAACCGTTGTAGAACTATTTTGTGGAAAATCGTGCAAGCAGACAGAAGACCGAGCGGGTCAAATATTTTGCATGAGCTAGACAGAATATTGCGCTTTGTCACCCTTTGAACATCTTCAAATTCTGAAGAAAACTGTAGAGTATCATGTGTAGGTGACCATTTTAATCCTAGCACTGTTGACTGCTTGCTGAAGTCTTGTGGGTTGCTTTGGACTGTATCAATGTTGTCGAATATATCGATAGCATTTGTACGAAACTTCCGTAATGGAAAACCCGCACGAGACAGTTCGCCAATAACACCTTTAATAGTCGAAGCTAACTCAGATTTTGAATCAGACCCGGTATTCAGGTCATCAACATAAAAATCATGTCTTATAATATTAGCAACTGCTTCATCACTGCATTCATTAGCAACTTGCACTAAACATCTTGTACTTAGATAGGGGGCAGAGGACGTACCGTAAGTCACTGTATTTAACTTAAGGATTTTGAGTGGCTGACTCTCCTCGTCCCTCCACAAAATCAATTGAAGGTGACGCTGAGATTCGTCCACCATAATTTGGCGGTACATCTTTTCTATGTCCCCCGTCACAACATAAGTATTTTGCCTAAACCTTAGCAATATTGACAGCAAATCGTCTTGGACTACAGGCCCTACCATTTGTATATCATTTAATGATTTATTTGTTGACGTTTTGCAAGACGCGTCGAAAACAACTCGCAAGCGCGTCGTCTCGCTATTTTCTCGAATTACACAATGGTGCGGAATAAAATACCCAAAGGCTGGACGCTCCGTCTCGGTCAGGTGCCCTAAGCTCTCGTACTCTTTAAGAAAGGCAGCATAGTCATCTTTCATGCCAGCTTTGTTAAGTTTCTTTTCAAGACTAAAGAAACGCCTCCTTGCAATATAATATGAGTCGCCTAAGGCCTCCTCCGGGGCCTCACGGAGTGGAAGCTTAACACAGAATCGTCCATCATCAAGCCGCACTGTATTTTCTTTAAAGTGAGTCTCACAATACTCCTCCTCCTTTGACAGCTTTGACTCAGGAGGCGAGTTGGGAATGTCTTCTAGCTCCCAAAATTTGGTAAGACTATCTTTGATCTCTTGAGAGAAATTGCATCGAGTAGAAGAGCTTGAGCCCTGACCTGTCGGACCAGACACAAGCCAACCTAGCTCCGATTCTTTAAGACATGGTCTATTTTTGCCTAGTTTGATTTTCTTGCATCCCACAATATCCCAGAACACATCTAATCCCAATAGTAAATGAATTTCAGATGGAACATAGAAGCTAGGGTCTGCTAATTCAATTGACTCGGGAAGATTAAGACGCGATGTGTCAATTTTTAGACTAGGCGTAGGCCGTGTTATCTGTGGCATGACTAGACATGAAAGATCCAATTCGAATTTGCCGGATCTAGATTGCACAAGAACACTACAGCGTTTTGAAGTACTACCAATTACGCAATTATTTAACCCGGTAATGTTGTTTGGATCTGTTTCTTCGTAAGTAAGGTTCAATCTTCGTTGCATTGTTGTAGATATATACGAAGACTGACTACCTAGATCCAATAGAGCCTTCGTAGTATGTGTTTCCTTGGTTACAGGATTCACCAACTTCACTTCGGCTGTACATAAAAGGACGTAACCAGGGTTGGATGTCGGCATTGCAGTAGTCATGGTGCTAACATTTATGTTTTCAGACGACTCTGTAGCACTGCTGTCACTTATGTCAACGTGTAGTAGTGTATTGTGTTTTTTATGACAGGTTTTACATGGGCCTAAGCGGCAACGATAGTATTGATGGCCAGGGCGCAGACAATTCTTGCATAAATTATGTTTTGACACTTCATTTTGCCTGCGATCCACTGACATTTCCTTAAAATTTTCGCACTCATAATTAAAATGATTTTCTTTGCAAAATGCACAAGTTATTTTTGTATTTTTGACGTCATTATTAGCACTGGGTGTGTTTTTAGTACCACTTGAACCAAGCAGTGTTTTTATGTTTTTATTTTCTTTAGATTGATAAGTAGGTTTATCATGTTTTTGTGTGGAAGCACTGTACTGTATAGTTTCTAAGACATCCGCACGATTACGAAGATACGTTAAGAAATCATTAAGCTTGGGTGAAACCTTAAGTGTATTTTTGTGTTCTTCCCACATCCTACTAGTGGCGCCATCTAGTTTTGACACCATCATGTATATCACTAATGTATCCCAACTGTCTGTGGGTTCTTTAAGAGTGTGCAAAGCACGCAAATTTTTTGAATAAAAGTCGATCATATACCTAAGGGCCTTATGAGATTCCCTAGTAATAGGCTCAAAGTTGAACAAAGACTTAACGTGGTTGTTGATCAGAATTCTTTCGTTGTTGTAGCGCTCGCATAGTAAGTCCCATGCGATTGAGTAATTGGCGCTAGTAAACTCAATGGATTTTATGACAATCGCTGCTCCACCCTCCAAAGACGCACGCAAATAATGAAATTTGTTTATTGTAGGGATGGACTCGTTTTTGTTTATCAGTGAATCAAATGTATCACGATATTCCATCCATTTCGAATAATTGCCGTCAAAGGTAGGTAATTTTATTGCAGGGAGCCGAATTTGACAGTTAACAGCCGTCTGTGAACTGCCATTTGAATGCATTGAACCTCCGGCCCCAGAAGCAGCGGTGGCATATTTAGTATCATTCGCTGGTTGGTGCAACTCTAGTATCAATTGTGACAATGAAATTAACTTAATGATAGAATCCTCAACTTGCTCACGTTCTAGAAGCTGATCAGCCAAGTTGACGTCATCTAAATTTTCGATTTCTGTTTGAACCTCATCAAATTGAGATAATAACTCTTGAAAACGACTTAGTTTCAACTGAAGTTCACCGACTAAAACCTTAGTAAAGTTCTCAGTTGAAATCGTCTGTATTGTATCAATATATTTTCCATACAAAGTAACTTTCGCCTTTATAGTACCGCGTTTACGGACTAAAGGTTTTAATTCTTCGGACATTTTGACTAAAATAATGCAGGTACATACATCCGCATACTAGATTTCAGGCATAAATGAATTGAACAGACTATACTGAAAATAAATTGAAATTCAAACCGTGCAGGCCACCGTTTCCAAGCAAGTGGCAAATAGGAGAGCTGCATGCAGCGCTGATGTCCTCGCGACGACGCGCAAAATTAATGTAGAACGTCAGCTTACACTCCTCTCTCCGGCAGAATCTCGTAACAAAAAATAATGCGATATTTTACGCAACTTTGTTGACCAAATGTTGACTATTTTTGTATGGACGTAATAATCAAAACACAACGAATACTGAATAAAACTACAATTAAAGCAGTCTTAGCACAATTATAGAAAAATACAACCTTATGCTGAGCAGGATTGAGGCAACCATGAAATTCGTCGTGAGTTGGTAATTTACGTTACTCAAACACTACACTATAGGGTTTCCTTGTAATCTCTGTGCCCATGCAGGATGCTCTCGTGTTGTTCTGACTCGGGAATTCCGCTTGTTTCCAAGGATCCACACGCGTCGCTTGTTGTTCAATAAAAGGCGGGGTCACCAAATGTTGACTAGATGACTGATATTGATGATGCTTTAGAGAAACACCTAATCAACTCATAAATAAATGTAATTCATGTTCTTCATGCAGAATTGGTACATTGACAAGGAAAATTGGAAAAGTAAAGAAAACATGACAGGTCATTTTAAATTTGAAGGTTTCGCGCCAGCCGGTATTGTTCTACGTCCAGCGCTTCATGTAGGTTGTAACATTATTTTATTTTGAAAAAATGACTTTCTGCCAAGTTTCTTGCGCATTCTTCTTGGCAATGATGGTCTTTCCGAATACACTGAACAAAAAGACATGTAAAAGATGCCCTTGCAAAATAAACTTTTAAATTTTGAATGTTGAATTTTGATTGCGTAGGGAAGGTATAGATGCAATTGATTTGAACTATGCTTCAACATAAGCTTCAACGTTCAAGGAGTTAGACAATGAACCTGTAAGACTACCTAAGATTTTGGTCATTTGAAAAGAGCTTTTTGATGAAAAGCTATCAAATATTGCCGAGCGCGCATGTACAGAGTGCTTTAAGGGTCCTCCTGACTGGAAGTCCCTCGTGGCTAGCTTAAGGGCCCTTCTGATTTGTTGGAACGCAGAAACTTCAAATGTTGGCTGTGGCAAGAAGTTGCAAATTATCGCTTTTTATGATATAGCTCTTCTTTTGCTGGGTTTATTGCATAAGTTAGTCGGATGTACAGGATCTTTTTGAGGAACCGTCATATATTAAAGTTGCGTTAGAATATGACTGTTATATCATTTGGTATTATCATCATTATAATTATTCTTCTATGCTGGTCTAGGTAAAGAAAAAACATAGAATGTAACAGTTGCTTCTTTCCGCGCAGATGGTAAAAGCCCATCGAGGGAATGGGCAGAAACTTAGGAATCATGTTATATGCGATGTGGCTAGCAACCCATCACAATTTTCATTCCTCTTTCCATCCTTACCCCCATAATCACGTTAAATGTGGTTTTTAGGTCTTGTTGAGCATGTATGAAGAGATGATGAGTGTGGATAAAGCGAAAGAAGTATGTCAGGATCGTAGCAAATGGAACAAAGTACTCTGCCTACCCCTGCCTACCCCTACCTCAGGCTATGTCTACCCCGGGATAAAGACGTGATTTATGTATGTATGAATATAAATATCGGTTACGTTTATAGCCGGGTACTCACTTGCAAGCTATAACCGTAACTATTACACGTTACGTTACAAAAACCCCAGTTACAAGGACATAAAGGATGACAAATTATAATATTAAGTCACCTTCGGTGCCGTATTTGGCAGTCGAATCTTTAAATCACATACATACATACCTTTACGCCTCTTTCCCAGAGGGCTGGCGGAGGCTACCAAAAACGAACCCCAGCTCTTGACCACTCGCGAACCCGACTCGCACCCCTGGCAACAATATCGCTAAGTAAAAATCATTATGACAGCCGATGCCTGCAGATTTTCCTTTACTTGCTATTGGGTAGTGTAGGTTTCTTTCTTTATTTCATACTAGCTTCTGCCCGCGACTTTGTCTGCGTAGTCTTCTACTATATAAAAATAAGTCGGGTTTTCCTTCCTGACGCTATAACTCCTGAACGCACGAACCGAGTTCCACGGTTTTGCATTCGTTGGAAAGGTCTCGGGCTCCGTGAGGTTTATAGCAAAGAAAATTCAGGAAAAATTTCAACAGAAAAGCGGGAAAATCTTTTTTCAATCTGGTGGCAAAACGGAGTTCGCCGGGTTTGCTAGTTATACATAAAAACCTTCCTCTTGAATCACACTATCTATTAAAAACACCGCATCAAAATCCGTTATGTAGTTTTGAAGATATAAGCATACATAGGGGCATAGGGACATAGGGAGATAGGGACAGAGAAAGCGACTTTGTTTTATACTATGTAGTGATTCAGTGTTGTTGAATTCCCATCGAACCCACTCTTACCCCCACTCTAAGATATAAATAGATTTATCGTTGAAGTGGACCGTAAAGCTCGCAGTAAAACGAATTGCCTCGCGCACTTTATCATATACTATGTCGTCTGATAACACGGAGCGTTTACGTTTTAAATGGGGTATTATTTGGTTGGTGCGCTCTAAAAATAATATAGGCCGACCGCTTAATGAGTCCTCGCCCGCGCGGTGCAGGGGCGCGGGGTGGGACGACCGCGGGGGCCGAGAGAGGTGCAAGCGTCAGACGCGGGTGCGTAACGATGGCTATAAAATTTTTTGGTATAATATTAGTAGCAATAACGCTCATTTAATATAATTATTAAATCGTATAACAACACTTAATATATTTACATATGACATAATTATCATTTCTTATAATGATCATTTGATATAATATCATTTAATATAACATTCTTCACAAGTCCGAAACATGTCGAGCATCACTCGACTTTTTATACGTGAGTTATCCGTTTATGTGTAATAATGATTTAAGTCTCACGGTAGTTTCATGTTGGAAATAGGCTATGTTTTTTAATTCTGCACGGACGAAGTCGCGGGCAACAGAAAACAAAATAGCAATATCAAGAGCAACTTATCTAATAAGTTATTTCTCGAAACCCCATTCGCATCGACAAGCATTATCTTCAGTGAAAGTTAATAAAAGTCTTCCAACGTACCCGTAAGCTTTGTTGCAAAGCTCATTCAAACGAAACAAAGTGCATCGGAAACAACCGCGAAAGCTCCGAGAAAACTCGTGACTTCGACTTGACAATTCTATTTTGCCGATAGAAAATCATATAAGGGACATAATCACACAGTAAACCTGTGATATACCCTCGCTCCTGGCGGCAAATGCAAGTTGGTATACCACAAAGGAGTAAACTGGGTTCCCTGGAGTGAAATGTTTCATAAACTGTGTTAAGATAGGTATCGGATTTGTTATATACCGACGACACATTCAGTTTTAAATAAAAATCAACTCATAATCATGTTATGGGTGTCCATAGACAATGGTGATTGCTTACCAACAGGTGAGCCGCATGCTCGCCCCTGTCACCTAAAAAACAGTATTTTTAAGAAGATTACCATTTTCAACATGAAACTACCGTGAGACTGAATCATAATTACACAAACGGATAGCGTATAAAAGTCAAGTGGTGCTGGACAGTGGACATGTTTCGGACTAATTCGTAGTCCTTCCTCTCGGAGCGTTCGCACTGGCGGCAGCGAAACGATCACTGCGCGCCAGCTAGTAAATCGATGAACGCCGGCTGCACTCACGAAAAAGCATGACTCATTGCGTTACGTTCCGCATGACGTCAGTGTGCAAGCGAGAGCGCGGAACAAGCGATAGAGAGGCACGATCTTCTCGCGTGACGTCAAAGTTTCTTTATGACGTTATCCACGTAAAACTATCGCTCGTAAGCCAACTTTGCAGACAACTTTTTTTTTCCTAATTCCTAAAATCTGTTGCCAAAAGTAACTTCAAAATTTCTTCGAGCATTTTTACGCATCAGCCAAATTTTTTTAACACATGACAAAAGTATCCAGTGATCAATCAAACAGTGGATCCTTATGCGGATTTAATCCCTAAATATTTATAACACGGTTCCAAAATAAACAAAATGGATGACGATGTATGAATATTCAGTGCTGTCGTTTCATCTGACAGTGTACAGCGTCTCTAACACACCAAACGCTTTGCTGACGGGAATGCGGCGAAAACTTGGCATAACATAAGATTCTGCTATAAATTCCAAACCTTATGGCTTGCGATGACGATATTTCCGATGAATATTCAGCACCATATAGCATACATTCTAATAAAGTGGAAATGTCATAGAATTTATAAAGGAATAAAATTATGCCAAGCTGAAATTGTCGATTACTGCACTCTGATTGGCTAGCCGTTTACTTGTTGTGCGGCATTAGTCAATGAAACTATAAATTTTAATAAAAACCAAAAAAGTTTATTAATCATCCAAATCCTAATAACTTAAACGGGGTTGTTCCACGAAGAAGATAAAAGAAAAACACTGATGTGTTACCAGAATTGGATGGCACTTTGACGGTCTTCCTCTATGTTCAATACTAACGTTTCATCTGAGAGTGTATAGCGTCTCTAACACATCAGACGCTTCAGCAACGTGGAATGCGGCGCTAACTTGGCATGATATAAGATTCTGCTATAAATTCCAAACCTTATCTGCAGGGCGATGGAGAGGTTTCTGGCGAAAATGTTCCTTTGGGTTCTTTACCCCCTATTTGTGGATATAGGGTATTATAATCGATTGGCATGTAACTTACGGACGTCACTTCCGTGCATCCATGCTGTAGGCTTATCACCTAACTCGCTCGCAATCGCCATCGTGTTCATTTTGACAGTTCTTGTATGAATGTGACAGCTAGCTGATTCCGATGCCAATTGTCAGCGCATACATGAACTGTCAAAATGAACACGATGGCGATTGCGAGCGAATCGGTAACAAGCCTACTGGTTTGGGAGCAGAGAGAAAACATAGAATGTACCAGATGCTTCTCTTCCCGCACGGGTGGTAAAAGCCCATCGAGGGAATGGGCGAAAATCGTGGGAATCATTGTTATAGGCGTTGCGGTTGGGTCTTTTGGACCCGTTTCACACGTTTACGGTCACAATCATGCTTAACGTGGCTCTAACAGAGGCAGCTGGAGGTCTATGGGGGAGGCCTATGCCCAACAGTGGACGTGCTATGGCTGAGTAAGTAAGTAAGTAGTAAGTAAGTAAGTAATCTTTACTTGCAATTAAATATGGTATACAATAGATGTCAAAATGAGATATAGTTCACATATTTGACGACCGGATAGCCTAGCCTAGTGGTTAGTGACCCTGACTATGAAGCTAGAGGTCCTGGGTTCGAATCCCGGTAGGGGCAGACAGTTGTATGATGAATACGAATGTTTGTGCCCGAGTCATGGATGTTGTATGTATTTAAGTATGTACCTATTTATCTACATTATATAAGTATGTTTATCCGTTGCCTGGTACCCATAGTAGGTACAAGCTTTGCTTAGTTTGGGGCTGGGTCAATTGGTGTAATTGGTCCCAAGATATTTATTTATTATTTATTTATTTATTTTATTTAGTCAATAATATGACATACAAATTAAACAATATAAATTATTAAAATAGGAAGCACAAGCCCACAATATCATTTAAAATAAATACAATTGAATCGCAAACAATAGTTAAAATGAAATGTCAAAAATAAAAAATGTATGTCCAGTAAAATTAAATAAGTTAGAGAAGTCATGAAACAAATCCAAATAAACATTATAATGATGATGATGATGTGATGATGATGATGATGAATATAATTTGTATGAAGCGTTCTCCCTTTTCAAATTATGTGTCTTGCATTTATTTTATTATAATTTGCAGCAAATGAAAGAGCTTCGTTACACGGGTATTAGTTTCCTTTGAAAAGCCATATTAAAGTCAAATTGAGGATAATTAAGTATTTTCATGAGACGAGAAAATTGTTTGTCGACGCCTCAATGAGAAATAAAGGGCGTAATAAAAAATTATCTACGTGATTATTTTGGCTTCTATTATTTTTAGAAAACGTCTTAATTTCGAGGGAATGAGCGAAAATGTTAAGAATCATGTTATAGGCGATGTGGCTTTACCCATCACTATTATGATTCCCCTTTCCATCCATACACCCACAATAACGCCTTAACATGATTCCTACGATTTTCACCGATTCCCTCGATCGGCTTTTACTATATCTTGTGCAGATGGTTTTTTTTTATGTTAGAGAGGCCAGACAAACGAACTAGTGGGTCACCTGATGGTAAATGATCACCACTGTCCATAGACACCCGCAGCGCTTTACGCGATGCCAGTGCGTTGTCGGCCCTGCAGAAAATTGTACACTCGCCAATTGTGCATTTGTAAATTGTAAATAGATTATTAATGTATTTTATTTAAAAAAAGGCTTTCTGCCAAATTTCTTGCTGCGCATTCTTCTTGGTCGAAATGCGCTGGTAGGTTCAAAAAACACATTATAACAACAGCCCTTGGCGGCCAATTTGCTAAAATAAATTTTGAATTTTGAATTTTTGAATTTATGTTTTTTCTTTGCTCCCAGACTAGTATGAAAGAATAATGTTAACTCATTTTAACTCCCGTGTTCTTTTAGCTAATAATTGTTTTATTGGAAATAAAAGGCTTCGAAGGATGTTTCCTCTTTCCGGCCGTAACAATATCCGCCGAGCAGCATCCTGTATTGTATTGGTGTTCTTAAAATAGACCGTTCTCATGAAAACGTGTTTCACAACTTGTTTCTTAACATTTATAGAAAATGAAAATGAAAATGAAAATGAAAATTTATTTTTGCAAATTGGCCGCCAGGGGCTCTTTTACATGTCTTTTTGAAACTACCAGCACATTCGGAAAGACCATCATTGCCAAGAAGAATGCGCCGCAAGAAACTTGGCAGAAAGTCATTTTTTCAAAATAAAATACAGTAAGAATACTTAAGTTCTACTTAAATTAAATACATTTATAAATGGGATGTATAAGGTCCCCGAGCCTTAAATTATATTAATCTATAAATAGTAGAGATGTATAAAGTCTCTACTAGTCAAAAATAAAAAACAAAGAAAAGAAAATAATAACAATAAGTTAAGTGGAGGTGTAAAACGCCTCTAACGTCAAATAAATTAATTGGAGATGTCTCCAATGTCGCAGGAAAAAAAATATATAAAACAAAATTATGAAATATACATTTCATGTCAAGTAAGTAACCAATAAGCTTTTGGATTCCGAAGGCAAGCTTGCGTCTGCCGCCCCCAATGTTGGCTCTCACGCACTCATGTCCTGCTCTGAAAGCAGAGCGGTACCGAGGGCATGTTTCGCTTCCGTCCCCACAGGCACACTATGGGAACGTTTTAGGAACTTCGACGTCGTTAGCCTGCAACTAAATAGTAAAAGAGAAAAAAAAAAAAAAAAAAAAAAATGAAACCGGAAATCCATAAGCTTAACAATATACCTACGCAATACCTAGTATGACATAGCAATATTTACGTCATTGTAAACAATAATAATTATGAAAAATAGAATAAATATTTAAATAAACAATTACAGATATAGATATAGGTTTATATACTGTTAAGAAAATCTGATACATAAAATAGACTTATACAGACTTATCATTCAACATGTCATTCAAGGAGGGCTTGAAGAAGATGTGGCTCGCACCATCTCCTTAAATATTGTATGTGTGTACTCATATTGTATATAGTGTGTATGTATGCACGTGTTTAATGATATTTAGTAGTTTATTTTTGAATTGTTTGTTGTATTTTGAGATGTACGCTCTATTGTGGCTTTCACTATATGGATATTTTAAACTCACTCTTTGTCGGTCTCTCGCTTAATGCTCCTCTCATTTACTCAAAGGTTAACTGGTAGAGATCCCTTATAGGGATAAGTTCGCCTTTGTGCATATATTTAAGGTCTTTTTTGTGATTTGTCTCTACTTCTCTATATTTGTACAATAAAGCATTTACTTACTTACTTACTTACTTACTTATACCCGACGCTGGAATCGAAGAGCCGTCTTAGTGGCTTGAATTTATGTCGTATAATTTATTCTTGATCTTAGCCAACCCATTATGACGCTAAGCGATATGTCCCAGCGGTCAGCGAGGGCTTCGAGTTGTTTGACAAAGGCCGATGATTGCGGTGCGAAAAGTCCATCGACAGAAAAGACTACGAGTGAAAGAAAGAAAGAAAGAAAGAAAGAAAACATTTATTCGTGACATAGATAAGTTACAAAGACAAGAAAAAGAGGTAAAAACATAAGGACATATTATATCACGAAATGGTCCCATCTCAGCATAATGCTGGCCTTGCAGCCAGCGCTGGTCTTCCGATGGGACCATCAAGTGCTACTTAAGCACATATTAAAAAGTATATAAATTCAAAACAGTGTGAACCGGCATTACAACCACTACCATGGCTGTATGGACAATAATTCCTTTAGTTACAATGGATGAATTGAAAATTGAAATTGAAATGATGAGTGAAGGTTGTATGGCTTTTTTCACAGGCGTTTGAGTACCTATGTTCTTATTTTCTCCTCTTTAGACGACTTATACACGTTGTCTCATAAGTTTAAGGGGGCGTTCAAGTATTACGTAAGCGCTTGAGGGGGGCGTGGGGTCTTTGCTTTGCTTATTTTTGATGACATGGGGGGAGGGGGGTCGATATGGTGATTACGTCAGCAGCTTCGATTCGAACTGCTGCTCACGAATCAATAAAAAACAGAATCCATTAAAAGAAAAATGCATATAGGTACCAGTGATTACGTAAGCATGGGAGGGGCGGGGGGTAAGAGGTTTGCTTACTTTTGCTGACAAGGGGGGGTAAATAATTGTAAAAAATCTGCTTACGTAATACTTGAATGGCCCCTAAGGGGGGGGGGGGGGATCGTTTCTTTCTGATATAGGATCTGACATAAACATTGGTAAAGCACTTTCTTGGTCAACTGTATATACATAAAGACCAGCTATTGAGCTTCCATGCTGGTCTGGAAGAAAAGAAAAAAGATAAAATATACCAGAACCAATCGAGGGAAGGGATCAAAACCGTAGGAATCATGTTATAATCGATGCGGCTGGCAACCCATCACTACTTTGATTCCCCTTTCCATCTATACGCCCACAATCATGCTAAACGTGGCCTTTAGGTCTCGTTACCTTGTGCTCTGTCTGCCCTGTAAGGAATAAATACGTGATTTATGTATGTACGTCAGGTATCTAAGTATCTTAACGACCGGATAGCCCAGTGGTTAGTGACCCTGACTATGAAGCTAGAGGTCCCGGGTCCGAATCCCGGTAGGGGCAGACAGTTTTATGATGAATACGAATGTTTAGTGCCCGAGTCATGGATGTTGTATGTATTTAATTATGTATTTATCTACATTATATAAGTATGTTTATCCGTTGCCTGGTACCCATAGTACAAGCTTTGCTTAGTTTGGGGTTGGGTCAATTGGTGTAATTTGTCCCAAGATATTTACTTATTATTTATTTATCTTGCACATGTGATCGCAAAGTAACCAAATCTTGCCTCCGACAACGTGCCGTCGCTACATGAACCACCCGGTATCGACAGGAACGACGGCAAGAGACCGGACGACATGTCCCTGATTCCGTGGAAGCTGGGTCGGGTGCTGGTGTAGGAGGTTACCTGTGTAGACACACTGGCCCCTTCCCACGTCCACAGAACAGCTGATAGAGCAGTTGCGGCAGCAGAGGCGGCCGAAAACTTAAAGGTAAATAAATATAAAGGTCTGCTCCGAATACTACTTTCTGCCATTAAGGATTGAGACCTTAGGTCCGTGGGGTCCCAGCGCATAGGTTAATCAAGGACATCTCTAAGAGGCTGATCGACTGCATCGGAGACCAAAGAGCTGGCAGCTGCCTCGCGCAGCGAATCAGTATTGCAATAGCGGGGAGCTGCCAGCATCGTTGGCTCAATGCCGCGGAGGAGTACGTTTTTAGATTTATTTTAGTTTTAGTTCAATTAATTTATAGTTAGTATTAAATATCGATATTGTTTTGTATTTGTGTTTACTTTTAAGTCACTTTAAAAAATTTAAAACTAATTGAACCGTGCGTTATAAAATGAACTCACCAAATTTTAGTTTTAGTATATCAATCAAAACGGGAAAGCGTATTACAAGTAAATGATAGAAAGACTTAAGGTTAATGTTGGAGGCGAGAGATATAATATTATAATAACAAATGTCTGAATCCAATTAAATGTCAAATCCGCCTCGTTGCTTTCTCTGACCTTTCCTTATCTTCTTAATACATACAAACCTTAACATACACACATATACATATATTATACATAATTCTTACATGTAGATACTAATTAGTGCCTGTGATTTTGTTCAGTAGGTATGCTAAGTGTAAGTTTTCGGTCACAAAACACGTCTCGAACGCGTTTGGGTTAAAATGTCAAATACTATGAGAACAGTTTGTTGCAGTTTCGATCCGCAAGTGGCGCTGCCAATTATTCCATAGTAATTGAGACATTTACGTGAACGCGTTCGAGACGTTTTTATATGCGAAAACTCATACTAGAGGTTCTGGTCCAAAAAAAAGTTCACATGAACTAATTTTTTTTCCAGAATTTAACTATTGGGTTTTTCTTACTCAGAATCGTTTACGCTATCGATCCTTATACAAGAAAAAATGTGTCCCAAAATTTACATTCCAGTTCGTCACTTTTTTAATAAGGTATGGATGGAACGTGACGAACAGGAAAATAAATTCCATAGTGAAATCTGGGACACACTTTTTCTTGTATGAGAATCTATAGGGTAAACGATTCCAAGAAAGAAAAACCCTACACATTTAAATTCTGGAAAAAAATATCATGTAAACTTTTTTTTGGAAAACTCTCAAATCCATTTTCCGCACCGTACATGGAAAATAAAATAAACTTTGTAAAAACTTTAGTAATGATTGCTTTAACACTGGTTACATTTTATTATTCAATTATGCTAATTGACATTTCTTAGTACCGGTTTTAAAAACTACTAATTCAGCGCAGAACCCGCTTTGGTCAAACAATAAAGGTTTCCGTTGAACTTATCACAGTTTCGGAAACTTAAAATTGTTCGGTAGCATTTTTAATTCATGTTGCAACGGTGCGGTGGGGGCCAACTTCAAACTATTCAGTATTCCGAGAGAAACTTTAAATTCCTTTTAGCGCTTCACCATTGAGTTGTTTATATACTTGCTCGTTTTAATGTAGAGAGGCCTACCATGACGTCTTAATGGGATTCAATTCCGATTCAGTTTAGTTTCGCTCACTGTCAGATCCATACTAAAAATGACAGGTACCTGAACTGAGTCGGGTTTGTTCGACTAGCTCCATAAATACATACATACATATATCGTGTATTTAACCCTTACGGGGTAGACAGGTAAGGTAACAAAACCTTAAGGCCACGTTTAGCACGATTGTGGGCGTATAGGTGGAAAGAGGAATCAAAATAGTGATGGGTTGCTAGCCGCATCGCCTTAACAAGATTCCTATGCCCATTCCCTCGATGGGCTTTTACTGTGTGCGCGGGAAGTGAAGCAACTGGTAAATTCTATGTTTTTTCTTTACTCCCAGACCAGCATGGAAGAAATGTTTTTCAGGATTCTCGAATCATAGTTGACAAAATGCTTCTTTAATATTGATCAATGTTCAGAGTGAACCGATTCAAGAGTGAGACTCACCCCCTTATTCATAAACACTCTATTAGACTACAAGCCCATGGACAAAAAAAAACATGTGAAATGAACCAGCGTGAAACACGCTTAGAAGGCTGTTACTATATCATAAAATAACTCTGAGCGCTAATGCCGTCTTTTCTGAGCGGTACAGATTTTTTCCCCTACATTGGCTACATTGAAAAAAAAAATTGCACTTACTTCCGGCACCACCACTTTAAAGCGGCACTAGGTCTTTCGACATTTATTTTTAATCATCTATAAGCTATAAAAACGCCGTTAATTAACAATTAGTCGTAATTCCTCACTTGTACCTGAGAAATTCCATAATGTACGGCTCAGAAAAGACGGCATAGCGCTCAGAGTTATTTTATGATAATATAGTAACAGCCTTCTAAGCGTGTTTCACGCTGGTTCATTTCACATGTTTTTTTGTCCATGGGCTTGTAGTCTATATTTATAGGCTTCTGCTAACTTAGCAATCGTTTGTCCTTATCTGTGAAAGGTTAATGTCAAAGTGACAAATAAGGACAAGCGATTGCGAAGTTAGCAGAAGCCTACAGAGCGTTTATGAATAAGAGGGATAATTTTTGACACCATCTCCATAAATATTGTATAAGGTACACTTATTGTACGTGTGCATGTGCGTAATGATGCTTAGTAATTTATTTTATGGTTTGTTTGCTGTATTTAGACATGTGCGCTACATTATGGCTTTCACTATCTGGAATTTTAAACTCACTCTTTATCGGTCCCTCGTTTAATGCTCCTCTCATTTACTCAAAGGTTAATTTATAGGGATAAGTTCACCTTTGTGCATAAATTTAATGTGTTTTTTTCGGATTTGTGTCCGTTTCTTTATATTTACTTGCCTACTAATTTTTGCACCTCTTCAGAATAAGACGGTTTTACAAGTTCCAGCGCTTCGAAATATCGACAAAGCTCGTTGGTGCCGATCAGAACTTGCACAATATCATAAGCAAACTATGCATGCAGGAAAAGTTATTGGAAAACCATTTTTCGGTTTGGTTACTTTGGCCTTCCATGCAGGTCTGGGAGCAAAGGAAAAACATAGAATGTACCAGTTGCTTCTCTACCCGCGCAGATGGTAAAAGCCCATCGAGGGAATGGACAAAAATAGGAATCATGCTATAGGCGATGCGGCTAGCAACCACTATTTTGATTCCCCTTTTCACCTATCTACAATCATGCTAAACGTGGCTTTTAGGTCTTGTTACCTTAGGCTCTGTCTACCCCGTAAGGGATAAAGACGTGATTTATGTATGTAGGCATGTGTGTGTGTTACTTAGGCTAAACACCCCTATGAAGATTTTTCGTTTTTTGATTCAAAAATTAGTTCCGCCTCTGACGCGGTTCACTTTGATCATTGATCATGATTAATGATCAATATGAACCAATGAGTTAAATGAATCAATAATCAATGTAAGAAACACTTATCAACTATGATTCAAATGGTGTATAATAAGTGAAAGTAATTCAATTCAAAATTCAATTCAAATTCAAAATTTATTTTCGCAAATTGGCCGCCAAGGGCTCTTTTACGTCTTTTTGAAACTATCAGCGCATTCGAAAAGACAGCGCCACAAAAAACTTGGAAGAAAGCATTTTTTTCTAAATAAAATGCATTAAGCTACTAGAATGTGTTGGAGGTTGCATTACTCTATAGTAACCTGGCTGATTCCACCAATGATTATGTCACTTTATTGACTGACAAGTTTGTCCTACTCTTGTTTTAGCCCTTGTGCTGATTATAAATATCTGCTATTCATGAAAATGTCTTTAAATTAATATTATAAAAGGTTATGTGTTCAGCTGCAATAGTAAAAACGTTACTGTAAATATGTCGGAAAGTAAAAGTCAAAATTTTTCTCATGAAAAATTACGCGGACGTGAAAATTACGTCGAGTGGAAATTTGTGATGAAGAATGCATTGATTCACGACAATTTATGGGTCTGTATATGCGGTTACGGTAAGGATGACCAAACAACGACGGAATTGAAAAATCGACGTGACGAAATAGCAAAATCAAAAATTTGTTTGAGCGTAGAAAAGTCATGTTTTTCACATTTGATGTCGGCGGATACGGCGAAAGACGCCTGGAATGCACTGGAACGTGCGTATGATGACAAAGGACTCGGTTCGAGAGTGCGTACACTCCAGAACTTGTGCGCTGTCAAACTTGAGAACTTCATTAGCATGGAAGCTTACGTCAATGAAATTTTGTCATTAGCTCAGCAATTGGCGAACATGAACAAGCCTGTTGATGATGAGTTCCTTGGTGCATTGATGCTCAAAGGTTTACCGACGCAGTACGAGCCCATGATCATGGCATTGGAGCATTCGGGAGCTGTCATTACGTCCGATCTAGTAAAATCCAAACTGCTACAGGATCAACGTTGGACTACTCGTGGAGATTCGAGTGAGTGCTTGTATTCCACAAGAAAATGCGCTACTGGAAGTGACTCCGGAACGAGAAAAGCGCAGCAGCACAAGGTAGAGTCAAAAGCGAAGGACAATTCCGGTCGAAAGAGAGAACCGTGGTGCTGGAAATGCAAGCAAAAAGGACATCTGAAGAAAGACTGTCGCAACGAGAAGGATTCTTCAGGAAACTTTGTTCTGTCTGCATATAGTGCTGGAGCGGGCTCGGAATCTTCGTGGTATATAGACTCTGGAGCTACAAACCACATGACTGGCAAGCGTGATTTGATGACTGACTTTAAATCGCGGGGTGGTTCCGTCACCATTGCTAGTGGAGATAAACTGCAGTGTACAGGTATAGGTAATATTAAGTTGTCGAATAACGCGACGTTAACAAATGTGCTGTATATACCTAAACTGTCTGTTAATCTCATATCTGTTTCGCAATTGATTAAGGACGGTAGTACTGTAAATTTTGATACTGATGGTTGTACAATTTCGAAGTTGACTGATTTACCGATTAAGGCAAATGACGTAGGAGGCGCATATAAACTTCAGACCTGCAGTCTAAGGGCGAATCTAAGTATTAGTACAGCGACTTGGCATCAAAGACTTGGTCACCTAAGTGGCAATAATATGAAGCTTTTGAGGCAGGGACTTGCTAATGATATTAGTTTTCAGGACAACCCTTGTAAGGACGTTGCATGTGAGGTTTGTTTAAAAGGAAAGCAAGCCCGTTTCCCTTTTCCTAGCAACCCTATGAAATCTGTGGCTGCAAAACGGTTGGAATTGATCCATACTGATTTGTGTGGTCCATTGCCGGTAAAGTCACTTGGAGGCAAGAAGTATATCCTGACGTTCTTGGACGATCATTCGAGGAAGGTGTTTGTGTATTTCCTGGAGCGAAAGAGCGAGGTGAGTCAATACACTAAAAACTTTATTAATTTAGTTGAAACTCAAACTGGTGATAAAGTGAAAATTGTGAGGTCGGATAACGGGACTGAGTACGTGAACAGAGATCTTGAAGGCTTTTTGAGAGGTAAAGGAATAGTCCATCAAGTGACTGTACCCTACAGCCCGCAACAGAATGGCTGTGCGGAAAGGCTGAATAGGACGCTCCTAGAAAAAGTAAGGTGCCTGTTGTACACGTCAAACCTAGACCACAAATTTTGGGCAGAAGCTGCCTGC
Source organism: Pandemis corylana (assembly GCA_949127965.1). Classification (NCBI taxonomy): domain Eukaryota; kingdom Metazoa; phylum Arthropoda; class Insecta; order Lepidoptera; family Tortricidae; genus Pandemis; species Pandemis corylana. The sequence continues at coordinate 1,276,170 of OX421860.1, forward strand.
ACCGCAGCGTATTTAATAAATGTGTCACCGTCGAAAAGGCTCTCGGGTAAAACTCCTGAGGAGGCCTGGACGGGTAATAAGGTGAGCTTGAAACATTTACGGGTGTTTGGCTGTGAAGCTTATGCACACATTGATAAAGTGAAGCGGAATAAGCTTCAACCGAAAAGCAAACGTTGCATATTTCTTGGCTATGAAACTAATGGATATAGGCTCTACAATTTAGAGAAAAGGGTAGTTTTTCGCAGTCGTGATGTTGTTTTTAATGAAACAATCTTTCCAGGTCTCAAGAGTGAGCGGTCCGTGGAGATATTCTTTCCGACAAGTGACGACGGTGTCATCGTTGAGGGTCACTCGGAGGAAGAGCCTGAGATCGAGGTTGAGGCGGAGCTGCCATTGCTACCAAATGTAGAAATTCAGGTTGAGGCGGAGCAGCCGGTAACGCCTGAAGTATGGTTTGAGGCGGACGAGCAGATGCCGAGCTCATCTACTGATTCTGGCGGTATACCACGTGAACCACGTAATGACGGGCCTGCCTATAATTTACGGCCAAGAGTACCGAAGACGATGTCTGCACTCGAGGTTGAGTTGAATGAGCCGACAACTGTCAAAGAAGCTTTGCAATCGAGCGATAGCAAGTTGTGGCGGCAAGCTATGCAAGATGAGATTGATTCATTTAATAAGCATGAGGCTTGGGAGCTAGTTGACAGACCGGCGGATAAGAACATTGTTAAGAATCGGTGGTTATTCAAAATCAAACGTGATGCTAATGGAAAAGTAGCATGTTATAGAGCGCGATTGGTTGCAAAGGGGTTTACTCAAAAATTCGGAGTTGACTATATGGATACGTACTCTCCAGTTGTACGACATAGCTCGTTGAGAATGCTGTTGTCTCTTGCGGTTGAATTAGATCTGAAGATTGATCATCTAGACGTAAAAACTGCCTTCCTGAATGGTAACTTGACGGAAGAAATTTATATGTCACAGCCGGAAGGATTTATAAGAAAAGGCGATGAACATAAAGTCTACCGTCTCAAGAAAGCCGTGTACGGGTTAAAACAGGCTTCTCGTGCCTGGTATGATAAGGTAAAGGAAGTTTTACTAGCTGGGAAGTTCACGCAGAGCAAGCACGAGAGCTGTATCTTCAGTCACCGAGTGGGTAAGAAAACCATTATTATCGCCCTGTACGTTGACGATTTTTTCGTTTTTTATAATTGTGACGAACTTGCTAACAAGTTGAAAACGTCACTGATGTCGCATTTTACTATCAAAGACTTAGGTGCGGTCAAACACATGCTAGGCATTAAAGTTGATCGTACTAATAGTGAGTTGAAGCTGAGTCAGAAAAACTATATCGAAAAGTTGCTTGAACGTTTCGGTATGAACGATTGTAAAATCGCTAAGACGCCTTTAGACGTAGGTCTGAAGTTTTCTGACAGCGCTACTCACGATAGTAGACTACCATATCAGGAATTGATAGGTTGCTTAATGTATTTGTCTGTGATCAGTAGACCTGACATTTCATTTGCTGCAAGTTTTTTAAGTCAGTATAATACCTGCTATACAGCAGAACATTTTGCTGCGGCTAAACGTGTATTGCGTTACTTAAAAGGCACAATGAATTTAGGTCTAGTGTACAGGAAAAGTGATGTACATGATAAGTTTCGTTTTTATGGTTTTACTGACGCTGATTGGGCTAACGGGGCGGATCGTAAATCATATACGGGGTATATCTATAAGCTAGGTAGAAATGTAATTTCTTGGGGTTGTTACAAGCAATCTTGTATCGCACTTTCGTCTACCGAGGCGGAGTATATAGCTTTGTCTGAAGCGGCCAAAGAAGCGGTATACGTCCGTGCGGTTCTAGCTGAATTGATAGGTCATACTGATACTGTAACACTGTATAGTGATAACCAGTCTGCGGCAAAGCTTGCTACTAATCCGGTGTTTCATAAACGGTCCAAGCACGTAGACATTAGGTATCACTATATTCGTGAGGCTATTAATGATAAGGTCATTGAGTTGTCATATATGCCCACCGAGCAGATGACTGCTGATGTGCTCACGAAGGCACTGCCTCATTGTAAGCATAGGTCATTTGTTCATGATATGCTGGAAGTCGTCCAGGATTAAGAGGGCGTGTTGGAGGTTGCATTACTCTATAGTAACCTGGCTGATTCCACCAATGATTATGTCACTTTATTGACTGACAAGTTTGTCCTACTCTTGTTTTAGCCCTTGTGCTGATTATAAATATCTGCTATTCATGAAAATGTCTTTAAATTAATATTATAAAAGAATGCCTAAATTAAATTTATTTATAAACGGGATGTATGTATGTATGTATGTATGTAAAATCTTTAAGCTCAATCGGATGAAGACATCTGCTTCCAAATTGAGTCTCAAGTTTCCTACACCTACACTACATAGGTACATAAGTAGGTACGTATATTGTTACGTACATACATACATTGTAAGTTAATAAAAGCTAGTAAAATACTAAGGTTTTGTCTAAGTAAATATGTTTATCCGTTGCCTAACCATAGTACAAGCTTTGCTTAGTTTCTGATAGGTCTAGGGTGCTAGTTACCAACGATCCTACTAATATTATAAACGCGAAAGTTTGTAAGTATGGATGGATGGATGTTTCTTACTCTTTCACGCCAGAACGGCCGGACAGCTCTGGATGAAATTTGGAACATAGATAGATTATAATCTGGAATAATACATAGGCTACTTTTTACCCTGGAAAATTGCGTAATTCCCGCAGGATAGCGATAAACGAATTCTATGCAGACGAAGTTGCGGGCAACAGCTAGTATTAAATATGATAGAGATGCACTGATAAGTCTGTATAACCAGCAATGTTGTGCACGTGACACAACTGATATAACCCTTTGTGATAATACTGCTTGGACAGCAGATGTTATCCATCATCTATGACATCGTGTGCTATGGTACGACCTAGTAACGTAGCATAGGGGCTGTTAGTAGGGTTATATTATTTTATGCACACACACAAATCACTTACGGGGTAGACAGAGCCTAAGTAACAAGACCTAAAGGCCACGTTTAGCATGATTGTGGGCATATAGGTAGAAAGGGGAATCAAGATAGTGATGGGTTGCTAGCCACATCGCCTATAAAAGTCATGATTCCTATGCCCCTTCCCTCGATGGGCTTTTACCATCTGAGCGGGATGAAAGCAACTGGTACATTCTATGTTTTTTCTTTACCCCCAGACCAGCATGGAAGAACATGGAAAAGTTTCCTCGTTAGCGTAAATACTAAAAATGGAAAGGTTTATAATATTATTGTGTCAAAAACGAGCACTTACGAAATACTGAGGTTCCCGGCGCAAGAGTGCATATTCTGCGAAAGATGCAATAATGATTTACCAAGTGAAATCGTTCGTTTCGTTTCTAATTATAATTTTTATTGTTACCTACTAAAGATAATGTCGGTCGGCTGGCAACCATCAAGATAAATAAACAACAATGTACATGCAACAGGGACATGTTCGACGTGCCATTTTATAATCATTTACATCTACATATGAAAAAACAAAATCTAAAGTCTTCCATGCTGGTCTGGGAGTAATGAAAAAACGTAGAATGTACCAGTTGCTTCTCTTCCCGCGCAGATGGTAAAAGCCCATCGAGGGAATGGGCTAAAATTTCAGGAATCATGTTATAGGCGATGCGGCTAGCAACCCATCACTATTTTGATTCCCGTTCCACCTATACGCCCACAATCATGCTAAACGTGGCCTTAAGGTTTTGTTACCTCAGGCTCTGTCTACCCCAGAAGGGATTAAGACGTGATATATGTATGTATGTATGTACCTTCTTTATTTCCGACAGCCACCTAAAATCTGTTAGGTATATTTACAATTATGTCGATGCAATCTGTTTTCATTATCCGCACAAGAGGTGACCTGTAATCTTATTAATGATCATCTAATCAATGATCACAGATTATAACTTTGCTATAAAAAGGCGATAAGTTACAGCAGTCATCAGAATCATGTATCGCCTACTGACTGTCGCGTGCCTCCTGGCCCTGGTCCAGTCGGGCCATTTCGCGAGTCGACTCTGGGTCAACGAGGAGCTGATGGCGCAATGTAAGGCTAAAAACAACGAACCTCTAAGCAACGACCTTCTGCTCGGCGAGTGGTTTGAAGTCGCCAAGTTCACAATGTTTGGCGGTATGGTCCCTTCAATATCTTGCGCCTCCAACGTTTACACCAAAGCTGTCGCTGAGAACCTTACAGTTTACCAGGAGAAGTACACTGGCTACACCATTTCCATGGACGATAATCCGTTGATCATTGATCGGTTCAATGGTTACTACATCTTTCTCTTGACCGGACATACTGGAGCTAAAGACTACTTCGTTGAGCCTGGAGTATTCGCTCTTCAATACACAGTCAACAATTATAGGAAGTTGACTGATGACTACATGCTAGTGTGGGATTGTAATATGAGAGAGAATACCATGTGGGTCCACTCCCGCATCAAGCATCCGACGGAGGCAGAGATCAGGGCGGTGACGGCGGGCGTGACTGAGTTGCAACGTTTGGAAATGCAGAGATACTGCGCCACATAAAGCTGTTTGATGTGATTTTACGCTTTAATGACAGTGAGAACCATTTTGTAATTGTAACTCATGACCTTAGCGATGACGAAAAAGTGAACAAAATACATTTACCTTGCTACTCTGCTGCTAAGTAGCGAAGTAGCAAGGTAAATACTTTTTGTTCACTGAAATGGACCTCCACAAAGTAATGCCTTATTCAATAAATGAAAAATTCAAGCAAAAATTCATTTATTCTGCGAATAGGCTGCCAAGGGCTTTTTTACATGTCTTTTTTTTGTAAATACCAGGGCATTCTTAAAGACCATCATTACCAAGAAGAACGCGCCGCAAGAAACTTTCTCAGAAAGCCATTTTTTTTTTCAAAATAAAACAAATTTACAACAACATTTGAATTCTGAAAAAAGAGTGTTTTAAAGATTATTTATGGTAAAAAGTTATTTGTAAGAATAACTTTGTTCCAGGAATATCCTTGTTTCCTTACTGCTTTAGAACAGAAGATAATATTTAACCATTTATTTGTGATACTCCACTACTGTACTCTGTGTACTTGGTGGTACAGGTAAGTACGATTATACCATCATCCCCTTCTTCATCAAAACCATTTGATTCATCACCAGAACTTGGCTCCTCTTGGTCTTAATAAAGGCCAGAGCCTTCTGGACTATGGGGCTTCCAACTGACTGTAATAAAACAGTTAAACAAACGACTAGTTTACAGTTTTATAAAAAAAAGTGGGCACTACCGCTCATACTCACAACACTAAACGGTAGCAGATGCATGTTCTTAGCCAACACAGCTGGCAACACATCTGCAACCCTGGTTAAGGGCCGAAACGCAATTACACGCTGCGATGTCGCGTTGTGTCGTGGCACGACGCCGCGTCGTATCGCGTTGCGACGTCGTGCCGTGGAAATCTACGACACGATGTCGTGTCGTGACATGAATCCGCGTCGTATCACGTTGCGACGTCGTGTCGCGGAAACCTACGACGTACACGACGCGACGGCGTGCCACGATACGACATCGCAGCGTGTAATTGTGTGTGTTAAGTATTAACCGAGTCTTACTCTCCACGTCGAAACACAGCACCTTGGACAATCCTATCACCCGCTTAAACTTCATTCCTGAGTTTTTGAGCCATCATTGCCCTTAAGTGCCTGAGATGTCGTGTAGGATCTAAACGACCCTGATGAGACCGTCGTCGTAGTAAAGAACACTTGAACATACAATCCTTTTCGACTTTTACGAGTCGCAGTGTACAGCATACCTCGATAACTGCAGGTAATACCGACACGTGCCTTCCTTGGAATGTAATAAACAGGACCCAAGATGGCGGATCGAGATATGGCCATAGGTACATGCTTATGTTTTCTGTTATCTTTGATTATCCTGCTAATTATAAAAGCGAAAGTTTGTGACGAGTGAATGATTAAGTGTGTAAGTTTATTCACGCTGAAACGACTTGACGGACTTTGTTCAAATTTGGAACGGAGATAGGTGGTACGCTAAATTAAAACATAGGCTACTTTTTATCTCGGAAAATGTCACAGGTCCCGCGGGATAGCGATGAAGATGTCAATTGCGAATTCTACGTGGACGACGTCGCGGTTACTTAAGATCAGTGAATGATATCGATACCTTCCTATTCAATATATTCTACCAATGACACTGCCAGAAACCTAAAAGAAAGTCCGCCTGTCTGTATCTTCGCGATAAACTCAAAAACCACTGAACGGATTTTTATGCGGTTTCACTTAAAGATTATAAGAGATTACTTAAGAAGCTTTATAGATGCTGTGTTATACATGATTACATAATAATGTTATACATATTTAGCTACATTTAAGTATAATACATACTTTTCTCAAAAATCGAAAATAAAACAACAAAAAAAAATGAAAATTGTTTTGCTTGCTTTGCCGCCTTTTTCTATCAATGGCGTTTAAAGAGAGTATTTTTCTACCCAGAACACCTAAAGCTATTTCAGACACAGATAAACACGTTGTCGTACTAGCTTTTTTTTAAAATGTGGTGTTTTAAGTCTTGTACCTTTATTTTATAATGGTGATTTGCATTTTTAAAAAGTTAATAACTAGACAGTAATGGAATTTGTATGCAACATTACTGGAGAGTTTAGCGCTACAATAATGTTTTTTTTTTTTATTTTGGACTGACCGGCAACAATTAACTTCCTGTTCTGGTATGTAGTTAACAATGACGACGTTAACGGACATTTTTGAGAAAAATACTTTCCTGTAGTCAGTTTGATTTCAACACTGCCCATTGACACTTTCAACCAGGACTACACTAAAAATAAAAATGTCAAATGAGACGCGAAAATTTTATAACAGAAAGCTTAAGTGAGCTTCCAAGATTCCATTGAAAGCGCGTTACAGTGATCCAAGAAAAGCTGGAGCTTTGGAAGCTTCGGGCTTTTGGTACAACGGAAAGCACTGCGATATACCGCCGTCTGAATTGTTGGAAGAATGAAAAACAAAAAATCAAGAAGTAAACATTCTTGATTCATTTATTGATACACACACACACACACACACACACAAATCACGTCTATATCCCTTACGGGGTAGACAGAGCCTGAGGTAACAAGACCTAAGGGCCACGTTCAGCATGATTGTAGGCGTGTAGGTGGAAAGGGGAATCAAAATAGTGATGGGTGCTAGCCGCATCGCCTATAACATGATTCCTTAGACTCGCCCATTCCCTCGATGGGCTTTTACCATCTGCGCGGGACGAGAGGCAGCTAGTACATTCTATGTTTTTTTCTTTACTCCCAGACCAGCGTGGAAGTAATTTATTGATGGTACCTATCATTTGAAAAACTGCGCCTTCTCCCGTCCCTGGTGCGCATGTTTCTATGTTTTTGTGCAAAAAGAAATTAACTTACATAAGCGTAGCTAAAAAGTTCCCTACATACATCACGTCTTTATCCCTGACGGGGTAGACAGAGCTTAAGGTTAAAACTTTAAGGCCACGTTTAGCATGATTCATTATTATTAAAATTCAAAAAAGCTTTGGCTTGAATTTACTTTGCTTGACTTCCGTTTAAATATGGCAGAGAGTGTACCGCATGCACTTTATTCCCAACGTCACTGGTATCATTTCTGTCTGACACTTCACCATAATTTTTCAGGCACTACTATTACAACAATCGAATAGAATATTCCCACTCCATGCTATATACCTCTCTTTCTGCCCAGGTAAGTTAGAAAGGGATGGATACGTAGAGAAAACTAGTCGCGGCTACGGGTATTCGCCTCTTGCCTTTTAGAACTGGCTTTTAAGGTTTGGATGGCTTAATTGAGGAAAATTCTATTGGATCGTTCGCAGAATATGCACTCTTGCGCTGGGAACCTCAGTATTTCGTAAGTGCTCGTTTTTGCTGCATCACTACATAGTATATAAAACAAAGTCGCTTTCTCTGTCCCTATGTCCATATGTATGCTTATATCTTCAAAACTACACAACGGATTTTGATGCGGTTTTTTTTAATAGATAGAGTGATTCAAAAGAAAGGTTTTTATGTATAATTCTACGCAGACGAAGTCGCGGGCAGAAGCTAGTAATATTATAAACTTTTCCTTAGTATTTGTGCTAACGAGGAAACTTTTCCATGTTCTTCCATGCTGGTGTGGGAGTAAAGAGAAAAGAGAGAGAGAGAGAGAGAGAGAGGGAGAGAGTGCACCAGTTGCTTCTCTTCCCGCGCAGATGGTGAATGGGCGAAAATCTTAGGAATCATGTGTTATAGGCGATGCGGCTAGCAGCCCATCACTATTTTGACCCTTTCCACCTGTACGCCTACAATCATGCTAAACGCGGTCTTTAGCTCTTGTTACCTTTAGGCTCTGTCTCAGATGTATGTATGTACCTAAAAAAGAGTAATATGACTGGCTGTCTGCCTGAAGTGACTGACAGCAGCCGAAACCTTTGCATCAATTTTGCGGGTGGTAGGGCCTTGTGCAAGGTCCGTCCGGATCGCTACCACCATCTTACTCGCTAATCCTGCCGCTAAGTAGCAGTGCTTGCACTGTTGTGTTCCGGTGTGGAGAGTAAGACAGCCGGGGAAATTACGGGCACAAGAGGCGTTTCATTTTAGTCCTCTAGGTTGGCAACGCATCTGCAATCCCTCCGGGGTTGCGGGTGTCTATGGGCAGTGGTGATCACTTACCATCAGGTGACCCACTTGCTCGTTTGCCGTCCTATTCATATAAAAAAAAACAAGAGATGTATTTATGAGTGTTTTGTGAGAACAATCATGTGTTTTAAATGGTAGAGATTATAATGAATATTCAAAGCAGCGACACAACTTAAGTAGCCAAGCCGTATATGCCTTTTTAGTGGGTAGAGGCTGGAATAACAAAACTTGTAGAGTTGTTGAATAGTGAAAAGTTGAAGGCAGTCGGCTGCGTTGAGCGAATTCTGGGAAAGGTTAAGTAATTTTAGTAAGCTGACTAAAGGTTACATAGGTCTATATCTACTACCATGTTTTTTGGATGCACGTTATACCTAAAAAAGAAAGTTTTTATTCGAAGCAGGTATTATTAAACAACGACCAACGACCCGTCCACGGAGTCTACTACAAGCGAATTCCGTACTGAAATACGAGAAACTCTTGAGATAACGACACATGGCAGAACGGGACGGACAACCGAAACAAAAAATGATGAAAACACTGATCTATCATCGTTCTGTGTCAGGCAATTTAGTCAAAACTTTGACAAATTATATACCTGAACCTTCCTCGTGATTACTCTATTTATGATAACCTCATAAAATTGGTTCAGTAATTTCGGTGTTTGTTACGAACAGACAAACAGACGCGGCGAAATACTTAGGATACCCGAACAGTAACAGTAACAGTAAGTGAGTAACAGTTCGTAATAAATAAAAAAAAATACAGAGTGGGAACCAGCAACTTTAATTTCAATTAAATTTTCTAAATGTCAATGAAAATTAGAACATATAGAAAAATCCGAAAAGTAAAGCTATGGCCGGGAATCGAACCCGGATCCTCGTCATTCCGTGACGCGTGCTATACCCCTACACCACCCATAGCAGGTAATTTTAATCTCAATCTCCAACACAACCACTTGTAAGTCAGCGTCAAATAGTTCGTAACACCCAAAGTAGCCAAATAGTTAACGACACGACGTTATATCAACTGTACAGTCAGCATCATATATGTAGTATGAAACGTTCAAGGCGATCATAAAGATAGACGCACAATACTATTTCCTCACACCATCTCCTTAGATGGTGTATGTGCGTACAGTCAGCATCGAATAGTTCGTGACACCCAAAGTAGCCAAATAGTTCGCAACACGTCATTATTACAGTTGAAATTAGGTCGTGTTGCTAACTTTTTGGCCACTATGGGTGTCACGAACTATTTGACGCTGACTGTACTCTTGTTGTATTTTATATGTATGCATGTGCGTAATAATATTTAGTAGTTTTTTTTTATGATTTGTTTGTTGTATCTAGATTATGTACGCTCTATTATGGCTTTCATTATCTGGAATTTTAAACTCACACTCACTTGGTCCCTCGCTTAATGCTCCTCTCATCTACTCAAAGGTTAACTGTTAGAGATCCCTTATAGGGATAAGTTCGCCTTTTATTTATATAAGAGGGGGCAAACGAGCAGACGGGACACCTGATGGAAAGCAATCACCGTCGCCCAGGGACACCTGCAAGACCTGGGGAATCACAAGTGCATATATTAATATATTAATGTTTTTTTGCATTTACTAACTTACTTACTATTTCTATAGTGTACCGAACTATTTGGCCTATTTGGATGCTTCAATCTATATGACGCTGACTGTGACAATGTGTTGCGAACTATTTGGCTACTTTGGGTGTCACGAACTATTTGACGCTGACTTACTAGTGGTTGTGTTGGAGATTGAAATTAAAGTTGCTTGTTCTCAGTATCTGTATGTTCGGGTATAAAGAGCACAATAACGGGTAAACTCGAGTGACCTTCGGGTTGAGTGAGTATTGTCCGCGCCCGGCTCTACTTAGGTTATATGTCTACGGAAAAAGTACTTGTGTAATTTTATCCTAATGTGAATTTCTTGTGTACCAAAATCCAATTAATTTATTATACAATAGTTATTTGCGTCACAGGGGAGCAAAATGATTCTAAATTAAAATCCAGAGCGTAGTGAGAACTTTTCACACCGAACATTAAAATAGTTGAAAAAGAATCCTAAATATAATCGAAGAGCTACGAGGGGCCCGATTTTTGAAAGCACATGTGTGAAAATACCACTCGAAAGTGGTGAAAAATTGTGCTGAATTTGAAATACGTGTAGCTTAGAAGATACTTACGGCTCTCATTAATCTTGGGAACTAGAAAAAAAAATTATTAGAGCTGTAGTTTCGAAGATATAAACCGATTTATACCACTTTGGAGTGGTACTTTCGAGTGATGTGCTTTCAAAAATCAGGCCCCAGCATAGAAAATGGCGTGGTTTTACAATTATAGACTTCAAAAAATTGTATTGGCAAAAAAACACTTAAAAGAGCCTTGAGCAGAAAAGTTGCACTTTGACAATGTACTATTGTTTGACGGAAGATGTTTTTTTAATACAAATTTCAACACAGACATAGGTAACACACCATGTTTTTCACCTACGTACATACCTATATCGGATAACTATCCGACGACTTGGAATCTATCGGACATTCTTAGTCACTCACAGCGCGGCGGACATTCTCTGACATCACTATCACTATATGTAGTGTAAAATATGTGTATGAGTATAAAATAAAGTCGCTTTCTCTGTCCCTATGTCCCTTTGTATGCTTAGGTATATCTTCAAAACTACACAACGGATTTTGATGCGGTTTTTTTTAATAGATAGAGTGATTCAAGAGGAAGGTTTTTATGTATAATTCTACGCAGACGAAGTCGCGGGCAGAAGCTAGTTATAGATATATTTGTAACTAGGGTTGTAACAGAGACCTTCTTAGCGGAGGCAGAGGCGGAGGTGAAAGTGAATGTGGAAAAAAAAATGGTTAATTGACCTCAACTGTTTTCGGCTTCATCGTGTATGTATATGTTTTTCATATAATGTTTGGCATGAAAAACATATATATTTCACACAGGCTTGGATATCTTGCACGTGAGTAGCGGAGTAGCAAGGTAAATATTTTACACTGTTAAATAGATTGCATATTTAGTATTTAGTTATGAATCTGCTTTAACGGTAGCTCGTTAAATTCTCTCGCTACAGTATTTTACACGCAATTATGTCCAACAAATGAAGCGTGAATTGTTAAAATTACATAAAGTGAACACAGAATTTGCGGTTTTGTCCACAAATGTAATGGTGCCTTAAAGTTGTGTATTATGTTTCTCGTTCGTTTTATTTCCAACACACTTTTTTTAATCTATACATATAAAATTCAAAGTCCTGACTGACTGACTGACTGACTGACTGACTGACTTAACTATATATCAACGCACAGCCCAAACCACTGGACTTAGAGACTTGAAATTTTGCACATAGATACCTTATACAATGTAGGCATCCACTAAGGAAGGATTTTTGGAAATTCCCACGGGATAAGGAAAAAACGGGAATTATATATTCGACTCCGAGTGACGCTATCTCATTAACTATAATAACTAGACTCTTCAAATTTGATACAAAAGTAGGTGATTACAAAACGAAGAAACTAATTTCAGGATTTTTGGAAATTCCCACGGGATAAGGAAAAAAACGGGATTTATAATGTTCAGTTAAACGAAATCCTATGAACTATAATTACTAGACTGTTCAAATTTGGCATAGAAGTAGGTGATTATAATAGTAAAATAATGTTTTAATGATTTTTTGAAATTCCCACGGGATAAGGAAAAAAACGGGATTTATATATTCAGTTCTACGGGATCGATTTTTCGTTTTACTGGTCGTATAAAACTGAAATTCGGCCTTCAAGTTCCCTTGGGGAGTGTAAACAATAAAAAAGGATTTCCCGAAATTCCCACGGGAACGGGAAAAACGGGACTTTTCATTTTACTGGTTGCAGAAAGCTGAAATTCGGCATGTAGGTTGCTTCGGGTGTGCAGAGGAGCATTAAGAGAGTACTTTCCCAAATTCCCACGGGAACGGGAAAAATATTTGTTTACAAAGAAATACTGCGGTAGGCATAATATGGCTAGAAACTTGAAATTTGGCACACATATACCTTGACTATCCTAGAGGTGCACTAAGAAGGTATTTTTAGAAATTCTCACGGGATAGGGAAAAAACGGGATTTTTTGTTTTACTGGTCGTAGAAAGCTGAAATTTGGTAAGAGCCTTCCTTGATGAGTGTATGGGAGCACTAAGAAAGGATTTCCAGAAATTCCCACGAGAACAGGAAAAACGGGGTTTTTCGTTTTACTGGTCGTAGAAAGATGAAATTTAGCATTTAGCTTCCTTAGGGAGTGTAAGGGAGCATTAACAAAGGATTTCCTAACATTTTTACGGGAACGGGAAAAATGTTTGTTTACAAAGAAATACTGCGGTAGGCATAATATGGCTAGAAAATTGAAATTTGGCACACATATACCTTGAGTATCCTAGAGGTGCACTAAGAAGGTATTTTTCGAAATTCCCACGGGATAGGGAAAAAACGGGATTTTTTGTTTTACTGGTCGTAGAAAGCTGAATTTGGTAAGAGCCTTCCTTGATGAGTGTATGGGAGCACTAAGAAAGGATTTCCAGAAATTCCCACGAGAACAGGAAAAATGGGGTTTTTCGTTTTACTGGTCGTAGAAAGATGAAATTTAGCATTTAGCTTCCTTAGGGAGTGTAAGGGAGCAATTAACAAAGGATTTCCTAACATTTTTACGGGAACGGGAAAAACCGGGATTTTACGTTTCCAGACGAAACAGCGGAAGAAAGAGACTTAACATTTATAACGTGTGTTTCTTTAAAGGCTTTAAGTGTACTCCGAAAGCACTCCCCAAAATTTTCACGGGAACGGGAAAAAACTTATTTTTTCGTTTTACATCTTAGCGCGTGCGAAGTCCCGCGACTTGGGGTAAAAGCTATTTGGGGTAGGTATATTTTAGGACAGCCCTTTAGGTTAGGTTAGGTTTGTTTTATAAAAATCCTGCAATATTTACAGTTTCAGAAAAATTAAGGCAGCGGGGCAATGTGGGGGCTTGCTTGCATGCTTGCTTGAGTCCTTGCTTTGCATGCTTGATTGCACGCTTGCTTGCATGCTTGCTTGCCTGCTTGCATGCCTGCTTGCATGCCTGCTTGCAGGTTTGGGTCCTCGCTTGCTTGATTGCTAGCTTCTTTGTAATGCTCATGGTTCACGCGTGCGAAGCCGCGGGCAAAAGCTAGTTTATTATAGTCTGTTATAAATGCAATGATCGTTTTATACATGGGGTTTTTATACAGCGCTGCGGGTGTCTATGGACAGTGGTGATCATTTAACATCAGGTGACCCACTAGTTCGTTTGTCCGGCCTCTCTAACATAAAAAAAAAACACAATACCTAGTTAAAATTTTTAATAGAGTTAAATTTTTATGAATTATCAAAAATGAGGTCTGATAGACACCACATCAGTGGAATCGTTCCAAAAAAGTCACCACAGTTGCAGAGGGTTAAACACTCTTTTTTCAGAATTAAGTGTTGTTGTAAATTTATTTTAATTTGAAAAAAATACTTTCTGCCAAGTTTCTTGCGGCGCATTCTTCTTGGCAATGATGGTATTTCAGAATGCACTGGTACTTTAAAAAAAAGACATGTAAAAAAGCCCTTGGCGGCCTATTTGCAAAAAAAAGTTTTCTAATTTTTAAAATTTTTCATTTATTGAATAAGTTATTACTTTGTGGATGTCCGTTTCAGTGAACAAAAAGCATGTACCTTGCTACTTCGCTACTTAGCAGCAGAGTAGCAAGGTAAATGTATTTTGTTCACTTTTTATTCATCGCTGAGATCATGAGTTACAATAATTACAAAATAGTTTTCTCTGTCATTAAAGCGTAGAATCCCATCAAACAGCTTTATGTGGCGCAGAACCTCTGCATTTCCAAACGTTGCAACTCAGTCACACCCGCCGTCACCGCCCTGATCTCTGCCTCCGTCGGATGCTTGATGCGGGAGTGGACCCACATGGTATTCTCTCTCATATTACAATCCCACACTAGCATGTAGTCATCAGTCAACTTCCTATAATTGTTGACTGTGTATTGAAGAGCGTATACTCCAGGCTCAACGAAGTAGTCTTTAGCTCCAGTATGTCCGGTCAAGAGATAGATGTAGTAACCATTGAACCGATCAATGATCAGCGGATTATCATCCATGGAAATGGTGTAGCCAGTGTACTTCTCCTGGTAAACTGTAAGGTTCTCAGCGACAGCTTTGGTGTAGACGTTGGAGACGCAAGATATTGAAGGGACCATACCGCCGAACATTGTGAACTTGGCGACTTCAAACCACTCGCCGAGCAGAAGGTCGTTGCTTAGAGGTTCGGTGTTTTTAGCCTTACATTGCGCCATCAGCTCCTCGTTGACCCAGAGTCGACTCGCGAAATGGCCCGACTGGACCAGGGCCAGGAGGCACGCGACAGTCAGTAGGCGATACATGATTCTGATGACTGCTGTAACTTATCGCCTTTTTATAGCAAAGTTATAATCTGTGATCATTGATTAGATGATCATTGATAAGATTACAAGTCACCTTTTGTGATGATAATGGAAATAGATTGCTTCGACATAATTTTACATATACCTAACAGATTTTAGGTAGCTGTCTGAAATAAAGAAGGTACTTATAATAATTCATTGGTTTTTTCATATGTACATGTAAATGATTATAAAATGGCACTTGGAACATGTGCCTGTTGCATGTACATTGATGTTTTTTTATCTTGATGGTTGCCAGCCGACCGGCATTATCTTTAGTAGGTAAGAATAAAAATTATAATGAGAAACGAAACGCACGATTTCACTTAGTAAATCCTTTAATTTAAATTTCTCTTTAGGTATATGTAAACAACTTTGAGGTGATATTTTAACTGTACGTGGTAATCATAATTATAATCATTTATTGTGTGGAATTCAGGTCGCAGATATAGATAATGGTTGTACAAAAATGTTTCACTAAGCCCTACCATTTCAGGTGTTCAAATAAATTAAAGTCAAAGTCAAATATCCAAATTTTTATAAAAAAAATAAGAAATTATCATTAAATATTGAATAATTAGATGTCATTGTTAAAAAATCATTAATACAATAAAAGCATTTTCCTACAAGCCAATCTTTTGTTAAAGCATCTGGTAAATTATTATAAATTGTTATACACATAATATATGATTTTTTGGAGTTCAAGGCAATCTAACAGGAGGCTTGTACAATTGGTGCTTATACTGGATTCGTACAGTGCGGGTACAAATGTCTTGCCTTTCAATAAATAAAGTTTTGTGCTCGTGTACAAAACGCCAACTTCTAGAGCATACAAACTAGCAACAGTGACACATACCATACAGTACACGCATACCATAGTTAAATGCACACACATTTTGAAGAATTATAATTTAAAGCGTCAGTAAAATGTGGGTTAAAATACATAATGGTTTATAATATATAACGCGATTTTCTCAGAAAGTTACAAACTAACAAGATTGTTATAAAACAAACCTAAACTAACCTAAAATAATCTATAGATTACGATATCAAAAAAGTTCATTTAGCTAATAGTTTTACAGAAAATTGCGTTATATATTTTGAACCATTATACATTTTAAACTTTATGTATTCTGATCCGCTCCCAAATATTTTGTGTGTACAAATTATGTACCTATACACGTAACGTTTACACTTTTTGTGTTCGAGGTGTACTTAGCAGAAACTTTTGAGGAGTTGGTGGAGTGTTTCATGTTCCATCCCGCACCTACTTATGATTGGAAGCAAATAATTTTCGCTTGAAGAAAATGTTTCCTTGTGGGAAAAGCTTTACATTTAATGTTAAATCGTATCAAATTTTGCAAATGAATTTCGACGTGAAGTTTAAACATGGATGTGTGCATAGAGTTAACTTTGGCGTGTAATTTGACAAACTATTTTGCGTATAACTTGACAACTTGGCATACATACATAAACCACGTCTTTATCCCTTAAGGGGTAGACAGAGCCTAAGGTACAGCACTGTTTCTACTCCGTAAACGAATACCTCGAGCACTTTCATAAATTAAAAATGTGACATCTAACTATCAGGACTTGTTAATTTTATCGATAATTTTAGTATTTGAGAAAAAAATAAAGACATACAATTTTTTTTATTGTGACATGTTAATTCCATTAATCGATTCTGTTTGACTTCTCTTTGTTTTTGTTACCTGAGCTCTTTGTGTACCTACCTATATTAATATTTTGCATGCCTGATACTGGTGAAGTGTGTGAAACAATCTTTTTATATTGTGACCTGTACTGTGTACCTACCACATCTTAAGCGAAATAAAGATATTTGTATTTGTATATTTGTAAGACCTAAAAGGCCACGTTTAGCATGATTATGGCGTATAGGTGGAAAGGGGAATCAAAATAGTGATGGGTTGTTAGCCGCATCGCCTATAACATGAATCCTAAGATTTTTGCCCATCCCCTCGATGGGCTTTAACTTGGCACAGCATAGTTAAAACCAATGACTGTAAACAAGAAAAAAACATTGTTCTAGAACTTTCTTTTATTAAGGAAAATATGTCAAATACCTGCATAACTTTCAGTAGAGGCGGCTAAATGAAATTCCTGCCTTGCCTCCGCCAAGTTTGCACTTTTACTGCTAAGGGGCGTAATTTACTGTCTCAGGTCAGATTAAACGTGCTGCAAATTAATTACATTGAAAAACTTAGAGGCTTTTTCCATTTACTAAGTGAAATTAAAAAAAAGTCCCCCCATAGCGCAAGCTTTGCTTAGTTTGGGGCTGGGTCAATTGGTGTAATTTGTCTCAAGACATTATTTTTATTTATTTATTTATTTATTAATCGTGAAAACAACGTAAATTAAAAAAAAATGTCTTACATCTGTCCACGAATCCAAGCCACGCATGGCAACATGAGAGAGGAAAAATTGTCTATGCTCTCTCCTCTAGACTCGACAGACTACGGCACGTTATATTTCTTTACCTCTGATATTATATTAGTATCCTGTGTTAAGTGTATCTTAATATCTTTAACTGTTATAAAAAAAAAAAAAACTTACATACACATAGTCTTTCTTTTTAAGTTTTCCTCAGTTACGTATAATTACCAACGCTTTTAACAAACAATTTTTCGAGTAAAAGTAAAGATTTTCCGTATTATCTTTATCAATTTTCCCTCGGGAACGGAGCGCCATTTGATTTTATACTATCCCGATTCGGTCTTATGTCGTTTCGTGACCCAAGAATGCAGGAGAGGTAACAGAGGAATTTGAATTTGAGGGTTAAGTGCGACTAAAGAAGACTGGCCTGCGCAAATGGTCAATGGTTAAGCCACGAAAATCACACCGAATATTCTGGTACCAAGGCAATGGAATTTTTAAACGTCAAGAAGAAAACGAAGCCAATGAGCTATAGAAATAGGCCTAGTATCTTTTGTATGCTGTTATTTCGTTTATTTATTTATATACGACAAAAAAGGTTAACGAGCAATTGGATCACCTGATAAGCACCATTACTCATGGACCCCCGCAACACAAGAGGGTTGCAGATGCGCTAAACCTAAGGTAGAATACTTAATGTGCCAGTACTTTCATTGGCTGTACTCTCCACACTGGAACACAGCAGCGTAAGTACTGCTGCTTGGCGGCAGGATTATTGAGTTTAACGGTGGTAGCTATCCGGACGGACTTTGCACGAGGTCCTAACACTAATCTGAAAAAGAACACAGTCCACAAAAAAGCTTGTATCATTCATACATACATACATGTATATATCACGTCTTTATCCCTTACGGGGTAAACATACCCTGAGGTAACAAGACCTAAAAGCCACGTATAGCATGATTGTAGGCGGATAGATGGAAAGGGGAATCAAAAAAGTGATGGGTTGCTAGCCACATCGTCTATTACATGATTCCTAAGAATTTCGCCGATTCCCTAATATTATAATCATAATTTTATTATGTGTGGAATTCAGTAGGCTTATTATCTAACTCGCTCGCAATCGCCATCGTTTTCATTTTGACAGTTCATGTATGGACTGACAATTGGCGTCGGAATCGGCTATAGCTGTCACATTCATACAAGAACTGTCAAAATGAACACGATGGCGATTGCGAGCGAGTTAGGTAATAAGCCTACAGGTTACAGATACAGATATGGTTGTACAAAAATGTTTCACTAAGCCCTACCATTTCAGGTGTACACGCATTTTTGACGGACTTAACATCAACATTAAAATTACAATACAATAAAAATAAAATAGAACTAAATCAAACAAATTAAAGTCAAAGTCAAATGTCCAAATTATTATAAAAAAAAACATTAAAGTTGTAGACGACATAATACTCTTTTATATTGTTTCGTTACCTATTAAGTAAGTTAGTTATTTTAACAAATTGCTATGGCATTTCATGTGATTTTGTTGCTCGTAACGCCATCTAGCGTCCTTTATTATTAATAAAAATAAGTAAAATCATTGCTGGGTATGTGCTAGAACCGTTGCGCATAAAAACGACACGATGTCGGTACTCGGATGTACGTAGACGATTTTTTACTTTATTCGCGAACGCTGTGGCTGCTCACACGCACCGTTTTTCCCATTTAAAAAGTATTTATTTTGTTTTATTCGACCCATCATCTACAAAAACTTTTAGCAAAAGTCGGGAGCTGAATTTCATCTCCGATTACAGTCCAGTCTTAATGGGCGCATACTGTGTACGTGTTATTCCTCCTACGAATACATGAAGACTTTTATCGGTAACGTTCCTGTAGAGTAATTTTGGACCGTCGCAGGTATAATGTAAAATTAGATTTTCACGCTCGTACTTCTCTGAACTTACCAATTAACAAACCAAGAAGCATGTAGTGGTGAGCCTTTAAATACATGTGTAGTAGGTAAGTTGATTTAGAATTAAACGAGTATCCAGCAAAGAGGGTTCTTTCTCTTATTACACGCTCCGCCGCATGGCGACCGTGACAGGACGACCTCATGACGGGAGTTCACTTTGAACCTTTTGCCACTTTTCGTACATAACTCGCCCCAAATTAGATTATCTAACCAGTAAACATAACGCTATGCGTCGATAATTATGGCAAGGTATATTTATTACTAGCTTCTGCCCGCGACTTCACCGCGGGAACTATGCAATTTTCCGGGATAAAAAGTAGCCCATGATGGCCGGTGATTTTCTCAACAGATTAGTAAATTTTGCTTCATAATCCGTTCAGCCGTTGTCACGTGATGCACTCGCAAATTTACTGACAAACAGATAAACAGATAAAAAAATCTAAAAACTGTTGGAACGTGTTCTGTTATCGATTTTAAGTACCCCCCAGCCAATTTTTTTTTCTATTTTTTGACTTTATGTACAGACTTTCAAACCTCTTAAGCTTAGTTAGTTAGAATAAGTAATTTACACGTACATACATAAATCACGTTTTTTCCCTTACGGGGTAGACAGAGCCTAAGGTAACAAAACCTTAAGGCCACGTTTTGGATGATTAAAGGCGTATAGGTGGAAAGGGAAATCAAAATAATGATGGGTTGCTAGCCGCGTCGCCTATAACATGATTTCTAATACTTTAAAATTACTTTTAGGTACTTTGAAATTATGATGAATTGTTTTTTGCTTTACTAAAACAAATATTTTTTTCATGATACTCCTTAAGGAATGTTCCTTTATTTTTTACAAGATTTTATTTAACTTGTAACAATGTATGTTTGTTATCCGTGTGGAATCTTGCGTCTCACAATTTTAAAGCAGATTCAACCGATTGAGCTGAAATCTGGGGTGCCGGAGTAAGTCAGATGACAGAACGATAATCTGGTAGTGGAGCTCTGGTGGTCCAGCCAGGACCGTCTCCGCAGGAGGGAACTCTTCAACGGTTGGTCCGCTTGACTTGAAATTTGGTACACATATGTAGGATATGTAACGAGGGAATGGGCGAAAGTCTTTGGAATCATGTTATAGGCGATGCGGCTAGCAACCCCTGACTATTTTGATTTCCCTTTCCAGCTATACGCCCTTAATCATGCTCAACGTCGTCTTAAGTTTCTTGCGGCGCATTCTTCTTGGCAATGATGGTCTTTCCGAATGCGCTGGTAGTTTCAAAAAAGACACGTAAAAGAGCCCTTGGCGGCCAATTTGCAAAAATAAATTTTTGTTTTTTTTTTTGTTACCTAAAGCTTTATCGACCCCGTAAAGGATAAATACGTGATTTATTTATTTTATTTATTTATTTATTTATTAGCATCAAATTGCAAAATTACAATTTTACCCATAGGGTGTAGCTAAATACATAATATTAGTTCCAAACAAAACAAGCATTAACATAACATAAAATAATCCATTTTAGATATAATAATTATTGCCAACATATAAGAACCTGATATATATGTTTGTATGTATGTAGGACGGATAACAATGTAAGTAAAGTCAGCAAAAAAAACTTGTATTCAAAATGGAATTTTAGACAGAAACTTAAAACGATTTAGTTTAGGCGTTCTCGACCTCTTAAACCTACAAATAAATTCTGTGTTCGTCTTCGAGAAGCAAGTGGCTTTTACGAATAAAAACAAACAAATTCACCGGCACGTTCCCGTTAGCCCATACGGCTATAATCATTTGACTCCGGCACCGTGGAAGGCGCCAAACGGTTATTGCCCGAACGAGAGCGCACCGAAATGAAAATGGGTAGCGCAATAGACCTTTGACGCGTATAGGCGTAGTCGGCAAAGAATTACAGACCGGTAGGTTATTTGATAGTTTTTACGAGAGGTCAAAAAACTTAGGAGCTTAAAAAGCGAGAAACAATTAAAATAATGCACTGACCGCTTGTCTGGTTGTCACCAAGCTCATAAACTGTGAAAGCTTTCACAGACGATGTATTTCTATTGCCCTATAGCAACACATAATAAAAACACATTAATTTTTTCTGTTAACGTAAGCAACCTATATAAAATTACCTTACTGCCTGTGCTATAATTTAAATCAAAAGTTGATTTTGCAAACAGGCCACAAAGGGCAGTTTTGCCGTGTCTACTTTTAAACCGTCGTTGCCCAGAATGCGCAAGACTTGGCAGAAAAACAAGAAACAAAACATGCGACGTCGATTCGTTAATGGGGTACGAAACAAAACTCCAACGCATTAAAACAACAGCCTTCTATCTCCTTCATCACCGTTAAAGAGAGCTAAAAAATTAAGTACAAAACGAGGCAGGAATATGTTAATATATATTCATAGCCTGGAAGTTGTGCCATTAAAAGTTATCTGAAGAGTTCCAGACGATAAATACGGACGCGATATGAGCATAAAATATTCTAAAATTTACATAAATACATATTTTTATAGCTCCAAATATGTTAACCTTTCGAGTCCTGGGCCTCACTATGACTTCTTGATGCGATTCAATTCCGATTCAGTTTAGGTTCGCTCGCTGTCAGATCATCACTACATAGTATAAAATAAAGTCGCTTTTTCTGTCCTCATGTCCCGATGTATGCTTATATCTTCAAAACTACACAACGGATTTTCATGCGGTTTTTTTAAATAGATAGAGTGATTCAAGAGGAAGGTTTATATGTATAATACATGCATAATATACCGTGCGAAGCCGGGGCGGGTCGCTAGTCTATACTAAAACTTACAGCTAAAATCTCAACTGGGTCGGAATTGAGTCATGGTAGCCGCCTAAGACACTTGCATCCAGGGATCAGGGGCTTACCGTGACGTCTTGATGCGATTCAATTCCGATTTAGTTTAGGTTCGCTCGCTGTAAGATCCATACTAAAAATGACAGCTAAAATCTGAACTGGGTTGGAATTGAGTCATGGTAGCCGCCTAAGACACTTGCATCCTGGGATCAGGGGCTTACCGTGACGTCTTGATGCGATTCCATTCCGATTTAGTTTAGGTTCGCTCGCTGTAAGATCCATACTAAAAATGACAGCTAAAATCTGAACTGGGTTGGAATTGAGTCATGGTAGCCGCCTAAGACACTTGCATCCTGGGATCAGGGGCTTACCGTGACGTCTTGATGCGATTCAATTCCAATTTAGTTTATGTTCGCTCGCTGTAAGATCCATACTAAAAATGACAGCTAAAATCTGAACTGGGTTGGAATTGAGTCATGGTAGCCGCCTAAGACACTTGCATCTAGGGATCAGGGGCTTACCGTGACGTCTTGATGCGATTCAATTTCGATTCAGTTTATGTTCGCTCGCTCTCAGATCTATACTAAAAATGACAGCTAAAACCTAAACTGAGTCGGAATTGAATCGCATTAAGACGTCATGGTAAGGCCCTTGATGCTAATGTTTCTTCCATTGCTGATTGATTGCTTCACATGTCGAATTTACGTGAAGTTAAGCGATTTTTTTTATATCAATAAAGAGCGGAATACTTTTTGGGTTCCGTTTTCGAATTACTAACATCAATGGAAATGTCATCATTTGTTTTTCTTTAAGTTTGGTGCATGGTCTCCCTCCCAAGAAATCCCTTACAGGCTGGTCTAGGAGCAGAGAAAAAACATACAATGCAGTGGGCTCTCTTCCCGGGCAGATGATAAAAGC
Organism: Pandemis corylana; assembly: GCA_949127965.1. Taxonomy (NCBI): domain Eukaryota; kingdom Metazoa; phylum Arthropoda; class Insecta; order Lepidoptera; family Tortricidae; genus Pandemis; species Pandemis corylana. The sequence continues at coordinate 1,299,508 of OX421860.1, forward strand.
CTATCGAGGAAATGGGCGAAAATCATAGCGACGGTGAAGGTCTTGTAATTTCGGAATAATGTAAGTTGGCTATTGGTTCTCTCAATAGAATTCAAACTACAATGGTTAAAATTTGACAATGACAATTGGCATCGGAATCAGCCAGCTGTCACATTCATACAAGAACTGTCAAAATGAACACGATGGCGATTGCGAGTTACACAATAAGCCTGCAGAGTGTAAATGTTCGCATACAAAAACGTCTCGAACGCGTTCACGTAAACGTCTCAATTACTGTGGAAAAATTGGCAGCGCCACTTGCGGAGCGAAACGGCAACAAACTGCTCTCATAGCATTTGACATTTTAACGCAAACGTGTTCGAGACGTATTTTGTGACCGAAAACTTACACGAAGCGTACTGTTCTAAATCATTTAACCACGGTACGTTCCGCATGTACTTGTACCTACGAATATTATGCAATGATGGCTTCACATTTGAATAATTCAATATGGAGTAATCGATACGAAACCGCATTGAATTAGTGATACGCGCATAATAATCTATGAGCATCGGTAATAAGGGTTTTAACCTAAATTGATCCTCGTTTCTTGCCCTCGTAGTTTATTCACGGTTAGGGCAAGTTGCCACCGAAACTTGCTGTCAGGGACGGGTATAAGTTTTCGGCGACAATCATAGATAGTTACTCGAGAGCAAAGAAACCGGGTTAGTTTTCATACAACTTTCTATGGGAAGTGACAGAGTTATTTTGCTCCCGAGTATATAGTATAACTCTACGCTATTTTATAGTACACTAGTGACCCGCCCCAGCTTCGCACGGTATATTATGCATGTATTATACATGTCGGAGTGGAGCCATCTATCGGAAGGCTATGACGATACCAAGTGTCGCCATCTGGTGGCACGCTGGCGTACTACGAGTTTGATTGTTTCGATTGTTTCGATTATTAAGTTTTACTAGGAAACGTCGGGTAGTTGCTCGGGTGAAATCAGAGATGGCGTTGCGTCACGTTCCGGAGGATGGCGGGAGCAGGCCGGTCAGGCGCCATTATGGTGGAGACAGTCGAACCGAGCGGTCGTGACGTAACGCTATCTTTGGGATCACCTCGTTTCCTTTCATATCAAATTGAATCCGTTTAAATGAAGGCAATCTCGTGTGATTTTTATGTGAAGTGAATATTGTTAATTAAAGTCAACCTTTTGCTATCCGGACGCGTTTTTATTTCGTCACTCACGTGCACGTCTACCCTCAATAATGGACGGTCATACAAATGGTCGTTATGATGGCAGTGTTAGTGCGGAAAAGTGTTCCGGTGATCCTCAAGCAGACCATGAGTCTCCTTCATCTCCGTCATACATATAAACCTTCCTCTTGAATCACTCTATCTATTAAAAAAAACCGCATCAAAATCCGTTGACTGGTTTTGAAGATATAAGCATACATACGGACACGGGGACAGAATAAGTGACTTTATTTATACTATGTAGTGATGATGCTGTATTTTAACATAAGCATGCACACACGCACTTTATTCCGCAGCAATGGTGCCTATGCCTAAGTTAATGAGTACGTAACTACTTCTTTACTAGTTTTGTACGCGTGCTGCTATTTTTATTCTTCTCTGTACGACTTGTAGCATTTAACATTGCATCTGAATGGAAGGGTCCTGTAACACAGGGTATCCTAGCACAGGGTCCTTAGTAGTAACTAACCTCCTGTATAATTTGTTTGGAATAAACACTTTTTCATTTCATGTTTCATTTTCATTAACACTTTAAGATTAAGTTGTCACAGTGGTGCGCTCAACTGGTTCCTTGGCTATGGCTGTGGAGGTTCCTGGCGCGTCTCCTACGGGATTTTTCTTTTTCACATTACTATTCTTTTAGTTGCCATTATTCTTGTTCCTATTCTTGTATTCAAAAGTAGTTTAGAAATTGGATATACGAGTATCTTAGAAAATATTGTCTAATATATTGCTGCATTGTATTGGAGAAGTGGGGTCTTCTGTTACAGGTATCTTGCATACCTACTAGGAGGTCCCTAACCTTCTCATTATGTACCTACTCTTGAATGTTAAATAAATACATTTTAATTAAAAATTTGTTATTTCATATTAATAAGGTTTCAAAATAAATGCATAATCTTCTTAATACATCACGTCCTCAATTACTCCTCAGATATTCGGTTTGATAGATATGCTTGACTAGCTGTTGCCCGCGACTCCGTCCGCGCAGTATTCGCTTATCGCTATCCCGCAAGATATAAAATATTGATCAGGGATATAAGGTACCACCACGCAAAACTTCATTTACATCGGTCCAACAGTTTTGGAGATTAGTGAACACAGACATACATACGTACATACATACAGACTGACGAAAATGTTAAAATCTGCTTTTTTGTGTTTTATTAACGCTTCCCTAATCGTTAGCACTCTATTTTTGATGAATTTATTTAATGTACAGACACGAACTTTCTACTGATTTATTATATGTATATTACCTATGTATAGATGAGGTTTAAAACATTCTAGGCATCTCTTTCGTAGCGCTTGTCCTTGACGGCTAGCATGACAGGCATTATTCGTTTTCCGCCGAGACGAGCTCAGTGTGAAAAATGGGCTCACTTAGCACTCCTAGCGACGAATGAGATACTATATATTGTGCTGGTTGTAGGTCTCAAGGTCCTGAAAAAGGGGTGAATGTGGAAGTATTTGGGAATTATGTTAGGATTAACACATGTTGTTTCTCGCGTCTTCGTCTGCAAAGAATTAGTTTATCGCTATCCCTCGGAAACTGTACTATATTTGCTATTCCAGATTATAATTTATACGTATGCCAAATTTGATTTAGATTTGTTTAGTCGTTTTGGTGTGAAAGAGTATCAAACCTCCATACATCCTTACAAACTTTCGCATTTACGTACCTAATATTATGTAGAATCGGTGAACGTTTTTGTGAATTTGTTGTGACATAAATTATTCGTCATGGTCTAGGAGCAAAGGAAAAACATAGAACGTACCAGTTGCTTCTCGTCCCGCGCAGATGGTAAGAGCCCATCGAGGGAATGGGCGAAAATCTTAGGAATCACGTTATAGGCGATGAGGCTAGTAATTTCATCACTATTTTGATTCCCCTTTCCACCTATACGCCTCCATTCATGCTAGCGTGGCCTTTAGGTCTTGTTATCTTAGGCTCTGTCTACCCCGTGGGGCGTTTGTGGTGAAACCCTAGTTGCATTCCACTGCGTCCCCGTCGCACCGGATTGAGGCAACGCCGGAGAGTTTTTAGTTCAGGCATACCCCTTCGGGGGGAGTCCCACATAACCCTAGGCATGCCCGTGCCTAGGGCATCCATAAAGATTTCCTCTCCGTTAAAAAAAAGAAGGCTCTGTCTACCCCGTAAGGTATGTATAAATTATTCGTCAGATGGTCATCATTGTCTTACACTTCATTCCATTGTAAACAAAACAAGCAAGAAAACTTTAAAACTTTAAAATTAAAAAAAGAAAACATTTTTAAAAACATTTTGTAGAAACTAAAACTCTTGATTCCAGACACCGGGTTATCTTGAACGGCGTCGTTCAGTAAAAAGCTAATAGAAACAAGAAAAAGCAAAGTCGTGTGGGAAAGAGACAGTGCGTTAAGTGAAATATATGGAGCAGGGACGAGGATTAATGGGTAAGCTAGTTGGAGGCATTTTCTTTCTTTAAAAACTAGGCGTATCGTAAAATCTGAGACTTATAACAAATTGAATTGGGCTCTTATCAAATTTACTATTAGAAACTTTTAAGATAATGCTCTTCAAACAAAATTATAAATGTATCTATTAGAGTTAACATCTACCCGCTGACTTAAAAAGTGAACGTTCGGATGAAACGTTTGGACGCCGACTTAAAAAACTTCTGTTGGAGTACAGTGTAATTGAGCTTGACATTTAATTTTGAATTTTATGTGTGATAATTATTCTTTGCACCATTCTAGTAACTCATTTATTATTATTATATATTTTGGTTATTTATGTTCTGACAATATTTTCATGTTTTGTGGTTTTATGTTAATCATTTGACATTTTAAATTGCTTTTAAAATTGGTTTTATTTAAATTATTATTATTTTCTGTTTTTTGTACTCAATACGATCTTTTTGTGAATCTACATTGACATTGCATTAAGCTTTATTTTTGTTTCTTGTTATTTTGTATTCATTTAATTTCAGTTATTATTATTACTATTTTATCACAATTGACGATCCTTATGAACTACTTATGTTTCACATTTAATGTTCTTTTAAAAGGGTGATAAATAAATCTAATCTAATCTAATATATTTTTATAGGTTTATCATATGCGCGGGAAGAGACCAGCATGGAAGAAATATGTAGTGACGTAGATGTGATGTAATGGTAGTTCTTGTGTTTATTTGTCTCGATGTCGGCGGGGGTCAATCGGGCATCGGCATGCGTCGACATTTAGGTCAACGACGCTCTGACTGCCCGTTTCCCCTATCCATTTATTTTTAGACCATAATTGGGTCATTCTAGAAATTTCGATAAGAGCTTATGACGAGGAAATTAATAGTCGAGAGCCGTAATGAAATGTAAATTAACGCAATAGCTTCCTCCTCTTTTATACGTCACTAGCTTCTGCCCGCGACTTCGTCTGCGTAGAATTATACATAAAAACCTTCCTCTTGGATCACTCTATCTATTAAAAAAAACCGCATCAAAATCCGTTGTGTAGTTTTGAAGATATAAGCATACATAGGGACATAGGGACATAGGGACAGAGAAAGCGACTTTGTTTTATACTAGTGAAGAGCCGGCAGCGACTTAACGCTCTGCTTAAGTTTCCATGGGCGCTGTTGATTGCTTACCATCAGATGAAACGCATGCTAGTGTACCTCCTATCGTACACATACATACAGTCATGCATCTTTCCCACAGGGGTAGGCAGAGACTACTTTGTTCCACTTGCTACGATTCTGATATACCTCTTTCGCTTTATCCACATTCATCAATCTCTTCATACCATGCTCGGGTACTCCTGGTCTGCCCTTTTTTCAAAACGTCTTCTATTTGGTCCTGGGAGCGTTCGTCTAGGCCTTCCCCTCGCCACGCTACCATTCGCACTCCCCATATAGATCTGTTTAGTTAATCTACTTTCATCCATCTTGTCTATGTGAACAAACCAACTAAGCATACTTTTTCTATCCTACATACATACAAATATCACGTCTATATCGCTTACGGGGTAGACAGAGCCAAAGGTAACAAAACCTTAAGGCCACGTTTAGCATAATTAAGGGCTAGGTGGAAAGGGAAATCAAAATAATAGGGTTGCTAGCCGCATCGCCTATAACATGATTCCTAAGACTTCCGCCCATTCCCTCGATGGGCTTTTACCATCTGCACGCGAAGAGGTGCAACTGGTAAATTCTATGTTAACATTCTATCCTAGTCACTATTAAGTTAACATGTTATTTATATAACTTTTATTCTAATAGACGACCTTAGATCGGGATACAGAAAATAGGTACAACTAAAAACAAAAGACGCACTATACACTGTTCCATTTGTGGTTAAACAGCCGCGGGCATATTTCTAGAGCAATAGATTGCCAGGTTATTGGGTTACCGGCGGTCAGTGCCCCGCGCTATTCGATTTATCAAGTAATTTGCTTGGGGGTTACTGTCATAGTTATAACTAGACATCGGATTATACGCACTAACGAAGTGCCCAAATATGCATGCGAATATGCACGAAAAAAGCCCGAAATGTGCACAATGCCAAATAAAAAAACACATTTGTTTTAAACATTTTAAATTTCTAAACGACACTGAAAATTAGAACATCGAAAAATGCGAAAAGTGAAGCTATTAGACTACAGGCCCACGTACAAAAATGTGGGTCATATGAACCACAAGCTGACGTATATAGGACGATATAAGAGCATAAAATAATAAGACTCAGCACTATGCCGTCACTTGTAAGCTGTCCAACTGGGTGCTGGTGAGAATTCAAAAGTGCAGGTAGAGTGAGTACATTTTGGTCATATGATTATGTACGGCATTTTTACCATCGATAGATCCATGAAAAATAATAAGAAAGCGCGCAGTGCCGTAAAAAAATGGTGAGCCACAAAGTCGATATTTTCTTTTGATTTTCTGACAATTTCCAGGGTAAATTTGGTCATTTGATTCTGTACGGTATCAGTTTCATACTGCTTCAATACAGCTTCTAATCCATTATTCCGCAACGCCGTACAAAAATTGTGCGACAAGGGGACAAAATCGAGGGTTGCAACCCCCTCTCTTTCCGTGGTCCGGGGGGTGATTTGAACAAGTACGGCTTCGGTTCCAAAACATTATCTAGCACTCAAAAGTACTATTACAAATAATGCCGTCAAAAAATTATTGTTCATTTGAATGATTATCTTAACTTCATGGTATACTTGATTTATAAAGCTGTAAAATCATTTGACTCTGTACGGCAACTTTTTTTTAACATGATATTGTAAAATACAATTGTTATATAGTATTGCCGTTCAAAAGAAACTATTCTAAAAAAAATATAGAGAAATACAAAAACTGAATTTGCAAAAGTTTAAATATTCATAGATTAATAAAATATAGCAATTTTCTAAATTGTTCCCTTGTTTTAAATAGTATTAAGATAAATAAATTAGGAAAAAATTATGCCGTACATTTTAATGCAGATCATTTTTTTCTTACATTTCGTTCTATGGGTTCGTTCCTTGAGTGTTTTTTCTCTACAAACCTTTGGACCAACGAAAATGTACGGCATGTAAAAAAATGTTATCTATGCATCAAATACTTTCAAAATAAATTAATTTTATGTTGTATCAAATCACCCCCCGGACCACGGAAAGAGAGGGGGTTGCAACCCTCGATTTTGTCCCCTTGTCGCACAATTTTTGTACGGCGTTGCGGAATAATGGATTAGAAGCTGTATTGAAACAGTATGAAACTGATGCCGTACAGAATCAAATGACCAAATTTACCCTGGAAATTGTCAGAAAATCAAAAGAAAATATCGACTTTGTGGCTCACCATTTTTTTACGGCACTGCGCGCTTTCTTATTATTTTTCATGGATCTATCGATGGTAAAAATGCCGTACATAATCATATGACCAAAATGTACTCACTCTACCTGCACTTTTGAATTCTCACCAGCACCCAGTTGGACAGCTTACAAGTGACGGCATAGTGCTGAATCTTATTATTTTATGCTCTTATATCGTCCTATATACGTCACCTGGTGGTTCATATGACCCACATTTTTTGTACGTGGGCCTGTAGTCTATATGGCCGGGAATCAAACCTGGATCCTCGTCATTTCGTGATGCGTGCTATACTCCTCCACCCATAACAGGTGGGTAAGCCTTCGAATTTTCCTATCTATAATATATATTATATTTAGAAATTTCTGAAACTGCCAGGAAATCGTTAGCCGTTGCCCAGGGTGCACCGGACTAAGCACTGCTCTTCCGCAGCTCTTGACCACACGTGGAGGTAACCCGACTCGCACCCCTTCTTTCTTATTCATAAACGTTCTGTAGGCTTCTGCTAACTTAGCAATCGTTTGTCCTTATCTGTCACTTTGACATTTACCTTTTACAGAGGACAAACGATTGCTAAGTTAGCAGAAGCCTATAGAGCGTTTATGAATAAGGGGGTGAGTCTTGCGTGGGGATTTTTAAAATATTAAAATTGTTTGTTATTGATATTATATAGTTTATATGAAATAAATTAGTAAATAGGTACGTTTATTTTCTTAAAGTACACACACACACACACACACACACACACACACACACACACACACACACACACACACAAATCACGTCTATATCCCTTACGGGGTAGACAGAGCCTGAGGTAACAAGACCTAAAGGCCACGTTTAGCATGATTGTAGGCGTATAAGTGGAAAGGGGAATCAAAATAGTGATGGGTTCTTAAAGTAACCACGAGAATTTGTGAAACATATTAAACAACAAAGTTTTCTTATAAATAAAGTTATTTCTAACCCCTTTACATACCCATATCAAGTGAACGTCAGAGCACAGATGCGCAGAATAAAGTGGTGATGTATCAATCAGTCTGACAGCCGATACGGTATTGCAAAAACATAGTTTACACGCCTAAGTAATGGAACCTTGTCAAAACTAACGAAGTGCATTGAGATATATCAAGGGGTGCGAGTCGGGTTACCTCCACGTGTGATTAAGAGCTGCGGTTCGTTTTTGGATCCGTCTGGGGGGAAGAGCAGTGCTTGGTCCGGTGCGCCCTGGGCAACGGCTAATGATTTCCTGGCAGTTTCTGAGGGATATCATTGACCGTTGGCTAAGAGCCCGACAGGGGGGGAGGGGGTCTTTGACCATTACCGTACAACGTTGCCGACATTTTGTCACAAGATTTTTTAATAAAAAAATTTACATTGACATTGGCGAAGTTGTCGTCGCTATAACGACTTGATACGCCACAAATAAAAGAAGAAGAAGATATATCAACAATTTAATAGACATTTTCCATAGAGGCTGTTTGGCAGCTGTAAGGGGTGATAGATGGGGTATTTTTTTAAATATTTAGACAATTTTGAAGCATACATACATAAATAACGACCGGATAGCCTAGTGGTTAGTGAGTCTGACTATGAAGTTAGAGGTCCTGGGTTCGAATCCCGGTAGGGGCAGACAGTTGTATGATGAATACGAATGTGTGTGTCCGAGTCATGGATGTTGTATGTAAGTATGTATTTATCTACATTATATAAGTATGTTTATCCGTTGCCTGATACCCATAATACAAGCTTTGCTTAGTTTGGGGCTGGGTCAATTGGTGTAATTTGTTCCAAGATATTTATTTATTTATAAATCACATCTTTGACCCTTAGGGGGTAGACAGAACAAGCCCCAAAGGCCAAATAAAAAGGAAAATAAACTAGGAGTTCACAAAACCCATAATCTTGTATGAACCTAAAAGGAACAATACGATAGGATCTTTGCTATTTTGAATTAGATATAGCCTTACGTAACTCAGGAACAACTTTGTACTTCTAGTAGTTTTTTTTAAATCGGTCCAGTAATTTTTGAGTTTATACGTTACAAACAAAAATAAAAATCAACGTTTTCTCTTTTTAATACTATCAATATAAATAGTTAAGTATCAGTATATATTTCACAAAGTAGGTATGCAAATTAGATGTGTAATAACTCTCTCTATATAATATACAAATAATTACATAACATCAGTACACAAAGACAGTAAAGAGTGTTATGAAAAAAATACATTTTAAAAACTAATTTATTTGAAATACTCCGTTGTTGAAGACACTTCCTTCTTCGGTGTACAGTATCTCTGTTTGTCTCTGCCAGCTAATTCATACACTCCTTGTAAAACCTTATCAAGTTCATCTTCAGTCTGATCTCTCTTTCTTGACCACAAATATTTAACATGCCCTCTCATACTACATTTGTAGAAAATAAGATAATCATTATTAATAGGTTTGAATGTTTTAACTTCGTATGTTCCCATGAGTCTCATGTGCGACTTAGTATCCAAAAAATAATATTTAGCTGTTTTGTTTCCAACGAAGATCCCTTTTAATTTGCCTTCTAGTTGCGACGATAAGACTGCTCCGTCGTCAAACGTAAAAGTTTCATTAGTAAGGTCATATTTTGCTTTATATGCATCCAATTCAGCTTTCGTTGGTTTTGTTAGGTTTGTTGTTGGACAATAATCACCACCAATTAACGTTGTGCCTTCCACGTATTTGTATATTGTATACCATGTTCCCACCAGATCTTCGGGGTTCTGCGTTCTGTTGTTTATGGCGATGCAGTATTTCACAGTTCTCGCTGATCTGTCATAAGCAGTTATATTATCACAAGAAACCAATGTAAACGTTGCGAAAATAAGTAAAATAATCGTCACTTGATCGTATAACATTGACATGTTTCCAACTCAAAGGAAATTATCAAACTGCTTTGTATTTTAATTAATGACGCTTCTTATCTTCAATAAGCAATGTTGTGGCGACTTAATTGGTCTTTGTGTTTTTATCAAAATCATGCTTGTGAATGGTCATTCAAATTTCAGCTTACCTAGTAGTTTCAGTTTTGTTTCTAATTGGTCCTTGATGCGATAAAAATCAAACTAGAAATATTCTTCGGACTCTTCTTTCTTAATTGCACAAAATCGTTGCGTATCCTTCCTAGCTACCTCCCTTATTCCATTGACAATTGTGTTAATCTCTGCATCAGTTTGGTTTCCCCGCCTCGACCAGAGCCATTTTACATGCCCTCTTAATTTACATTGGTAAAAAATAAGATAATCATCAGAAACAGGTCTATAAGCCTTCACTTCGTACATTCCAGAAAGCTTCATAACAGATTTTGGATCCAAAAAATAATATTTGGCTTTAGTGTTTCCAACTATAATACCTTTTAGTCGCCCATCCCACTCTGAAACTAGAAGTGGATCATCGTCAAAAGAAAAGGTTTCATTCTTGATATCATATTTAGTTTTATACTCATCCAATTCTTGTGTCGTCGGCTTTGTGAATGTTATCGTAGGACATTCTGTTGTGGGGAGCAGATTTAGAATAAGAGCAAATTTATAAACAGCATACCAGGTACCAATTAGTTGATTGCTGCCTAATGTGCCGTTATTCATAGAAATACAATAGTTAACAGTTTTCATTGCCTTGTCTAACAGCGTCACTTCACCAGAAACTAGTTTTAAGAATATTAATGTAATGAGTAGAAACTTCATGTTCACTGTGTGGACGTGTTGCAACTGAGAGAGAAAATAATTTACTAAATATTATATATTTAATAAAGCAACAGTTTATTATTACTATTAATTAATACCTTCTCTATAATCAGAAGTCAATAGGCTAACGGTCAAGTAAGGATATGTAAATAATGATAAGGAGTAATTTAAATCATTAAGATTTTACAAAGTTTAATTGTTTTGTCTAAAAAAAACTTATTCTTTTTATTTTATTTTTGTGCGGAAAAGTCAATTGTAAGAAACAAATTTCGATATTTTCTCATGTAATTCGGTATTTTTTTATTTATTTTTATGTTTGTAATGATTATGGATCCTTATGGATTTAATTTAATTAATTAATTATTATTATTACCTACTTTGCCAAATAGCTGTTTCATGATTTTTTTACGAGTTACTGTAAAACAAGCTAAAAGTAAAGTGCAAATTGTATCCGTAACTTCAATTTGGACCTCGTATGAAAGGTTTAAAAAAAAGTAGCTGACCACAGATTATGAAGAAAATCTTCTTCTACAAGTTGATGACGTCAGAGTTTTGCGGTCAAATGAAGGGCAAATGAAAAAATAACAATAACAAATTAAAAACAACATTGTTACGAAACCTGATTAATGCAAATAATCCTGAAAAACTATTCCTCCAAATGGTTTTTGAATCAGTAAAAAAGTTGTAAAAATATAGACAACCCCAATTCTGTATTTTGCTTATCTCTTTTCCTTCGGTACTAAATATTATAATCTTGTTCAAGATAAAAATCATTTTTAACGCGCATGCAAGCGGCTCGTGTTATAAATAATGATTTATTATCATTGTCAGATGAGAACTCATTAATCAATACATGATACAAATTTAATTTTAAACCTAAAAAATCTTTCCATTTCGCTACCTTGGGGCTCAATTGTCGTAAACGCCATTTTGACGAAAATGAGATTTAAATGCAGTCTTGCTCAGTTTTTTTTTCTCTATCGATCTGTGTATTTAAAATTCTCCAAATCCCGAAAAAATATCGAATACAACCTCAATTTTCTGTTACTCTAAACAAGAAATTAAAAAAAACGAGCTATAAAAGCCAGCTACTCGGAGTGTGAAAAATGCAAAGGTATTATTGACCCTAAATCAAGATTTATAATTGGCATAAAGGACATTGCTTATCAAACTTGGCGTATACGACCTTAACGATTTCTGAAAATTGTACAAAGTTTATTAAACAACCTGCAATTACGTTTCATTTTTAAGATGTATAAGCCACCACTAAACCATTTTGGTGAATACGACCTGAGTTATTTCCAATAACAGAATAAAGTTTGGTGTACGGCCTGCAGTAGCGTTTTATTTCATGGCAATAAACGCCAACCAAAAATAAATTTGGAGTAAAAAGAGCGTTAAACACATAACTTTTATAAAATAGATTGTTTTTGATTGAAAGAGATTAGAAGTATTAAATGCCCTATTCTTGTTGCTACTTTTATTTTTTATCGTTTTATGTGTTACTTGAACAATATTTTTCAATAATAACAACGATATTTGTGTTTTTTTTTTCGTTGACATTGATTTTTTCCCTTCAGCGATATATTTTTTTTCTATACGAATTTTTTGTTACTACCAAACCCTCCAATCTTTTTAATATGAATGGACTTTGAAAGTTAAATACGATTCTCAAACTGATTTGGTTTATACCTACCTTATCATCGTTATCGCAGTAAAGTAGTTTTGGGTGTATATAGATGATTTATATTTTTACAGTAAAGTACCTAACCAAAAACAGAAAACCGGTGACTAACACCTTTGCTTTTTTCAATAAATCGTAATAGCTGACTTTTACGTCCTAAGTAGCATGTACAGCAACTATTATTTTGGTCATAAGCGTCATGTTGTTTTGGTTTTAAGAAGCGTATACGCCATCTACTTTCTTTGTTATGGGTTCTATCTTAAATATTATGAATTCATATTGTTCTACTCATAATTTTAAGAACTTTCATCCTACGAAGCTTCTTTATAACTATTAAAACAAAAGAGTTACAATTTTTTTTCGTTTTTCTTTTTAGTTTTTTGGCTCTCCTGAAAAGTCGACTTTTGGCTTTTACGACAATTGAGCCCCAAGGTAGCGATTTGTTCCGACCTTCTTTATCTTAGGCAGCAACACAACAATCACTTTTATATTTGCAATCACATTGGTGCAATTAATACATTTTGTACTCTTGTTTATTTTTAAATTAATTAAATTCTTCAATGCTGGTCTGGGAGTAAAGAAAAAACATAGAATGTACCAGTTGCTTCTCTTCCCGCGCAGATGGTAAAAGCCCATCGAGGGAATGGGCGAAAATTTTAGCAACCATATTATAGGCGGTGCTACTAGCAACCATCACTATTTTGATTCCGCTTTGCACCTCTACGCTAAACGTGGCCTTTAGGTATTGTTACCTTAGGCTCTGTCTACTCCGTAAAGGATAAAGACTTATTTTTAACCTCCAACGTTAAAAGAGGGGTGTTATGAGTTTGACGTCGATGTCTCTTTGTGTGGCATCGTAGCTTTCAAAAGGATGCACCGATTTCGCTGCCGTTTTTTCGTTCGAAAGGCATTTTCCTTGTGGTGTTTCTTAGCCATGTTTGGTAGAAATCAGTCTAGCAGTTTGAAGAGTATCAGCTCTTTTCGAACATGGTGTAAGGCAATCTTGGCATAAAATTATTTATTTCAGTTTTTAAGATTTTCTTGATAAGTTTTTTTGATTGGAGTTTTAAATGTTTAATGTTTATGTGTGCGTTCACATATTAGAAAATACATACAATACATAAATCATGTCTTTATCCCTTTCGGGCTAGACCGAGCCCAAGGTAACAAGACCTAAAGGCCACGTTTAGCATGATTGTGGGCGTAAAGGTGCCTCCACCAAGGTGAATAAAAATAGTGACGGATTGCTAGCCGCATCGCCTAGAACAGATTCCTAACACTTTCGCTCCCTCGACGGCCTTTTACCATGTGCACGGGAAGAGAAGCAACTAGTACATCATGTTTTTTCTTTACTCCCAGACCAGCATGGAAGTATAGAAAATACGGCACATGTCAGCCATCATAATACAAGCTAAAGCAGGTGTTTCGGGCCGTGTCACTGGCGGAACACTCTTGGCATATTACATCAAGGCCAATTGGGGGTACGTTCTACTCTTTATATGTTCCGTAGTCATTGGAGCAGATACCGGGCATTAGGGAAGCTCTAGCATGCTCGCAGTAGGACTATAAACAACTTTCTCCAGTCCAAAAAATTCTTCCATGCTTGTTTGGTGGCAGAAAATGGACTAGTTTCCAGTAACTGCTTCCATTTTTTCTTCCATTCTGGTCTGGAAGTAAAGAATAAACATAGAAAAAATGTCTAAATGTCAGTGAAAATTAGAACACATAGAAAAATCCGAAAAGTATATAGCTATGGCCGGGAATCGAACCCGGATCCTCGTCATTCCGTGACGCGTGCTATACCCCTACACCACCCATAGCAGGTGGATAGTCTTCGAATTTACTACCTGTTACTAGCTGTCACGTGATCTTTGTTACTATGCGAATTTTTGTCGCTAAGCGTCATCTGTTTGAATGTCATAGATAGAGAATAGCATTTATCAGTTGCTGCTATTCCCGCGCTGATGGTGAAAGCAATTGAGGTAATGGGCGAAAGCCTTAGGAATCATGTTATAGGCGATGCGGCTACCCATCACTATTTTGATTTCCCTTTCCACCTACGCTCTTAATCATGCTAAACGTGACCGTAAAGTTTTGTTACCTTGGGCTCTGTCTACCCCGTAAGGGATAAAGACGTGATATATGTATATATTAGTAGAATTTAATTGTTTGTAAATTCTACTGAATAAAGGAGAAAGTCAATTGAAGTTGTCTTATTTTTTTTCATAATGACTAATTTCTTAAAAATCGAAATAAAACTATAGCGCCCGATTTTTGCATAGGAGTTGTTCAAGTATGAGGACAAAATGGCGGCTACTGAAAAAGGAAAGATTTTGTATTGTTCAGTCGTTACAAATAAATCGAAATAATGAGACACTTACTAATACATTCGCTTTTACAGCCGTTTGATAATGCCATCTGTCGGTGATATTCCAAACTACTATACAAATCAATAAAGTTTTCCTATGCATGTCTAACAGCTTAGAGATTTATGTAGCAGATGGCGTTATAGAGACATGTATTTGACACAGTTCAGAACTAATTATGAGAATCGATTAGTAATTAAGTAATTTACTAAGAGTATTTCCTAGTCCCAAGATGGCTCTGATGTTAATTCCTTCACAGGAGTTTATTAGTATGACAGCGTGTATGACGCAGCGACAGTGACACAACGATGTTGACGCCGCGTCATAACCGCGTCAGTAGTAAGCAACCTTTGGCACCGTGCTAGCCCGCAGCCTAGTTAAAAACGCCAGTCACGCATGCCGGCAGCGTAATTAAAGTGAAGCGCGGGCGCCGGTGCTCTGATAAATGGCTACATGCTGGCAACGTGTACGATCGCTCTAATTTACTGTCAGATCGACTGGAGAATCTTAACTCCTCTATATTGTCTTAAAAATAAAAGACAAACTGAAAATGAGAACACAGAAAAATCCGGAAAGTAATACTATGGCCGGGAATCGAACCCCGATCCTCATCGTTCCGTGATGCGTGCTATACCGCTACACCACCCGTAGCTGACTATATACACTGTTATTCATTTGTTTTAAAAAGTCAAAGAGACTATGGAATAATGAACAACAATGTCATACAGCCAAGTCGTTGGCCGAGGAGTGCGTGTGACAGATGACATAAAAAAAACTTCATAAAAAAGGCGAGAACGTGAAAACAAACTAAGTTGCGAGGAAGTTTACTGCAAAATTTATTTTCATTTCCTCTCAATGTTTGAGAAAACATTTATTTGCTGGAAGAGCAATTGCTGGATTCGTAACTTTAAACACTCGCCTGTGGTTCGTGTTTTTAAGCAAGTCACTCATCCAGCAATTGGCTACTTCCCAGGCCTCGGCATTAATCTACTAATATTTTAACTAACCCAACCACTTACTGAAATATACATACATACATACATATACCACGTCTTTACTAAAATATTCCTGAACAATTTTAAAATACCCTGTAGAAAACGCTAGTGAAACTAAAAAAAAATATTCCAAAAACAAAATCTTAAAAAGACCAAAAGGTTGCACGCCTCTGGATTCACCTGTACTATTTTGTAGCATTAAGTCCCCGTAAACTAGCCTCGTACTGCGAAATTCGATTTTCGAGGTACCTCTCACGCTGTTCCGCCCATACTAATAGTCACTAATTTGAGAGTAAAAGGGACGGAGTTACACGAACTTAAAAATGGAAATTCGGAGTAGCCCCCCTACAGTCTTATCTGACCGATCCTATATCAATAGGTGGGCCCATAATATGCAAAGTAGAGATGTAACGTACCTCCGCATCCGCCGCCGCCTCCGCTAAGATGGCCTCGCTTACAACCCTAATGTAAACGCATAGGGTCGTTATCTGAACCGTCTGTTCCCTTGATGGCCTTTGATGACGTGGGTTATCAACACTGAATATCAATGACTCAAACTTAAATGACACGTCAAGCTTTCAACACAATAAGATGATGGGGGCCTGGCTCCTATTTCACCAAAGCGACAATTGTCGGCTACAGGTGACAATTCTGGTTACATTACTGTTAAATTTATTTAACGAATAAATTCAAGTGGCGCCATCTAGGTCAATCCTGATGGCGCCACTTCACACGTATAGATCATAAGCTTTCATGTAACTACAATTAGTTTTGATTCATTAGGAATATCAGAGATGGCGCTGTAAAACTAGTATATAATCTGCAATCCCTCCGGGGTTGCGGGTGTCTATGGGCAGTGGTGATCACTTACTATCAGGTGACTCACTTGCTCGTTTTCCTTCCTATTCATATAAAAAAAAAATATATATATAAGATTTGTTTGTTTAGAAATAAATCCTCTTTTTCGATACCACCGACAGCATCGGTCGGCCCACTAATCTGGCTCTTATTTATTTTCCCAGAAATTACTCCATTTCCAATTTAACAATTACAAACTTGACGAGAATCTACGCCGGTTAGCTTCATATTGTCACTTTTCGTGACAACTATCGAATTGATATTGGGTCGGACTGGGAGTTGTGGAAGTCGAGGGGAGGCCTTAATAGCTTAGAAAAACAGCAAGTGGTTGGGTTAGTATAGGGTTGCCATCTCTAAAATTTGGAAAACAGGACAAGACGCGTGAAAACCCCGAATTTTAGAGTCCGAAAGCCCTACATGTCAACAAGATCGTGACGGGAGGGGTGGGGGAACGGTGAAATAGTGCGTGACTCGCGGGCGGCCCAAATTTTTTTATTTTTTTTATTTTTTAAAACCCTGTCTACAAATGAAACCTTCCCCGGACGCTCCCCGGATGCCCTCTAAACTAGGACAAATCCGGGGAAACCCGGACGGATGGCAACCCTAGGTTAGTATATACATAAATCACGTCTTTATCCCGGGCAGGCAGGCTTTAGGGTAACATAGCCCAAAGGCCACGCTTAGCATGATTGTGGGCGCATCGGTGGAATGGGGAATCAAAATAATGATGAGATGCTAGCCGCATCGCCTGTAACATGATTCCTATGATTTTCTCCTATTCCTTCGACGGGCAGGAATTGGGTGATTGGGTGCTGTTGGGCGAGTTTCATTCTTAGTCTGACGAGGGCATCCCATTCACACATTATGTTCCATTGCTTCAACCTCTTCGCCACATATTTTACAATCGTTGTCGTCATTGTCCTATATTCGTAGTCCATCTTTGCTAATAAGTATTTAGTTCTGAAGTGAGCTGAACGCCCCATTATGTGTTGGAGTTGTCATCTACTGACTAGAGTTTTTTGGACCAGCTTGGATTCATGTTTCCTGTGAAACACTTTGAGTGCTTGAGACCGACCAATGCTTTCCACTCTCTTTGGTGTTCCCTCAAACCTGGCTTCCACGGCCTCTTTAAAATTACAAGATCACAAAGCAAGCACTCCTTTGAGGGAATTCATTTTACCTTTTTAATCCTTACAAGAAACATCTCAAGGCGTTAAACAAAAGATGTTTACGTCTCCACCGGTTCATTAGACACGCAGATTGTTTTAAATTATTACCAAACAAACATCATTAAGCCTCCACACCGGTTGGTGGGGCCAGGAAACTCACGGTTATCCGGTAAGGGTCCCGTATGCGAAGGGTGCTTCTTGAAACCTAATTAATGCCGCTGGGCCGTATGTGACAATTAGGGAGTGCAAACCTTTTTTTGGTTAAGGCAAAAAAACCGGTTTTCGGGACGCAAAAACCGAATTAAAAACGAAAGAAATAAAAACTAAAATAAGTTGATTATTTAATCTTATATACTACAGTGAGATTAAAACTGCTTTGTTCAATATTCTGACTTATTATAATATTATTACTGTCTATAATTTACAACATTTAAAACGCATTTTATTAATATTCTTGACATCTGAAAGTTAGATCAAAAGAAACTTGTTTTATTTTCTGTTTAACTAACGCTGACTTGCTTAGTTTATAAACTAAGCAATACTTTATTCCATGAAGCAGGAACGTCGAGATATTAAATGATGATTTGAGTAAAATTTAAGAAAATAATGAAAACCGGTCAAAAACCGGTTAATTGGTTTTTGATTCTGTAATGCGGTTAAAACCGCGTTTTCCAGCTTTGCGGTTTTTGCAATCTTTAGTGACAATTTACCGCCCGCAACGCGAGCGAAAAATTTCCACTTACTAGGGGAACATGTAAAATTTGGTACACACCTCGGGCGGTGACAAAGAAAGTCTCAGGTCGTATGTATATCATCCTCGCTTTTGGCTCGTGCGACAAGCTCCTGCGATCTAAGACATTCTTTATTGCACTACCCTCTTGAACATGAGACCTGAGGCTTTGTTTATAACCGCCCGAGGTGTGTACACAATGTTACGCCTTCCCGTGGCTAGGGAGTGGAAATTTTCGCTTGCTCAGCGGACAGTAAAGTCCTACTTACGGACCTAGGCGACGTAAAGGATTTTTACCCTGCCACCTGCTGAAATATTTCAGATTAATAAATATACGGAGTATATAATGTCTCCCATGCTAGTCTGGGAGCAATGATAAAACATATAATGTACCAGTTGCTTCTTTTCCCGCGCATATAGTAAAAACCCACCGAGGGAATGGGCGAAAATCTTAGGAATCATGTCATAGGTGAAGCGGCTAGCAACCCATCGTCATTTTAATTCGCCTTTCCACCATTACACCCACAATCATGTTAAACGTGGCCTTTAAGTATTGTGTTCAAAAACTCAAAAATTCAAAATTTATTTTTACAAATTGGCCGCCAAAGGCTCTTTTATGTCTCTTTTGAAACTACCAGCGCATTCGGAAAGACCATCATTGCCAAGAAGACTGCACCGCAAGAAACTTGGCAGAAAGTCATTGTTGTGTTATTCTGTCTGTCTGTCTCTGTCTACCCTGTGTATGTATGTAGTGTATTGATTTGGAAATAAAGTGCAAAACGTTGTTTTCCTAGCCCCCGATACCCCCAAGCGGAGAGACAAACGATGTTTACTCCCCAGCATCGTAACAAACAGCCCCGCCTTTTTTGCACCTCCGAGAGAAAACGTATTCGATTTGTCTGTTACTTGAGCCCGGCATCGGCAACATATTTATTTACGTTAGCACACAAAAGCTGTTAAATGTTAATAAAAGGCGTTGTTCTTCAAAGGAAGTTGTTTGTTTGCTTCTATTGAATTTCTAACTTTTGATATCGTAATGAAATTCGGAGTTTATGGGCGTCAAAATGTGAGTTTACATATGCGAGACCAAGTCACTTTCGACTATCGATAACGCTAAGAGAATGAATTGAAACCTACGCAAAACTTTGTGATCTAGAGAAACAAATACTACTAGCAAGCGTATGACGGCAACGATATGCTTCGAAGCGTACTCGTATGTCACTTGACCCGCCACGCCGGTCTTTTATATCCCCATCGATCGATACGATGATTTCGCCATTGTCAATGTATTGTAATTCAAAAATCTTATGACAAAATGTCGGCAGCCCCCTGGCGGGCTCTTAGCCAATGGATAATGATATCTCTCGGAACCTGCCAGAAAAATATTAACCGATGCCCAGGGTGCACCGGACCAAGCACTGCTCTTCCCGCCAGACGGATACAAAACGAACCGCAGCTCTTGACCACACGCGGAGGTAACCCGACTCGCACCCCACACGCCGGTCTTATTACAAGTTTAGATTATTTCAGACGTTGATGTCATTAATGAACGGACTGTATAACAATTAGCATTCAGAAAGACCATCATGGCCAAGAAGAATACGCCGCAAGAAACTTGGCAGAGTCAAAGAAGACTACAACAAAAAAAATTACGACACATTGAAAACAGAACCGCACTCAACTCTACGGAGAGTAAAAGTCACATAAAAAGAGTAAAAAAAACATAGTATCAAAAAAGTATGAAAATATAAAGAGTTTGCAAAAGATTATTTTAATATTGTCTATCAAATATTTGAGGATAACGACGGTAGAATCTCTAATTAGAAATAAATTTAAAAAATGATCTTTCGAATTTCATCTGATTTATTTCAATTTGATCTGTGTAATTTAAGATATTCTGGAGCGGAGGAGGTACCTTATCGATTTGTGAAATGAATTTCGTGTTTAGAACAGATTAAGCTTTTGCCTCTTAGCTGACGATAGATTATACCTCGGATTAAAAGCATACCTAAGCAAGGTGCCCTCTAAAAATAGCCATTAATTTTAGATTAGGAATATATTTTGCAGCTATGTGGTAGAAATATTTGTGGGCGCTGTCACCTGCGCACTCCCACGCTAGATGGCGGTAATCGCACATCTATATGACGCATTAGTATGTTTTGACAAAAATGAAAACGGGGGCGAAGCGTTCGCGAAAGAAAGGTGCGACACTAATCACTACATAGTATAAAACAAAGTCGCTTTCTCTGTCCCCATATCCCTATGTCCCTATGTCCCTTTGTATGCTTATAATCTTCAAAACTACACAACGGATTTTGATGCGGTTTTTTTTAATAGAGTGATTCAAGAGGAAGGTTTTTATGTATGATTCTATGCAGACGAAGTCGCGGGCAGAAGCTAGTAATTTATAAATAAGGAAATCTCGTCAAAGTATTTACGTACGAGTATAACTCTTTATCCCTGTTTCGCAGTGTTTATGATTCGACTTACATTAAGATCGTCTTTTTGTATTTTTTTAATTTTTTTTTATTTAACAAGAATCTTATGAGACTTGAATTGAGTACACTTGGTCCGACTTACAGGTACCTAACCAGATAAACAGATGTACAGAGGCAAACTTATTCCTTAAAGGGATCTCTTCCAGATAACCTTCAAAGAGTAGACATACTAAGAGAAGCTAGAAGATCAATGACCCTAAATCAAAGTAGTTTAAGTGCAAGCACGAGCTACCTACTTCAAAGAAGGGACCAAAGAAAAAACCTAGAATGTACCAGTTGCTTCTCTTCCCGGGCAAATGGTAAAAGCCCATCGAGGGAATGGGCGAAAATCATCGGAATCATGTTATAGGCGATGCGGCTACAATACAATACAATACAAATACTCTTTATTGAACACCACAAATCAGTACAAAACAATACAGAATCAAAGAACAAAGTAGACAATAGGCGGTCTTATCGCTTAATAGCGATCTCTACCAGACAACCAATATGACAGAGAAATAAGTGAAATTAGTTAAGTTAGGCTAGCAACCCATTACTATTTTGATTCCATTTTCCATCTATACCCACAAACTTGCTAAATATGACCTGTAGGTCTTGTCACCTTAGGCTCTGTCTACCATGTAAGGGATAAAGACGTGATTTGTGTATTGTGTACGTTGTAAGTTTGAGGTACAAGCGACGTTTCAAGTATCTAGCGCACTCGCCATACGAGTGACATTACAACTTATGAATGAAAAGGTACACTGAGAGCATACTACTGGAATGCATCTTAAGATTCGTTAATTAAGAGTTTAATTAATTAACCACGAGCGTCAAACTTAGCAAGGGTGTTATAATAATAATAATCCCGATAGTCGTTTCGGCAAACGGTTTAATAGCGAAGAGCCTTGACCATCACCTTAAAAGGCTCTCGCTAGGTGGTTGGGTCAAGGGCCAGATACAGAAGGCGGTACTCCTGGACACGGCTCGGATAGTCAGGAGGTTCCTGTCTCTGTCGCCCTGACCACCGGTAGCTTATGCCTCGCCTCGCTGCCGGCGGCACCCTAGGTTAGGTTTTTATAATGTTTTTATATTTTTTATTAATATTGTTTTATTACTTTTTATATGAATATTGTAAAAACCTAACTTGAGATAAAAATAAATATACAGAATAATAATAATAATAATAAATTGTTTATGACTGGATTGGGGTGCGAGTCGGGTTACCTCCGCGTGTGGTCAAGAGCTGCGGTTCCTTTTTGGATCCATCCGAGGGGAAGAGCAGTGCTTGGTCCGGACACTTAAGGTGCGACCACACCAAAGCGTAAAAAACGGTGAGAAAACGTGACGCCTACGACACATCACTGCGTATACTCGGTGGTGTGGGCGCTCCTTTATATCTCAAAGCGCGCTCTAATTCAACGAATGCAGTATTAAGTTCAGTTCTGGTACTCCGAGCAGGAACATTAAATATTTATTTTTCCATTTCCAGTGCGGAGCTGCGAATGCTGCATAACTTCCATTCCTACGCGACCTACATAGGCCCAAGTAACATGCATATATTTAGCAAACAAAAATTAAAAATAATGTTTTTTTTATATGAGTAGGGTTGCCATCTCTAAAATTTGGAAAACAGGACAAGACGCGTGGAAACCCCAGATTTTAGAGTCCGAAAGCCGGACATGTCAACAAGATCGTGACGGGAGGGGTGGGGGAACGGTGAAATAGTGCGTGTCTCGCGGGCGGCCCAATTTTTTTTTTTTTTTAAACCCGGTCTACAAAAATGAAACCTTCCCCGGACGCTCCCCGGATGCCCTCTAAACTAGGACAAATCCGGGGAAACCCGGACGGATGGCAACCCTATATATGAGAGGGGGCAAACGAGCAGACGGGTCACCTGATGGAAAGCAATCACCATCGCCCAGGGACACCTGCAAGACCTGAGGAATCACAAGTGCGTTGCCGGCCCTTTCAGGAACAGGAAGGCTCGCTCATCGAGCGGGATTCTGCCCACCCCAAAATACGAAGGGCAGCCTGAGCGCGTACGGTTAGGGGGGGATTCTCTTCCACCGGAGGTGGCGGTACCCCCTTGGGGTACAATTATTTGAATTTCCGCTGCCATACTGATATAAAGGGGGGGGGGGAATGTATGTACCTATCAATAAATTAACTTGATACATCCATGCTGGTCGGGGAGCAAAGAAAAACATAGAATGTATCGGTTGCTTCTCTTCCCGCGCAAATGGTAAAAACCAATTGAGGGAATGGGCGAAAATCATAGGAATCATGTTATAGGCGATGCAGCTAGCAACCTATCACTATTTTGATTCCACTTTCCAGCTCTACGCCCTCAGTGTTTTGCTAAACGTGGCCTGTAGGTCTTGTTACCATAGGCTCTGTCTACCCCGTAAAGACGTGATTTGTGTGTGTGTATGTGTGTGTGTGATAAATTTAATTTTCCATCTGAAAATTCTTTCCATTTGTTCCGACCTTCTTTGTCTTAGGCAGCAACACAACAATCACTTTTATATTCGCTATCATATTGGTGCAATTAATACATTTTTACTCTTGTTTATTTTTAGCCCCCGACGTAAAAATGATGATCCCTTACGGGGTACACAGACCCTAAGGTAACAAGACCTACAGGCCACGTTTAGCAAGACACTGAGGGGGTAGAGGTGGAAAGTGGAATCAAAATAGTGATGGGTAGCCGCATCGCCTATAACATGATTCCCAATTTCGCCCATATCGATGGGCTTTTGCCATCTGCGCGGGAAGAGAAGCAACTGGTAAATTCTGTTTTTTCTTTACTCCACACCAGCACGGAAGAATCGTCTCGTATCGTTGAAAGGACATCGTTAATTAACTCCTTTGTAGACAGTAGGAGTCCTAACATGAAACTATGGTAATTCCTCTTTGAGAACCACAAAAGGACGCATACATCACGACAGACAGCTAATGTAGACGCGAAATACGAAAAGTTTTGGGACGCGACAGAGCTAAATAGTCTGTGGACAATTGGGGATAGACACTGCTTTAATCAGGGGCTTTCCTAATGTCTACGGTTTGCTTTAAGACACACAAATATAAGATAATATACACAATTTTATAGAAAATAAACAAAAGTTTTTGCTTTTATAAAAGACGAGACGAGTCCTTCTTCGCTGCCGCCGGGGCGAGCGCTCCAGGAAGAAGGACTACGAAATAGTCCGAAACATGTCGAGCATCACTCGACTTTTTATACGTGAGTTATCCGTTTATGTGTATGATTGAGTCTCACGGTAGTTTCATGTTGAAAGACGAGATTAGTTCATTTTACTCCGAGGATGGTGAAACAAAGAATGTCTTAAATCGCAGAAACTTGAACGAGCCAAAGGCGAGGGCAATGAACATCCGATCCTCAGCTTTCTTTATAACCGCCCGAGATGAAGTTACCAGTTGCGTCGAGAAGCCGCGCGAGCAGAGCGCTGGCGCGCAGTGTTCTAACTATGAAATAGTCCGAAACATGTCAAACATCACTCGACTTTGACCAAGAACACATAGAATATCCCTCTATATTATTGTGTTGGTCAATTTGGTTGTTTTTCCGTTGTTTTTTGTTTTGTGTTGTCATTGTTTTCTTAAACATTGACTGCTTGAATAGTACGAATATTTGACGGGAACGTGACTATTTTGCATGATTTGACCTCACTATATCGCGGAGTAGCAAAATATAGTTATCCATTTTTTTTTACGTACTGTGTTAGAAAACAAAAATGACTTACGATACAATAATAATAGGTATAACCTTTTGTTATATTGTTTGAAACTCACGACAAAAGTTGTTCATTATGTTTTTCTACACGTTTTGTAGGTAAACTTCTATAACTTTAATACACGTGTCAAAATTCATTTCCCTTGTCATTCTGCTTAAATTTTAGATCTAAGGCTCCTCGACGACTACGCGCGATCGGTGGCGAGCATTTTCTATAAGCCGTATTCAGTGTTTTTGAAAGAAGTCATCTCGATAGGGAATATTCATGTTTTATTGTTTTCATAAAAGTTCATTTAAGTAACAAAAAAAAAGATTTTTCAAATTGTAAAAAAAATACCGAGATATAGCTGGGCATTTCCAAAAAAAACGTGTACCCTTTTTCCAACAAGATTACCTTAATTTCCCATACAACTTATTATAAATCGTATGAAAATAGTGTCACAAAACTGTCAAAAAACCAACGGACACTTTTTTTCTTTACAAAATTAATAGTGCTATAATTCTGATTCAGAAAAACCCAAAATGTCATCATTTTGGAAAAAAAAGTCAAGGGTACATGTTTTTTTGAAAATGCCCAGCTATCTTTTTCTAAAACCAAAATTTTACTGCGGAATTTATTTGGGCGTAGTATTTTATAATGTCACTTCTACGTATCACCTCATTTCATGCTTCATTTAGGGGTGCGAGCCGGGTTACCTCCGTGTGTGGTCAAGCGATGCGATTCGTTTTTGGATCCGTCCGAGGGGAAGAGCAGTCCTTGGTCCGGTGCACCCTGGGCATCGGTTAATGATTTCCTGGCAGATTCTGAGGGATATCATTATCCGTTGGCTAAGAGCCCGACAGGGGGGGGGGGGGGGGGAGTCTTTTGACCGTGTTCTACCGTACAACATTGCCGACATTTTTATGACAAGAATTTTTAATATTGTATTTATTACTTTGATATTGGCGAAATCATCGCATCGATGCATCGATTTATGCTTCAAAATTGAGTCGCAAGATTCCACCCGGACAAACATACATTCATAACATACATACATTGCAAGTTGCAAGCTTGTAAAAACGTACTCTTTAGCATGCAAAGAAGACGCTAGCCTGGCACTCGCGTGTAGTCGTGTCGCGGCTGTGTAGGTAATAAGTTAGATGTGCGAGGTATACAAAAAGTTACTTTATGATGCGCGATTCTGAGCTCCAAAAAGTTTCGTTAGCAAATAAACATTGTTCATCGAAAACTTTTCTCTTATTCTCACACTACTCAGTTTCTTCCATGCTGTGTGGGAGTAAAGAAAAAACATAGAATTTACCAGTGGCTACTCTTCCCGCGCAGATTTTAAAAGCCAATCGAGCGAATGGGCAAAAGTCTTAGGAATCATGTTATACACGATGCGGCTAGAAACCCATCAGTATTTTGAGTTCCCTTTTCACTTATACGCCCTTAATCATGCTAAACGTGTTCTTAAGCTTATGTTACCTTACCTGTCTACCCCTTAAGGGATAAAGACGTGATATATGTATGTATGTAATTAGTTATTAAATTGACGAATGCTCTAGCCACATAGCGACATCTGTTGATGACTAAGTATAAATTTAAAGTCCTTGGAGGAACATTTAGCGACGACAGAGGGCGTTGTTCTAGCAACGTGCGGTAGAAATATTTAAACTCGAAAGTCACTGAGCTTTGGCGCACGGTAATGTTTAAGCATACAATTTGAGTTAGAATGGCTAGTACTAAGTTAATTCACCTCAACAAAAGGTTTTATAGCTCAAACTTAAGTTTTTAGTGCAAGCTGTTAAACGAAGCACTTTCGAAATAAGAGCTTAAAAGTTTAATCGTAAAGTTACCGAGTATCATGTTTACAATGAAAATACGAGAGTATTGGGTGGTAGGGCCTTGTGCAAGGTCCGTCCGGATCGCTACCGCTAATCCTGCCGCTAAGTAGCAGTGCTTGCACTGCTGTGTTCCGGTGTGGAGAGTAGGACAGCCGGGGAAATTACGGGCACAAGAGGCATTTCATCTTAGTCCTCTAGGTTGGCAACGCATCTGCAATCCCTCCGGAGTTGCGGGTGTCTATGGGCAGTGGTGATCACTTACCATCAGGTGACCCACTTGCTCGTTTGCCTTCCTATTCATATAAAAAAAAAAGTATTCAGGTTTCAAGCTAAGTGCCCAATTTACTTGTAGATTTTAATGGAATTCCATCACTTCATAGTTTTGGCTTTGTTTTTTTTCTATGTTAGAGAGGCCAGAAACGAACTAGTGGGTCACCTGATAATTTTGCAAATAGGCAGCCAAGGTCTCTTTTACTGTCTTTCTTTTAAACTACTGGCGCATTCAGGAGTTACTTTGTGGAGGTCCATTTCAATGAACAAAAAATTACCTTGCTACTCCGCTACTCACGTGCAAGATAACCAAACCTGTGTGAAATATATATGTTTGTCAACACTATTGTGTAACAGTTGTGCTCATTAAACTTTGATAATGATCCCGTAGAGGGATCGAAACGCGTCAGTGTTTGTGTGGTGTAAGGGATAATTAAGATTGTGGGATTTATGTGTGTTTTATTGGCAGTATTAGGGGTTGAATGAAAAACATTTATATATTTCACACAGGTTTGGTTATCTTGCACGTGAGTAGCGGAGTAGCAAGGTAAATTTTTTGTTCATTTTTCTTCGTACAAACATACATACATACATACCGTCACGCCTCTTTCCCACAGGGGTAGGCAGAGACTACTTTGTTCCACTTGCTACGATCCTGACATATTTCTTTCGCTTCATCCACAGTCATCAATCTCTTCATACATGCTCTTCGGTTTCGGGTACTCCTGACCTGACCTTTTTCCAAAACGTTTCCTATTTGGTCTCGGAACGTCCGTCTAGGCCTTCCCCTCCCAACGCAACCATTCACACTCCCCATATAGATCTGTTTAGTTAGTCTACTTTCATCCATCCGCTCTACATGCCCAAACCAACTAAGCATACTTTTTTCTATCCTAGTTACTATATCCTCTTTCACACCACAACTTGTGTGTGTCTTCGTACAAATTGTGTGGTATTTGCACTCTATTCATATTATGCCCGTATGTGAATAGACTGTTTTATCACCACGTATAAGCCTTAACTCGCATATATTCAAAATGGCGCGTGCACTGAACCTCCGTAATTTATGCGCTATCCGAACGCTTGCGCTACCTGTGATTATTCTTGCTTTATATTCAACTAGGAATAGATACGAATTGTTTATTTAGAAATTCTTATCGAAAGGTTTAAATAGAACTAGCTCTGTGAAAGATTCTAGGGGTCTCACCTATTGTGGCCTCTCTAGCAGACGGATACGTCTGATACGCATACGTCTGAGAGTTTGGAGATAGTGGTAATCATAGATGGGAAGGGGAATCAAAATAGTGATGGGCTAGCACATCGCCTGTAACATGACATGACATGACATGAAGAGGCATTTCATCTTAGTCCTCTAGGTTGGCAACGCATCTGCAATCCCTCCGGGGTTGCGGGTGTCTATGGGCAGTGGTGATCACTTACCATCAGGTGACCCACTTGCTCGTTTTCCTTCCTATTCATATAAAAAAAAACATGACTCCTAAGATTTCCGCTAACTCGATTTTCCCTCGTGGACTTTTATCACCTGCGCGGAAATAAAAGCAACTTCTATGTTTTTCCTTTACTCTAGACGTCCATGTGAAGAAATATAATTACATAGACGCTGCCAGCATCTTTGGCTCAATGCCGGGGGGCGTACATTTTTAGATTTATTTTAGTTTTAGTTTAATTAATTTGTCTTGTAATACTTTTATATTTTTACTATCAAATGATTCAAGAATTTTTATTTCTTGATTTTTTATGTTTACTTTTGCGTTTTTACCGTTAGAAATGAAATTTTTAAATGTCACTGAAAAATAGAACACATAGACAAAAGTAAAGCTATGGCCGGGAATCGAACCCGGATCCTCGTCATTCCGTGACGCGTGCTATACCCCTACACCACCCATAGCAGGTGGGTAGTCTTCGAATTTTTCTACGTGTTACTAGCTGTCACGTGACCTTGTTACTATGCGAATTTTTGTCGCTAAGCGTCATCTGTTGAATGATGTGTCTGTACGACACAATTACAAACTCCCGTGGAACATCTTCTGCTCACCAGTAGACTATCGCCAGTGTTTTGTTTCATCTAAAATTACAATACATAAAATATTATCTATATTCAATTTTATAATCCTAGACTAGAAACACGTGAATTTCAATTACGTAATCTGCATATTAAATTTTATGTCTGTAGCTTCACTTTTAGTCACGTAATTATGTCGCTAGCCAGTTTTGAATTATCAAACGCTAAATCTATTTTGATTGTTATCTAATTTGTTCAATAACGTCCGATAGGAAATAAACTGATAGCCAACATTGTAACTGTATGTGTGTGTTACATGGAGATTCGCCGAAGACCTGGAGCCACCGACATAGCTCGAAGAGTGACGTTGAAACGGCAATGACCAGACAACCTTCAACATGAAACTACCGTGAGACTTAATCATCATTACACATAAACGGATAACTCACGTATAAAAAGTCGAGTGATGCTCGACATGTTTCGGACTATTTCGTAGTCCTTTTTCCAAGAGCGCTCGCCCTGGCGGCAGCGACACGAACACTGCGCGCCAGCGCTCTGCTCGCGCGGCTGTCCGACGCAACTGACAGCGGCGCACAACTACCCTCGTTTTCATCGTCATTTTTATTATTGTCAAATGTCGGGCAGCACACAACACTGATCACGTCACTCCGTAAAGGTTCGCTCACACTCACCGTTTGGTCAGTATAAAACAGTTTTCCAACTCGGGGGCACCGACCATCCACTATCCCGGTTGAAATTGTGATACCGACTTATTTCAATGCTCTTGGAAAAAGGACTACGAAATAATCCGAAACATGTCGAGCATCACTCGACTTTTTGTACGTGAGTTATCCGTTTATGTGTAATGATGACCAGACAACCGTTGGGGGAGAAAAGTTCTCGAGTGACCACGAACCGGATGACGCAGTGTTGGCCTCCCACTAGGTGGACCGACATCGTGAAAGTTGGTGGATGCAGGTGGCGAGTGGTCGTTCATTGCGGCGTTCTTGTTTTTTTTTTACATTAAAACCGACAAATAGGCATGCGGTGCACCTGATGGTAAGTGATCACCGCCACCCATGGACAACTACAGCACCAATGGGACTGCTAGCGCGTTGCCGGCCTTGCAAGAAATGGTACACTCGCCTCTTGAAGGTACCCATGTCATAGCCAGTTGGAAATACCCCAGCCGCCAGCCCATTCCAAATTTTGCACGATGACGATGATGATGATGAACATTATATGTCTAGCTACGTAGTCAATTAATCATATAAATAGCCAAGATTCCACTGTTACATTGTTATTTATTAAATTCTGGAAAACTCAGAGGTCCAAGTTAAAACCCAGCATCTGTTTGAGAGGCCATAGACATCTGTTTGAAAAAATGACTTTCTGCCAAGTTTCTTGCAGCGCATTCTTCTTGGCAATGACGGTTTTTCCGAATGCGCTCGTAGTTTCAAACAGATATAAAACCGAAAAAGTAAAACATAAAAATCAAGAAATAAAATTTCTTGATTCATTTGATAGTACCTATCATTTGAAAAACAGCGCCTTCTCTTGTCCCTGGTGACCAGTAGATGTTCCATGGGAGTTTGTAATTGTGTCGTACAGACACATCATTCAAACAGATGACGCTTAGCGACAAAAATTCGCATAGTAGGTAACAAAAGGTCACGTGATAGTCAGTAACAGGTAGAAAAATTCGGAGACTACCTTCCTGCTATGGGTGGTGTAGGGGTATAGCACGCGTCACGGAATGACGAGGGTCCGGGTTCGATTCCCGGCCATAGCTTTACTTTTCGGATTTTTCTATGTGTTCTAAATTTTCACTGACATTTAGGAATTCCAAACAGATATGTAAAAGAGCCCTTGGTGGCCAATTTGCAAAAATGTTTTTTTTTTTTTTCGTAGGTCGACAAGGCTGCCAGTGGTTTTTTTTTAATACACTCGCCATATTAGACAGGGTCATCTTCTATAGAAGTAGACACTTAGAACTGTGCCACTCTCTGTTATGTTACAGTTTTAAGTATCAGTTATCTATGATGACGTCACTGTCTGTTTTGTAGTAATAAATAGAGAAGGAATCATGGATAACTGACAATTAAGATAACTGCAACTTAACAGAGGCAAAACAGGCTCAGTAACAGTGTAAGCACATAATTATTAAATCACATACATACATACCGTCACGCCTCTTTCCCACAGGGGTAGGCAGAGACTACTTTATTCCACTTGCTACGATCCTGACATATTTCTTTCGCTTCATCTACAGTCATCAATCTCTTCATACATGCTCGTCGGTTTCGGGTGCTCCTGACCTGACCTTTTTCCAAAACGTCTCCTGTTTGGTCTCGGAACGTCCGTCTAGGCCTTCCCCTCCCAACGTAACCATTCACACTCCCCATATAGATCTGTTTAGTTAGTCTACTTTCATCCATCCGCTCTACATGCCCAAACCAACTAAGCATACTTTTTTCTATCCTAGTCACTATATCCTCTTTCACACCAGCACGTTCCCTTATCACACTGTTCCTTATTCAATCTTTCAGTGATACACCTTCCATACTCCTTAACGCTCTCATTTCTACTACATTTATTCTACTTTCATGCTTCTTTTTTATTATTATTAAAATCACATTATATCTTATCTAGATATTGAAATAATGCGTCTCACGGATGTTAAGATAAAGTCTCAATTACTTGTCATTATAATCTCAAGCGTAATTAAGTGACTGATAGAAATATTAATCAACGTCAATCAACATCACAGTCGATCCAAAGATAATTATAAAGATATATATAGGTATGATACCAGATGGTGCCGTCATTTCGACCAAAAGATACATATATTACGTGTAACTATTGTTTTTTTTTATTTAAGCCGTGCTAGCCTAGTGGTTTGACCTGTGGCCTCTCAAGCAGAGGGTCGTGGGTTCGAATCCTGGGTTCGCACCTCTGAGTTTTTCGGAATTTATGTGCGAAATTACATTTGAAATTTGCCATGAGCTTTACGGTGAAGAAAAACATCGTGAGGAAACCTGCACACATCTGCGAAGCAATTCAATGGTGTGTGTGAAGTTCCCAATCCGCACTGGGCCCGCGTGGGAACTATAGCCCAAACCCTCCAATAAATGGAGGAGGCCTATGCCATGAGGCAAGCCGAATTACGCGATAATTTATATACAAATAAAAACTACACAATATACTGAAATTGTAGCGAAACGGAATAAAAGGGGCTATATAATAAATAGATAATTGCAAGAACATTAAGTAAAACTAATAAGAAAGTTTATTCTAACAAGACTTCAAACGCCGAAAGTATAGCTCGCTTGGAATCAGCTATATTTTTGAGGCGTTTGGAGTCGATACTCTGGGGCCATGGGGGCCAAGCGCGCCGTGTGTATAAAGATATCTCGGCGCGCCTTATAGAGGCCTCCCGTGACCAGAAGGCTGGCCAATATTTCGCTCAGCGAATAAGCATTGCCATACAACGTGGCAATGCTGCCAGCCTTCTGGGCACCCTCCCCATTGGCGGCGATTTGGGAGAAATTTTTTATCTTTAATAATAGTTTTAGCTAGGTTTAAGTTATTGTTAAGTTTTGACTGTTCTTTATTGTTTTCTTTTTCTTTTTCAACAAAATTACTAATTTCTAACAAGAGACATTTATTGTTCTATCAGAATCTATAATACTGCCTTTCTTATTAGAATTAGGTATTATTCTAATAAGATTAACTAAATAAAAATTATTGAGCTTCCGAGTTCGATTCCCGTTCAGGACAGTAAAATACAAATTTAAACAACTAACGCAGAAACAGCTGAACCGATTTTATTAAAACATGTCTTACAAATTCTTACTTCCATGCTGGTCTGGGAGCAAAGTAAAAATGTAGAATGTACCAGTTGCTTCTCTTCCCGCGCAGATGGTAAAAGCCCATCGAGGAAATGGGCGAAAATCATAAGTATCACGTTATAGGCGATTTTGATTCCATTTTTTGCCATCTATATGCCCACAATCATGCTAAACGTAACGTAAAACACCCGTTAAAAACGACGAATGTTTATTCTCGAGTCTCGGATATACATGCACATACATAAATCACATCTATATCCCTTACGGGGTAGATAGAGCATGAGGAAACAAGACCTAAAAACATTTAGCATGATTGTAGGCGTATAGGTGGAAAGGGGAATCAAAATAGATGGGTTGCTAGCCGCATCGCCTATAACATGATTCCTAAGAATTTCGCCCATTCCCTCGATGGGCTTTTAGGATCTGTAGGCTTATTACCTAACTCACTCGCAATCGCCATCGTGTTCATTGTGACAGTTCTTGTACGAATGTGACAGCTAGCTGATTCCGATGCTAATTGTCACCCCATACATGAACTGTCAAAATGAACACGATGGCGATTGCCAGTGTTGCCAAGTCACTTCCCTTGAAAATTACATTGTCAACCCTAAAAAGTTCCATTTTTGATAGAAAAGTTCCATTTTCCTTTAAATCTTGGGGAACGAGCTTTTTTTTTACCTCGTCATAGGAATTAGGAATAAAATTTGTGTTAATAACAGAAAAAATTGTCTGTATTTTTTAGTGTGTATTTATAGTTTTTTGCCACGTATCTTTATGCCGGGATCTTAAAAGTTCCGAAAAATGTACCAAAATACAAAGTTCCTTCCAAGTTCCGCGGGGGTGTCAAAAGTTCCGCAAAACGGAAGAAACGGAACCAAACGGCAACACTGGCGATTGCGAGCGAGTTAGGCAATAAGCCTACTGCGCGGAACGAGAAGCAACTTGTTTTTCCTTTGCTCCCAGACCATTATCAAAGTAACACACAGGGCAAATTTAATAAAATCCTGCAATAATACCACCCTATGTGCATCATTTCAGCATTCATTTGCGTGATCCGGCTTACGATCCTATGATTGACATCCATCATTCTAATATCGATCATTATCCTCTAATTGTCACTTAGTTTCCCCAATTTTAGGAAATCAGCACAATGAGCCCGCGTTTGCGCATTTTGGGGCTTTTTGCCAAATTATAGGATATTTTTGAAGGGATTACGGATCATCCTGTTTTTGTTGTTTTTGTAGCACGTGACAGAATAGGGTTGGGCGCTAATCTTATTCTTTTATACTTCAAAAATAATAAAAAAAAAGTAAATATTATAAATGTGAAAGTTTGTGAGTATGGATGTTTGGACGTTTGTTACTCTTTCACGCCATAACGGCTGGCCAGATCGGGATAAAATTTGGAACATAGGTAGATTATAGTCTGGAATAACACATAAGCTACTTTTTATCCCGGAAAATTGCGTAATTCCTTCGGGATAGCGATAAACTAATTCTATGCAGACGAAGTTGCGGGCAACAGCTGCTAGTAATCAATATATTGAAAATATCATACAATATTGGCTAAGTTTTTGCGTCGCGTTCTTCTAAAACGGAACGAAAACAGTATTTATCCCTTACGGAAATACGTTTTGGAAAAAGGTTAGATCAGGAGTACCCGAAACCTACGAGCATGTATGAAGAGATTGATGACTGTGGATGAAGCGAAGTATGCCAGGATCGTAGCAAGTGGAACAAAGTAGTCTCTGCCTACCCCTGCGGGAAAGAAGCGTGACGGTATATATGTATGTATGTATGTACGAGGTAGATGGCGCCTATGATAAAACCTAAAGATCGCGTTTAACATGATTGTGGGTGTATAGGTGGAAAGGGGAATCAAAATAGTGATGGGCTTTTTTTTGCGCGAAGGAGAAGCAACTGGTACATTCTTTATTTTTTCTTTACTCCCAGACCAGCATGGAAGAAATAATAAATAAAATATTAATGGAATCTGTAGAATTTAAGACAAACATTTCCATGTTGCTAAACAACTTCAAAAAGGAGGAGATTCTATGTTCGGCCGTATGTTTTTTGTCGTTTAATATAAATACATAAGTAGCTAATAAAAATCCTTAAAACTATGAGACCAATTAGCAACAATAAAATGTCTAAAGTTCTAATAAAATGGAAAAATAAAATTAGACCCAAATTCAAACAACGTTTTCTTGGAAAGTCTGAGTAAAATATTTAAGTATCTAACTAGATTTACCCGAAATAAACTCTTGTTATGACTAGATACTGTTTTGTTTCTCTTGGAAATATAAGTTAGTTATTTTGTAAAGTTAAGTTAATAAAACCGAGATCTGAAGTTTACTTGTCTCATATTATACTAGCTTCTGCCCGCGACTTAGAATTATACATATAAATATAAAGCTTCCTCTTGAATTACTCTATTTATTAAATAAACCGCACCAAAATCCGTTGTGTAGTTTTAAAGATCTAAGGACACATAAGGACAGACAGACAGCCGAAAGCGACTTAGTTTTATACTTTGTATTGATTATTATCTACTTATTATGACTGATTAGGTAGTTTGTTTTTATTTATATACTCATAGAAAATTTCTGTATCTGTTTGTAAGTATGGATGTATGGATGTTTGTTACTCTTTCACGCCAGAACGGCTACACAGATCTGGATGAAATTTAGAACATAGATAGATTAGATTTTTATCCCGGAAAATTGCGTAATTCCTGCGGGATAGCGATAAACGAATTCTATGCAGACGAAGATGCGTAGTCCTCTATAAAACCAAGGGTTATTTTGTGTCGCAGTTAACATAACTTTACGAAACATTAAACTTCGAAGGCACTTCAAGTATACGCGAGATGAATGAAGATCACAAGATAAAACTTCGAAACGAAAACCAACTTTACACACCGACGGATGTTGTGCGCAAAAAATCAGCGATTCATATCATACATACACACATACACACATACACAAATCACGTCTTTATTCCTTACGGGGTAGACAGAGCCTAAGGTAACAAGACCTACAGGCCACGTTTAGCAAGACACTGAGGGCGTAGAGGTGGAAAGTGGAATCAAAATAGATTCATTCCCTCGATGGGTTTTTACCATTTGCGCGGGAAGAGAAGCAACTGGTACATTCTATGTTTTTTCTTTGCTGCCAGACCAGCATGGAAGTCATATCATGGAGGTGCAAAAACACAATCCTTTGCGTGTTCACAATTAGGAAACTAGTCAGTATTAGAGCAGTGTCGCACTATGTCCGACTCGTAGGCTTATTACCTAACTCGCTCGCAATCGCCATCGTATTCATTTTGACAATTCATGTATGAATTTGACAGCTAGCTGATTCCGATGCCAATTGTCAGCCCATACATGAACTGTCAAAATGAACACGATTGCGAGCGAGTTAGGTAATAAGCCTACTGAATCCAATCCGAGACCGTGGAAGTATGATCCTTAGTGGCTGTAGAACTATCTTCTTCTTCTTCTTCTTATTTGTAGCGTATCAAGTCGTTATAGCGACAACTTCGCCAATGTCAAAGTAACAAAAATATAATTAAAAAATCTTGTGACATAATGTCGGCAACGTTGTACGGTAATGGACAAACCCCACCCCCTGTCGGGCTCTTAGCCAACGGTCAATGATATCCCTCAGAAACTGCCAGGAAATCATTAGCCGATGCCCAGGGTGCACCGGACCAAGCACTGCTCTTCCCCCGGATGGATCCAAAAACGAACCGCAGCTCTTGACCACGCGTGGAGGTAACCCGACTTGCACCCCTAGATTTATTTCTATGGTAATCGGATGACGGAGATGTAGGCTTATTATCTAACTCGCTTGCAATCGCCATCGCGTTAATTTTGACAGTTCATGAGTGGGCTGTCACATGCATACAAAAACTGTCAAAATGAACATGATAGCGATTGCGAGCGAGTTAGACAATAAGCCTATGTTTGATACACACTCAATCATATCCTCTCGTCACTCCCAAGCTTTCGCAATTATTTTATTTGTTTGGGTCGAATCTAGTAATTGATATTTTGTTTTTAGTATTTGTTGTTATAGCGGCAACAGAAATACATCTGTGAAAATTTTTACGTTTAATGAATACAGCCAGTATACAAAATATCGCTTCTTTTACTTTTTCTGTGTGTCTACTCTTGCTTAATACTTATGTCCTATCAATCGTTTAAAGGTTAACTGGAAGAGATCCCTTTTAGGGATAAGTTCGCCTCTGTACATGTGTGTTGTCCTGTATTCATCTTTTTCTTGTGTTTTATCACTACATAGTATAAAACAAAGTCGCTTTCTCTGTCCCTATGTTCCTATGTATGTTTATATCTTCAAAACTACACAACGGATTTTGATGCGGTTTTTTAATAGATAGAGTGATTCAAGAGGAAGGTATAGAAATCTACGCAAACGAAGTCGCGGGCAGAAGCTAGTGTACAATAAAGAGTTATACATACATACATACATACATACAGCCTGGTGACAGCGGACGGACAGACGGACAGCAAAGTCCTAGTAATAGGGTTCCATTTTTATCCTTTGGCTACGGAACCCTAAAATCGAGCAAACTACGCAAATTCTATTTTAAAAAATTCGGTCTAAACTTCATTCCCTAAATAAAATTAACATCGAATATTTTTTATGAATAACGAAGAAACATTTTTGTTCATTGAATTTGTGTTAAGCCAATTCGTAACCCGAACGTTTCTATTAGATAGCTCTGAATCCTTTATAATCCTCTGTTTACTAAGTAATAATTTACTGCATTAACATTTTATAATGTTTGCCATAATTCAAAGGGAATTATAGCTGAAAACCAAACTTAGGGTCACAATTGAGATGTTGCGTCTAAAATATGACGGCTATTATGAATAGGGGCCACAAGAATAGCGGGAATCGATCCCCGCTTAAGCGTTTTCTCTTTTTTTTTCTTCGACAAGTAACTTGACTTTGTGCATATACTTAAGGTCTTTTTTGTGGTTTGTCTCTGTTTCTTTGTATTTGTACAATAAAGCATTTACTTACTTACTTACTACTACTAACACTACTACTTAGTAGTTACTTCCATGCTGATCTAGGAGCAAAGAAAAAACATAAAATGTATCAGTTGTTTCTCTTCCCGGACAGGTGGTACAAGCCCATAGAGGGAATCGACAAAAATCGTATGAATCATTGTTACAGGCGATGCGGCTAGCAACACATCGCTATTTTGATTCCCCTTTCCACCTATTCGGTCACAATAATTATATTAAACGTTGGCCTTTAGGTTTTGTTACCTTAGGCTTTGTCTACCCCGTAAGGGATAAAGACTGCATTTTATGTATGTATGTGTATGTACAAGGAAATAAAACAACGTAACTTCCCCTACATACATACATCCATTATAAATACCGTATTTGATTATTTACAGTTTAACTGAGTTGTAGCGGACAATTACGACTCTAAAAATTAAGCTCAAGTAAGCAAGCAATTTGATGATTTTCCCTTGTCAATCAATCGCTTGCCCGAAAACCGCTCCGCTTGTAAACCCGCTAATTTCATACCCGAACCTTTCAAACCAGATCGCTCTAATAATTCTGAGCCACTGTGAGAACATTAAACAAGATATGAAGTATAAAAAGGGCAGGATGTTTGTCTGTTGCGAACTTTTTACATATGAACCTGCCCTCGGGCGTTCGCGATTTTATAGCCTTTTTAGTTTCATGTCATACATTTGGAACTTTTTGAACAGTTTCCGTTTGTTTAATTGCTTACCTCCATTCATGGGGTTAAATAAATTTTTTTTGTACCTAATGTTTAATCATGGCGTATCTGTTTTCGCAAAGGATTGGCTTATAACTCAAGAGTTTCTCCATACACATACATTATACATTAAATTTATAAACGACACTGAAATTAGAACAGAAAAATCTGAAAAGTAAAGCTATGGCCGGGAATCGAACCCCGTGACGCGTGCTATTACCCCTGCGATGATAATTATAATAATCTGGTAGTGAAATTCTGGTGACCCCGCCGGGATCGCTGGTACATTCCACGTTTTTTCTTTACTCCTAGACCAGCATTTTCACTTTAGTCGTCGTTTATTTATTTTGTGTCATTTAGTATTGTTTGGTAACAATCGGTTCAGCAATTTGAAGAGTATCAAAATCAAAAATCAAAATCAAAAAAAGCTCTTTCCAAAATGATGTACGGATCTTTTGGCATAACATAGATGTTCTATTTACGTATGAATAATGCGTGAGAGGTTATTTTTAAATCTGATATAAATCTTTTGAAGCACGGATCCCCAAAAAATTATACAAAAAAGGTTAGACTAGCCATCAAAAAATCTCAATGATTCCAACTGTCACTTTAGCACCCCATCGATCAACTTCCTACTGATCAACAACTTCAAGTACAATCGAACAAACCCTCGAACAATAGAACTAGCCGCCACTTGGATTGAGAGGTCTTCAGCGTAATTAGAGGTTTCCCATTGTCAGCTGTAGAGCTAACGCTTGTGAATCTCGAATCTAGCTCATACTATGTTTACCTGTAGGCTTATTACCTAACTCGCTCGCAATCGCCATCGTGTTCATTTTGACAATTCATGTATGGGCTGACAATTGGCATCGGAATCAACTAGCTGTCACATTCATACAAGAACTGTCAAATAAACACGATGGCGATTGCGAGCGAGTTAGACAATACGCCTACTGGAATCATTATGATCCATACATAACATATATATATCACGTCTTTATCCCTTACGGGGTAGACAGAATCCAAGATAACAAGACCTAAAAGCCGCGTTTAGCATGATCAGTGGCGGATTTACCCTAAGGTCCGGTAGGAGGGCGGCCAGATTTAGGGGTAGCCCCAATCGTGTCAAAATCCATTCAAATTCCATTACAAATCCACCCGTCGTAAGCGTTCATTTCATCGACATCATGTTGATGAATGGCAGTCTTCGACGGTGCGGTTTAATCGGTCTTTTTTGCCACGAACTTGCAAAATCTGGAACGAGCTTCCCGCTGGGGTCTTCCCATCGAGTTACGACCTGGGTGCCTTTAAGAAGCGAGTGTACAATTTTCTGCAGGGCCGACAACGCACTGGCATCGCGTAAAGCGCTGCGGGTGTCTATGGACAGTGGAGATCGCTTGCCATCAGGTGACCCACTAGTTCGTTTGTCTGGCCTCTCTAACATAAATAAAAAAAAACATTTTGTAGTCTACAATACAATACAATACCTACAATAACTCTTCATTGAACACCGCATATAACAACCAAAACAGAAAAAAGGTCGTCTATTAAGGTACCTACAGGTAGTCTATATGGTGGATGCTCAGAAAGGGGCATCTGATGGCTTGGGGCCTAGAGCGGCCGAGACTGATGATGATTGTGGGTATAGGTGGAAAGGCGAACCAAAATAGTGATGGGTTGACTAGCCGCATTGCTTATAACATGATTCTTAAGATTTCGCCCGTTCCCTCGATCGATAGTTGAATAACAGTCTGAGATAACAAAACGTTAAAAACGTGTAGGAATAGAATGCACACAAACAGTACCTAAGAGGTATAAATCTTTATGGGCCCGATTTTTGAAAGCAAATGTGTGAAAATACCACTCGATAATGATGAAAAGTTGTGCTGAATTTGAAATACGAGTAGCTTAGAAGATAATTATGGCTCTCATTCATCTTGTAAACTATATTTTTTTATTCGAGCTGTAGTTTTGACGACACTCTAGAGCCCTATTTTCGAAAGTGGTATAAATCAGCTTATGTCTCAAAAACCACAGCACTAATCAAATTTTTGACTAGTTCACAAGATTAATGAGCGCTGTGATTGTCTTCCATGCTACTCGTATTCAAATTTAGCATAATTTTTCACCACTTTCGAGTGGTATTTTCACACGTGCTTTCAAAAATCGGGCCTATAAACAGATTTCTACCACTTTCCAGTGATGTGCTTTCAAAAATCGGGCCCCAGAACGCGGAGTCTTCCACTAACATTCATAAATATGGAAACAAGAAATTAATACAGCTCTCGTTAACAAGGGAAATGCAGATAAAAACTGCTGTTTGCATAATAGCGCTTTGTTGACGCTAGAATTACTGGGCACATGAATATTCAGTGATTGCAGTGAACTGCAAGTAGATGGAGCCACCCAGTTGAATCGTACTGGCCTTACTCCAACATTCGAAATTTGAATTTCGTTGCGTGCCATTTCAGTCACACTAATAGTCATTAACATGAGAGTGAGGGAGATTTCCGGAGTAGTCCAGGAGGGTGTGATTCTCAAAACTCTGCACTCCCGGATCCAGGAGAAATTAGATTAATTCAAGTAGCTGATTCCGACCTGTAGGCTTATTACCGAACTCGCTCGCAATCGCCATCGTATTCATTTTGACAGTTCTTTTACGTATGTGACAGCTAGCTGGGTATCCCCTTATTTGCTATAAAATCAATGGCTATAAAATCACATTCTATAAAACCATTTGCTATAATGATTCACTTTCTATAAATTCAGAATCTATAACATTCATTTGCTATAACACTCATTTGCTATAAGGATTAGATAGTATAACATTTGTTTTCTATAACTATTGAAATCTCTAAACTTTACTTAGGCAGCGGTACTACAACTGAAAAGTCGCGGAAAAGGGGGGTGTGGGGGGCAGGGCCCCCCACATGGGGGGCTCGGGGGCGCAGCCCCCGCCATTAGAAAAACACGTTACCAACATCCAATTTAAGACAGATAGGTTTGTTAGTTACCTTGTGTCCTTCAGAGCAGAAAATAGGAGCCCCGCGCAGCGGGGCTCCGTCGACTTTACATTTGAACACCTGGCTCTGTTTTATAGATTTTGATGCTTATAGAATGTGAATGTTATAGATTTTGAATGTTATAGATTATGAATGTTATAGAAAATAATCATTATAGAAAACAATTTTATAGATTTTGAATGTTATAGATTATGAAATTATAGATTTTGAATGTTATAGATTATGAATGTTATAGATTTTGAAATTATAGATTTTGAATGTTATAGCATGTGACTTTTATAGCAAATGAATGTTTATAGCAAGTGATTTTATAGCATATGAACTTATAGATTTTAAATTTATAGCTTTTGATTTTATAGCAAATAAGGTAGACCCAGCTAGCTGATTCCGATGCCAACTGTCAGCCCATACATGAACTGTCAAAATGAACACGATGGCGATTACGAGCTAGTTAGAATAATAAGCCTACTGCTATTGGGAACGTGCGAAGTGTATGGTGGGGGTATAGAAAACGATCACAGCGCCTGCCGTGGCAGAAATGTGCAACAATAGGGGAAACCTTGACAATGTTGCTTTGACAGTGGGTCATTATTAAACTTGTTTTATAGGGTGTAAAGGTCACCGATGTTTGGCTTATTATGTTGGCTCGTATTAAATAACTAGTGCTATTAGCTCTTTGTTTTTCTACGTACCTAACGAGTTCTGCTAAAACCGATTTATTACACATAAACGGATAACTCACGTATAAAAGTCGAGTGATGCTCGACATGTTTCGGGCTATTTCGCAGTCCTTTTTCCAAGAGCGCTCGCCACGGCGGCAGCGACACGAACATTGCGTTGTTGTTCGACGCAACTGACAGCGGCGCACAACTACCCTCGTTTTCATCGTCATTTTTATTACTGTCAAATGTAGGGCAGCACACAACACTGATCACGTCACTCCGTAAAGGTTCGCTCACACTCACCGTTTGGTCAATATTTAAAACAGTTTTCCAACTCGGGGGCACCGACCATCCACTATCCCGGTTGAAATTGGGATACCGACTTATTTCAATGGCTTCACGTACTTTCCGCGGAATGAAAAACTTTTCTCTCGCCAGTACGAACACCTTATCAAACCTGATATAATGCGTCGAATCAGATTCCATCGAAAATGTGTAATGTGATCGTTTATGTGTAATAATGATTAAGTCTCACGGTATTTTCATGTTGAAAATCGATTTATTTCCTTTCATAGCATGGTTGAGGGAAACTTATTTTGTGTTACACTCTATAAACTATTTTTTATAATGACATCCAATTTTCCTATTACTGTTTGTAACAAATGCCTGTAAAAATACTATTTATTGTCTTTCTATGATTATTTACTGACTCAATCACTACATAGTATAAAACAAAGTCGCTTTCTCTGTCCTTATGTCCCTATGTCCCTATGTATGCTTATATCTTCAAAACTACACAACGGATTTTGATGTGGTTTTTTTTAGTAGATAGAGTGATTCAAGAGGAAGGTTTTTGTGTATAATTCTACGCAGACGAAGTCGCGGGCAGAAGCTAGTTTATATAAATTAATAAGGACTTGTCATTCACTGTTTGACAAAATCCCCTAAAGTTGCGTTTGAGAGATGGCGCCACTGTCGAACACAGAGCCAATAAGTGCTTCGTGAACTGAATTTAATGACGCAAATGATTCATAACAAAACACGTAACGCAAGTTATAAAACTTCATGTGCAATCCAATATTAGATTTATTACGAAACGATCAGTATTGTCAAAGATTAAGTAATTCCATAGAATATCAGAATGGTCACATGAATGAAAAGTGCTCATCAACAGATCCCGTAGACTGGCTATTCATGGATAGATTTGATGCTTCTGTTTTTAATGTGAGACATTGACATAATTTAACGTATCGATATTTATTTTATTTAGTCAGGCGTTACTTTGCGGAGGTCCATTTCAATGAACAAAAAATATTTACCTTGCTACTCCGCTACTTATGATATTATGAGAATATTTTTTGTTCATTGTAACGATATTTTTTTAAGAATGTTTGGCTTGCATTAAATTTAGCAATATTTAATCCTATATAGCGCAGATTAAGTATTGTATGAAGCACGTTTGTCTAGTGTGTTTAGTTACTAACTTCCTGAAGACATAGGCACTTAATTTAAGAAAAAAAACTCAATGTATCCATTTATTTCAATACAAGTTTATGCAGATGCGCATGTCGGTGTCAGCCAAGGAAACACTACAATATACCTAGCAACAATAATACGAGAATACTTTAATAAATATTTTTTTACAAATTAACTTTTATACACAAGCACATCTCACCTATAACTATGTATGTAGTTCTTTACAAGCCTACGTTGGCTGACACCAACTCCAGAAATAACAATAATTGTAACAACATTAGATCGTACCTATATATTGATAAGTAGAAAAAGTAAGTTGATTATTAAGTTGTAGAAGAATATGCAATTATTTTTTTCTTTTTAGTGCATACTAGCGTCTGCCCGCGACTTCGTCTGCGTAGTATACATATAAATCTTCTTCTTGAATCGCTCTATGTGTTTAAAAAACCGCATCAAAATCGGTGGCGTAGTTTTAAAGATCTAAGCATACATAGGGACAGACAGCAGAAAACGACTTTGTTTTATACTAAACTAGCTTCTGCCCACGACTTCGTCTGCGTAGAATTATATATAAAAACCTTCATCTTGAATCACTCTATCTATTAAAAAAATCGCATCAAAATCCGTTGTGTAGTTTTGAAGATATAAGCACACATAGGGACAGACAGCGGAAAGCGACTTTGTTTTATACTATGTTGTGATTAGTTTGTTTTGGAATAGTTTTTTTTTGTGAAGTCGGTTTTTTTTAGTTAAAATTTTTGTTTATATTCTATGCCACGCCCTGTCATCTCCAGAAACTGTCTCCGACACTCGGCGGAGTGCCGGTAATCGTTCTCCAGTCACTTCCCCTCGTTTATGTAATGTTTGTTCATAATCGCCGCGTTTTGAGAACTTTTATATTAAGAACTTGCACATAATGA
Organism: Pandemis corylana; assembly: GCA_949127965.1. Taxonomy (NCBI): domain Eukaryota; kingdom Metazoa; phylum Arthropoda; class Insecta; order Lepidoptera; family Tortricidae; genus Pandemis; species Pandemis corylana. The sequence continues at coordinate 1,344,158 of OX421860.1, forward strand.
GCAGAAATTAATTGGGGGCGCCACTTTTTACGTTAAATCATTTTTCGCACCTCTCATTCGGAAAAGTGAATTTTGCTCCCTGACGAGAGGGATTAAAGTGCAACTTTTCTGTTTAAGGTTTGCAAAAGCAATTTTTTGAAGATGATAATTGTAAAACCACGCCATTTTCTATGTTAGGTCTTTAATTATATTTTCAATTATTTTTTCAACTTTTTTAATATTCGGCGTGAAAAGTTGTAAGAGACACTCGGGAGCAAAATTATTTTCATCTTGGTCGTAAACACTTAAATCCCTCATTACGCTCTGGATTCTACTTTAGAATCCCTCGCTATGCTCAAGATTATATTGTAGAATCCTTCGCTACATTCTGGGTTTGATGTAGCGCCCTCGCCGCAAATACATTATTTTGTTCCCTTGTGACACAAATAGCTATTAAATCATTCTAATGAACAAGGAACACTTCGTTTGCTATGCTACCACGCGTTACGCTAGTAGAAGCTAAGAAGCAAGGTAAACGTTTCTTTTTTATTGAAATGGACCTCTTTTAGAAACAAGAATCGACAGGGTAAACGATTCTGGGTAAGAAAAATCCAACATTTTCAACATGAAACTACCGTGAGACTTAATCATTATTACACATAAACGGATAACTCACGTATAAAAAGTAGAGTGATGCTCGACATGTTTCGGACTATTTCGTAGTCCTTTTTCCAAGAGCGCTCGCCCCGGCGGCAGCGACACGAACACTGCGCGCCAGCGCTCTGCTCCCGCGGCTGTTCGACGCAACTGACAGCGGCGCACAACTACCCTCGTTTTCATCGTCATTTTTATTATTGTCAAATGTCGGGCAGCACACAACACTGATCACGTCACTCCGTAAAGGCAGTGTTCGTGTCGCTGCCGCAGGGGCGAGCGCTCTTGGAAAAAGGACTACGAAATAGTCCGAAACATGTCAAGCATCACTCGACTTTTTATACGTGAGTTATCCGTTTATGTGTAATAATAAAATCCAACATAGTTAAATTCTGAAAAAAAAACATGTACACGCTCAGATATCGCTACAGGCAATTTATGCTTTTGAAGTCTAACACATACACACACATACATACATATATCACGTCTTTATCCCTTACGGGGTAGACAGAGCCTGAGATAACATATTCTTAAGGCCACGTTTAGAATCATTAAGGGCGTATAGGTGGTAAGGGAAATCAAAATTGTAATGGGTTGCTAGCCGCATCGCCTATAACATGATTCCTAAGACGCACCCATTCCCTCGATGGGCTTTTACCATCTGCGCGGGAAGAGAAGAAACTGGTACATATGTTGTTTCTTTGCTCCCAGACCAGCATGAAGTCTTAACAAATGGGTGATTTTGTTACTGTAGCTCAAATACAAAGTCAAGCTCTTGTAGCCACCGAAAACACAATATCTTTAATTTATTACCGCGGCATTTCGTCACAAATTGCCTCAAATCGTCCGCATTCTTCAGCAGGCTTCAACAAAAAAACAATTCGCAAAACTTTATCCGACGTCGGCTCTTCCCAAACTTTCAAAGTGTTTAACCGATCACCATTGTTGGAGGTATCTTGATAGATCAAGACGAATCGATCAGTTAGATCGATGGCCAGATTAACCCTTCGCTGCTTCCGAATCGGTCGGCGAATGTCTGACGCACGTACATAATTACCCCGTTTTTTGGGTAAATTCCACACCTGGTACGTACATTTTTTTTTTTTATTATAAACTAGTTGTTGGCCACGCCACGAATCTGTAAGTAAGTAAGTAAATGCTTTATTGTACAGATATAAAGAAATAGAGACAAATCACAAAAAAGACCTTAAATACATATATGCACGCACAAAGGCGAACGTATCCCTATAAGGGATCTCTACCAGTTAACCTTTGAGTAAATGAGAGGAGCATTAAGCGAGAGACCGCACCGAGACTGTCCGCACAGAATGAAAAAATATAGGCTTTATTCATCTGAAATAATGTAGGATTGTAATGGTAAAGGGTTTTTTTAATAGGTCTAGTAGTTTCGGAGCATGTTCAATATAAACAAACAAACAATCAAATATTTTCTCTTTTAGTGTAGATTGAGTATCTGTATGATCTATAATAATTTTAACGTTTATTACTTCAATGAAAATAAATTGATTTCATACCACATTAATCGTGAATTATTTTTAACTAGCCTTCCATCCGCAGCTTCGTCCGCGATAAATTAATTTTCCCGTAGGAATAGGTATTTTCCCGCGGTAAAAAGTAGCCTACGTCACTCAGAGATAATGTAGTTTTCTAACGGCAAAAGAATTTTTAAAATCGGTCAAGTAGTTTCGGAGCCTATTCAATGCAAACAAACAAACAAACAAACAATCAAATTTTTCCTCTTTATACTATTAGTGTAGATTAAATAAAACTCTAACAGTCTGAAACTACGACATTTTTATTAACCTTACCAATTTATGGATCTCTAAAATGTACGACAAATATAAAAATTACAGCGTCTCTGACGACCGCTACTTTATTGATAGCAAAATATATTTTATTGACAGCAATATATTAAACTCTTACTAAAAACCCTCCACAAATATTTACTTTACGCGATCATTTGAACGCACCGCCCTTTGCCAAACTCCGAATGAAACCCAAACGAAACCTAATACCAGACATCAAAGGGCTTTCGATACAAAAAACTTCCACACAGGTACACGACAAAAAAAACTGCAACGTTCAAATGACAAAATAAACGACGCCAGAGTGTCTGAGCCATTCCATTCATTCCGCGTCCATTCATTCGCTTTACGTTCATTCATTCACTGTCCAAGAATTCGATTTTAAAATCCGCTTAAGTTTTTCTTAAGTTTGCGGTGGACAAGGCTTGTAATTTATGACGCCTTCCACCAATACATTAGGCACTTGTCACACCGCCGATGAGAAAGCGACCATATTTTTAAACGATAGTGAAATCTGTTTGGGGAAGTGGTTGCGTGGAGGTAAATGAAATACTATATTCACTTAACTGTGTATTAAATAATTAAGTTTGTATAACTAAACTACATGAAGATAAACAAAACAAAACAAAAAGAAGTCAAGTGAAGGAAAACATCGTGAGGCAACCTTGCACACATCTGCGAAGAAATTCAATGGTGTGTGTTAAGTTCCCAATCCGCACTGGGCGCGCGTGGGAACTATAGCCCAAACCCTCTAATACACGGAGGAGGCCTATGCCATGAGGCACGCCGAATTAAGCGACAATTTAATATAATAAAAAAAAAACAACACAATAACAACAACAAAAAATGAAATTGTAGCGAATTCGGAATAAAAAAGGCTATAATCTAATATATAAAATTCTATATGTCTACCCGCAAGGGATAAAGATGTGATTCATGTATGTATGTATGTATGTAAAATTCTCGTGTCACAGTTTTAGTTGCCATACTCCTCCGAAACGGCTTGACCGATTCTTACCAAATTTTATATGCGTATTCAGTAGGTCTGAGAATCGGCCAACATCTATTTTTCATATTGAAATTTAGAAGAAAAAAAAACGGGAGCGAAGCCGCGGGCATCAGCTAGTATATAATATAACTAAACTACATGATTTACAGAGAGCAGCGCTAACTTAAGGCGGGGGCATGTGCGTCCTCCAGTAAGCTCCGCGAGTGACTACTTATATTGTGGGCCCGCTGGCCCAAGTACAAACTGCTTAGTCAACTCATATTCCAGTACGAATGTACTGGGATATGAGCTGACCTGGCGTAAGGCCACAAAGTGTGTCCCTACATCTGCTAGAAACAGATGTATATCCAAAAAATATAGCTATGCCCGCGAATCGAACCCGGATCCTAATCAATCTCTCGTGCGTGCATCTACTTCTACACCACTTACAGCATATGTAATAGTCTTCGAATTTTTCTATATGTACCTGCTGTCATGTTATTAGTAAGCGAATTTTGTTGCCAAGCGAAATCTGTTTGAAGGATGTGTATCTCAACACAATTACAAACTCCCGTGGAACATCTACTGCTCCTCAAGGACCAGAGATGACCACGTATGGAAGACGTAATACATAAAAATCGGGAGCAAAATTCTCGATCAGCTGCGTGAAATCCTGCGCCAATGAAAGAGACGCAAATTATTTTCGTTCACACTGCTGGCGAGATTTTTCCTGCTAGTTTATCGTTGTGATAAGAGCGATCAAGGATAAAACCGAGTGATACTCGCTCAGACAGGCGGTCAGAACACTGGCTGAGCTACCAAGCAATCTACGAGTGGTGCGAGTGATCTGCCGTCGCACTCGCACGATCGCTTTATAGACTGGCGATAAAATCGTTGCTCGCTGCTCGTTTCTAGTTGTTAGTTCTATTATTCGCTTCTCATTCGTCGTTAGCTGTGGGACAAACGCCTTAGGCAGGTAGTGCTACAATTTTGCGAAAGCCCTCCTGATAAATGATATTTTGGCGCTCAGCGGCTTTTCACTTACAGCGAACACTTGATTTTATAAACAGACCGTAATTTATGGAGTAACTAAAAATGGATTTGGGACCTGACTTGGGAAGCTTGAGATTTTATTGCTTAAATTTTGATACATGGAGATGGTGAGAAAAAGTAGACGTGATATAACCAATTGTTTTTTTTAGGACAGCTGCCGACGCGTGTCAAAAAAATTTACAGTCTAACATAGAACCTCTTCCTTTTTTTGAAGTCGGTTAAAAAGTAGCATTACTTCTATCAATTAAGAGTGCCACTAATTGTATGTATTGTGTATTCCATGCAGGTCTGGGAGCAAAGAAAAACATAGGATGTGGGTACCAGTTGCTTCTCTTCCCGCGCAGATGGTAAAAGCTCATCGAGGGAATGGGCATATTCATGACTTTTATAGGCGATGCGGCTAGCAACCGATCACTATTTTGATTCCACTATCCACCTATACGCCCTCAATCATGCTAAACGTGGCCTTAAGGTTTTGTTACCTTAGGCTCTGTCTACCATGTAAGGGATAAAGACGTGATTTGTTTGTGTGTATGTGTGTGTTAATTCTAGTAAGTTTACTTGCCGATATATTGTTAATATATTCTATACCTATGCTGGTAATACATTCATTTCGTGCGGTAGCAATTGTTATTCTACGCAACAAGCTACAAGCCCTAAATAAATGTAATATCATCAATCCGCAAGCCCAACAAGTATAAAAACTACAAATGTAATATTAAAACCGCTAGCATTCTCCTGACAAAGTAGAACAATAAAACGTACATTGTGTAGAAAAAATAATACGCCCGAGAGAATTCTGAAGCGACAATTCTTTTCAGCCAGTGAGTGAATGGAATTAAAAATTTAAAAATAGAAGCAATCCTTTTAACAAAATGTCGGATCGCTGTAACGGAAAAATGTTGGCGATGAGAGACATGTTAGTGATTTACGATACAATAAAACAAATAGCATTCATGAAAAATCCAAACCCTGTTACAAATGTGAACAGATTTTATTTTTCTTATACTAAAAGGACTGTGGCTATGCCTATGTTCAATCGATCAATCAAAAATTTATTGCAGTACATGGTATTAAACAGGTCTATATGCGGAGTGTGAATGGTTGCCTTGGGAGGGGAAGCCTTGACACACGTTCCGATACCAAATAGGAGTTTTGGAAAAGGTCAGGTCAGGACCCGAAACCGACGAGCATGTATGAAGAGAGCGATAAATGTGATGAAGCGAAAGAGGTATGTCAGGTTCGTAGTAGGTGGAACAAAGTAGTATCTGCCAACCCCTGTGGGAAAGAGGCGTGACGGTATGTATGTATGCATGTATGTACTTTTCCAAACCAAATGTATGAACCGAGCCTTAGGTAAATTAATTTTGACCGTCTAACACATGCCCTTTGAATACGCCCACCCTTGTTTAAAAGCTACTGCATGCCATCAATCATGGCGGACAGATTGGCCGGTCGAGCTTAGCTGCCCCAAGTTGATTAGCCCTGGCGTGGCCCTGGCTAACTATAGTAAAGCGTGTGCTGATGATGGATTCAAAACACAATTTTCCACACGCAATTAAATTGAGAACCTTCTACTTTTTAGAATTCCGCATCAGAAAAGAAAAAACAAAAGCCTTATAGAATCTGTGCAAGTATTTTGAATAATAATACATTTTTAGGGTTTCAACCTTTTTGGCTGTTGGTGGCTGGCTGGCGCTAGTCCGTTGCCACGCGCCGCGGCACTGAATAAAAAGAACAATAAGGCGGCTGTCACTTGTTTCTAAATTGTTGGTGCATGGTCGGTCTTTTTATGCGGATTTATGTTTAAACTATTATAAATATTGATTAATGTGTATAATGTTTGGTGTAAAAGTGTAATCAGTGTATATAACATCACGGATAGTCTTCGCGGGTGTGTATTTACTAAGCGGCGGCAGTGGCTAAAAGACTCTACGGACGAACTCTACACAGCGTTGGTCGAAGCCGGCTTCCTCAAGGTTTGCGGCTCTGAAATTGATTGTTAGACTGCACAAGGGACAGCTAAACCACGGCCTTGGTAACAGTCACTATTTGTCTATCGAAGGATATTTCAAACAGAATCTCTTTGTTGTCTATTAGTCTGTGAATACCCTTTTTCTCAAGAACGCGTAGGGATATAAAGTTGATATTAATACCTAATTCAATCATTTAGAAAAGGTGTATCTGTTCAAATTGCGGTGTTCCCAAAAATAGGGGGCAATTCCAGATGTCCTAGAAATTTTAAATTTGCTACAAATTTAGCTCTTATAGCACAACTAATAAAACAATTCTAAAAATCTTTTCCACCCCACAATCATGCTAAACTTGCATGGTTGACATGCTATTGAATTTTATTGTTTTAAGCAATGTTATTTATTCTTGATTTATACTTTTATCAATTTTAATTGGGTACCTCTCATAGTTCTATAGAACAAATAGCACATTTTTTGTTTCAATAGTTCTACCATGGAACTGTTGGGAAAGAAAAATGTTAACAGTTCTATGACGTCACAGTTTCATAGAACAAAAGGGAGGTAACCTTTTAATTTACCAGATTTTAGATTTAAGACATTGCCACACCCTGCATAGGTAGCATGTACGATCCTATTCTAACATACCCTACCATCTAAATTGTACTACATGTACGCAATAAATAAACAAATAAACGTGGCCTTTAGGTCTTGTTACCTTGGGCTCTGTCTACCCTGTAAGAGATAAAAGACGTGGTTTATGTATGTTCTAACAAGCCGATTATAATTTATCCTAACTTATGACAAAAGATTACGGTTACCTCGCCAAATTGTATACTTTATCTTCTTTTTTTGTACATAAATCTTCATCACGAGCTTTGACATCAAATAGTACAAAAAAATATGCAAATCACTAATAATAAATAACAATTACATCTCATCAGAAACTGTAATGTTATCACGGTCGTTTGAATATAATTATAATCGGTTCTTTTACGATTTACTCTTGAGGGTTCCGTCCGTTATTTTATCTGTGTATCGTTTCGTGAGCCACAGACGGTTCTGGCTGAAAATCAGTGCTGCAGTCTAACACCTCAGCGTAATGCGGAGCCAGCGACCGTTTCACTTTTTCGAAGACACACACAACGCTGATGATCTGTTTTTCACGTCTGTCTTAGTTACTGTTTGTGTGCATTCTATTCTTACACGTTTTTCACGTTTTGTTATTTCTCAGACTGTTATTCAACTATCGATCGTGGGAACGGGCGAAATCTTAAGAATCATGTTATAAACGATGCGGCTAGTCAACCCATCACTATTTTGATTCCTTTTCCACCTATACGCCCACAATCATGCTAAACGTGACCTTTAGGTCTTGTTACCTTAGATTCTGTCTACCCCGTAAGGGATAAAGTCGTGATAAGTATATATGTAGGTATGTATAACAATGATTTAATTTTGTGTCACCAATAAAAGCTCTTTTCAGTAAAATGGGAAATGAATTTTAATTGAAATACGTGAACGGCCGGTTCGTAAACAATTGGATACGGGCAGTAAATAAAGCGTTAAGGGCGATGGAACACGTTTTGGAACTTACCATGACGTCTTAATGCGATTCGATTCCGACCCAGCTCAGGGGGTTTACCATGACGTCTTACGTTGAGTTTATTTATTTTTGTACAATTACAATTTTTGGGTACCTCCCATTTGTTCTATGGAACTGTGACGTCATAGAACTGTTAACATTTTTAAAAAAATGTGATATTTGTTCTATAGAACTAAAAACACCTCAAGTTTCCCATCACAATCTTGAGGTGCTTTTAGTTCTATAGAACAAATATCACATTTTTTGTTTCAATAGTTCTACCATGGAACTGCTGGGAAAGAAAAATGTTAACAGTTCTATGACGTCACAGTTCCATAGACCAAATGGGAGGTACCCCAATTTTTTTGTGACTCATAAACAGAATGACAGAAACGGATTCCGTTTGTCATTTTACAGTTACAGAAAACTAGCGGTTGCCAGTAGTTCAGGCGAGAAAGAGTAACAGACAGGGTTACTGTCGCATTTATAATATTAGCAAGGATTTAACTTTAAAATATTACATCAATGAATTACCCTACTTCTTTTTAACGCTAAGCTACTTTGTCCCGTAAGTTTCCCACAGGATTTTAAATTAGAGTGTAACTTTTTCCGTATTAGGCTAGACCTCTATCTTATATATATATATATATATATATATATATATATATATATATATCGGATTGCCGGGCGAGTCACCCGTCGACATGGTCGACGCGGTAGTAAATACGCACTGCTTTATAATAATCACACAACACTTTATTAATTTAAGCAATGATTCGTTACAAGTGCACACGGATTACTCGAATTAAAAGGGATGGAAATCAGAGCTAACGGGTTTTGCACATTGCTCACTTGTCAGCTGTCAAACTCTGAATGACCTGACGTCTATCTAAGAATATGCGAACCCCGTTCGAGTGTCGTCACTCGCTCTAATAAAATCTACCCACTATGACAAAACAATACCTTCATTTAAAAAGATTACATAAAAAGATCTCATAATCAATTAAATCTATTTTTGCAATAATCTGCAATATTTAATGTGACGCGCCGTTACGGCCATTCTACATTTTCACGCGTCCTCGAGTGATTACTCGCTGTCCAGATCTGTAACCAAACAAAATGCATTTTGTGACTCTCCATTAGTTCCACTCGGTCACCCTGACCAACATTATGTACGCCATTTTTTTAAACGAAAGGTGTTCCTACTAATCCAAACTGAACACCCAACACATTTTCGGACACTCAACATACTTGTAATTATCTTAAACTCATATGCCACATACGCTCAAATGCCACGCAAGCACGAACGCTTCGCAAGCCTATAAACCACACAAGTTCAAAAGCCACACTAGCTTGGTTGCCATTGCCACACAAGCCTACAAGCCACACAGGCTCAGATGCCACACAGGCCTACAAGCCACATAAGCTTAGGAGCCACACAGGCTCGGGTGCCACACAGGCTTGGCTGCCACACAGGCTCGGATGCCACACAGGCTCGGATGCCACACAGGCTCGGATCCCATACAGCCTACAAGCTACACAAGCAAAGAAGTCACAAAAGCTCGGGTGCCACACAAGCTCACCCGCTAGACAAGTTCATCCGCTAGACAAGCCCGAACGCCACACAGGCTCGGCATGTATCTAGACATTTGTAACACCGACATTTTAAAACAACACAGGCAACATAATACCTCACCAGTTAAGCGTAAACCATATCTTAAATAGTTCAGTGTACCAGGCACGTAATCACAATACAAACTAAACTAATTGATCATTGAACTCACCGTCGCCGTTACTGGTATATTCTGACGTTTCACTAGCGGTCTGTAAACCTGAACATAATTCCAAAGGAACATAGCAGTCAGGCATGATTCGCAGGCGATCATGGGCATACTTATATGTTCTCTTAGAATCAAGGGCTTTAAGAAGATATCTGTCACCATCAAGAACCTCTGTCACCTCATACGGCCCCTTAAATTTCTGATTGAGCTTTGTTTGGTTTCGCTCATGGTTTTCTAAAAGGACGAAATCCCCAACGACAAACCTTTTCACTTTAGCTTTATTACTGTCATACCTGTTCTTTTCATAATTTGCACTACACGTTATGCCTTTTGCCGCCTGCTCTCTAATTTGCTCTAAATCAACTTCACAATCGTTACTATCCAATGCTACCAGATTTAAAGGCCTAGCCACTTTGCCTACAAGTAACTCAAGGGGACTAGCTTTAGTTATTCGGTTGTGCGTACAGTTGATAGCTAACTGAACATCAGGTAAAGCGTCTTGCCACGATTTATTTTTGTCTGCTTCTACTGCAGTCAACATATTTTTGAGCGTTGACATGACTCTCTCAACTTGTCCATTGGCCCTACTTGTCCCGGTAGCTATCAAATGTAAATTGATATTGTTATTACAGCAGTAATCCTTAAAATCCTTACTCGCGAAACATCGACCTTGATCAGCTATTACGCGAGTTGGAGCGCCAAACAATGATACGCCATGTTTTAAAGCCTTGATTGCATTCGCCGCGTCAATATTTAGAGTATGGTATAAAACGACATATTTGGTAAACGCATCTATGGTAACGAAAATATACTCTTTGGTATCATTTTTACCGCTAAGTTTACCCGTAGCGTCTATGTGAACAGTATGCCATGGTATGGTGGCTTTTGGGATGGGATGCAACTCTGACTGCGATTTTCCTGAATGCGACTTCGATAATCTGCACGTGATACAGTTCTCTACGAACTTGCGAACATATTTGTTCATATTAGGAAACCAGTAGTGACAGAAGGCTTTTTCGAGAGTTTTCTCCCATCCCAAATGCATAATACTTTCATGAACAAGGTTGATAATCGCCCACTGGAATGCTCGAGGAACTATCGGCAACCACACGCTTCTATTGTTACGTTCTACTTTTCTGTACAGCGTACCGCGACGCATTTCATAAGTTTTGGCTAAATCGACAGACAGGGTGGTATCTTGCAATTTTTTAACAATTGACGATAATTCAGGATCTTTTTGTTGTTCTGCTTTAATCCAGTTGTCAGAAATGTCTACTAAATTTACATGCTTTTGTTCGACTTTAGCTATGTTATTTGGGACTGGTAACGGATTTCGGGATAGAAAATCAACGTGCTCCATCTGTTTACCTTTGCGGTACTCAATATCAAAATTAAATGCTTGTAAGAAGCACCACCAACGATGTACACGTGGTGTAAGGTCAACCTTAGCCTTTGATGCTTTAACAGCATTACAGTCGGTCACTACGACAAACTTTCTACCGTGGAGATAATGCCTAAAATGTTTAATCGAGTTTACTACCGCGAGTGTCTCGAGCTCGTAAGAATGATACCTTGACTCTGCACTGGATGTACGGCGGCTGTAGTATTCCACCACATGCATTTTTTCGTTTACTTTTTGCATGAGTATAGCCCCATATCCTTCAGCGCTAGCGTCTGTGTGTAACTCAATAGGGTGAGCTGGATCGAATATCATAAGAACCGGTTTGTCAGTGAGTACTCCTATAATTTTTTGACGGATTTCCTCAAATTTACTAGTCCACTTGATTTTACCTTTACCTGACGTAAGTCTGTACAGAAGAGCCATTAATAAGGAGAACTTGGCCACAAATTGACGAAAGTACGAAGCCAACCCAATGAATTGTCTTAATTGAGTGACTGTCTGTGGAGGGGGTAACTCGGTCAAAGCTTTTATTTTTCGAGGATTGGGTCTGATTTCACCAGCTAAGATTTCGTAACCCAAAAACTCTACCCGTTCTTTAAGAAAGGCACACTTATTTATGTTCATTGAAAAACCCGCTGTAGTTAAAGCGTTTAACACCAGTTTCAATCTATGTAAACCCTCTTCAATTGTCCTTGAAGGAATAATTACGTCATCTAAGTAGACCACAGCGAATGATTCAGTAAGACTTCCCAAAGCCTTGTTAATTGCTCGTTGATACACCGATGGGGCATTACGTAACCCGAAAGGCATAGACAAGTATTCGTACTGCCCATCCGGTGTAACAAAGGCAGTACGCTCAACAGAATCAGGGTGGATAGGGATCTGATGATATCCGCTGGCCATATCCAGCGAGGTAAAATAATGTGCACCTACTAGGCGCTGAATTTGGTCCCCTATCAACGGAAGGGGATAACGATCCGGTACAGTATTGTTATTTAGTTCCCTATAGTCAACACAAAGCCGATCAGAACCATCTTTCTTTTTTACTAAAAGGATTGGGCTTGCAAACGGTGAAGAGCTATCACGTATGACGCCAGCTTCTTTAAGGTCTTTTATTTTTTCGCGAACAACATGGCGTTCTTCAGGAGTTAACCTATAAGGCCGCCGTTGGACAGTTCGATTTGGTTCAGTTAGTTTAACTTCAAGCTGGCCAGTAGTGACTCTACCCACAGGTGTACCTTCTACAAAATGTTCTGAGTGCTCATTAAGTAACAGTGAAAGTGATTTTTTGTGTTTTACTGAGACATCGGTGTTAATTTTGCTAAAATCCTGGGATTTGGATACTTTATCACAAATCAAAGCAATTTTACTTCTCTTTACTTTCAAATGGCTATGAAAAATTTCGACTGAGAAACCCAAAGAAATTAAATCACGGCCAATCATAATATCATTCGTAAGGCAAAAATCAGGCACAACATGAAAAAGCAACTCTACTGTATAGTCATGTATAGACACAGTTGCCAGTATTTGAGTCGAACAGGTCAAATTTGCTTTGCCTATACCTAGCAAAGTTACACAACTATTGCTACGCTTACCCGCGAAATTTTGCGCTATACTTTCACGAATCAATGAACATTCGGCACCGGAGTCGAAACAAAATGAAAACTGCTCACCGTGGTTTATGAGGAAGTCAGTTGCCGGTTTGATAGTGCAGATATCTACCCGATGCTCAACCTTAGCGTCTTCAGCTTTTTGTTCCCTGTTGGGACAACGCGTAGCAATATGACCAGAAACGCCGCAGCGATAACACGTAGGTGGAGTGGTTGTCTTCTTTGTGGTATTACTCTCCTGACTTGAAGTTTCACCTGCGGCTGAAACATTAGAACGCACGGCTGAACTGTTATCGCGTTTTATTGCATTTAGGGCATTCGATTGCCCGATGACCAAAAACGCCGCAATTGTAACACTTCTTTTGAAACTCAATTCGCGGTTTCTTAGCATCATCACTGTAGTTACGAGGTCGATCTTGAGACAGTGGTCTTTTGCGATAAACATAGGCCATCAATTCTTGCTGAAGCTTGCTTCTAGTATTCACTTCACCGGTAAAAGCAAGACGCTGCAATCTCGGTTCAATTTTAGCTGTATGCGCTAAAGTAAGTGCTATCGCAATTTGTTCTACGGTTAAGTCCTTCCAACGGGATAGCAATGAGCTTAAAATACGGTTAGCATAGGCTGAAAGGCATTCGCCTTCTTTAGGACTCTCTTGTAGTATCTTATAAAGAGCTGCAGCGGGCGTTTCAGCTGCAACGAAGCGTGCAAGGAACAGCTCTTTCAATTGAGGCCAAGAAATACCAGCAAAACTATGTTGGGCTAGCCACGCCGCAGCAGAACCTTTAAGCGCTTTACTCATAACAATAATTAATTTACTTCCAATTAACGGATTTTCGGCCAAGCAGAGATCTACAGTATTGCACCATGACTGTGCATCACTATCAGCTATTTCTGGATTAAATTCAGGTAATGATAGCTTAAATTCTTGAACGGAAGGTCTGATTGTTTTTATTAATTCCGTCAACTGTTTTTGCTGCATTTCAAACATTAACTTCCAACGGTTATTTTCGTCGTACATAGAAGCATAATCAACAACAATATCATCACCTGCATTGCTTGTGCTCTGCTGCTCTTGAGGTAAGTCCGAACCCACTTCCGATATCGGATTGCCGGGCGAGTCACCCGTCAACATGGTCGACGCGGTAGTAAATACGCACTGCTTTATAATAATCACACAACACTTTATTAATTTAAGCAATGATTCGTTACAAGTGCACACGGATTACTCGAATTAAAAGGGATGGAAATCAGAGCTAACGGGTTTTGCACATTGCTCACTTGTCAGCTGTCAAACTCTGAATGACCTGACGTCTATCTAAGAATATGCGAACCCCGTTCGAGTGTCGTCACTCGCTCTAATAAAATCTACCCACTATGACAAAACGTTACTACCTTCATTTAAAAAGATTACATAAAAAGATCTCATAATCAATTAAATCTATTTTTGCAATAATCTGCAATATTTAATGTGACGCGCCGTTATATATATATATATATATATATATATATATATATATATATATATATATTTTTTTTTTTAATTCTCTGTACTACCTCCAACATGATCGGAGCCTATACTTAAAGCATTCATTCCAGTTCTATCATTTGCTACTGCTCATACTTTCATGCTACATACTTTGTCTTTCTTGTTTCCTTCCTCTTTCTTACTTGGGTTTGCGCCCGTTAAGCTATTCTATCTGTTCTAATTTGTTCTAATTCTCTCATTCCGTTCTCTTTGTCGCTCTATTCTATCTATTATTCTGTCCACTTTGTCATTCCTCATCTTGTATTCTTGCTTAGGTCTATTTTGGGGGAGCGGGTTCCAGGGTACATTTATTGTTTTATTTTCAAATTTAATTCGTGTTTACGCAGGTTCGAGTTTTCTTACAGTTATCTTATTTACAATTTATCTTATTGATCTATGTTTTAAATTTGTCTTAAGCTAGTTCTCTATCTTATATTTAGATATTTCAACTTGACATCCATCGTTTCGCAGAACGTACGGTTCGACAAATAAACATACAGATTATATGAGAAGGGTTCTATTACGATATCGAATTTCCAAGAAAATTTTGAGATCTGGTGAAATTACTGGCACGTGTGGTATTTTAGTCTCGCCCTCTTGGCAACGCATGCGTATGCGCAACGCGCAACGTTGTCTGTATGGACCCAATTAGAGCGTCCTTTTAGCTAAACCTTTTTGGCTGACTGTACTTCATTGTCAAACCACAAGTAGTGGTAAAGTAGTGGAGGGAGGATTGCATGAAAAACATATATATTTCACACAGGTTTGGTTATCTTGCACGTGAGTAGCGGAGTAGCAAGGTAGGTAAATATTTTTTGTTCATTGAAATGGACCTCCGCAAATTAACGCCTGATTCAATAAAAAATATACAACATATACCTAACAATTTTATTTAATCAGGCGTTACTTTGCGGAGGTCCATTTCAATGAACAAAAAATATTTACCTTGCTACTCCGCTACTCACGTGCAGGATAATCAAGCCTGTGTGAAATATATTTGTTTTTCATGCAACCTTCCCTCCACTACTGCCAATAAAAAACATATAAATCCCACAAACTTAATTATCCCTAGGTAAATATTTTTTGTTCATATAACTAACCTTTTAATAACACAATTATCGGCAACGCGTTTTCAAAATCATGTCGCGTTTACTTTCGAATTATTAAATTACGATTCCCTTACTCTACTAAAACAGTTTCAGTGTGGTTTTAGTATTCTGATCACAATTCGCATTTGAGCGCACAACAATCCAGCACGTCTATTCGCTTTTGAACTTTATTTGCCAACAATAAGGTTTATTTAACTATGGTTTTACTCCTATAAGCCAGGACACACAATAGATACAATACAAGCGCCCCGGCTTTACTCTAAAGTTCGAATTTCGAAATCCGTATCATGCCCTTCTGCTCACGCTAATAGCTATGACTGTATGAGTGTGAGAGACGGTATGATAGCCGTAGCCACACCAGACGAGAAGCGAGCAGCTGGCTCATAGTTCAAGTTAAAACATTAATAACAACTTCTCAAAACTAGGACACTCTGTATCTTGGATCGTCGAATAATGGGAACAGTAAAGTTAGCGTCCCAAACACTTGTATAATATTACAGGGTGTTTTAAAATAGTTGCTTCCATGCTGGTCTGCGAGCAAAGAAAAAACATAGAATGTACCTGTTGCTTCTCTTCCCGCGCAGATGGTAAAAGCCCATCGAGGGAATGGGCGAAAATCTTTGGAATACCTAATGCTTTGTTTGGGATTGGGTCAATTGGTGTAATTTGTCCCATGTTACTTATTTTATTTATTACTAGCTTCTGCCCGCGACTTTTTCTGCTTAGAATTAGAGTGAAGAACTGATCTTGATGGTTATATTCTGCAATAATTATTTGCGTTGCGACTCTAGGCACGACCTTCGACATGTTTATTACTATCCCGCGGGAAATGCAATTTTCCGGAATAAAAATAGCCTATGTGTTAATCTAGGGTATTAGCTATCTTCATTCCAAATTTTATCCAAATCCGCCCAGCCGTTTGCGCGTGAAGAAGTAACAAACATACACATACACACACAAACTCACTCACAAACTTTCGCCTTTAAAATATTAGTGTAATTTTAATTCCTCTTTAGGTCTTGTTACCTTAAGCTCTGTCAACCCCGTAATGGATAAAGACATGATTTATGTATGTATGTACGTATGTTTTCAGCCAAACTAATCCAATCACACGAGTATTCTAGACTACATTTAAAACCAAATTAACATACTAAGGTTACCATTGTGATATTGTTTAGATTGACCCCTCTATTTTATAGCAATGACTGGGCGGGGCCAACGGTCGTCATGGCGACGGCCACGCCCCCAAAAGAGGGGAGCAGATGCGCACGAGTCGGTAAAAGCACAGTTAACAGCTTTAAGAGAGAAGTCAGCGGATCAAGAACTCCGCTATTCAATAATACCTATGCGTTTGCAAATGGATTCTTTACAATACAATACAATAACTCTTTATTGAACACCACATATAACAAGCAAAACAGAAAAAAGGTATACAGAATATTACAAGGTAACAATAGGTGGTCTAAACGCTACAGAGCGATCTCTACCAGCCAACCATAATGGACTGGAGAACAGAACAGATCTGAGCAGGGGGTGCAATTTAGAATATACATATATTAATATACTAAGTACCGATAATACATAATATAATTGTACATGAAACACATCACTATCACTACATGGTATAAAACAAAGTCGCTTTCTCTGTCCCTATGTCGCTTTGTATGCTTATAGCTTCAAAACTACACAACGGATTTTAATGCAGGTTTTTTTAATAGATAGAGTGATTCAAGAGGAAGGTTTTCATGTATAATTCTACGCAGACGAAGTCGCGGGCCGAAGCTAGTTTATAATAAATTAAGATATAAATAGACACATACACACGTACTTTACTTAACAAGCTTTTATTTTACTTGCAGTGTAAGTACCTATGTATGTATGTGAGTATTGTTTGTCCGGGTGGCATCTCGCGACTCAATTTTAAAATTTCTAAACGACACTGACAATTTAACACACAGAAAAATCCGAAACTTAAAGCTGTAGCCGGGAATCAAACCCGGATCCTCGTCATTCCGTGACGCGTGCTATACCGTTACACCACATAGCAGGTAAAAGTAAAGCTATGGCCGGTAATCGAACCCGGATCCTCGTCATTCCGTGACGCGTGCTATACCGCTACACCACCCATAGCAGGTATTTTGAAGCAAATATCTTCAACCGATTGAGCTTAAAGCAAAATTGCAAAAATTATTCAAAACAATTTGAAGAGATTCTATATTTTGAACCATTTTGCATTTGAACATACACATACATACCGTCACGCCTCTTTCCCGCAGAGGTAGACAGAGACTACTTTGTTCCACTTGCTACGATCCTGACATACTTCTTTCGCTTCATCCACATTCATCAATCTCTTCATACATGCTCGTCGGTTTCGGGTACTCCTGACCTGTCCTTATTCCAAAACGTCTCCTATTTATATACTACTCGCTTTTGCCCGCGACTTCGTCCGCGCAGATAACGTCAGAGTGACGACGTACCCCATACATCCACTAATGTCTCCAAGTATAAAGTTTATATTTCCTATCCCGTGGGAAATTCGGAAAATCTTTTCTTAGAGCACCTACGTGATCCTCTAGGAACTTTATCTACCAATTAGTGTCTTAATTCTTAACCTCGTCTTTTTATCCCATGGGAAATTCGAAAAATTCCTTTGTAGCGCCACCTTTATACTAAGCAAGGAATAATTATGTAAGTATGCCTAATTTAATGTCTGTAGCTTTATTGGTAGGTTACAACATTTCGGAATTTTTCCGATACCGCAGGAAAGTCGGGATAAAAAGTATTCTATGTCCGTCTCCTGGTTCTAAGCTACCTCCCCACCAATTTTCAGCCAAATCGGTTCAGCCGTTCTTGAGTTATAAATAGTGTAACTAACATACTATTACTAGACTATTAGAACTATAATTATTATTATTTTGACCCGCGCCCAAATATTTCCACATAATTCAAAACCTTATTTTCAACGCCGTACAAAACCACTGTTTCCAGTTTTATGCAAATCCGCTCCTATGAAAGCGTACCCTAAGCACACACTCGTATGGAACGCTTCTGCAAACAGCCGTGCGCCGGCACTCGGAACTGCATTAAGTGCATGCGAACTACATTTACAAGGCAATGACCGGTTTCACAGACCACTAACGACAGGAGATGACTCGCTTTTATCTTAACTAGCGAAAGATTGAAGCCATGTGATGTTTTCTTTTATTTTTTTATTATTCAACTAGCTTCTGCCCGCGACTTTGTCTGCGTAGAATAATACATTATAAACCTTCCCCTTGAATCACTCTATCTATTAAAAAAAGCGCATCAAAATCCGTTGCGCAGTTTTAAAGATTTAAGCAATACATAGGGACGGACAGACAGCGAAAGCGACTTTATTTTATACTATGTAGTGATGATGATACACATGATATAACGCGGCCAATTGGAAGTTCACAGGAACGTAAATGTAAGCACCAGACCAAACATTATAATCAGGACAACTCCTGGGCCACCTGTTTACGCTACCGACGATTAGCACCGGATCGGTTGAAGATCGCCAATCAGGAGTTTGAAGAGATGGAGCACACCGGTATCGCGCGAAGATCTGAGAGCTCATGGTCCTCTCCTCTTCACCTGGTCCCTAAAAAGGACCAAGGCTGGCGGCCTTGCGGAGACTATCGAGCTCTTAATGCCCGCACGGTGCCAGACAGATACCCGGTGCGCCACATCGCTGATTTCTCGTACAATTTATCAGGCTGTAAGATTTTCAGTAAGCTAGATCTAGTTCGTGCGTACAATCAGATTCCTGTTGCGACCGATGATGATATACATACACACACATACACAAATCACGTTTTTATCTCTTACGGGGTAGACACAGCCTAAGGTAACAAGACAGGCCACTTTTATAGCACGATTGTGAGCGTATAGGTGGAAAATGGAATCAAAATAGTGTTGGGTTGCTAGCCGCATCGCCTTTTATTCATTACCTAACTTAAATCTATGGGATAGATTTAAAAAAAAAACGCTAAACGTGGCCTTTGTCTTGTAACTTTAGGCTCTGTCTATTCCGTAAGGGATAAAGACGTGATTTATTTAGTATATATATGTATGCGATATCACAAGAAAAACAAACACAAAAATAACAACTAAATTGCATTGATAATATAGTAAAGCCAACTCCTGTTATAACTCCTCTAAGCTCAGGTTGCCAGAGTGCTGGAAACGTAGCAAAGTGAATATACATTGTAAGAAAACGGAATTTCTAAACCTTTGGATGACTCAGTTGAGGGACATAAGGGTGCATTTTCATTGAGATGGCGACTAGATGAATCGTGTAATCGCATTAACAAAATCCGTTTTTTTAAATGTCACTGAAAATTAGGACACAGAACAATCCGAAAAGTAAAGCTATGGCCAGGAATCGAACCCGGATCCTCGTCATTCCGTGACGCGTGCTATACCCCTACACCACCCATTTTGTACAAAGCAAAGTCGCTTTCCGCTGTCTGTCTGTCCCTATGTACCTATCGATCTTTAAAAGTACGCAACGGATTTTGATGCGGTTTTTTTAATAGATAGAGTAATTCAAGAGGAAGGTTTGTATGTATAATCCTACGCAGACGAAGTCGCGGGCAGAAGCTAGTTAGGTACGTATAAAATTTTCACACTTTATAAAAAGAGCCGTGGTAGCCTAGTGGTTTCACCTGTGGCCTCTCAAGCAGAGCGTCGTGGGTTCAGATCCCGGGCGCGCACCTCTGAGTTTTTCGGAATTTATGTGCAAAAATTACATTTGAAATTTGCCATGAGCTTTTCGGTGAAGGAAAACATTGTGAGGAAACCTTGCACACATCTGCGAAGAAATTCAATGGTGTGTGTTAAGTTCCCAATCCGCACTGGGCGCGCGTGGGAACTATAGCCCAATCCCTCCAATACACGGAGGAGGCCTATGCCATGAGGCACGCCGAATTACGCGACAAATTAATAATAAAAAAAAACAACAAAAATGAAATTGTAGCGAATTCGGAATAAAAAAGGCTATAATAATAATAATAATAAATTCCACTGTCACTGTCCCAATAGTCGTTTCGGCAAACGGTTTAATAGCGAAGAGCCTTGACCATCACCTTAAAAGGCTCTCGCTGGGTGGTTGGGTCAAGGGCCAGATACAGAAGGCGGTACTCCTGGACACGGCTCGGATAGTCAGGAGGTTCCTGTCTCTGTCGCCCTGACCACCGGTAGCTTAGGCCTTGCCTCGCTGCCGGCGGCACCCTAGGTTAGGTTTTTATAATGTTTTTATATTTTGTATTAATATTGTTTTATTACTTTTTATATGAATATTGTAAAAACCTAACTTGAGATAAAAATAAATATACAATAATAATAATAAAAAGAGTTAAACACGTACATATTTAATTAAACAATAACGCTACTTTACACCCAATTCACTCAATTGACATCAATAGAATAATTGCCATTGAGTTAACATAGTAAATTATACGACACTTAACAGCCGTCATTATTTCTATAATAAAGCGATAAAAATCAAACGATAAGCGATCAGTTTAGGCGTTTAAGCGGCGATTACCGCCGCTCGCACAATGCGTAACTTGACGCCCTTTCATACATACATGTACATACATTCGTTTTGCGTCGGCATAACATTTGTAACGTGAAACTGTGTGAGGTGCGAAATGTCAGTTTTGTCGAGTGTTAGTTGTTAAGTTAAATATGAGCGCTACTAGTTGCTGGTAGCTAATATTTCAAATTAATAATAACGATAGAATTTGTTTTCTCTTGTAAAGTAAATGTTTGCTGATAATTATTAATAGGCTTTTTGTGGTCTTAATTGTTTGCTTACATTACTAAGTGTTAGACTGATAAATATACTAGTTTTCTATTCTGTTTAAAGTTTGAAAAACCCGTTTTGTATAATTAGTTACTTCCGTGCTGATCTAGGAGCAAAAAAAACACAGAATGAACCAGTTGGTCCTCTACCACGAAGATAGTGAAAGCCCATCGGAGCGAAAATCTTACGAATCATGTCATACATATTATGTGATTAATTAAGACAGATTAAACAAGACAATGTTGAAAGAGAAAATGTCTTTTTAAGTGTGTATGATGGTAGTATGTTTTTTTTTATGTAATGCGGAAAAATTCATAGTTTTTACTTTGGTGACTACATTGAGTACTATTCAATAAATAATTTAGTCCCTCTCGCATGTTCACTTTATTAAGCGTATTTTAATTATGGCTGGGCTTTGTCTCGTACAATTATTTAAAAAAAAACTGTTCCGTAAAAGCAGTGGAAAGCAACGGAAAGATACGTACATACTAGGGTTTTTGGTTACTAGAACCTGCAACATTGATAGTCAAAGGGTCAGCTAGCAGATGAGTAGCCGGCTTTGAGCGTAATTATTATTTACTAAACTTATTTTTTTAAGGTTTTTGGTTACTGGAGCTTTGCCATGACGTCTTAATGCGATTCAATTGCGATTTAGTTTAGTTTTGCTCGCTGTCAGATCCACACTAAAATGACAGCTAAAACCTGAACAGGAGCCTTACCAACGTCTTAATGCGATTCAATTCCGACTCAGTTTAGGTTTTAGCTGTCATTTTTAGTATGGATCTGGCAGCGAGCGAATCTAAACTGAATCGGAATTGAATCACATTAAGACGTCAACAAGAACGTGCAACGGTTTATGTTTTGAGCGTAATTATTTAGTGAAGATTTTATCTATTGGTTTTATAACTTCCACGCTGGTCTGGGAGTGAAGAAAAAACATAGAATGTACCTGTTGCTTCTCTTCCCGCGCAGATGGTAAAAGCCCATCGAGGGAATGGGCGAAAATTTCAGGAATCATGTTGTAGGCGATGCGGCTAGCAACCCATCACTATTTTGATTCCCCTTTCCACCTATACGCCCACAATCATGCTAAACGTGGCCTTAAGGTTTTATTACCTTAGGCTTTGTCTACGTATTTGTGTATGTATGTATTTTATAACTTGCAGCGCTCAGTTTTGCGTACTCGGCTTACACAATAGTCTATTACGTAACGAGGGCGACAAAACTTTTTACAGCCCGGTTCTCGCAACCCGACACCGATTGCTTTCCAATTACAGTTATTTTGCCTCTATAGCTCCGTAATTGAAGCACAGCAATATCAGATTTAAACTTGAATAAAAAGGCGATGTTTTGTAAAAGCGCCCTTTCCGCCTTATTTAATTTACGTAAAGGAAAATTAGTACAATCAGTGTTAGTAAAATTATGAGTTAGTCACATTTCGAAATCTAGGTACATTCATTTTGTCACTGTGTGAAGTACAGTCAGCATCATATAGTTTGAAGCATCCAATTTAGCAAAGTAGTTTGGTACCATAGTTGAAATATGGCAAAATAGATCGATATAGATATAGAACATATTTGCGGGTGGTAGGGCCTTGTGCAAGGTCCGTCCGGATCGCTACCACCATCTTACTCGCTAATCCTGCCGCTAAGTAGCAGTGCTTGCACTGCTGTGTTCCGGTGCGGAGAGTAAGACAGCCGGGGAAATTACGGGCACAAGAGGCATTTCATCTTAGTCCTCTAGGTTGGCAACGCATCTGCAATCCCTCCGGGGTTGCGGGTGTCTATGGGCAGTGGTGATCACTTACCATCAGGTGACCCACTTGCTCGTTTGCCTTCCTATTCATATAAAAAAAAAGAACATTTCGGTCACTCTGGATGTTTCTTACTATATATAATGACGCTATCTGCACATACTGTCTATTTTCTTACTGTACTGTAGTACTTACTGTCTTTGTCTGGAAAACGAGGAAAACCACGATGCGAGTTTAGTGGTACCAGAACATGAATTTCTAAGCGACACTGAAAATTAGAACACAGAAAAATCCGAAAAGTAAAGCTATAGTCAGGAATCGAACCCGGACCACCCATAGCAGGTGGATAAGCCTTCGAATTTTTCTGTTGCTAGCTGTCACGTGACCTTGTTACTATGCAATTTTTTGTCGCCAAGCGTCATCTGTTTTAATGATGTGTGTGTACGACAAAATTACACACTCCCGTGGAACATCTACTGCCCACCAGGGACGAGAGAAGGCGCTGTTTTTCAAATGATGGCACTATCAAATAATTCTTTCATGCTTGTCTGGGAGCAAAGAAAAAACATAGAATGTACCAGTTGCTTCTCTTAAAAAAGCCAGTTGAAGGATTGAGCGAAAATCTTAGGGATCATGTTATATAGGCGATGTGGCTAGCAACCCAGCACTGTTTTGATCCCTTTTCCATCCATACGCCCACAATCATGCTAAACGTGGTCTTTAGGTCTTGTTACCTTAGGCTCTGTCTCCCCGTAAGGAATAAAGACATGATTTATGTATGTATCAAGTAAATCAAGAATTTTTACTTTCTTGATTTTTTACGTTTACTTTTACGGTTTTAAATCAAAACATTAAAAATTCTTGATTTATTCGATACTACCAGAATATGAGCGCACATACATCCTGGCTGAGTTCCACAACGCTCCAGCTAGTCATTTCGGCGTCGAGAGAACGTTGCAACGACTTATGGGTAAGTAGTAGTACTACTGGCCAAAGTTCCCGTGCGTTTAAAATCACAGACGAAATCGCGGGCAACAGCTAGCGACCAAATAAATACGACGGAACGATTCCTCGCGGAACTATTTCGCTGAAACAAATCCTTTCGGCAATGTGTGCGGTAATTGTGTACGACTTTATTAGGTTTAATCCCAGTGGCTATGGTTTTGTGGCGCTCATTCTGTTAGTAGGGTGTGCAAGGACAGACAAAGCTGATTGTACAGCTATGAAATGTTTAAGTTTTTTAGTACGCCTATCGGCCACTAGATGCCGCTGTATCCGGCCGTCCCAATTCTACATCGCGGTGACGAAATGCTCCCGAAGAAAGTACACAAGGGCTGTGAATTTTAATAAACTTGTCATTCACCGTGGTGATGGTCAACAATGATGAATAAACAAAGGTAGGTACTTAAAAAGGACAGTCAAGGGCGTAAGGGGGGGTATATCTGTCTGTCTGACCGTCTGACGAGATCCGATAAGATAATGAACCCATAAGACCTCCTTACCATCTTGGTACCTTGTCTTCTTAAAAGATTTGAGGTAGTCTATAATAGTTATTTGTGTCACAAGGGAGCAAAATGATGTATTTACGGCGAGGGCGCTACATTAAGTCCAGAATGTAGCGAGGGATTCTAAAGTAGAATCCAGAGCGTAATGAGGGATTCAAGTGTTAACGCCCAAGGTGAAAATAATTTTGCTCCAGAGTGGCTCATACAACTTTTCACACCGAACATTAAAACTCGCTATCAGGTTTTACAATTATCAACTTCAAAAAGTTGCGTTCGCAAAAAACACTTAGAAAATTCTTGAACAGAAAAGTTGCACTGTGATTCCTCTCAACAGGGAGTGAAGTTTACTTTCCTGAATGAGGGATGTGAAAAGAATTTTGTATTGCATTAGTTTGTATATCAATACGAAAATGCTAAAAGCCCTTTCTCAATTTCAAATGTTTAACGCTCCAATTATTTCATAAAAAGCATTGCTATCAGTACTCGGCCATTATTAGAGGGCAGCCCACGGCTTGTTTATCCCCCCGGAGTGGGGACCGCATTGATGTTGTCTATTTATAGCCAATCGAAGGTTTGACGGAAAAGTTTTCAATTTACTTTTATTTCCCACCAGTACTGCATTATTGTCGTATAAAAGTAATCAAAGAATCGAGAATTTTACTTTCCAATTTTTGTATTCATTATTACCGTTTACTTACATACATATATCATCTTTATCCCTTGCGGGGTAGACAGAGCCTAAGGTAACAAAACCTTAAGGCCACGCTTAGCATGATTAAGGGCATATATGTGGTCATATTAATAATATAGTGAACAAGGCATTTAGGATGCTAGGATTTGTGCTCCGGGTTGGTAAGCTATTCAGGGAGGCTTCGACACTTGTAGTCCTGTATAACTCTTTTGTTCGCTCTCACTTGGAATATGCCTCAACGGTCTGGAACCCTGTGTATTCAATTTATATCGACTGTATCCAAAGGATACAAAACAAATTTATAAAACACCTGCGTTACCGTTATGGTTCCGATTGCAGTTCGATCAAGAGACTGCACAGCCAATCTCTTCAGAGTAGACGCCTGATTAGAGACCAAACATTTCTTTTTAAAATCTTGAATAATCTTATTGACAGCCCCACCTTGCTCAGTAACATTTACTTTCGATGCCCAAGTCGTGAATTTCGCCGTAAAACCCTAGTCCATGTACCGCTTTACGGGACTAATTATGCTAAGAACTCATATATTGCCCGCACTTGTGATTCCTATAACCGTTATTGCAATAATATAGAATTGTTTAACGTTTCCTTCCATACATTTAGAGAAAGTTTATATAAATTATTTTAAGTTTTTTTTTATAATTTCCCTTTATTTTATTTTTATTTTTCTTTTTCGAAAATTTTGCTTATGTTTTATTCAAATTAAGTATTTTTATATCTGTTTCGCGTCCTTACGCGTCCGTCACATTCAGCTAGGAGGCTGAATTACTCAAATGTGCTATGTTAAATGTGAACACTGTTTTGTCAATGATATAAACTCTCTGTGATTTGTTTATGAGCCATGTATGACTGTTTGTGTTCCTATAAATAAATAAATGAATAGGTGGAAAGAGAAATCAAAATAGTGATGGGTTGCTAGCCGCATCGCCTATAACATGATTCCTAAGACCATTTTCCAAGCCGCCAAGGGCTCTTTCACATGTCTTTTTGAACCTACCAGCGCATTCGGAAAGACCACCATTGCCAAGAAGAATGCGCCGCAAGAAACTTAGCCGGAAGTCATATTTTCAAAATAAAATACATTAAATGCTAAATGTGGCCTGTAGGTACCTGTTACCTTAGGCCCTGTCTACCCCGTAAGGGATAAAGATGTGATTTGTGTATGTATGTATGTAAATACAGTAAGAATACTTAAATTCTACTTAAATTATATATATATATTATATAAGAGGGGGCAAACGAGCAGACGGGTCACCTGATGGAAAGCAATCACCGTCGCCCAGGGACACCTGCAAGACCTGGGGAATCACAAGTGCGTTGCCGGCCCTTTGAGGAACAGGAAGGCTCGCTTTTTAAAGATCCCTAAATTGTACTGCTCAGGGAATGTTGCAGCAGGAAGTTGGTTCCAGATCTTTACCGTACGAGGAAAGAAATACAATACATTTATAAAAAGGATGTATAAGGTCCCCGAGCCTTCAATTATATTAATCTATAGTAGACATGCATAAAGTCTCTAGTAGTCAAAACAACAATAAAAATTATTTAAGTTCAGTGTTCAGTTACATGTTCAGTAAATTAATTAATTCTACTCTATCTACTCTCTACTATCTAATCTATCTACTCTTCGTGTCACGTGAAAAGAGAGAACTGCAACTTACATTTTGTTTTACTAGTAAGTATCCTTAAGCTCCAGTACCCAATACCTCGATGACATTCGTCGCACCCACACATGTCTAAAAATAATGACATCGAGACTTTTACACGTGTGACGTTTAGACACTTTAGACATATCCATTAGATCGCCCAAGTTTATTTGTCGAACTTTTATCCAGTAGGCACCTAAAAGCCGCACACGGCTTATCAAATACATACCTATATATATACCGTCACGCCTCTTTCCCACAGGGGTAGGCAGAAACTACTTTGTTCCACTTGCTACGATCCTGACATACTTCTTTCGCGTCATCCACAGTCATCAATCATTTCATACATGCTCGTCGGTTTCGGGTACTCCTGACCTGACCTTTTTCCATAACGTCTCCTATTTTCTTCCATGCTGGTCTGGGAGCAAAGAAAAACATAGAATGTACCAGTTGCTTCTCTACCCGCGCAGATGGTAAAAGACCATCGAGGGAATGGGCTAAACTTATAGGAATCATGTTATATATTGTTGCTAACATTAAACATTTACATATATATGGACAAGGATTACTCAATTGATTGTCTTGTCTGAAATAAATATTTTCATTTTTTATTTTATAGGCGATGAGGCTAGCAACCTATCACTATTTTGATTCCATGTTCCACCTGTACACCCTCTAATCTTGCTAATTGTGGCCTTACAGATGACATAAAAAACTTAAGAAAAAAGGCGGGAACGTGAAAACAACTTAAGTTGCGAGGAAGTTTAGTGCAAAATTTATTTTCATTTCCTCTCAATGTTTGAGAAAAACTTTATATCTGCCTCAGCTGGAAGAGCAATTGCTGGATTCGTAACTTTAAAAAACACTCACCTGCGGTTCGTGTTTCTAAACAAGTTTCATCCAGCAATTGGCTACTTCCCAGGCCTCGGCATTACTCTAATATTATGATGTTATCACGTAAAACAACTATCGTTCGTAAACCGACATTGCAGACAGTCGTTTTTTTTTCCTTAAAAATGACATTGCTTCCAAGGATGGCAAATAAATTTCATAGTCGACTACCTCTATACATTTCTTCATCGTTTTTATAAAAACAACCATCTTTTGTCTCGTTTTTTCTTCGACTCGTGTCACACACCTGGCTTTAGCTATTATTAATACTAACAGAGTATACGCCCACCATTTCACAAAATTTAGGTGCGAAATTCAACCAAAAGCAACTTTATTAGCTACTAGCCTGCCGTCCGCAGCTTTGCCCGCGATAAATTAATTTTCCCGTAGGAAAAGGTATTTTCCCGCGGTAAAAAGTAGCCTATGTCACTTAGTGATAATGTAGCTTTCTAACGGCAAAAGAATTTTTGAAATCGGTCCTGTAGTTTCGGAGCCTATTCAATGCAAACAAACAATCAAATTTTTCCTCTTTATAATACTAGCTGACCCGGCGAACTTTGTTCCACCTTAAATTTGAAAAAATCCTTTGTAAGTGCATCTTTATACTAATCAAGAAATAATGTGTAGGCATGCTAAATTTAATGTCTGTATAGCTTTATTAGTACAACATTTCGGAATTTTCCAATTCCGTGGGAAAATCGGGATAAAAAGTATCCTATGTCCGTCTCCTGGTTCTAAGCTACCTCCCTACCAATTTTCAGCCAAATCAGTTCAGCCGTTCTCGAGTTATAAATAGTGTAACTAACACGACTTTCTTTTATATATACAGGTTAGTATAGATATCTAGAGTCCATAAGACATTTGGTACAATTAATACCTTAAACTTCTTCTTCTTTCTTCTTCTTCTTTTTTTTTTTTCTTTCTTCTCGCTATTAAGCGATAAGACCGCCTATTGTCTACATTGTTCTTTGTTTCTGTATTGTTTTGTACTGATTTGTGGTGTTCAATAAAGAGTATTTGTATTTGTATTTGTAACTTCTTCCATGCTGGTCTGGGAGTCGAAAAAAACATAGAATGTAAAAAGTCCACCGAGGGAATGGAGAATCTTACATACATTATATCATGTCTTTATCCCTACCGGGGTAGACAGAGCCTAAGGTAACAAAACCTTAAGGCCACGTTTAGCATGATTGAGGGCGTATAGCTGGAAAGGGAAATCAAAATAGATTCCTAAGACTTTCACCCATTCCCTCGATGGGCTTTTACCATCTGCGCGGGAAAAGAAGCAACTGGTAAATTCTATGTTTTTCTTTACTCCCAGACCAGTACGGAAGAATCTTAAGAATCGTGTTATAGGCGATGCGGCTAGCAACCCATCACTATTTTGATCCCTCTTTCCACCTATACGCCCAAAATCATGCTAAACGTGGTCATTAGGTCTTGTTACCTTAGGCCCTGTCTACCCGTAAGGGATAAAGACGTGATTTATGTATGTATGTATGTATGTATGTAATACCTTAAAACAGATTGTTACGTGCTTTTGGCTTGTCAAAATGCAACTGTTGCGAACTCTTTGCCTTTTTATGACTTTTATGTTTTTATAATTTGAATTTGATTTTGATTTTGATATGACTTTTGTCAGTTGTTAGTATTTTGCTGTTCAGTAGTACAAGTCTTGAGCTGAGGAACTGCTTTTCATTCGAATATATCCTTAATTATACAGTCCACTCATTTTTATCCGCTTCAGCAACCTTAAATAATTTACAAATAAAACACTGATTGGCTGCATTTATAATTGACGCCCGACACGTTTCGTACTAATTCGACGTAGTAGCAGTGTTCGTTTCGCTGCCACCGGGGCGAGCGCTCCAAGATTAAGGACTACTAGTTAACTGGAAGAGATCCCTTTTAGGGATAAGCTCGCCTTCGTGCATTTGTGTTGTCCTGTATTCATCTTTTTCTTGTGTTTTATGTACAATAAAGAGGTATACACATAAATTAAATAAATAAATAAATTTCTTGGGACAAATTACACCAATTATTGACCCAGCCCCAAACTAAGCAAAGCTTGTACTATGGGTACCAGGCGACGGATAAACATACTTATGTAATATAGATAAATATGTGGGAGATCAAGGGAAAATACCAGGTAAACAGCATTATAATCAACACATGTTTATTTTATAATAAACAATCACAGGCAAAGCTGCGTGGAAAGCACAATGAACAAATATAAATATCTACTACTTAGCCTTGTAATTAAGCATAGTAAGTAGGCAAGGCAGAATAAATCATATTGGCGTTAATTTACAGAGATCTTACTATTATAGACAGAGGTGACATCCTTTAATCACATAGTTAAATAAACACAGCATAATAGGCACAGTAACAACGGTAGCTTATAAAAATAGCGTCACCTGGGATTCGTAGACAGCTCAGAGCGCAGATCGTACCGCGTTCGCAACTGAACAACTTCTGCCCCATCGATAGGCGGCAGCGCCTTCTTATTAGCTTACACAAACAAATGACGTCACAGCCGGTGGGAGCGGGTGAGCGACCAACTTGTTTACGAACTCGATTGATACCGTTAAAATTCAAACAGATATCGTTAAAAATTACCCTATCTCCCACAAATACATACTTAAATACATACAACATCCATGACTCGGGTGCAATTCGTATTCATCATACAAATGTCTGCCCCTACCGGGATTCGAAGGCAGGACCTCTAGCTTCATAGTCAGGGTCACTAACCACGCTATCCGGTCGTCTCGACTTTCAATCGTGAGTTTATGTGATTATGTATTTTTTCATAGATTTTCGGTCATAAATCGTTGGTTATGGTTAAAGTTACTGTCGTAGTAACTTTATGCAACTCACGTCTAGTATGTTAATACAAAACTTCTGATTATTCTCAAATTCATTAAAAGCCTGAGTTGATCTACATTTTTAAGTATTCCAACAAATTAAAATGCTTAAAGAAAGTCAAAAAAACCTTCAAGTAATCCAACAGCTAACATTGCATACTAAACATGACATGGCTCACACAAGACACAGAAATCCAGTAGGTTTTTAACCCGACGAAAAAAAAGGGGTGTTATTAGTTTGACCCATCACTATTTTGATTCCATTTTTGCCATCTATACGCCCACAATCTTGCTAAACGTGGCCTAGGTCTTGCCACCTTAGACTCTGTCTACCGTAAGGGACAAAGACGTGATTTGTGTATGTGTGTATGTATAATGTATTAGTTTGACGTCGATGTGTGTATGTGTCTGGCAACGTAGCTCTCAAGCGAATAGTCTGATTTCAATGCGGTTTCTTTCATTAGAAAGCCAGTTTCTCTGTGGTAGTTTTAAGCCATGTTTGTTAAAAATCGGTTCAGTAGTTTGACAAGTATCAGCTTTTTTCCAATGCAAATCGAATTATTTAATGTTATATTTTTTTTACCTACAAACTTTTATGGCACGTCGGTTTTCTACTGCGGTTTTTTATATCCACGCTGGTCTGGAAGCAAAGAGGGAATGGGCGCAAATCTTAGGAATCATGTTATAGGCGTGGCTAGCAACTCATCACTATTTTCATTCCTCTTTCCATCCATACGCCCACTATCATGCTAAACGTGGTCTTTAGGTCTTGTTACCTTAGGCTCTGTGCACCCTTTTACCATCACTCACCTTGCAGAAGACGTACAAATATTTCTCATTCAGTTATTTAGAATTATCGTCCTACTATCGTTCTAATAATATAAATGTGAAAGTTTGTACAGTCAGCGTCAAATAGTTCGTGACACCTAAAGTAGCCAAATAGTTCGCAACACGTCATTGTTACAGTTGAAATAGGGTCGTGTTGCTAACTTTTTGGCGACTTTGGGTGTCACGAACTATTTGACGCCGACTGTACGTATGTATGTTTGTTACTCTTTCACGCCACAACGCCTGGATCTGGATCATATTTAACACAGAGACCGATTATAGTCTGAAATAACACATAGGCTTCTTTTATCCCGGGAAACTGCGTAGTTCCCGCGGGAAAGCGATAAATGAATTCTTCGCACGAAGTCGCGGGGCAACTGCTAGTTTTGTATAATTTCAGGGTCCTTACCATGACGTCGTAGTGCGATTCAATTCCGATTCAGTTTCGGTTCGGTCGCTGTCAGATTCATACTAAAAATGACAGCTAAAAACTGAACTATGTCGGAATCTCAGATAATAATCTGTGTATATCAATTTCTTCGAAAATAATGTTTTTCGTAATTACACATAAACGTTACACGTTATCCGTTTTTTTTTTATTTTTTTTTATTTTTTTTTTTTTTTTTTTTAGGTATCGCAACTTTATTCATTCAATAAAAATTACATAAATGGAAATTGATACAAATTAAACTATTAAATTAAAAACGAATTCAAAACTAAACTAAAACTAATCTTAAAGTAAAATAATTAAAAAAGGAGGGGCCCCCGTGGCATAGTTCCACAGACGCTGGCAGCATTCCCCCTTTGGACAGCGATACTAATACGCTGTCCAAGGAAGCTGCCAGCTCTGCGGTCACCCGTAGCGTCTATTAGCCTCTTCGAAATATCTTTGAAGAGGCTAATAGCGCTAGGACCCCACGGACCAAGGGTCTCAACACCGAAAGGGACAAAGTTGTATTCGGTGCTGAGACCCCTATATTTATTTACCTTGCCTGATTCGGCCGCTTCTGCAGCCGCGCCTGCTCTACTCGTGGTTCCGCGAAGGTGAGACGAGGCTAGTGTGTCTACGCACGTTTATGTGTAATTATGTCTTAGTTAGTCTCACGGTAGTTTTATGTTGAAAATGTTTTTCGTGTAATAACAACAAAAAGCTTTAGCCGTTTTTTAAATGATTTATTTTGGACTCTACAAGCGTACTGTTTCTTTGTCATTGGCTTCACCTGAATTCCGCGGTTCACAATTAGTATGGATGGTGGCGACACCTGGCGGAGCAAACATTCAGATGTAGATTTGGGGTAATTATGCAAAAGCGTGATGGGCTACAGTTTAGAGTTAATTCTGTCACTGTGACAGCCTACTGGTACATTTCCTGACATAATTGTGACTAATGAAGACAGGACTGTAATCCTAATCCTACAGCTTAGGGTCTACCATGCTGGTCTGGGAGCAAATTGTCCTTTTTTATTTTTTGTTTATTGTCCACCCATTTTCCGCTTTAAATTTAAATCATAAATAATGGAGATAGAGTTCCGAAAGCTAGGAGTTTTTTTTTTAATTTGTTAAATATGAATAGTCTATGAAATATTGGCGAAAAAGCAAATGCCTTTTTTTTCATCTTTAATTGTTTATACCTTTTGCAATTTTTTATTCCGCATCCAATGAGCTATCGCACATAATTTTAGGAGCAATATATCTCTATTTTAGACCATTTTGAACTTGTCGGCTAGACTATAGGTCTGTAATATACTATTAAACACCTAGTGAATATTACAAAAGAAATACGTCAAAAATGCTCACTCTTATCGACATATCGCGTGTCTGTCTGTACTAACGATGCAGTAGGTGTGAACAATTTTTTACAATCAATCCGATGTATGGCGATGCTGGGAATTAGTTGTTTGTACGAAAAAATGAATGACCGTGTAGCACGCGAGATTTGATAGCAACGACTAATGGATGGTTAAGAATTTCTTCATGAACACACACAAACACAAACATACAAATCACGTCTCTATAACTTACGGGATAGACAGAGCCTAAGGTAACAAGACCTAAAGGCCACATTTAGCATGATTGTGGGCGTATAGCAGTGTTGCCGTTTGGTTCCGTTTTGCGGAACTTTTGACACCCCCGCGGAACTTAGAAGGAACTTTGTATTTTGGTACATTTTTCGGAACTTTTAAGATCCCGGCATAAAGATACGTGGCAAAAAACTTTAAATACACACTAAAAAATACAGACAATTTTTTCTGTTATTAACACAAATATTATTCCTAATTCCTATGACGAGGTAAAAAAAAAGCTCGTTCCCCGAGATTTAAAGGAAAATGGAACTTTTCTATCAAAAATGGAACTTTTTAGGGTTGACAATGTAATTTTCAAGGGAAGTGACTTGGAAACACTGGCGTATAGGTGGAAAGGGGAATCAAAAATAGTGATGGGTTGCTAGCCGCATCGTCTATAGCATGATTCCTAAGATTTCCGCCCATTTTCTTCATGAAGTCCCAACATATTTTGTTACTAGCTGTTGCCCGCAACTTTGTCTGCATAGAGTTCGTTTATCGCTATCCCGCAGGAATTACGCAATTTTTCGGAATAAAAAGTAGTCTATGTGTTATTCCAGACCATAATCTATCTATGTTCCTAATTTCATCCAGATCTGTCTAGCTGTTCTGGCGTGAAAGAGTAACAAACATCCATCCGTCCATACTTACAAACTTTGGCGTTTATAATATTAGTAGGATTTAGGATTTACATGAAACTTAAAAAAAGTAAACTAAAAGTAAGTGGTCTGGGAGTAAAGAAAAACATAGAATGTTCTAGTTGCTTCTCTTCCCGCGCAGATAGTAAAAGCCCATCGAGGGAATGGGCGGCAATCATAGGAATCATGTTACAGGCGATGCGGCTAGCAACCCATCACAATTTTAATTCCCCTTTCCCCTATACCTACGCCCTCATCATGTCGTTACACGTCCATTGTTAAAGTTGTTTGCAGCACCCTGCTCAGATCTGTTGTGTTCTCCAGTCCATTATGGTTGCCTGGTAGAGATCGCTCTATAGCGATAAGGCCGCCTATTGTTACCTTGTAATATTCTGTATACCTTTTTTCTGTTTTGGTTGTTATATGTGGTGTTCAATAAAGAGTTATTGTATTTGAACATGAAACTACCGTGAGACTCAATCATAATTACACATAAAACAGATAACTCACGTATAAAAAGTCTAGTGATGCTCGACACGTTTCGGACTATTTCGTAGTCCTTCTTCCTGGAGCGCTCGCCCCGGCGGCAGCGAAACGAACACTGCGCGCCAGCGCTCTGTTCACGCGGCTGCTCGACGCAACTGACAGCGGCGCACAACTACCCTCGTTTTCATCGTCATTTTTATTACTGTCAAATGTAGGGCAGCACACAACACTGATCACGTCACTCCGTAAAGGTCGCGTCGAGCAGCCGCGTGAACAGAGCGCTGGCGCGCAGTGTTCGTTTAGCTGCCGCCGTGGCGAGCGCTCCAGGAAGAAGGACTACGAAATAGTCCGAAACATGTCGAGCATCACTGGACTTTTTATACGTGAGGTATTGTATTGTTATTTTATTATTCTGAGAGGAGGCCTGGGCCCAGCAGAAGGACGTATATAAAGGCTGGAGACGAAGGTGAAAAGCGGAATCAAAATAGTCACGGGTTGCTAGCCGCGTCGCCTACGTGATTCCTAAGACTTTCGCTTGGAGTTCTAAAAAGCAACTGGCACTTGGCGAGAAGCTACGCTAAGCATTCTAATTGCTGTTTCTGGGAGTCACGGTCACTGATATAATCATGAACACAAATACATAAGCCTCCTAATTTATAGTTCTCTGGGCCATTAGGGGTCGGAATGTTCTAGATTGCTCGATAAATTCCCGACGGTGCCTGCCAATGCACATTAGACCCCCGTTAGTGTTTAATGGGAGCACTCCACTGCTCCTGGATAAATAAAAATAGGTATTTACCCGACTACGGCGAAAAACAAAGGGTAAGTAAGTAAATGCTTGAATACAAGTAAGAAACAGACACAAATCACATTGAAAAAACATTAAATACTAGCTTTTGCCCGCGACTTCGTCCGCGCAGATAACGTCAGAGTGACGACATACCCCGTACATCCACTAATGTCTCCAAGTATAAGTTTTTTATTTCTTATCCCGTGGGAAATTCAGAAAATCCCTTTTTAGAGCACCTACGTGATCCTCTAGGAATATTATCTACTAATTGTAGTCTTACTTATTTACCTCGTGTTTTTATCCCGCGGGAATTTTTAAAAATTCCTTTGTAGTGCGCCTTTATACTAATCAAGGAATAATATGTAGGCATGCCAAATGTAATGTAGCTTTATTGGTACAATATTTCGGGATTTTCCAATCCCGCGGGAAAATCGGGATAAAAAATATCCTATATCCGCCTCCTGGTTCTAAGCTACCTCCCCACCAATTTTCAGCCAAATCGGTTCAGCCGTTCTCGAGTTATAAATAGTGTAACTAACACGACTTTCTTTTATAAAATTAAATATAGATATGCACAAAGGCGAGCTTATCCCTAAAAAGGATATATATAGTGAAAGCCACAATAGAGCGTATATCTATAAATACGTACCTACTATCAAATGAATGAAGAATTTTTATTTCTTGATTTTTCTTCCCGCTTCTTCTTCGTTGCTTCTCTTCCCGCGCAAACAGTAAAAGCCCATCGAAATGGGCGAAAATCTTAGGAATCATAGGCGATGCGGCTGGCAACCCATCACTATTTTGATTCTCTTTTCCACCTATACGTCCACAATCATGCTAAACGTGGCCTTTAGATCTTGTTACTTTAAGCCGTGTCTACCCTGTAAGGGATAAAGATGTGATTTATGTATGTTATGTAGGTATATATTTCTAACTTATTTTTTATTTATTTTTTACTTTATTAGCAGGTGGTTACCTCACTTGCGCTTTTGAGAAGTGAATATTCAAAGAAGAGATGTTACGGAGCTTCGACTCCGGTTCCGTTAAGTCGGAACTTCCGATTATTATTACACCTTCGGTTCCGACTTCGGCTCCGACACTTTTAAATCGAAGGTTTTAATCGGAGGTCAAAGCATAACGTAGCGGTGGCGGCCTGTGTCGACTGTTATGAACAGGTTCATACATGTCGCGCGGAGAATCCCCACGACTCCCACTACGTGCACTCTATCGTCAATTATCCGACCCTGACTCCGACTCCGATAAAGCAAATTTAAAAACTCCGACTCCGCCTTCGGTTCCGATAAAACTACCTCCGTTACATCCCTGTCAAAGTACTAAATTTATGACTTAATAATGTTGATTTGAGCATCATCTAAATGCTTTCGTAAGAGCAATGAAGAGGTGAATTTACGTAAAGTTTATCTAAAGGGCCATAAAGAAACCATAATGTTCCCAGAGTAAACAATTAATGGTTTAGAGAACTCACGTGTGAACTATTTCACTAAAATTATTAAAGTGCCAAGTTTTCTTCAATATTTTGTTTTAGCTAAAATTTATAAAGAAAAATTACAAATTGGTGCACATTTTTTTGAAATTTTGTCCACATACATACATAAATCACGTCTTTATCTCCTTTTAGGGATAAGTTCGCCTTTGTGCATGTGTGTTGTCCTGTATTCATCTTTTTCTTGTGTTTTATGTACAACTAGCTTCTGCGAGCGACTTCGTCTGCGTAGAATTATACATAAAAACCTTCCTCTTGAATCACTCTATCTATTAAAAAAAACCGCATCAAAATCCGTTGTGTAGTTTTGAAGATATAAGCATACATAGGGACATAGGGACATAGGGACATAAGGACATAGGGACAGAGAAAGCGACTTTATTTTATACTATGTAGTGATGATATGGAGTTATACATACATAAAAGGTAGACAGAACCTAAGGTAACAAGACCTAAAGGCCACGTTTTGCATGATTGTAGGCAATTGGAAAGGGGGTTTCAAAATAGTGATGGGTTGCTAGCCGCATCGCCTATAACATGATTCCTAAGATTTTCGCCCATTCCCTCAATGGATTTTTAGCGTCTGCGCGTGAAGAGAAGCAACTAAATGCAAGCAATGTTTTTTCTTTATTCCAGAGCAGCATGAAAGCCCAATTGTTTTGATCACATTGATGGTGCCAATGACGTACGTGAACTGAGATAACACTACACATTATCTCTCTATCATTAAATGAAACAATCATGTAGATAAAATTGACATTCTGTTATTTAAGAAAAAACTTACAAAATTGACTTCAATTATTCTGACCTAATGCAATCAAAAAACAAAAATCAAAAACGTTTATTTTGCAAATAGACAGCCAAGGGCTTTTTTACACGCCTGTTTTTGAAAATAAATGCAGTATAAATGAGAGCGTTAAGAAGTATGGAAGGAGTATCACTGAAAGATAGAATAAGGAATAGTGTGATAAGGGAACGTGCTGGTGTGAAAGAGGACATAGTGCCTAGGATAGAAAAAAGTATGCTTAGTTGGTTTGGTCACGTAGAGCGGATGGATGAAAGTAGACTAACTCAACAGATCTATATATGGGGAGTGTGAATGGTAACGTTGAGAGGGGAATGCCTAGACGGACGTTCAGATACCAAATAGGAGACGTTTTGGAAAAAGGTCAGGTCAGGACCCGAAACCGACGAGCATGCATGAAGAGGTTGATGAATGTGGATGAAGCGAAAGAGGTATGTCAGGATCGTAGCAAGTGGAACAAAGTAGTCTCTGCCTACCCCTGTGGGAAGGAGGCGTGACTGTATGTATGTTTTTGAAATCCCCTGATTTGATCATAATCGCAAATCTCTAGGTTGGCAACGCATCTGCAACCCCTCCGGGATGTGATCACGTACTATCAGGTGACCCACTGGCTCGTTTGCCTTCCTATTCATATATAAAAAAAAAAAAAAACGAAATGGGTTCAGTAAAGGATACGTTATTTTTGTACCGGGCGTTTCGTAAAAGACTTTTACGAATAAGTTGACTGTATTTTTTTAACATTAAGATAAAATTTATTCAAGCGACAGCACAACTGGCATTGTGTTTCACTAATTAAAATAATGACGTCAGCATATCGAATGGCAACTTTTGTCGCCTTTCATACCAACCTAATGCATTCCACATCAAATAAAGAAAACAAATTAAATGTTTAATTCAAAAACACCAACTGGCTGAATTCGTCACAGTGTGTCAATAGCTTTGTGAGAAGACAAAGTTGACTTTGCAGCCGGAAAATACTAACTCGCTTCAAAATGGTAAGCGCAAATGCATTACCAACCGTAATTGTGCATTTAATGTATATTTTTAAGGGTAAAATGCGTTACGAATCAAAACGTCGCAATATTTGTTTGTTTTACAATTGTAACCTTTCTTATTTAAGCATAGAACAGAAAATGGCGCGCTTGCAAAATCGCATAAGGGTCGACTCTTTTACTGGAATACGGGCGGAATTCCCTTTGAGTAGCTAGGTGAAACTCAACTTTAATTTTAGAAGCTAGAATTGAGTTTCGTTTGTGAATGCCATAGGTACTTTTACGCGATTGAAATCATAGAAACTTATGCCGAATACTTAACGCGTAATGAAAACGCTTTGTAAATGTAGTAAGGGTATATGAATACAAATAATTAATTGTTATTGTGGTAAGTACTGTT
This sequence comes from Pandemis corylana, assembly GCA_949127965.1. Lineage (NCBI taxonomy): Eukaryota > Metazoa > Arthropoda > Insecta > Lepidoptera > Tortricidae > Pandemis > Pandemis corylana. Next base: position 1,383,348 of record OX421860.1, read on the forward strand.
TATTGTGTTTTTTGAGGGCTTGTTCCTGATATTGTGACTATAATCGGTTTAGTGACGAAGTTTTTTCAAGTACTATTAATAATTAAACCGGTTATGTCAACAGCTTTGTTCTGATGGCGTTTTTACTTAAGTGTAATTCAACAAAGAAAGTCCTAGTGGAATTAAGAACAGTTTAATAACGTCAAAGAAATGACTTGTGAAAGAACAATTTAATTGTAAATGACTATTAACTAAGTCGTTGGGTTTAATTTTAAAACGAGGGACTGTAATACTGTGGCGAGGATACATACATACATACATACACAAATCACGTCTATATCCCTTACAGAGTAGACAGAGTTTGAGGTAACAAAAGGATACCGGTATAAAAGCGATACTTAGCTATCGATAATTTCGGCAAATCATAAATGTGTTCATTTTGACAGTTCATGTATAGGCTGACAGTTGGAATCGGAATCAGCTAGCTGTCACATTCATACAAGAACTGTCAAAATAAACACGATGGTGATGCGAGCGAATTAGACAATAAGCCTACTGGTCTAAGAGCAAAGAATAAACATAGAATGCACCTGTCGCTTCTCTTCAAATCATCAAGGGAACGGGAGAACATCTTAGCATCATGTTATAGGCGATGCGGCTAGCAGCCCATCACTATTTTGCTTTTCCTTTCCACTTATACACCCACGTGGCCTTTAGGTCTTGTTCCCTTACTCTGTCTAGCCGTAAGGGATGAAAACGTGATAGTAGAATTTATATTACAAAGAAATAAAATCATTCGCTCTATTCTTTCGTAAATAGCTGGCCTGTCAAAACAAATCCATGATAACTTGATAACCTCTGTTTATGGATGTAATTGGGTTAAGCTTCGATGCGCGTGCGCCGCACGTGCGTGTGCGCTGCCTTTAGGCTAGCCGGGTTTAATGAAGCCTTTTGAAACATTTAGGGTAACTAATTATTATGTTTTGGGAGTACAATTTTATGATTTTTCCATTAAATATTTCATCTAAACTCCCACACAATTCGTTGTAGGGAATTAGAATCACATCCACCGGAATGTTAAAGATACTTGATATCTCACGACATTTTATAACAATCATACCACGATTCCATGCCGGAGTAAAGAAAAAACATAGAGTTTACCAGTTGCTTCTCTTCCCGCGCAGATGATAAAAGCCTATCGAGGGAATGGGCGAAATTCTTAGAAATCATGTTTTAGGCGATGCGGCTAGGAACCCATCACTATTTTGATTCCTTTTTCTACCTATACGCCTACAATCATGCTAAACGCGGCGATTAGGTTTTGTTACCTCAGGCTATCTACCCCTTAAGGGATATAGAGTGTATGGTGTATGTTAAAAACGAATCTTATTTTTTTTTTCAGTAAAAGCGGGTTAACGCTTTGTTCTGGCGAAACCCTATCATTTATCTGAAGCACCGGAATGACGACAAATGATCCGACAAGCACTTAATGCTGTTTAAGTGCTTATAAAAACTTCCCCAAAACCACAAATCCAAATAAAAACCGGCAATTTTAACAAAACTAGCTTTCCTAACAATAGATTAACAACAATTTCACGCGAGGGGGTCCGCGTTGCAAAAAAACCTTTTTCGCTCGAAAATTTGTCGCTTAGTTATTTATTGGAAGGGGGAGGGGCAAAGAATTTTATTTGGCATAAAATTTATTGTAGAAATGATATAAAAATGGATAATAAGTGGAAAGCGTGACGCCGAGATGTTAAATGACTCGGCAAATGAGCGACTGAGACAAAAAATGGGCAGATGGCCGGCGCGCGTTTCGCCGCCATCTTATGCAGCTGACAGCTTTAGTGACGTCACAGTGAACGGTAGAAACATCTTTAAACTTATGAACCAAAGTTCAGCAAGGACATGAGTACGGTATTGTGTTGTATTTTTCAGTGTCGTTCAGAAATTTAATTTCTAACGGTGAAACCGTAAAAGTAAACATAACAAATCAAAAAGAAAAAATTCTTGATTCATTTGATAGTACCTATCATTTGAAAAACAGCGCCTTGCAAGAAGCAAGAAAAAAAAGTGCAAATTCTCTATAACATACATACATACATAATATCACGTCTTTACCCCTTACGGGGTAGATAGAGCCTAAGGTAACCAAACTTTAAGGCCACGTTTCGCATGATTAAGGGCGTATAGCTGGAAAAGGAAATCAAAATAGTGATGGGTTGCTAGCCGTATCGCCTATAACATGATTCCTAAGACTCGCCCAAAAATTCTCTATATCTCTATATCAAGATAGTTCTATAACAATTTTAAACTAAACACAAATAAATGTTAACTACGTTCCTTTTTTCTACAGCCGTTTAAAAACACAATCGAACAAAACGCAACACCACCTTTCAAGGCACAAATCCTTAAATAGCCAAAATAAGTTCACTCATACACAACCATTCACCATAACAAATTTTATCCATTCATTCATACAATCACAAGTAGCACTAGACAACATAAAGGCGACAATGTGTCTGACTTCAAAATCGAAAAAGGCATGCATGAAATTCCTTTCTATAATACATTACAAGATAACTGAGAACCAATCGTGAGGGTAACATCAAAAAATCGACTACAAAATCCATTTTGTAAAGCATAAATTCGAACGATATAGTCTTTGAAAGCGTTTAGTATCACAAAAGAATGCTCGGAGCCGATTTGCCGCCGCATGTCAAATGATTCGCGATTGAATGAATGAATGGACGTGTGAATGAATGAATGAAAAGCCGGCAGTTATGCAATCAATTAGAGGGGGCGGGGTCGCCGCGAAGATGCTTTGTTGAGATACGGAGACTTGCAGTTTGAGGCCAGGAAACATGGTGCTTCGCATTGTTAAAAACTTCGTAATTAATATAAATTATATTAATGGAATATTTGATACTAATTCACCAAGTCTTCCTTGCCTATTTGTCTATCTTGTTTTTCTGTGATTTTATTCTGATTTGTGGCGTTCAAAAAAGAATAATATATAAAATTTCTAATTGTCAGTGAAAATTAGAACACAAAGAAAAATCCGAAAAGTAAAGCTATGGCCGGGAATCGAACCCGGATCCTCGTCATTCCGTGACGCGTGCCATACCCCTACACCACCCATAGCAGGTGGGTAGTCTCCGAATTTTTCTACCTACTACTTACTAATTGTCACGTGACCTTTTTGTTACTATGCGAATTTTTGTCGCTAAGCGTCATCTGTTTGAATGATGTGTGTACGACACAATTACAATATAATTATATTATGGAACATCTACTGCTCACCAAGGACGAGAGAAGGGCTTGTAATAAAACAAATGTATTTGTCAGCCTCCAAGAACTACTAGCCAAAGGGCACTTTCATGTACTTATAGACAAATTTATAGAATCCTAATCATCGATATTGGTAGCATTACTCAGTTGGTTCTCACTTCGTAGTTCTCGATAAATAGGTAGATATGAATATATTATGTAATTAAAATATGTTTACTGCATTTAATATAATAGACAATATTTACAGCAAACATTTTTGCTTCCATGCTGGTCTGGGAGCAAAGAAAAAACAGAATTTACCAGTTGCTTGTCTTCCCCCGCAGATAGCAAAAGTCCATCGAGGGAATGGGCGAAAGTCTTAGGAATCATGTTATAGGCGATGCGGCTAGCAACCCATCACTATTTTGATTTCCCTTTCCACCTATACGCCCTTAATCATGCTAAACGTGGCCTTAGGGTTTAGTTACATTAGCCTCTGTCAACCCCGTAAGGATTAAAGACTTCATATATGTATGTCATTTTGGAACCAAACAGAACTTCTAATCCCAGGAAGACTATATCAACCAAAAGTATTTTCATTTGCACCTGACACCTAATGCTCTCCGTTTTCCTCGAGAAATCGCAATACCAGGGAAAACGTCAACGCGTTTTCATCCAAAAGCTAACTAAATCGCTGTTTCATCTATAGTTCGCTTCCCCGCTCATTTCGTGGCCTCACATTGGCCTCTACAAGCGTCGCATCCGCCAAAGACACCGCTACCTAAATACGGTGATATTTTACACACCATTGCTTTGTCCCATTCATAAATTCTAACTCCAGAATAACTGACTATGGTTCAAATTATGAATGAACGGTCTCGAGTGTCCGTGTCGAAAGAAAGTGTATGAATTCCAAATGGTACTTTTATGTACTTGTATAGTGTGTGAAGTTTTGTGATATTATTATTGTGCTTTTTGTTACATTCTCAATGATTTGGGAAAGTAGTTTCAACAATAAAAAAATCGTATTTAATTTATATTACTTATTTATTCTTGCGTTTCTCCTGTATATTTGTTTCCGCCACCTACTCAAACTGTCTCCAACTGATCTCACTGTCTTATTGGTTGTCTGGTAGAGATCGCTATTAAGCGATAAGATCGCCTATTGTCCACTTTTGCTCTTTGTTTCTGTATTGTTTTGTACTGATTTGTGGTGTTCAATAAAGAGTATTTGTATTGTAAAAAAAAGAGGTTTCTTATGATGATTGTAGTAAAATTGAAGCTTCGAATGTATACACGTATTATAATTTGTTATGTTCTTGATTATTGACGATCTCAACAGACCTTGTGACATGCATGTTATATAATGTAATTTTTGCTAAGTAAATCTTGATGTAAAATAAGCAGAGCAGGGATAAAAATAAAATATATTAGTAGTAACGGTATGCAAGAGAGTACAGAGACAAGTGATTGACACAATAGAACACAATAAAGCGTATATTCTAAATTATAAATCAATAGTATCAAAAATGGCCAGGGTGTTTACTATTAGCATAGGAGACAAGACGGTTTAACAGTAAACAGATAAATCTAAAATCGAATATATCGTTTGACATAATTTTCGTTAGGTAGTCAAGAAGCGTTTCATTTTTGAAATAGAAAGTATTTTTTCACTTCCATGCTGGTCTGGGGTAATGATAAAGACGTCATTTTATGTAGGTATGTATGTAACAGGCGTGTTACGAATATTCGCATCCGCATCCGTAAATGCGGAATATTCGCATTAATTCAGACATCTGCATCCGCATTCACATCCGCATCAATCAATGCGCAGTTTTTTACGGATGCAGATTCACATCAACAAGACTCGACAAGTAACTGAAAATGAAAATGAAAATGAAAATTATATATTGCAAATTGGCCGCCAAGGGCTCTTTTACATGTCTTTTTGAAACTACCAGCGCATTCGGAAAGACCATCATTGCCAAGAAGAATGCGCCGCAACTACAATGTTAAGAAAGTGGGCGGAGCCAGAGTGGCACGTGCTTCGCGTTTGTTTACATAAATACTATTACGCACTAATAAAGTATTATTATGCATTAAAAATTTAAATAATTATCCTTTAAAAATCCCAAAATCCGCATCCGCATCCGCGGATGTGAACTTCTAATAATCCGCATCCGCATCTGCATCCGCGGATGTCTAAATTTTTGCATCCGTAACAACCCTGGTATGTAAGTATGTATAAACGGGCGTTTGAGATTCGCAGCCTTACCCACGACAGTTGACTTCATCAAAAGCTCCGACATTCAGCTTTTTCCCATGGTCTACAGAGCTTAAAGCACTGTATTAATGGCAGCACAAAGCTTGAGCAATAGAAGGCACTTGAGCAACTCGACTGAAGAAAGCTTGGGGTGGACAAAGTGACAGACGACAAGCGGTGGTTCATACATAACTCACGTTATAATCTCTTACGGGGTTGACCCGTAAGGTAACAACTAAAAGTAGGTTTAGCACGATTGTGGACGAATATGTAGAAAGGGAAATCAAAATGGCGATGAGTTGCTACCCGCATTGCCTATAATCGATTATTACGATTTTTGCCCATTCCCTCAATCGTCTTTTACTCTGCGCGGGAAGAGAAGCAACTGGGACATTCTATGTTTAATGTTAAATGATCACAGCCGATCGTAATGTGTGCATGTTTGTTTGTTACTCCTTGAAACAAATCAGAGACTCGGCAACATTAATTATATTTATACTGCTAACTACATAGCATAAAACAAAGTCCCTTTACGCTGTACGAGTATGTCCCTATGTACGCTTAGATCTTTAAAACTACGCAACGGATTTTGATGTGGTTTTTTTTAATAGATTTTGAATAAGTTATTCAAAGGGTATGTTTATATGTATAATTCTGCGCAGACGAAGTCGCGGGCAGAAGCTAGTAATATATAATATAGATTAACAGAAAGATTACCTATATAAATGTATTTACGAGTAATTTAAGTAGAATTGTAGTACCTAGCTTAAAGTATTTTATCTTGAAAAAAAGACTTTCTGCCAAGTTTCTTGCGGCGCATTCTTCTTAACAATATCTTTCCGAATGCGTTGGTAGTTTAAAAAAAGACGTATAAAGAGCCCTTGGCGGCCTATTTGCAAAAATAAATTTTTAATTTTTAATCCTAGCTACCCCTATAGATAGAGAGCTAGTGAACTGTGTGGGCAACAGCTACTTAGAACATTAAAGAGCACAAATAAAGAAGGAACAAAAAGATGAAGAAGGTTGACTAGAAAAGATCCCTTAAATGGATAAGTTCGCCTTTGTGCATGTATCTCAGTGATTGTCAATTGTGTTAGTTTTATGTTTATTGTGTACAATAAAGAGTTTACATACATACATACACACAAACTGTGTGTGGTATTTCGGCTTTGACTTGGACCCCTCGTGTGGTGTCACTTCGTTCAAAAGTACTCAAAATTATTGTTTCTATTGTATTTTCACCAATGACCAACTATTTGCGGCCGTTCTGTGACATTTCTGGTTTTAGGGTTCCCTAAACAAAAATAAGCTTTATTAAAAAAAATACAAGCTTTTTGCCGATTGCACTTTCACAATTTAATTACATCCACTATCTATCTTACATTTAGGTATGTTACAAATTTATTTTATTATGAAAAACAACGTTGCTTCTCTTCCCGTGCAGATGGTAAAAGCCCATCGAGGGAATGGACAAAAATCTTAAGAATCATGTTATAGGCGATGCGGCTAGCAACCCATCGCTATTTTGATTCCTCCTTTCCACCTATACAAACACAATAATGCTAAACGTGGCCTTTAGTCTTGTTACCTTGGGCACTTGTGTGTGTGAAAAAATGATTTTCTGCCAAGTTTCTTGCGGCGTATTCTTTTTTTTTTTTTTGTATATGAATAGGAAGGCAAACGAGCAAGTGGGTCACCTGATGGTAAGTGATCACCACTGCCTATAGACACCCGCAACCCCGGAGGGATTGCAGATGCGTTGCCAACCTAGAGGACTAAGATGCAATGCCTCTTACTAACGAGAATAATAATGGCCAGTGACCAGAGGGCTGGTTTCTTTTTAGCACAAAGGGTAAGTATTGCCATACAAAGCAATGCTGCCAGCCTTCTGGGCACCGTGCCACCGGGCAGTGATTTAGGGCAACTTTTTTGTTTATAGTTTTATGACAGTTTGTTTTATAATTAGTAGTAGTTTTAGGGGAAATTCGAAAAATTCCTTTGTAAGTGCATCTTTATACTAATCAAGGAATAATGTGTAGGCATGCTAAATTTAATGTCTGTAGCTTTATTAATACAACATTTCGGAATTTTCCAATCCCGTGAGAAAATCGGGATAAAAAGTATCCTATGTCCGTCTCCTGGTTCTAAGCTACCTCCCTACCAATTTTCAGCCAAATCGGTTCAGCCGTTCTCGAGTTATAAATAGTGTAATTAACACGACTTTCTTTTATATAGATTGTAATTGTTTTGTTACTAAAAATGAAAGTTTTGTAGATAAAATAAATGATAATGTAATTTTTTTAGCACGCCAACGTAATACGGAACCCTCAGAGCGCGACTCCGAGTCGGACTTGGCCGGCTTTTATTATTTTCTCAGTTCCTTTGTACATCCCTTTACGCTTTTCTTTACCATTATTTGATTGAGTGTTTTATTTATTTGTAGAGCTTAATCGAGTTTGTAAACGACTGTGAGCTTGCTGGGAGCTTTGTTGGTTATTTTAGAGCTTTGATTGCGCTCAAAGTTATCCTACTGATACATTAAATGCGAAAGTGAGGATGTGAGTGTTCACGTTTGTACCTTTTCACGCTGAAACGACTGAACGGATTCAGATCAAATTCAGAACGGGGATAGCTGGTAAAAACTGCATATCTCCCGCGGGATAAACATGTTAACAGCTGCTGATTCTACACGGATTAATAAAGATAATTCTAAAACACAACTGTAATAAACTTGAATACATTTATTTTTGACAGTGGGTAGAAGTTAGAAACTGCAAGTTTTCGGGATAAAAAGTATGCTATAAGTTATTCTAGACTATAATCTATCTCTGTGCCAAATTTCATTTAGATCTATTAAACCGTTCCCGCGTAAAAGATTAACCAAAATTCATACTCACAAACTTTCGCATTTATAAATTAATAGCTTCTGCCCGCGACTTCGTCTGCGTAGAATTATACATAAAAACCTTCCTCTTGAATCACTCTATCTATTAAAATTACCGCTTCAAAATCTGTTGTGAGGTTTTGAAGATATAGGCATACATAGGGACATAGGGACATAAGGACATAGGGACATAGGGACATAGGGACATAGGGATATAGGGACAGAGAAAGCGACTTTATTTTATACTTATTGTGTTCCTTTTCTAGCTTTTGTAAACTAGACAATGGTATATGAAGCACAAACCTTCAATACAATGCAAAACTTACGTGAAGAGGTATCCTATCAAACAATTCTTTTATCTAAACTCCCAGCACTTTAATGCTTTTTCTTTCCAAGTCGGCTTCTAGTTTCCATAGCAAAGAACTTGGGGAAAAAATAAATTCTCCATCCCTGACCTAGGTACTTTGCGTACTTTGAAACACGGAGTACTTACTACGAGAGTTGCCTTTCCTTTAACAGACGACGTGTGGTACGACGATGGTTTGCATGTGTAACAGTTGTGCTCATTAAACTTTGATAATGATCCCGTAGAGGGATCGAAACGCGTCAGTGTTTGGTGTGTGGTGTAAGGAATAATTAAGTTTGTGGGATTTATGTGTGTTTTATTGGCAGTAATAGAGGGAGGGATTGCATGAAAAACATTTATATTTCACACAGGCTTGGTTATCTTGCACGTGAGTAGCGGAGTAGCAAGGCAAATATTTTTTGTTAATAGAAATATTTAATTTAGCTAATTTTTTCTCCCCTTTTTTTCAGTCAAGCCAAATATGAGGTGAGCCACCCTATACGTAAAATTGAAAATTCTCTGAACGTCATAAAATATAGTGTCAATAAAACGTGGCTGTCAACTTGCAAGTTTTCGATTTCAGCAACATTTGATAGCAAAGAAGTTGATTGAAAAGTGATAGACGACTTGTTAGGCCGACTGTACAGCATCATCGTTACATAGTTTAAAACAAAGTCCCTTACCGCATAAGATAAAATAAAAACAAAAAATTGCCGCAGGGGCGAAACCAATATAAATAGCCTTAACTCTAAAGCAATTCCCACTAAGAGTTTGTAGTAGATAATGGCAATGGATCAGAACGTGTTAAGTGTGACCTCCGGTTGTAAGTACTTGATGTTTTGCACTTTGAGTTCTTGAACGTTTTATGAATAATTTATTTTGTATAAAGAAATATTATCGGCTCCCTGTTTTGTTTTCATGATTTGTTTGATTTTTTCTTTTGTATCGCACAATTTAATACGGAATAACGTTGAGTGGAACAACGCTACGGGGTGGACAGAGCCTAGAGTACCAAAGACCACGCTTAGCATAATTGAGGGCGTTAGGTGAAAAGGGGAATCAAAATAGTGATGGGTCGCTAGCCGCATCATCTATATCTATAACATGATTCCTAAGATTTTCACCCATTCCCGCGATAAGCTTTTACCATCTGCGCGGGAAGAGAAGCAACTGGTACATTAAATATTTTTTCTTTGTTCCCAAAAACGCATCATCCCGTCACCCATTTATGATAGCACAAAAATCAAAGATGTATTCTATCCTATCCTAGAGGGTCGTGGGGTCGAGCCGGGGCGCGCACCTCTGAGTTTTTCTGAATTTATGTGCGATATTACATTTGAAATTTACCACGAGCTTTTCAATGTAGGAAAACATCGTGAGGAAACCTGCACACATCTGCGAAGCAATTCAATGGTGTGTAAGTTCTTAATCCCACTGGGCCCGCGTGGGAACTGTAAACCAAGCCCTCTGATTCCGAGAGGAGGCCTGTGCCCAACAGTGGGACGATGATTCTATCCTAGCCCTGTCAACGCATCTGCAATCCTCTAGTGTTACAGGTGGCCTTGGGGGGGCGGTGCTTGCTTACCGTCAGGTGACCGCTTGCTCGTTTGCCTTCCTTGTCGTATAAAAAAACTTCCAACAAAGCTAACTCGACAATTGTCGGTGATCATTGACAATCCTAAATGCAATGCTTATTCAATGAAACCGACCGGCGTAGATTCTTGTCTAGTTTGTACCTAATGTAAAGATTGTGCAAGTATTTTGAATAATAATCAATTTTTAGTGTTTCAACCTTTTTGGCTGTTGGTGGCTGGCTGGCGCTAGTCCGTTGCCACGCGCCGCGGCACTGAATAAAAAGAACAATAAGGCGGTGTCACTTGTTTTTAAATTGTCGGTGCACGGTCGGTCTTTTTATGCGGATTTATGTTTAAACTATTGTAAATATTGATTAATGTGTGTAATGTTTGGTGTAAAAGTGTAATTAGTCTATATAACACCACGGATAGTCTTCGCTGGTGTGTATTTACTAAGCGGCGGCAGTGGCTAAAAGACTCTACACACGGACTCTACACAGCGTTGGTCGAAGCCGGCTTCCTCAAGGTTTGTGGCTCTGAAATTGATTGTTAGACCTAATACTGCACAAGGGGGCGTCCAAGTATTACGTAACGCAATTTTTATCGTAAAACGTTACGATGCGTTACAGGGACGGGAGGGGGGGGGGGGGGGGTCAAAAATCTTCAATAATTGCGTTACGTAATACTTGAACGCTCCCCAAGGGACAGCTAAACCACGGCCTTGGTAACAGTCACTATTTGTCTATCGAAGGATATATTAAAAGATTGTCATTTGTCACAGACAATTGTCGTATTGGTGAAATAGGGCAGGGCTGCCAAACGCGAGGGTCGCAAATGAAATAACAGATAAGTTACGCCAAAATAAAATTAGTTTCGCGCACTCGTCCCACTTCTGCTGTGTCATAGCTTGTTAGGGGCCTCTTTGACAAAATAATAGTTGGACTTAAATGGATTTAATTTGAATTCTACCCTCACTGGTAGTAAAAAGCGTAGTTTCAAATGACTGAGTTTTCATTTGTGATGAAGCAAGTTTTTGAAAGGGGTGCGAGTCGGGTTACCTCCGCGTGTGGTCAAGAGCTGCGGTTCGTTTTTGGATCCGTCCGAGGGGAAGAGCAAGGCTTGATCCGGTGAACCCTGGGCAACGGTTAACACTTGAGTAGTCGCTAATGGGTCTACAGGACCCGGTTCAGTTGATTATAATGTATAACTTTTTCGTTTTGCAATACGCGACGTTGCCGTTCTATCTACCTTCCAATTAATATCTTGCGAGTCGAGTCGTCGCCTCGCCAATCTGTCTGCGCGCCGCATTTGTGACCGACAGACGTAAAAAGTAGCGTATGGGTCTACTGGACCCGGTAGCGACCATATACGAAAGCAATAATTTTGTAAATGGGTCCGCTGGGACCCAGTAGCGACTATTTATGTACTCAATTTTGATATAGTTATTTAGGGCATTATATTTATGAATCTTATGTTTTTTTAAGCGCAATCAAAAATATTTTTTGTAACTTTATTGAAAATGAAAAACAAATCAAATTAAACTAAATTTAATTAAATTAAAGCAGGTTATCTATGTTTTGTTTGAATATTGGAGATGATTGATTTACGGAGCTCATTGACGCATTTTTATATAATACAACCTGATCTGTTTTTGTGATTTTAAATATGTATAAAATAGCAGTTTAAGAAAAATTATTAAAAATAAATACATTAGTTACAATAATAATAAAAAAACCACCAAATGCCAAATGTTACCTAACATTTGGCTTTTTTTGTAATTAATCTGTTTTTGTAGAAATTCACTAAATTAAACTGTTGATTTTTACAAATACTGTTGTTGTATTACCCTTTAATAAAAATATTTAACTTACATAAGATAATTTTGAATACTTCTTAGAGTATCCGCATATAATTTACTGGGTCCGCAGGACCCGGTAGCGACTATAAGCGTTTGAAATAAGGGTGCGACTACTTAAGTGTTAATGAGTTTGTGGGGTGCTACAGATGGTAAAGGAAACAAGGCACTCCACAATAAAACATATAACTGTATATTAAGAAGGAAACACTGAAGAATAATATATACAGGAAGGAACAGCTAGATATACAAGGAATAGAGAAAACTAGGAAACAATAAGGAATATGCGTGTGGTAAGGATGACAGATTCCACGGCAAGCCATGTGTGTCAGTTGCTGTTTGAAACCGCACATGCGCACTCGACCATTGAGGTCGGCAGTCCTCGGCCGGCGCTCGGAAGCGCTCGGCTTTGTCAATGAAAACAGTTTCCTCTAAAAAGTCTAGCTAACCAATAAAATAATAAGTAGCTATGTATAGTCGCCACATCAGCCCCCCCGGAGACCTTTAGGGTCGATAGAAATCAGGAAAAATAACCTGGCGTCCAGAACGAGTAGTCCTGGATGGTATAGGAGTTGATACAACCACAGGCGTTCTCACAGGAACGGTGGTAGATGACGTAGTAGTGGTACCTGGTTCATCTGTTAAGATGTAAGCAGGTTTCAACCTATCGATCGAAACATTAGTTATTCGACCTGCTACGTCTATGGCGAAAAACTTGTCATTTCTACTAACAACCCTGTAAGGACCTGCATAAGGTGGCTGTAGCGATCGTCGCACAAAGTCTTGTCTTATAAAAACATGTGACACTGTCGACAAATCTTTAAAGACAAACACTTTGGAAGAGCCATGCCGTGCTACGGTCTTGGGCTGTAATTGCTTCATATGAATACGCAACCTAGTCAGAAAATCAGTATAGTCCGTCAGTCTGTCTGTAGTCGGTTCGAAAAATTCGCCCGGGAGCTTAAGTACTTCTCCGTAAACAAGTTCGGCGGTTGATGCGGACAAGTCCTCCTTCCATGAACTACGTACACCTAGAAGAACTAATGGAAGGGTTTCTGTCCAGCACTCGTCTGCGTGGCACATTATTGCTGCCTTTAACTGTCGATGAAAGCGTTCAACAAGACCATTGGCAGCGGGATGATACGCAGTAGTTTTAAGATGATATGAACCGATGATTGACGCAATCTTACTGAAAAGGTGAGATTCAAATTGCCTACCCCTGTCTGTGGTTACCTTTTCGGGGCAACCAAAACGAGATATCCACGTAGATATAAATGCCTTAGCTACACTTCCAGCCGTAATATCCGTCAACGGAACTGCCTCAGGCCACCGCGTAAACCTGTCGACGGCGGTAAGACAATATTTATATCCGTTAGAAATCGGAAGTGGCCCTATTAGATCTACGTGAACATGGGAAAATCGGCCCGAAGGAACTTTAAAATCATGAACTGGCGCGTGAACGTGTCGAGATATTTTAGATTTTTGACACGGAATGCACGTTCGCGCCCAGCTCCTGCAATCCTTCTTGACGCCTGGCCATACATAGCGTTCAGTAACCATTTTTATGGTAGTCCTAACGCTAGGGTGACTAAGTCCGTGAATATTATTAAAAATTGTCTTTCGAAATTCTGAAGTAATGAAAGGACGTTGAACTGGCCCGGTCACATCACAAAACAGTTTTGTATTTCCTAAAAGAACCTTTTCCAACTTTAAGGATGAACCGGTTTTGATCAAATTCCTCAGTTCTGTGTCCGTGGCTTGAGAAGCTGCTAAAGAGTCAGAGTCTAGTATGTCAGTTATGGCGTCAGTTCTAGATAGTGCATCCGCGACAACATTGTCCTCACCGGCAATATAACGAATGTCGGTGGTAAACTGCGAAATGAAATCGAGATATCTAAATTGTCGCGGTGAACACGAATCATGAGATTTTTTAAATGCGGACACTATCGGTTTATGATCAGTAAGAACAAAGAATGGTTTTAGTTCCAACATATACCTGAAATACTTAACTGATTCATAAATCGCAAGAAGTTCGCGGTCATAAGCGCTGTACTTGACCTGCGCTGGTGTCAGCTTTCTAGAAAAGAAACCTAGCGGCTGCCAATGGCCTTGAACTTTTTGCTGTATGACAGAACCGATAGAAAATTCGGATGCGTCCGTAACGACAGCCAAAGGAGCAGTTGGATCTGGATGTGCCAGGAGAACGGCGTTAGCAATGCTGGTTTTACAAGCATTGAAAGCCTCCTGCAAACTGGGAGTCCAATCAATACTGCTGTTGTTTTTCACAGATGGACCACTAAGCAGTCCATGGAGTGGAACTTGTACTTTGGCCGCGTCAGCCATGAAACGTCTGTAAAAATTCAAAGCACCTAAGAAACGCCTAAGCTCCCTAATCGTTTTAGGTCGTGAATAATTTTGAATAGCCTTGACTCTGTCACTAATAGGTTTAGTACCTTCAGATGAAACCATATAGCCCAGAAACTCTATTTCAGGAACGGCCAATACGCATTTGTTAGGGTTAAGTAGAATGCCGTATTCACTAAAGCGCTCAAATACCGTCCTTAGATGTTCCCGATGCTCTACATCATTAGCAGATGCCACTAATACGTCATCAATAAATGGAAAACAGTAATCCAGACCCCTTAAGACTTCATCCATAAACCTTTGAAAGGTTTGAGCGGCATTCCTCAAACCAAAGCTCATGTAAGGGAATTCAAAAAGTCCAAAGGGCGTCGTGATAGCTGTCTTCGATACGTCCTCGGTCGCAACAGGAATCTGATTGTACGCACGAACTAGATCTAGCTTACTGAAAATCTTACAGCCTGATAAATTGTGCGAGAAATCAGCGATGTGGCGCACCGGGTATCTGTCTGGCACCGTGCGGGCATTAAGAGTTCGATAGTCTCCGCAAGGCCGCCAGCCTTGGTCCTTTTTAGGGACCAGGTGAAGAGGAGAGGACCATGAGCTCTCAGATCTTCGCGCAATACCGGTGCGCTCCATCTCTTCAAACTCCTGTTTGGCGATCTTCAACCGATCAGGTGCTAATCGTCTGGGTCTAGCGTAAACAGGTGGCCCGGGAGTTGTCCTGATATAATGTTTGGTCTGGTGCTTACATTTTTGTTCCTGTGAACTTCCAACTGGCCGCGTTATATCAGGATACTCTTGTAACAGCTTATGGTACGAGGAGTCACCTGTAACAACCTTTATTTGCGGGCAGGCACAGGTAGAAGCAACCAGAGCGACTGATGTGAGCGATGTAATACCGTCAATTAAGCGCGCATTGCGAATATCAACCAGTAAATTATAAAAGGATAGAAAATCTACACCTATTATCGGCTTGCTCACATCCGCTATAACAAACCGCCAAGAAAAACTACGGCGTAAATTAAAGTCTAGGGACAAACTCAACCAGCCATAAGTACAAATTACAGTATTGTTTGCGGCAAAAAGCTCATAATTAGTTTTATGACGCTTTTGCCCGCGTAAATAACTTAAAGGGTAAACACACAAATCTGACCCAGTGTCGATTAAAAATTGCACTTTAGTTTTAGCGTCAGTGACAAATATACGACTTGACGTTGACACTGACGCACAATCACTAGTCGCTTTGAGCGACTCGCTGGCTAGTTTTTTGAATAGTTACATGGTGAAATACACTTAGCTGCCTTCTCTCCGAATTTGTAATGATACCAGCAAAGGCGCTTGCCACCAGCGCGGGAACGGCTCCTGGATGAGTTGCCGCGCTTGCCGCGTGACTTTGACCGACGTCTGGTGTCGCGATGTTTCGGCGATGTTGACATCGCGTCGAATCTCTGCGTCAAAACTTCTATTTTTCGCCCTAAATCGTCGATAGCAGAAAAAGATGCCGATGATGACGCCGATGTCGAAACAGCAGCCACATGAGCAGTACAGTGCGACGTAGCCTCATGTACCTTGTCCGCGAGCAAAGCTATGTATAGTCGCCACAAGTTCCTGGCAGATTCTGTGGGATATCATTATCCGTTGGCTAAGAACCCGATAGGAGGAGGGGTCTTTTGACCGTGTTCTACCGTACAACGTTGCCTACAATTTGTCACAAGATTTTTGAATATCGTATTTATTACTTTGACATTGGCGAAATTATCGCATCGAACGATGGGACCATATTAGAAAACGAAGTTTTGAAATTTTAATTTTGATTTGGACTGTTTTTTTCGTAAAACTAGTTTAATTTTGAGCTAGTTTATTTAAACAAACATATTTATGAGATATTAAAAAAAAACAGAAAAAACCTTAAACTACCTTAATCTAATCCTACCTAGTGCTTCCACGCTGGTCTGGAAGTAAAGAAAAAACATCGAATGTATCAGTTGCTTCTCTTCCCGCGCAGATGGTAAAAGCCCATTGCGGGAATGGGCATAGGAATACTAGCAACCCATCACTATTTTTGATTCCCCTTTCCATCCATATACCCACAACAATGCTAAACGTCTTTAGGTCTTGTTACCTTGGTCTCTGTCTACCCCGTAAGGGATAAAGACGTGATTTATGTATGTAGCAGCTTTAGGAAGGATGATAGAACGGATTTGTGCGAATAGAATGCCAACAACATAATAATATCGGCAAGAATTTCATTCCCATTTTTTTTTTACTAAATCCCCAGGCTATTTGCGATCGATGAATATTGAAAGGGCTGTGACTCAATCCTTTCCTGTTTGTCCAATCTAGCCATTGAGGAAGTAAAGAGATTAAAAAAACCGTCTTTGGTTTATTGAAAACTAGCTTCTGCCCGCGACTTCGTCTGCGTAGAATTATACATAAAAACCTTCCTCTTAAATCACTCTATCTATTAAAAAAAAACGCATCAAAATCCGTTGTTTAGTTTTGAAGGTATAAGCAAGCATAGGGACCAGTAGCGTAACTATACAATCTGGGGCCCGTGGCAAATTCTTTTGATGGGGCCCTATCAGTAAAAATCGTCATGTTGTACTCAGTTTAATTTTAATATTTTTGAGCTCGCGGCCTCTTGGGCCGGGGCACTCTTGGGTCGGGGGCCCCTGGCATTTTGCCAGTCCTGCCAGCCTATTGTTACGCCACCGATAGGGACATAGGGGCATAGGGACAGAGAAAGCGACTTTGTTTTATACTATGTAGTGATGATGAAGATTGTGAGGTTGTCAATCTTTGTAGGATGGCTATCACACTAATATTATAAAGCCGTCTCCGGGCGCATGAGCGTCATACTAACTAGGAGTCGAAGTGGTCGCCATGGCCGAAATCGGTCGGAAGGATCATCATAATAAAAAAGGCAAAAGTTTGTGTGTGTGTGTTTATGTTTGTCCCTTCTTCACGTTTGGATAGCTGGTAACCTAGATTAACAAATAGGCTACTTTTTATCCCGGAAAATTTCATAGTTCCCGCGGAATAGCGATCAATCCAACTTTCGCATTTATAATATTGGTAGAATATGATGTAACTGTAAAATTTCTGTGTCTCGAATTGGTACATTATTATAGTTTAATTTATCACGAAATATATACACATATAACGCGGTCTTAACCTCGTTCCTGAACGCAACCCTCTGACCCTCTCGCTCGCTCAGTATCTCTCGCTCTCTCGCTACCGGCATCCGACCGTGCCGCACGCGCCAAACCGCGGTGCTCATTTTGAAGACTTTCAGTTTGTATAAAACTTAATTTCTTGTACTGAACTTATGTAAATACTATTTTGGATAAATATACCTACATAATATTTAGCGACAAAATCCCCGAGCAAAATCAAGCTTCCGTCATAAAATGACTCCCATTTTCCGCCTCAAAGCTCCCTAATCCAGATCAAAATGACATTAGTCCAACTTTAATTCTCTGACTACGTCACGCGCGACCGGCGCCGGCGAAGACCTGTAAAACATTACGCCGTACATTGCTAGTCTTACCTATTAAGTATTATGTGGTAAGCGTTTCAAGCCTTCAATGAACAGAGATATCGCTCTCTGTCGCTACCGCGTATAGAGCCGACATCCCCAAAATTATTGCACTTCCTCTGACGTCACAGGAAGCGGAAGTGACCGGGATTATTAGCTCGGGATGGGAACTGTTTGATTAGTCTTTGAAGCATTCGTAATTTTGTGGGTAACACTTTCCAAATTGTTTTTGTTCTGGTTGGATGGCGGAACGAATTTGTGGGGCAAATTAAATGTGTAGCAGTGAAACAGCATGTTTGGTTTGTTGGGTATACTTAAATAATTATTTTATGATAAAATATTCAAATGCTTAATGAGTTTCGCGTGTGGTCAAAGCTGCGGTCCGTTTTTGCAGTGCTTGGTCCGGTGCACCCTGGGCATCGGCTAATGATTACTAGGCAGTTTCTGAGGGATATCATTGAGCGTTAGTTAGCCTAGTCAGACCTTAGCCTTCAGTATATTATCCTAAGTTATAAGAAAAAAATGATATTTTACATAAATCACGTCTTCATCCCTTACGGGGCAGACAGAGCCTAAGGTAACAAGACCTACAGACCACGTTTAACATGATTTTGGGCTTATGGATGGAAAAGGGAATCAAAACAGTGATGAGTTAGCTATATCGCCTATAACATGATTCCTATGATTTTCGCACATTCCTTCGATGGGCTTTTACCAAGGGAAGAGAAGCAACTGGTACATTCTATGTTTTTTCTTTGCTCCCAGACCAGCACGGAAGAATTATTAGTATCTATCTATAATTCATAATTAGTTCAGAATGACATAAGTGCACAACTGAAAAATAATTTATTTTTATAAAAAAAATCCAGTTCAACGATTTGCAGTTTCAACAGGGTAGGTTAAAAAAGTTTGCTTTGCCGGTTAAGAGGAACTTGCAGTGAGTGGAGGTTGGCAAAGCGCCAGGAAAGAAAACGTTGTAAGTTCATATTTTAATAAACCAAAAATTACAGTAACTTAATAAAAAAATAAGTTCAATACAAGCTTTTATTGCTGACTGTACCTGCATTATCACCCGTCCTAACATGTGTACCAAATTTCAAGTCAATCGGACCAACCGTTGAAGAGTTCCCTCCTGCGGAGACGATCCTGACAGCGCCACTAGAATCCCTCTAACAAATTATTTTACAGTCACCCGACTTACACAAGGGCAAGAGCCTCTATCTCTTTCCACCGGTATCTGTCTGTTGCAAGGCTTTCCCAGTCCGGTTCAAAAGACTCCAAATCATCCCGCCATCTCCTTTTTGGTCTGCCTTTGCTCCGGTGCCAAAATTTTTTTAGCGAAATACAGTATTCTTCAAAATAAGCTATAAAAAAATATAGTACCTACACTTCTAAAAAATATAATATTTTATGAAAAGAAAATTAAAATAGACAAATACATATCTGTTACTTATTTATTTTTATAAAAACCATATTTTGTTTTTCAAATTTCGTTCGGTGTTGAAAATATAGTATTTTTGCGTACTATATATTTCTTGAACAGTATATAGTACGCAGACCGGAAATAATAATATAGTACAATACTATATTATAGTACGGCTGGCAACCCTAGGTGCCGGTCCCATGGAACCATGAATCCTAAAAATAAGTTGATTTATTTTCTACTCTCTTTTTAATAAGCCATCCCTCCGAAGCCGTGCAAGTTAATAAAATGCATTAACCATGCTTTTAACTACACACGTGCAGTGGGCCAACAGGGTCGCGAGCATTTTAGGGTTAACATCAACTTTGCCCAATGACGCGAACATTTTAATTTAATGCTCGATGATTTGGAATATAAATGGTGTTTAAAAATGCAGTAGCCGGCCATTAAGGCGTCACGTAAGTTAGAGCGAGACAGTGCTCTACTAAGCCGAAATTAGCCGAGAATATGAGAATATGCGAGAATATGCCGAGAATACCTATATGTGCAATCTTTATGAAGTCGGAATTAAGCGGATGTTTTATTTTATGTTATGAAAGATCTTTCAACATGAAACTACCGTGAGACTTAATCATTATTACACATAAACGGATAACTCACGTATAAAAAGTCGAGTGATGCTCGTCATGTTTCGGACTATTTCGTAGTCCTTCTTCCTGGAGCGCTCGCCCCGGCGGCAGCGAAACGAACACTGCGCGCCAGTCGTGTAATAATCATTGAAAGATCTTCAATGCTGGTCTGGGAGCAAAGAAAAACATAGAATATACCAGTTACTTCACCCGCGCAGATGGTAAAAACCCGTCGTGGGAATGGGCGAAAATGATAGGAATCATATTATAGGCGATGATGCTAGCAACCCATCACCATTTTGATTCCATTTTCCACCTATACGCTCACAATCTTGCTAAATGTGGCCTGCAGGTACCTGTTGGCTTAGGCTCTGTCTACGCCGTAAGGGATAAAGACGTGATTTGTGTATGTATGTATGTTGTATGTGAACTGAATCGACTTCGATCATTGAGACTGTTGGTACAACATTGCCCGCCAATTTACTTTATTACTAGCTTTTGCCCGCGACTCCGTCTGCGCAGAATTCGCTTGTCGCTATCCCGCTGGACCGATTTGGTTGAAAATTGGTATAGTAACAGAGAATTTGAGTTCCGGGGACATTGGATAGTTTTGATCCCGGAATATAGCATAGTCTCCGCGGTATAACGAAAATCGAACTTCAGGCAATTCAAAAAAATTAATAACACAGATTAGAGAGCTCTACAGCTGAGCCTTAGTATTATAAAACAAGTTTATTAGCTTGTACTAAATAGTTTAATCTGTTATGATATTTATACAAGATTCTACGATGTAAATATAATTTGTTTGCCTTGATGAGGCAAAGTAGTCCTGCGCGGGAAACATTGCCCATGCCAACGGACTAACATTTTTCCATATTTTTTGGAAATTCACTTCGTACAATTTGGAATAACTTAATATCAGAAACCGACGACTAGTATATTTAGGTTAAGTTGGTCGAATTGGAATTTGAAGAATTTGTATTTTGCGTGTACTATATTTACTTTGATTAGGTACCTTATGTTATTTTATCAGACGTTACTCGACGGACGGACGGACGTCTATACTTGTATTTAGGTATTGAAGTTAATTCTTTTTCCACCTACACGCTCACAAAGATACTAATCGCATGTGCCCTTTAGATCTTGTTCCCCTAGACTCTATATCTCCGTGTGAGATATAGACGTGATTTATGTCATGTAAGGTTAATTACAAGCTTTTATTTACAGGCAATGTATGCATGAATGAATGTTTCTTGCGACTCAACTTTGAAGCAGATATCTTCAATCGAGCTGAATCCCGCATACCTTGAGCAAGTTAGTGGACAATGCAATCTGATAGTGGAGTTCTGGTGACCAGGGCAGGTTCGTCGCAGGAGACAACTCTTCAACGGTTGGTATGATACTTGAAATTTGGTACACTGTAGGACGGATTACAATACGAGTACATTCATCAAAAAAAAGTTGAAACTTTTTTATGTTTTTGTTTCTTTGAATTTTTTGAAAATAGACTTGTGTTCTTTTGCCTTGTAGCCGTCGCGTCGGCCCGTTGCGCCGCTCTCATTTTAATTGACTTTGATGTTCAGCGCAGTATGCTTAACTCTATTAGTTTTTATAAAGGGTTAAAAGGTTCCTCTTCACTCACTAGATGTCAGTGACTCCTAACTTACATAGGTACATACATACGCAACAGTCGCGTGCACTTCATAAAGACAAAAAGACATAGACGATGTTAATTACTTACGTCGTTATGTACCAACTAAAAAATAAACTAGCAGCATTTTTTTCGGCAAATCTCTGTGCACGCCACTGATACACAAATCACGTACCTATTTATCCCTTACGGGGTAGACAGAGCCTAAGGTGGCATCGCAAATAGCCTGAGGATTTAGTAAAAAAATGGCAATGAAATCTTTACCCATATTATTATGTTGTTGGCATTTCATTCGCGCAAATCCGTTCTATCATCCTTCCTAATGCAAGCTGCTACATACATACATAAATCACGCCTTTATCCCTTATGGGGTAGACAGAGCCTGGTGGCAAGACCTACAGACCACGTTTAGCAAGATTGTGGGCGTATGAACGGCAAAAAATGGGATCAAAATAGTGATGGGTTGCTAGCCGCATCGCCCATAACGTGATTCCTAAGATTTTCGCCTATTACCTCGATGGGCTTTTACCATTGCGCGGGAAAAGAAGCAACTGGTACACTCTATGTTTTTCTTTTACGATACAACTATTATAAAGATAAGTAAAGGTATATTTTAATGAAAATATATATTGGGTTTGAACAGAACCGCGTTTCATTCTCACTAATGAAATAACAGTTTTTAAATTCAAATATTATGACGACGAATTCTCCAAATCGCATCATGATTTAATTAAGATGCTGACAATAAAAATGGTCGTTCAAATATGAACGCCCCTCCAACATTGCTCGAAGTTCTGTGTCCTCTAATAAGTACGAACGACCCTCCTAAATAGTTCGTGACATTCCAAATTACCTTCGAAATCAAACAAATCAAATATTTCAATATAGAATTTATTACGCCTAACAAGATTGAAATCAGCACGAAAAATATATTCTGCGCAAACATGGCAGCCGCTCATATTTCACATAAATTATTATTTACAACCTAACAAGCAAATATTTATATACAAATTCTCCTTATTCTTAATTCACAGAATACCCTTTCCTTGTTTGGCAACCTAATTAATAAATTATACGCTTAAATTTCAGACTCAATCCTTATTTTGCTACGAACTCGACTTTCAGCTGAATTTAATCTGAAATTATACAAATTTGCTTTGTTTATTCAGTAACCCTAAAAGCGTTGGTAGCCACTTACCGCTTAAGACAACGATCAGTTAAAATTTGGACTGTTACAAATCTAAATCTTACCTATTATCTGTAATTTAAGTTTTTTCATAAACATTGTAGTGCGAGTTGCACCATAACCTATAAAAAATATGTCAAAATCGTCGGTCAAAGTTAATGTTTTTGTTAAAATAACTTGGTGCCACTCACACTTACAAGTTATCTAAAGATTTAACTACCATTTGCAAATAAAAAACCGATTGTCAGCAAAGTCGGCTTACGAACGATAGTTTTACGTGATAACGTCATAAAGAAACATTTGAACTGCTAGCACTGACGTCTCGCGAGAATATCGTGCTTCTCTTTCGTTTGTTCCACGCTCTCGCTCGCACACTCATGCTTTTTTGTGAGTGCAGCCGGCCTTCATCGATTGAAAAGACGTTGTCACGTCAAAAGTGTCCTTACATCTTTCAAATAGTCATTAGTTACTGTTCGTTTAGAATTTATGAATACGACAAATTCTGTACTTCAATGCTGTCATTATCACTAACTACGTCTATTTGCTCTTGATCGTTGTCACAAACCGACTGAGTCTTGCCACACGACGCTTTACTACAACAACACTTCTTCACTCTCCCATCGTTCGAAGTCACTGGTGTATCTTCCTTCTTCAGCTTGACTCGGCGATTCTGGAACCAGATCTTCACTTGTTTCTCAGATAGCTTCAGCCTCGAAGCGATCTCGATCCTCCTCAGCCGAGACAGATACATGTTCATTGAAAACTCACGCTCTAACTCCAGAAGCTGGGTTCCAGTGAAGGCCGTCCTGATACGTTTGCTAGAATCTTCTTTCAATGGCATACGTTTCAGGTCTTTAGAGTATCCTGGAAGCAGTTCTTCGGGGTGACCTAGAGGCGGGCTGGGTGTACCGTTTCTGCTTTCGCTTGACAGTGATGGCGATCTCTGCCCTTGACTCTTGGATGGTGATGTCGCAGTACACACGTAAGGATGGTGCAAATACGGAGACACTGACTTCTTTCTTCTGCTTACGTAGTTAATCGGCTCCTGGTCTTCAGTTTTGAGGTAAAACGGTCTTTGTTCACTTTGAGCTGGCTCGTAGAAATCAGGTTGAGGAAATTGTTGCATTAACGGATAGCGAAAGCTGAGATTTTCTAGAAAAGGCCTGAAGAGATCTGTTCTTTGCGGAAGGCCGAGGCCAAGAAGATTGTTGAGATTGCTTGGGTATGTATATGGTAGGAACTTAGGACGGGTGTCGATGTGCTGACCTATTAGATGACTATACGGATGGTCACTCGACATGTTTGTCTTCTTGCAGTCTTTGCTGTCACTTATCAACGTATCAACTAGGAACGAACGAGACATTGTCGCTGTAGCGTTCCGCTCGGCGGTGTGTCTACAACTGGTATCGAAGGGTGATCGCTGTGCAAGTAACAATTACAAAAACTACCCCCACTTACTGCACCCCATTGTAAATAAACACAATAGGTCTCTCGAAGCGTTTCGGCAATTACGTGGCCCGTCCCACCCTTTTGTCGGCGAGCCGTCATCCCCAGTGTTAGTTGAAAAAACTGAATGCATTGTAACGAAAGCATTTTAGTAGCTATGAATAATTTTGTATGGGTTGCTAACATCCCTAATGTCTATCTCATTAAATCCAATTTGGTTACTGTTTTTGTTGCGTAACCAGTTTTTGAACGTTTGGAAAAAGCGGGCTTGTGAATGAAGATGACAATCGGGATTGTAAAGACAGTTGTTTTTATATTCCTTCATTAATTTATAACCGTAAAGAATGCTGAATCTTCCTTGCTGGTCTGGGAGTAAAGACTACACGTAGAATGTATAATTATACCAGTTGCTTCTCTTCCCGTGCAGATGGTAAAGGCCCATCGAGGGAATGTTCGAAAATCTTAGGAGTCATGTTATAGGCGATGCGGCTAGCAACCCATCACTGTTTTGATTCCCCTTTCCACCTATACGCCCACAATCATGCTAAACGTGGCCTTTAGTTTGTTGTCATAAACGATTCAATTCTGGTCCAGTTTAGGTTCGCTCGCTATGTGATCCTGAACTGAGTCGGAAATGAATCGCATCATGGTAAGCTCCCAGATCGTACGCCGGTCCATACAGTTATAACAAATCATGTTTCCCTAGTATCGTCTAACTTTAACGCAACCTCCTATATTACACCCTCCGTATTTCTAATAAGATCGTCTGTAACTTTCGAAACCTTAGTTATTTCTTCACTTTTTTAAACTGCAGTTCCAACTATCAAGACTGCTGCATCCGTTGTGCACTGCATCAATTAAGTATGAATACCCTGTAATGTGTTCCGTATGCCGCTCGCGTGACTCCAGAAGCAAAGGCAAAGGGTGAAGGGAGGGCATGCAATAGCCACGCCCTCAAATCTCGACCCCCGAGAAAACTAGTTTATGAAATATTAAAAGGGAATAACAATGTTAATTGTGATTCTATCCACGTTATTATCATGTCAGTTTCAATTTGGAGGTATGGAGCTGTGTAAGTGGTTCTAAGTAGTGATGTTAATATTAGCTTTAGAGGTAAAGAGGATATTTTGAATGATAGAAGGTCACTGTGGGTAAGAATTATTTTTTTTATTTCGGAGTGATCTAGCCGCGTTAATTATTCACCTACGTTACATGTTGTAATCGCATACAATGAAGAATTTCATAAATAATAGTTGAGCTATAGTTGTATTATACTTCGAAATATATATACTTCGAAAGTATACTAAGGTACGGACTTGAGGTTTGGGGTAATAACGTACATATGGACTCTGTTCTTATTTTACAAAAAAAAGGCTGTGAGGTGTATCGAAAGGGCAAAGCCTCTGGAGCACTGCCGTCCACTGTTTGTAAAGCATGGAATACTGACTGTGATATCCCTGTATATTTATTTGGTATCTATTTTTATTTTCAAGAATAAGTTTAGATTTGCACGCAAGACTAACAATAGGCCACGTAGGTTAAAATCAAATTTTGATATCCAGCTGCCTAATTCTAAGAATTATGTACAATTTAAAAGGAGTATTGGATTAAACGGAATAAAAATATATAATTTTTTGAATGAAGACATTAAGCAATGTAATAATGTGTATGAATTTTCTAATAAATTAAAATCTTTTTTGCTTATACGACCATTTTACAGTCTAAAAGAATATTTTGACAAATTATACGAATAAACCGATTATATTATAATAATTTAGATTAAGACTTTTGCGTGCCATATTGTGGCGGAGTGCATTCATGTAACTGCGTCCAACTGACATGTATAAGTAACACCTGTGTATGTTCCAGCAAAATAAACTCATTTCATTTCATTTCATTTCATTATTGAACCAGGCGTTACTTTGCGGAGGTCCATTTCAATGAACAAAAAATTTTACCTATTTTTTTGAGTAGCGGAGTAGCAAGGTAAAGTTTTTTGTTCATTGAGCTATAGTGACAGACCATTTTAATCACAGATTAAGCAAATACAATATTTTATCATAGATTGAATAAAATAAGCATTTAGTAAAGGTTTATTTATATGAGAATTCTATAAAGAAAAACATTAATTACATTATCTACAGTAACTTCCATGCTGGTCTGTGAGCAAAGGAAAAACGTAGAAAGTGCCAGTTGCTTCTCATCCCGTGCAGATGGTAAAAGCCCTTTGAGGTAATGGGTCGAATTCTTAGGAATCACATATAGGCGATGTGGCTAGCAACCCATCACTATTTTGCTCCCCTTTCCACCTACACGTCTCCAATCATGCTAATAGTGGCTTTTAGGTCTTGTTACCTCAGCTTTGTCTACTCCGTAAGGGACATAGACGTGTTTTGTGTATGTGTATGTATGTACGTTTCAGGATTCCTACCTTAATAGGAAAAAAGCTACAGAGGGCTAGGATAGAATACCTCGTGTGACAGTAATTTCATTGGCCGTCTTACTCTCCACGCCGGAACACAACAGCGCTAGCACTGCTGCTTGGCGACATGTTTAGATGGTTCAGACAACGATAGTGATCCAAGCGGACCTTGCTCCTGCCACCCGCAAAAAACATAGGTACCTATATAATTTACTAGCTGTTGCCCGCAACTTCGTCTGCATAGAATTCGTTTACCGCAATCCCGCAGGAATTACGCAATTTTCCGGGATAAAAAGTAGCCTATGTTATTCCAGACTATAATCTATCTATGTTCCAAATTTCATCCAGATCTGTAAAACCGTTCTGGCGTGAAAGAGTAACAAACATTCATCCATACTTGCAAACTTTCGCGTTTATAATATTAGTAGGATAGCAAGAAAAAATTCAAAAGAAAACGTCTATCGTCAGATCGGGGTTTATTTTTTAGCCTTATAAATTTACTTTGCAACTAGCCGACGGCAAATCTAAAGTCGTATCAGCGATCTTGAATCGGAATAACCCCAAATGTTAGCAAACAAAACGCGAAATTTCCAATTGTTAAAAAATCTCGCGAACCTCGGAATGATCACGAAATCAACGTACAATGCCTCAAACAAACAATGGAATAAAAACAGTGAATGCAAACAAACGGAATCCAGGGATACCTATTGCGGAGTAGGAAGATTCGGTTTTGAAGGGTGGAACACCCTCGCAAATTGTTGCTGATAAAGGGTTATTATGTTCTATGCCAAGAGGATTCGTGATTTGTGCCGAGGCCAGGTGAGCTCGGGAGAGTAATTCGTTTATTTTGTTACTAGCTGTTGCCCGCAACTTCGTTTGCATAGAATTCGTTTATCACTATCCCGCGGGAGTTACACAATTTTCCGGGATAAAAAGTAGCCTATGTGTTATTCCAGACTATAATCTATCTATGTTCCAAATTTCCTCCAGATCTGTCCAGCCGTTCTGGCGTGAAAGAGTAACAAACATCCAAACATTCTCACAAACTTTCACATTTATAATATTAGTAGGATAAGATGGCACTGGCGTATCCACCAGAGATGTGCTATGCTACGCTGCGAGGATGTGATTGAAGACTGCACTAAAAAAAAACAGAATTCTAAACTCAACTTTTTTCTGCAATTAGATCGCCAAATTTTTTTTTGTTACCAGCGCATTCGGAAAGACCATCATTGCCAAGAATGCGCCGCAAGAAACATGGCAGAACGTCAGTAGTAGTGTACAGAACTGATATGGGATTTGAGTAATTTTTCTAATTTGGAACATCATTTTTTTCTACTCACACATACAAAGATTTTCACATATACGCATCCACAGCACGCATCCGAAGCAAGCATTTAGAACACATCTTTCCATATAAAAAACATAGCTTAGTAAAACTTGTTTCCACCAGTACTATGCCATGTGGACCAATGAATATGACTGGTGGATATCAAACACAATCATAGCACATCTTTGGTGGAAAGGTACCTTGTTTTCTGAAATACTGGACGAATCTTTTTTATTTCATATTGCGTCATTAACTCACCTTGCGAACAAACATAGTCTGGCATTTCGAATATTAACAATATTCCTTAGCTTCTGATATGAAGGAGCATAGCCGCGCTACAACCGTTGAAAACAAGAGACGATCTACGAATTTGGAATTAACTTTTTTTTTAGGTGGCCAGTTGTATTTATTTTAATGCAAGAAGGTTGAAATCAACTTTAAATAAAGAAAGCTGTAAAAAGGTGCGCTGCCTTTCAAGCTTATTACTGTGTAAAAATGCTAGGATAGGAAAAATTTAAGAGTCTGACTGCCAACCGTCACTGATGGAGAGGCACATAAAGAAGAAGAATGCTAGAACTAGGAATTGGGGAGCGAAAATAAAATATTTTCCATCTGTAAAATTGCACAATTCTCGCCATCCACTCTATCATCTTTCTTATTCATCTTTAAATCTGGCACACGTCCTTCTTTTGAGCTAGAACTGATACTTCTCAAGGTTTAAAAGATACAGTGAAATTGACCTTGCTCTGTATTAAACAAACTGAAATATTTTAAGTAGAAATTTTTAAATCGGCACGTCGGTGGACTTTTATAACCTTTTGCATGACCATCCGCGTTACAACGTTATTACCTCATAACATAAGAAAATTGGTGTAGATATAATTATTATGATCATATTAGCTTTTATCTCGCTCTTTCAGACCTTCAAAGGAATTATTTACTTACCTACATCTAATAAGTAACAGCTGACAAGTGCGTATAAACGGAGAGACTTTTAGGTATTATATTGGGTTGTCTAGAAGCTGTAGTAGCTTTGTGGTTTGACCTAGGGTCTCTCAACTGGAGGATCGTGGGTTGGAAACTGCGGTATTTTGCAATTAATGTGTGAAATTACATTTGAAATAAACCTTTTCGGTAAAGGAGGTTATTAATGCTACTGTTTTTGTGTATATCCATCGATATAAGTCGGCCAAGAACCAATTAAAATGTTTGACATTTTGAAGTTGATTATTCATTTTTTAAAAATGTTTGTAATAAAAATGACATTTTACAAGCTTGCAACGCATTTATGTATGTTTCATCATCACCTGTCTATATACGTCTCTCTGCTGGGCACAGGCCTCTTCTAAGAACGAGAGGCCGTGGGATATAGTACCCACGCGGGCCCAGTGCGCGCAATGTTATTATGTAAGTATGTTTGTCCGGGTGGAATCTTGCGACTCAATTTTGAAGCAGATATCTTCATCTGATTGAGCTGGCATTTTGCATACTTGTGTAAGTCAGATGACAATATTAATCTGGTAGTAGAATTCTGGTGGTCCAGCCAGGACCGTGTCCAGCAGGGAACTTTTCAACGGTTGGTCCGATTGACTTGAAATTTGGTTCACATAATTATGTAGGACGGATGGCAACGCAAGTACAATATATAAAAATGATAGTCAGAAAAAAAACTTCTATCTAAAATGAAAATTTTAGGTTAGGTTATTCATACATGCTTTTTTGCTGACTTTTCGTCATGGGATAGAGGCGTGATGGTAATTATGAATGCTATGTTATATATATTGCTATATTAAAGAGTGTTGCGCCCAAGAGGAAAAAGAAGAATTGTATAAGATATCCTCCTTTTCCTCTTGGGCGTAATACTCTTGCCATATCGGTCGTGGCTGTAGGCGAGTAGACTGTTGCGCTAGTTCAATTTAATTAGTTGGTGGAACAAAGACGGGATTTATAATTGGGGCAAGTAAACACGGCCATTGCAGTTGAAAGAGTGAAGTTTTATTATAATTTTTTCGGTCACGGAAATGAATGAATGAATGCAAATATACACTGTGGTTGGTGTTGCCAACACTGGCTGTCAAATCCATATTACACACACAGTCAAGCGACCTAAAACATTTAATTTCAACCACGCACTAACAATTATCAAATGTCCATCCAATACCACTTCCACAAAGGCCAGAATGCAAAACGGAAATGGTGCCTTTAATGACCACCTGCAAAGAGTCAAGTGGACAATGGCTTCTCAGAAAAAGATGACTTTTAAATAGCAAATGTGACAATAGCGACAATAAGTCGCCTGCGCGTCTGGACACTACGGGATCCACTTGTGCCCATTCATAATTCTACGTTCATTCACAATTTATCTACGGTGAGGCATGAATGAAACATTGATACCATTGTGTATATTGTAAATTGTTAGTTGTAATGTATAGGTTACATTAACTTTGTGCTTGTTTCGTTTTAGCTCTTGCTTGGCTTTGTTAAAGTTCAGTTTTAAGGTGAACTCGAAGGTTTTTGCCAAGGTAATTGTTTGAATGAAATATGTGTATGGGCGTTTCATTCACAATAACGTTTGGTACTAGAATGATAAGTTTTAAATAATTCCCGTACTTTATTGTAATGTTTATTTCATGTAAGTATGAAAAAACGATAAGGTGCATTGGGGTAAATTCCAAATTGGTGGAATTTCGAAACTCGTGGATATCCACTAAACGGGGAACAATTCCATAATCTGGCAACGCTTATCTAGAAGCCAAAGACATTGGAGCTTCTATGTAATCCCCCAATTTCCAATTTATCCCAATGCACTAAAACTAAAACTACTGTTAAATTAAAATGACTAAATAAACTTTAATATTAATTATAAAAGAGAGATGGGCCTCTTGGCAGGGTGGCCATCACGCAGGGAGCATTCCCGCGCTGAACTGCGATTGCGATTCTTTGCGCGAGAGGGCTACCGGCGCGAGCGTCGCCTGTTGCCTCTCTCAATCTTTTGCTGAGCTCTCTGTGTAGCTCCAGCGCACCCTTACCCCAAGGACCTAAATGTAATTAGTTGCTGATCTTTATTTCATTTAAAAACTAGTGAAACTTCGTCTGCGGAGAGTTCGTTTATCGAGCGCTTGCGGGATCTATACAATTTTCGCTTTGAAAACTATCCTATGTCAGATTTATCCTTTTTTACCATGATTGGTTGAGTAATTTTTGCGTGATAGCGTAACAAACAAACTCACATTCGATTACGATGTAAGTATTATTTATTATGTTTGTTGTAAAGACCGAACGAAGTTTTATTACAGTAAATTTTATATTTTTTTGTTTGTCTCATACCCTTTCACGCGTAAACCGGTCTGGGAGTAAAGAAAAAAACATGGAATGTACCAGTTGCTTCTCTTCCCGCGCAGATGGTAAAAGCCTATCGAGGGAATGGGCGAAAATCTTAGAAAACATGCTAGCAACGCATCAGTAACTTGTTTCCCCTTTCCACCTATACGCTGACAATCACGCTAAACGTGGTCTTTAGGTCATGTTACCCTAAGCTCTGTCTACCATGTAAGGGATAAAGACGTGATTTATGTAAGTGTGTTAGATTTTTTAACTTTCGTGATACTCCACAAACGAAACCTGTAGGAACAATGTGATGACGATCATTAGTTTAAAATTATCACAACAGATGGCGCTATCTTATGCGAAATTCATTATATTGACAAAAATGTAGTCTAACATTTTTTAGCAAATTCTGAATGTTGAACCGCTTATGAAGAAACATGTATTTATTTATTTAAAGATTTGAAGTGACCTTGGCAAATTATTATCTAAATCTTCCTTGTTAATCACTGTATCTGTTAATTGTAGATTTTAAAAAAAGACTTGTAAAAGAGCCCTTGGCGGCCTATTTGCAAAATAAAGTTTTGAATTTTGAATTACAATCAATTTTGAATGAAAACCGCATACAACTCCGTTCGGTAGTTATTGAGTTTATCGCCAATATAGATAGACTTGTACGTGTAAATTGTAAATGAAATCTTTCAATGGTATTCTTATTACAGTTTATCTTATCCTAGTCTAGTGGGCCTTATACATCCCTTTTATGTATTTGATATAAGTATTCTTACTATATTTACATAAATACATAAATAAATCACGTCTTTATCCCTTACGGGGTAGACAGAGCCTAAGGTGACAAGACCTAAAGACCACGTTTAGCATGATTACTATATTTTTTCATTTTGAAAAAATGTCTTTCTGACAAGTCTCTTGCGGCGCATTCTTCTTGGCAATGATGGTCTTTCCGAATGCGCTGGTAGTTTCAAAAAAGACATGTTGTAAATGAGCATTTGACGCCCAATTTGCAAAAGAAAATTTTATTTTTTCATTATTATTATTTTTGGTCTCTACGGATACACTTCGACCCATTCGTGGATCTTTTGAGAAATTACCCCTCCATCGCTTTTAGCACCTCATTCATGAATGGGGTGATTGGGCGCAGTGGTAGTGCCTTGAAATCTCCTGGTTCAAGGTATCCAGTAGACAGAGCCTAAGGTAACAAGTACCTACAGGCACATTTAGCAAGATTGTGGGCGTATAGGTGGAAAATGGAATCAAAATAGTGATTATTTTTGGTTATAATTTATTTTACATTTATTACTCTTCATAAATTAACCACTCACGCAGGGGCTTAGATCAAAATAAACATGAGAGTAATAAACTTTGACATCAAATAAATAATAAGGTTGGGGCTTTTTATAAAACACTAGCTGTTTTCCCTCACTCGGTTTGCGGAGAGTTGATTTATCGCGCGCCTGCGGAAATCACAAAACTTATCAAATACATTTTGAACGTAAAAAATTCAGACGAATTCATTAACAACACCATGTTTAGATCATCACTTCTTTTGAAAAATGATTGATGCTTCACTAACTGCCTCACTTATTAATTCGATAACAAGGGCTTCCCACGGACGGCTTCCGAACCAAAATCCGTATGTTTGGCTAACAACCATCATCCATCGAACATCAAATAACGTAATTATTTGCTAAAAGCATTTATTATCTATGGAGGGACGCGATGCCGCGTGGCCGCCATATTATCGAACTCACCACCAACCACCCCTAAATTATTCGTAACACCTTATCGCTATTCAAATAGAGAACCAAATACTTTGTTCACTAGTTTCAGAACAGCAATATTAACTTTGCTTATGCACGGATCGCCACGCGTCCTTTTCATTGGTATCTGTTTGAATTTGGAACCCATTTGAATGCTGAATTTGTTTTTCATCAGCCAGTTCTTCTTTACGTTTGAGCTGTCATTAAGTGTGTTTCTATTGTCGCTTCGATATTTGGTGAAGAGATTTTTCGGTCACCGACTTCGAGTGGGGTGGGAAATGTGTTGAAGATTTATTTTGGCGTCTCTAATGAGACCATTGAAAGCTTTGGGATGGATAGAAGCATAAGTTTGTTACTTTCACTATTATTATACGCCACAGATTATAAAAACAGAAATAGTCGCCATTTTGTTGTACAGCACAATAAAATGTCACACTTGAATACTAGAACAGCACTAAATCATGTTTCAAGTTCTATGGAAAAGGCAATGTCATTTCTAACAATGAAACTACCATCAAGTAGCTTGTTACGCTTCTCCTAATTATTTAATTCAAGTACATCACAAACTAAATTATTCGCGTAGGGGACCACAAACATTGGGATCACGACTATATACCCCCGTGATAAAGTACTAACTGGAAACCCGACAGAAAATCCAACGTGTGTGTCCAATAAATTCAGAATCATGCTGACAACCGTCTGTTTTGTCATTGCTAATAGGCTACGGCTTCCAAAACTTATGTCACCCATCACATTATCATCATCATTAAACCACAAACCCTGCACACCTGACTTCAGAATTTCATTTTCCTTAACATCACATTTGGTTGTTGCGTCGTTTTCAAAATCAATAGCATTAGTATTATCATCTCTATAGTTTTGATTCGTGTCTTTATTTCAATACGTTAGGGTTGATTTGAGATTTAGCGTTGTACAGTCACTTACGTCTTTTGTTGTTTTCGCAACTGTATCCAGATGGGAATCCGAGTATAATGCAATATCATTTGATAGTGGAACGAATGAAACGGGTTTGATGCTTCATAAATAGGGATTTGAATTTGTTTCGAGATGTTTGCAAAAGTTTTGATCACGTTAGATGCGGTGTTGATGGCGTTATTGTAAATTAAAAATGCTTAGTGAGCAAAAATAAAACTGATGGATTTCTAGCCGCGTCGCCTATAACATGATTCCTAAGGTTTTCATAACTGGTACATACTATGTTTTTTCTCTACTCCCAGACCAGCATGGAAACCATATATCAAATGCATCATAAATAAGAGTAGGTATCTATAGAAATAACCTGTTGTAATATTTCGTGTAAACCCCTCGTGTTCCCAATTATAACTGATTCAAATTAAGCCCCTCCGATAAATCTATTTTCGTCTTTTCGGAAAACGAATATTCTAAATAAATAATTTCTGCCGTTCTGTAATACCGTTTCAATAAACGTAAATATTCGATCATTTCGTTATTAAAGGATTGACCTTTTCCGTGCTTTAATAAGTTAGGGAATGAGAAAAACAAATGACTCAGCCTTCAGGTAGAATAGATTGACGAGTTATTTGATTTACATAAGAAAGAAATGCCGGAGAAAAACTAAGGTTACTTTTAACTTTGCTATATTTTATCAAAATACATTTGCCTTCCTACATTCAAATTAATAAGGGCTCCAAAAGGATTCATTTCGAAGATATTTCCACATATGCCGGTCACTTGCCTCTGCCAATGTCCCTGCCTTGTTGGAACCAACGGGCATCGCTAGGGACGACGGCAAGATACCGGACGGTATGTCTATGATTCCGTGGAGTGTGGGACGTGCGTTGGTGTGGGATGCAACGTGCGTAGACACACTAGCCTCGTCTCACCTTCGCGGAGCCACGAGTAGAGCAGGCGCGTCTGCAGAAGCGGCCGAATTAGGCAAGATAAATAAATATAGGGGTCTCAGCACCGAGTATAACTTTGTCCCTTTCGGTGTTGAGTTGAGACCCTTGGTCCGTGGAGTCCTAGCGCTAATAGCCTCTTCAATGATATTTCGAAGAGGCTAATAGACGCTAGGGCCGCTACGGGTGACCGCAGAGCTGGCAGCTTCCTTGGACAGCGTATTAGTATCGCTGTCCAAAGAGGGAATGCTGCCAGCGTCTGTGGAACAATGTCACGGGGGCCCTTCCTTTTTTAATTATTTTATTTTAAGATAAGTTTAAGGTTTTAATTCGTTTTTAATTTGACAGTTTAATTTGTTTGAATTCCCCTTGTATATAAAATAAATATTTCCACATATAGGCAACGTAAAAGTAAGGTGCTGACATTGACAACAGGAGAAGTAATTATGCATATTGCTTTTGATAAAAAAGAGTTCTCTATAGCTAAGCAAACTGCAGCAGCACGACGGTGTAGGCGAGCACGGCAGCGAGCAGCCGCGGCGTCAGCGCGGCGTCCACGCGGAACAAGCCCCACACGGACAGCTTCCGGAACGCTGCGCGGTTGTAGCGCACCACGTTCTCTATAGCAAAGCAAACTGCAGCAGCACGACGGTGTAGGCGAGCACGGCAGCGAGCAGCCGCGGCGTCAGCGCGGCGTCCACGCGGAACAAGCCCCACACGGACAGCTTCCGGAACGCTGCGCGGTTGTAGCGCACCACGTTCTCTATAGCAAAGCAAACTGCAGCAGCACGACGGTGTAGGCGAGCACGGCAGCGAGCAGCCGCGGCGTCAGCGCGGCGTCCACGCGGAACAAGCCCCACACGGACAGCTTCCGGAACGCCGCGCGGTTGTAGCGCACCACGTTCTCTATAGCAAAGCAAACTGCAGCAGCACGACGGTGTAGGCGAGCACGGCAGCGAGCAGCCGCGGCGTCAGCGCGGCGTCCACGCGGAACAAGCCCCACACGGACAGCTTCCAGAACGCCGCGCGGTTGTAGCGCACCACGTTCTCTATAGCAAAGCAAACTGCAGCAGCACGACGGTGTAGGCGAGCACGGCAGCGAGCAGCCGCGGCGTCAACGTGGCATCCACGCGGAACAATCCGCACACGGACAACTTCCGGAACGCCGCGCGGTTGTAGCGCACCACGTTCTTGCAGGTCCTGGGCAGGTCTGTAACAAACAAGCGAGTGGTGATAGTGACACAAATGTGATATTAACAGTGGTGATAGTAACTGTGTAAATTTGGCACTAATAAATATTATTGGATAACGTTACGAGAAGATGACGGGGTGATTTGGACGCATATCAAGTAGAGTGGCAGGAGAGAATACCCTCGACCGGGATGAGTGGCAGAAAAAAGGGGAGGCCTTTGCCTAGCAATAGGGCACTCAGTTGGGCTAATATAATAATAATAATAATAATAATAATAATAATAATAATAATAATAATAATAATAATAATAATCCTCGGATAGTCAGGAGGTTCCTCTCTCTGTCGCCCTGACCACCGGTAGCTTAGGCCTCGCCTCGCTGCCGGCGGCACCCTAGGTTAGGTTTTTATAATGTTTTTATATTTTGTATTAATATTGTTTTATTACTTGTTATATAAATATTGTAAAAACCTAACTGGAGATGAAAATGCTGGAACGTGATCATAAACCATTTGAAATGAAGTGTCATATTGTGTGTCTTTTGTACTTTCTCTTGTCACCGATTTTCCTTAAGATATTACACTAGTTTATTATATTACTAAATAACTGTTTCATTACTCATTACACTTTAAGCTGATTTCAGTGCCTGATTCTTCAATATCGAACAACGTGCAGCAAAAAGTTTATGAAAAGAAATTCCATTTAAACTGCTGTTTCTGTAATAAAAGTGTTGGGGATCGAAGAGAATATTATATATGGATGTATATAAACTCTTTATTGTGCATAACAAACAAAAGACAAATACGATTGACAAACACTGAGATACATGCACAAAGGCGGACTTATTCTTTCACTCTAATAGCCGCAACAATTTGTAAATCTACCGCATTAGCTACAAAGATTCAATAAACTAGCATAATAATTCAAAACATTTTAGATTTTTTGAATAAATTCACTGAACTGGCTTTTGGATTCAACATAGTCTTAAGGCTCATTTAGAGACATGCAAGAATATAGTTATATAATATAGAAGCATTATAGTTACATTGCGAAGTTTAACAGATCGATTGCATTCGGTATACCCCGGCAACCCGCAATGTAGGTAATGAAATTTGCATGCAATTCCTGCATGTACATTGTCCTTGATATGGAAGAAGAGCTCATATAACAAACGTTAAAAATAGAGCTGAATATAAAATTAAAATTTCATGTTATTAAATGGGATGTCAGAATATTAAGCTTAAAAATATGTGTCCTAAATAATTATTTATGAAACAACATAATTACAACGTGCAGACAAACAATTCCTAAGAGCAAACATCTAAAGCAGAGGCGTTCATATTGCATTCGATTTGAATGAGTTCTCTATAGCAAAGCAAACTGCAGCAGCACGACGGTGTAGGCGAGCACGGCAGCGAGCAGCTGCGGCGTCAGCGCGGCGTCCACGCGGAACAAGCCGCACACGGTCAGCTTCCGGAACGCCGCGCGGTTGTAGCGCATCACGTTCTTGCAGGTCCTGCGCAGGTCTGTAACAGACATACGTAAATATTGAAAACATATGCTCTGGTAAACATTGTGACCATGGCAAGCCACGAATCACCTCGTGAAATTGGTAGTCTATCTAATCAGCCCACATCCACCCACTGCTGAGTAAAAGCCTCTTCATTTTCACGCCACTTTGCTCGGTCCCGTGCCAGTCTCATCCACAGTTTTCCAGCCGAGTGACAGATGTCATCTGACCAACTGCCCACTGACCTTCGACCCAGTCTTGGCAACCACTGTGCCTGACTTAAATCTGTGAAATTGGTAGTAAAACCAAGAATACTCGAAGAAGTTTTTTTTTTAATCCGTTAATGTCTTATCTTGTGATGGATCAAAGTTGTGTTCTAAACTTTTATGGTGTTGTGGCTATTACGGTGCTAGAAAATAAATTGACTTTTGTACCTGATTTTTCAATGCTGAACAACGTACAGCAAAAATTCTCAGCAACCTCAACGTTTTCATAGAATTTTTCACAGGCCATGCTAAGATTGCAGAGCAGAACTGTACACTTTGCTACCCACATAAATGATATTACCATTGTCAATTTTAATTCCATCTAAAAAAACAGAAATCATAGTTAAGACTGGCTATTTTTATTCTACTTCTCACAAAACATGACTATGTATGTAAATGGAAGTTTTTGTTTTATTTTTGGCCTCAAAATACTGTTTTTGTCAGATACTATTGCCAGCCCTTTGGTCCCTAGTAGAGTCTATCAGGTGCCTTTTGCATTCTTTGACGAGTGTATGCGCCAAGACTCCATGGACTCAAGTTTTCATAACATAATATTCTGAAGGCACGTTATAGAAAAAAGTGGTATCTGCGTTCAATATGTCTTCTTCATGCATTTAATTTACATATACTAATCGTTTCCACCAGCCGCCGAAGCGTTGATAATCACTGAGGACAGCTCGTAGGAAGGTTGAAACACTTGTCCGGATTTTTTTAACAGGAAGTAGTATTACTTTTGACTGTCAGTTTGTCTGAGATTGTGTCGGTTAATTCAATTTCTAAGGTGGAAGTCGGGTAAGTCAGCATAAATTAAATATTCCGTACAAGCACAGCTATACGTAACGAACCGACTTTACTTCGAATAGCAAAATCAAACTTAAATTATTTACATTAAGTTTGACCGCATTTTAAACTCTGATGTTTTACTATTAAGATAACTTTTACTTACTGATCGGTGAAATGTTTCAAGTTCAAGAATAAACTGGACCACTTCCAAAATATTTGTAAATACTTCAATTTTGTAATAGATAATCTGTAATAAGAATTGATTAAATAAAATAATGTAAATTATCATAACATGACTGCTGTATAAATATTTTGCCTTACATTAACTCGAAACCGTCATTAAGAATTAACCAATAGATCGGATAGGATTGTCAAACAATTTTCAGGGGAATTTTTTTTGAACTTTGTGACTTACCTTAGTTTTTAAGATATTTATGAATTATTACGTACCGCAAAACGGAAAATAGTCCCCGTGAGACGAAACAATTTCATAATATCTATATATGCATCCAGCATTTCGTTTCCTGACATCTTTTGACCATCGATCGCATCTTGAGTTACATAGTATTGGGCATTTTTATACAATATCATTTTCTTGCGCCACAAAGTTAGCACGTCACTGATCATTTGTACAATTCTTGACATGTAAATGATTTGAAGATCAAACAAGAATGTAGGGAGACAAAGACATATATGAAATATATAATCCGTTTCAAGAAAAATGGTTGTCACTAAAACATCGGTTAAGTAGAAGACCCCAATACAGGTAACATGAATCCAGTTCCAAAGCTTCAAATTAAACATTAACATCTTTCTATTCAGATTGATTGTGTTGAGAACATGTTGAAATTTGACGATAAGTAACACAATGTTACTACTCTGCATCACGCTGACGATGTACAGAATTATACAAGCAATGCTAACACTGAAGAGGTCATACCAAAGCCTAATTTGTAATGAGACTGAATTATTCATTGCATCCACGAAACTGCTTTTCTTCATGTAGCAGTAACCGGAAGCAAACACTAAAGACATTGCACCGATAACAGGCTTGATATGCATAATTCCATAATTCGGCGTGATGAAATTATTAATAACAGTGAAGTTGGAAAGCAAACATATTTTCTGAAGAATGATTAAGGGACGCAGCGTTGCTTGGACGTCTT
Source organism: Pandemis corylana (assembly GCA_949127965.1). Classification (NCBI taxonomy): domain Eukaryota; kingdom Metazoa; phylum Arthropoda; class Insecta; order Lepidoptera; family Tortricidae; genus Pandemis; species Pandemis corylana. Next base: position 1,423,408 of record OX421860.1, read on the forward strand.
TATCGATGATGTTGTTGAGTAACCATTCGGTTGCTTTCCGGGTGATACTCATTTTTTATCGTTTATACGAATCCATTACGCGTCCCATTGGCAAAGGCCTTCAGTTCAAAATGTTCTCCAATAATTTCAACGTTAAAAACTATTTTAGAAGCGAATAAATATATTGCTAGTACCTACACACAATTAGGTTAATTGGACGTCTAATAACCTTAAGTACATTTACAGCCCTGGACTTAACAACAACTTTCTCGCATACACGAAAAACCACACACTTAGCATAATTAAATAGAGTATTTATAAAAGAATATGGACTCGCTAGAAATACGAATTGTATTGCAAAGTAATCGGGTGATCATCAAAAAAAGTCTTCATAGCTAACATGTGAACACACACAATAATTAATAGCATTTGATTTCTCTAAAGGAAAGCAAACTGTAGCAGCACGACGGTGTAGGCGAGCACGGCAGTGAGCAGCCGCGGCGTCAACGTGGCATCCACGCGGAACAATCCGCACACGGACAACTTCCGGAACGCCGCGCGGTTGTAGCGCACCACGTTCTTGCAGGTCCTGCGCAGGTCTGTAACAAACATGCGAGTGGTGATAGTGACACAAATGATGTAACTTTGTAAATTTGGCACTAATAAATATTATTGGATAACGTTACGTGAAGATGCCGGGATGACTTGGACGCATATCAAGTAGAGTGGCAGAAGAGAATGCCCTCAACCGGGATGAGTGGCCAAAAAAAGGGAAGGCCTTTGCCTAGCTATAGGACACTCAGTTGGGCTAATATAATAATAATAATAAAACAAATTAATTTAAATAATAAAACAAATTCATCCAATAATAATAACAACATAACCTTGTAGCCAGGATTATTCACCAGCAACTTGCTCTTTTATTCGGTCTTGTGGACTTCGAAGTGCCCTACTATATAAGTACACACCTGCACCAGTTCTTGACACGGACAGGACTATTGTCGCCAATAAACCTGATATCGTGCTGATAGATCGATCGAAGCGCCAGGCAGTGCTCGTAGACATCACAATCTCCCATGACGTGAACCTCGTGAAGGCCGAGAAGAACAAAGTCAGCAAGTACCTTGACTTGGCTCACGAGGTTACCGTCATGTGGCCTGTTGATTCGACGATAACTGTCCATAGTCATTTCGGCAAACGGTCTAATAGCGAAGAGCCTTGACCAGCACCTTAAAAGGCTCTCGCTAGGTAGTTGGGTCAAGGGTCAGACACAGAAGGCGGTAATCCTAGACACGGCGCGGGTAGCCAGGAGGTGTGGGTGGAGAGGTGTACTCCAACGTGGCGCGTCCCTGGGTGGTGGATAAGGGAACATGCCGCTGGATTTTTTATAGAGGTTTTCTCCTCACAGTCACTGCAGTAACCCGCGGCCTCAGCATTCGGAACGCCAAGGTTACGCGTAGCCACGGTCGGCAGCCCCCTAGGTTAGGTTTCTATAGTGCTTTTATATTTTGTTTTATTACTTTTTATATAAATATTGTAAGAACCTAACTTAAGATAAAAGAAATATACAGAAAATAATAATAATAAACGTTCCGAGCAGCAAAAAGGTATATGTTGGCGCGATTGATATTAATGCCATCTAGTGGTGGAACTATAAACGTTCGGAGATTGCATAAATCGTAACAGCTAGCTTCCTACTTCTCTTAAGACGCCATCTAGCGATGTTTGTTGTAATTATCATTGGAATTCACTCCGTGGATCAGGGACGTTGGGCGACCGGTAGGGGGGTTCTCACGATAGCTTGACTGGTGTACTTTTGGTCCGACCGCCGAGCCGCCCAGCCGTCTAATTGGTGAGCGTATCCACCTGAACCACTTTTACTGTTTAATTATTATTGTTGTCTTTTGTGTGTCTACCCTCTATCTAAAAACTTAGCTAGTTAGTGAATTGGCCCGCGTTCGTGCTTCGACTATGGAGGGCCAAGATGAACCTGCTGCTGATAACCGTGCAGCTTCACCAATATTCTTACCTCATAACTCCGACATAATATATTTCTTAATAAACATTTCGACACAAATTACTACGTCTTGAAATTGTTAACTTGGAACAAACGTGTCAATATAATTGAAGAATTTTGACTTTTTTATTAAAAATTTAAGAAGCTTACTCGTAATTTTCTTACGTTACTATAAAACAAATTGACTTAAATACCTGATTCTTCGATGTCAAATAATGAACAACAAAAATTCTCCGCAAATTCAACGTTTTTATAGAAATTTTCACAAGCCCTGCTAAGACTGACGAGCAGAATTGTGCACTGTGCAAGCCTCGCAAAGACCTTTGTTCGTAGCATCCACGATTCCATCTAAAAAACCATTTGTAATTAGCTTTAAGAGTGACGCACTAGACAAATTAATATATTTGACACAAAAAATAAACTATATCCTTAAGTTTAAAGTAACTAGTAACTTTTTCTTCGAAAAACTAACATTCTAATAAGGAATAAACGTATTTTCTTTTTAACATACACATACATACACATATCACGTCTGTATCCCTTACGGGGTAGACAGAGCCTACAGGCCACGTTTAACATGATTGGAAGTGACTAGGTAGAAAGGGGAATCAAAATAGTGAAGGGTTGCTAGCCGCATCGCCTATAACGTGATTCCTAAGAATTTCGCCTATTCTCTCGATGGGCTTTTACTATCTGCGCGGGACGAGAAGCAACAACAACATTCTATGTTTTTCCTGTGCTCCCAGACCAGCACGGAAGACTTATTTGAGATAGTTTACTACAACATTAATAATTTTAACACAATGCTTTAGATTATAACAGCAGAAGAACATTTTTTTTTATTCATAAAAAATATTATGGCTATTGAGTGGCCAGTAACAATTTACACTTCAAAGAACAAAAAGGTATTTATGTCACGAACATAAATTTCTTTTTAATAAGACTTCAAATTGAGACACAACCAATTTAAGGCCTGAAATTGATTATTATTTTTCGCTGAAAATGATAGTGAAAATGATTTTGCTATTTAGTGGCCAGTTACAATTTACGCTCAAAAGAACAAAAAGGTTTTTATGTCACGAACATAAATTATTTTTAATAAGACTAAATTGAGACGCAATCAAGTAAAGGCCTAAAAGTGATCATTTTATTTTGCTGAAAATGATAATATAACGTTGATAAGCTTGGTTTAGAGGTCAATTTTATAAATAATAACGTATACTTGAAAACAAACAACAATACAGTCATAACATAACTTACGGCAGGCTCCAAAGGGTTCAATCTTTCAAAATCAAGAATATATTGGATCGTTTCCAAGATATAAATAAATAGTTCAAGCATATAGTAGAACACCTAAAAATAAATTTAAAACTATAACAGTTATTTTGCGACTCCTCAACCAGACATGTAAAATAGCTACGTCAGTACGACACACAAAATATACATGCGATACTCTCCTTTTTCCGCCTCTGTATAAATCAACATAATTATTGTCACATTGCCCCAAACAAGATTAAACAAGGTTCACAAGCATTCGACCGATAAACGTTTGCCGAATCTGTTTGACGAGCAACTCATTTGACAACCCTTTATTTTATGCTAATTAATTTCAAACTATACATTTGACAAACGTTTAGAAGTTTAATGACACCCCCAACAAGATTCTAACATTCCAACTCTCAACGAGTTCATTCTTAAAGCTATTTTTGAAGCTAAGCTTTCGGTGTCAACGGTAAATGCGTTAGCGTCTTGTGTAGTGGTAAACGCGTTAGCGTCTCGTGCAGTGGTAAACGCGTTACAGTCTTGTAAGGTTTTATTACGATCTGTGTACTTAAGTCATGTCAATTTAAACGGAAGCGAAGCGGATTTTTCATTCGGCATGTGTATAATTATATTTAACAATACGTAGTTAGCGGGTCAATTGTTTTTAGTTTACAGATGCAGAAAGAAATTATTTTTAGAATTTCAAAGATAAAGTGTCTTTTAAGGAAGCAAGGACGCGTTAATAAACAAGAAATTAAATGAAAAATGAAATGAAATGTTTTTATTCCAGAGTTGCATCCATATTACAAAATAAAATATTAAGTGAAAATTTAAATTAATTAAATGTCTTAAAATCAACTAAGTTAAATCAAATTAAATTAAATTAAAATAAATCAAATCAAATCAAATCAAATTAAATTAAATCAAATTAAAATTAAAACCAAAATCAACATATACTTTTACACTAGGTATACACCAACCAACATCGCGGGTTACCCCTATCCCGTGACGATTGGCTTATGGTATGTCCTCCAGCGCTCATGGCTGGCGTCCCACTCCCTCACTGCCGTAAGCAAAGCGTTGGAGGAGGCGTAAATTGCCTTTCTGGCGGAAGCTGTCCTCGCGCAAGAAAACTAGCATCTTTTTTTACAAAAACCTTTTGCTTTAAACTTCAATGTATAAGGTATTTTAAGGAGATACTTACAGCAAAACGAAAGATTTTCTCCGATAGACGGAACGATTTCAATATGTCTTTATATGCATCCAGCATTTTGTTTCCTGATAGCTCTTCATCGTCAATTTCCTCTTGATGTGGATTGAAATGTGCATTCTTATAAAGTACCATTTTTTTGTGCCACAAAATCAAGATGTCGCTTATCATTTGCACAATTCTTGACAAATATACGATTTGTATATCAAACAAGAAAGCATGAAGATTCAGTGCCACACGAAGAAAATAATCCATTTGCATAAAAAAATCTACCACTAATACATCGAACAAGAAGAAGCTGATAATAATTAAAATATGAATCCAGTTCCAAAGCTTCCAATTAAGCATTACCATCTCTCTATCCAGATTGATCGTGTTGAGAACGTACTGCAATTTGATGACAAGTAAAACAATGTTACTGCTCTGCATCACGTTGACAATGTAAAGCATAGAAGAAAAAAAAGATATACGAATAAAATCAAACCAGACCAAAATTTCTACCACAGCCGATGTATCCAACTTATGTATATTATTGCTTTGCTTTACGAAGCGGTAAACATTTACTAACACCAAAGCTATAACACCGATGACAGGCTTAATTTGAAATACTGAATAATTTGGCGTGATGAAATTGTTGATAATAGTGAAGTTGGATAGCAAACATATTTTCTGTAGTATATTTAAGGGGCGCAGCGTTACTTGGACGTCTTTATCGATGATGTTATTGAGTAAACACTCAGTTGGTGTCCTGGTTATATCCATTTTATACCGTTGGCCCGAATCTGTTGCGCGTCAAACATGTAATAACTTCATGATCAAAATATTCTTCAACAATGTTATTAAAAAGAATTAAACCAAATGAAAATATTGCATGTTTACTCAGTAAAAATGATTGGACGTAACCATCAATATTGTATGATCTAAAATATAATTTTCTGATAAAGAATGAAATAGAGTATACAAAATAATCACTCATTTATTTGTTCATACGTGGTACAAAGAAGACGATTTACAGACTATCGATTGTGTATGACAGTAAACGCATGTAAATTCTAACAATGTTGTGGGTATCGCTTGCACAAAATCAATAAATTATCTTTCTATATTCTAAATTAGCAATGTTACTTGAATGCTCTTGAATTGAAAAGTAAGCCTAATACTATATAATTATGCAAAGCCTGCTTTAACTTAACATGAAAATGAAAATGAAAATGAAAATGAAAATGAAAATTTATTTTTGCAAATTGGCCGCCAGGGGCTCTTTTACATGTCTTTTTGAAACTACCAGCACATTCGGAAAGACCATCATTGCCAAGAAGAATGCGCCGCAAGAAACTTGGCAGAAAGTCATTTTTTCAAAATAAAATACAGTAAGAATACTTAAGTTCTACTTAAATTAAATACATTTATAAAAGGGATGTATAAGGTCCCCGAGCCTTAAATTATATTAATCTATAAATAGTAGAGATGTATAAAGTCTCTACTAGTCAAAAATAAAAAACAAAGAAAAGAAAAGTTCAACCGTTGTTGCTAACAATCGTTGTTGCTAATTCATTAAATATTCTGTGTCATCACAAAGATACTTTTTGTCAAAAATGCTGCTCTGGATGGCTAACATCTAATTTTTCAATGTCGAGGTATTCTATTTAATGTTGAGAATTGGTGCTTTATTACACATAAACGGATAAATCACGTATAAAAAGTCGAGTGATGCTCGACATATTTCGTAGTTCTTTCTTCGTTTCGCTGCCGTTGGGGCGAGCGCTCCAGGAAGGAGGACTACGAAATAGTCCGAAACATGTCGAGCATCACTCGACTTTTTATACGTGAGTTATCCGTTTATGTGTAATAATGATTAAGTCTCACGGTAGTTTCATGTTGAATAAATACAGCACTTCAGTTTAAATACGTAAACGCAGCTTTGTATTATCAATTGGGAAAACACTTACTTAAAAATATGTATGCATAATTGTACAAGTGGTGAAATTACAAGTATATGAAATAAACAAACTTGGAAATCCATTACATTTGCTAACACAATTCTAGGTGATAATATGCCGATTTAAAACAATACTAAAATATTCTCGAAATGCAAATTCGGCTGTTGATTACGGATAGTAAAATTTCTTACACTTCAAAACATCTGCATCTTTCTATTCAGAAAAAGAGCTCATATAACAAAAATCAAAATTATAAACTGAATTTTTAGTTAAAATTTTACGTGACGTGACGTGAGCACCTCAATCTCAATAAATAGAAAACTCACGTTAAACGATTTTTTGTAAAAATACAGAAAGTACAAACAAAAATCTTCTTAAAGGCATTATATGAAGCTGAAATGTTCTTTTATTATATAAGATTAGATGATGGTCTCTATAACTAGCAAAGCAAACTGCAGCAGCACGACGGTGTAGGCGAGCACGGCAGCGAGCAGCTGCGGCGTCAACGCGGCGTCCACGCGGAACAAGCCCCACACGGACGGCTTCCAGAACGCCGCGCGGTTGTAGCGCACCACGTTCTCTATAGCAAAGCAAACTGCAGCAGCACGACGGTGTAGGCGAGCACGGCAGCGAGTAGCTGCGGCGTCAGCGCAGCGTCCACACTGACAGCTACCGAAACGCCGCGCGGTTGTAGCACACCACGTTCTTTATAGCAAAGCAAACTGCAGCAGCACTACGGTGTAGGCGAGCACGCCAGCAAGTAGCTGTGGCGTCAGCGCGGCGTCGACACGGACAGCTTCCAGAACGCCGCGCGGTTGTAGCGCACCACGTTCTCTATAGCAAAGCAAACTGCAGCAGCACGACGGTGTAGGCGAGCACGGCAGCGAGCAGCTGCGGCGTCAGCGCGGCGTCGACACGGACAGCTTCCAGAACGCCGCGTGGTTGTAGCGCACCACGTTCTCTATAGCAAAGCAAACTGCAGCAGCACGACGGTGTAGGCGAGCACGGCAGCGAGCAGCTGTGGCGTCAGTGCGGCGTCCACGCGGAACAATCCGCAAACGGACAGCTTCCGGATCGCCGCGCGGTTGTAGCGCACCACGTTCTCTATAGCAAAGCAAACTGCAGCAGCACGACGGTGTAGGCGAGCACGGCAGCGAGCAGCAGCGGCGTCAACGTGGCATCCACGCGGAACAAGCCCCACACGGACAGCTTCCGGAACGCCGCGCGGTTGTAGCGCACCACATTTTTGCAGGTTCTGCGCAGGTCTGTAACACCAATGTAAGTAGTGATAGTGACACAAAAAAGCACAATTAAAGGAGGTGTAACTGCGCAAATATGTAATTGGTAAATATTGTGATTTAAGTTAAGAAGCTGGAAGTAGACGTAGTATTTTAGTTTCGTGAATAGTTTGGCCAAAAGTTTGTTTTTAGGCTCTTGTCTTTAAGCCAAACGTTATTAAGTAATGTAAATTGTTAATACAAAATCGTTTATTTTTTTTATTTTTTATAAAAATAATACATGGATGCTGTGTGACTTGCCTGCTAACAAAAAGGCTATATCCTGTAAGTGGGTTTTTAAAATTAAGACAGTGAGAAAGGAGTAATTGCTAATTATAAAGCTAGACTAGTAATTAAAGGATGCGCTCAGAATAAGGGATTTGACTATAATGATGTTTATTCACCGGTAATTAGATACTCATCCTTTCTCGTTAGCTGTGAAATTTGATTTGAATATAAATCAAATGGATGCCGTCTCAGCTTACCTTCAAAGTGGCATAGAAGAAAATACATACAAGTGTCATTCACCGAAATTTGAAGATAATAATACTCAAGTATGTTTATTGAAAAAGTACTTGTACGGATTAAAGCAAGCCACTAGACAGTGTAACAAAAAACTGGACAATGCTCTGATGAAAATAAACCTGAAACAGTCATTACTTGATCCGTGCATTCGTGACAGAATTAAAGACGAATATATAACTTTCCTAGATATGTGTTTAGAAGCTCTGTGAAGACAAAAAAGCATATTAAATATCATATTATCTGGTCATAATAATAGCTATGATATCATAATTATATTCTAAAGTTTAAAATGAAAGACTTAGAAGAAACTAAATATTGATTGGGTTTACAAGTTCATAGAGACAGGATGAATGGGACTCTGTGTATCAGTCAGAAAAAATCTATACAAGATATTTTGACTAAATTTGGAATGTCAAACTGCAAAAGTGTGAAAACACCCGATGTAAATTTGACCTCCTTAGAAAAGGAAAAGTCGATTTCAGATATAGTTCCTGCTCAACCTATTCTGGACTACTGCTCATCGAAGATGGGTTTATGGCCAAGGGAGGATATTGGAACGTGATCATAAACCATTTGAAATTAAGTGTCATAGTGTGTGTCTTTTGTATTTTCTCTAGTCACCGATTTTCCTTAAGATATTACACTAGTTTATTATATTACTAAATAACTGTTTCATTACTTTAAATGTTAATAACATCAATTTAATTTTAAAAATTCTGAATTTACTGCTCATTTTTAATTCAACGATGATTAAAAAATTATGCTATCATTAAAATTTAAAACGTAAACTTTTACACTTTAAGCTGATTTCAGTACCTGATTCTTCAATATCGAACAACGTGCAGCAAAAAGTCTCAGCAATTTTTACATTATGATAGAATTTTTCACAAGCAACGCTAAGACTGAGCAGCAGAATTGTAGACTTCACAAGCCATGTAAGTGCGTTTTACTCTTAGCGTCCAGGAATACATCTAAAAAAACGAATGATTAGTTTCTGTGTGAATCATTAAACAACTTACTTTATATTTGACACTAAAAACAGCATAATGCAACTTAACACTAAAAACCTCCCACGCAAAAAGACATATATAGTTTAAGAAACAACCCTTCATAATTTTAACACAAAAAATCCTTACATCTGCTCTCTGCTGAAATTGGCTCTCATATGAAAAAACCGCATGGAAATCGGTCTAGATTCGCTTGAGAGCTACGATGCCACAGACATTGAAGTCAAACTTATAACACCCCACTTTTTACGTCACGTGTTAACAATGGGTTTTACTACATTCTGTTACACTAAAACTGGGTGCACACAGCAATGTCCTGCACATTTTTTGTAGTATAAACCTTAACGAATAAATGGTGGCTCATATTTTGCGCACAGAACTATTCTTACGTTAATACTGCAATAAATCTTACACCGTTTATACATTTAAACAAATACTCACCGGACTTGAGAACTTCGTCAAAATTTTGCTTTAACATGAATAAAACTCTAACCTACCCGGTTGACCACGTCTTTATCCCATGCGGAATAAACAGAGCCTAAGGTAACGACACCTAAAGGCCACGTTTAGTATGACTGTGGGCGTGCAAGTGGAAAGAGGAATTCAAAAAGTGATCGGTGAATATGATTACGAAGATTTTCGCCCATTCCTTCGATAGGCTTTTAGCGTCTGCACGGGAGGAGAAGCAACTGGTACGTTCTATGTTTTTTTCTTTGCGCGTTTATAATCGAATAATATATGAAAAATGTACAGGATATTACTAGGTGAAGCCAGCCTTTCAAAGAAAACGTTTTTCTTAAAAAAAAACAGAATGAGTTAAGTCATACTTACTGTGACCACCAAAGGGTTTAATCGTTCGTAATCAAAAGTGAACTGGATCGTTTCCAAATTGTATGTGAATATTTCAATCATGTAATAAAATACCTAAAAATAAGTTTCAAACATCACATGCGAAGTCAAGGGACAAAACCGTATAACTAGCAATTTTTAAGAAAAAATATTTTAAAAGTTATGTCACATAAAATTTCAATTTGTTCAATAAAACATAAGAAGTTTGTTGATAATAACTAGTTAAGTTTCCTCTCTTTTTGCATATCCGTACGTTAAATATCATGCAATCCCAACTATGTATTATCATCACAACACACACTAACGCATTTCCAACTCTCAACGAGTTGATTCTCAAAGCTAAGCTTTCGGTGTCGACGGTAAACGAGTAAACATCTTGTGAAGTAGTAAACGCGTTAGCGTCTTGCGTGTAAACGCGTGTGGTGATAATTGGGTCTGTCTGACATAATGCTGATTCAGAGGAAATGGATAAGAGATTTTTAAAAATATAGAAGGAAAAAGTTTTTTATCTCAGCAGATATTAGTGCCCTAAAATTCAGCATTGTTTGTTACACCTTTAGAAAAATCTGTACTGTAATAACATTAAAGTACAGATTTTATCTACTACCACAGACAAGAAAGTACTGATAGTATACATGCAAACATACATAAATCATGTCTTGATCCCTTACGAGTAGACAGAACCTAGTATAATTGGTTGTAATAATGCTGGTCATTTCCCTACTGCTTCTTAACCCATTTTTGAGTACTTATGATATTTGGGAGTAGATAAAGTACCTAATGTATGTAACTGAACATAATTAGGCCTTATTATGTAACTTATGGTTGCCTAAAATACTATTGGTAAAGATTCTTGGGAGCAAAGACGCTAAATGATACTAGTACTAGTATAAAATTTAATTTAAATGTTAATAAAGATAAAGATAAAGATAAAGATAAAGATAATTTATTCATAAATGTTTTACAAAAACAATGTTGTTTTAATGTTTTAACTTTCATGATTTTGTTATTAGTGATGCTTACCGCATAACGAAAATGTTTCTCCGCGAGACAAGTTGACGCCAGTATGTCTTTATATGCATCCAGCATTTTATTTCCAAACAATTTTTCATCATCACGTGCCTCGTAATTGAAATGTGCATTTTTGTAAAGTATCATTTTTTTCTGCCACAAAATCAAGATGTCACTTATCATTTGCACTATTCTTGACGCATAAACGATTTGGATATCAAACAATAAACCGTGAATAACAACGGCAATACGAAGAAAATAATCTATTTTTATTAAATAAGCCATAACGATGACATCAAACAAGAAGAAGCTGGTAACACTTATGATATAAATCCAGTTCCAAAACTTCAAGTTGAACATTACAATATCTCTGTCCATATTGATCGTGTTGAGTATATATTGCAATTTGACGATAAGTAAAACAATATTACTGCGCTGCATTACGTTGACGATGTACAGCATAGAAGAAAAAGAAACAATGCGGATAAAGTCGAACCAGACCAGCATTTTTATAACGGATGATACATCTAAGCTCTGGAAAACAATGCTATGCTCAAAGTAGCGGTAAACATTTGCAAGCACCAATACCACTATACCGATAACAGGCTTAATACGAGTATGAAACACGGCATAATTGGGTGTGATGAAATTATTGATAACAGTGAAGTTGGATAATAAACATATTTTCTGAAGTATGTTTAAGGGGCGCAGCGTTGCTTGGACGTCTTTGTCGATGATGTTGTTGAGTAAACACTCTGTTGGTTTCCTGATTTGAGCCATTTTATATCGTTAATCCGAATCCGTTGCACGTCGCACTGGTAATGGCTATAGTTCATAATGTTCTTCAATAATTTTATTACCTACTAAAACAATAATTGAAAGAGCTTGTACAGAAGTTGTTTGTTACTCAGTAAGTTGATTGGATGTTACCATTAAAGCCGCCTATAGAGTCCTCAATTTATGTTTTTTATTAAATAGAAAACACTTTTAGTTTTCAAATGATGGATTAAATAAAGCAAACAAACAACATACATATTTTAGTAATAGCAATGAAATGTAACGGTAGTGGCCTTTTTTTATGTCATTATAAAGTACATAAAAAAACAGTTTTGAGTAACAATACAAATTATTTTGCAATAAATATATATTGGTGCATTCAAAGCGGATTAAGTATATATTTACAAAATGTTTTGTATTACTCTACCTATATTTTTATCTTAGGAGCTATAATTTAACTACTAGACATAATCAAAAGTTTATGAAAAGAAATTAGATTTAAACTGCTGTTCCTGTAGTAAAAGTGGTGGGGATCAAAGAGAATAAAATATTATGTATGGATGTATGTAAACTCTTTATTGTGCATAACAAACATAAGACAAATACGATTGACAAACACTGAGATACATGCACAAAGGCGGACTTATTCTTTCACTCTATAATAGCCGCAACAATTTGTAAATCTACCGCATTAGCTACAAAGATTCAATAAACTAACATAATAATTAAAACATTTTAGATTTTTGACATAAAATCACTGAACTGGCTTTTGGATTCAACATAGTCTTAAGGCTCATTTAGAGACATGCAAGAATATAGTTCTATAATGTAGAAGCATTATAGTTACATTGCGAAGTTTAACAGATCGATTGAATTCGGTTTACCCCGGCAACCTGCAATGTAATGGAACTTGCATGTAAGTTGTCCTTTATATGGAAGAAGAGCTCATATAACAAACATCAAAAATAGAGCTGAATATTAAATTAAAATTTCATGTTATTAAATGGGATGTCAGAATATTAAGCTTAAAAACGTGAGTCCTAAATAATTATTTATGAAAAAACATAATTACAACGTGCAGACAAAGAATTCCTAAGAGCAAACATCTAAAACAAAGGCGTTCATATTGCATTAGATTTGAATGTGTTCTCTATAACAAAGCAAACTGTAGCAGCACGACGGTGTATGCGAGCACGGCAGCGAGCAGCCGCGGCGTCAGCGTGGCATCCACGCGGAACAAGCCCCACACGGTCAGCTTCCGGAACGCCGCGCGGTTGTAGCGCACCACGTTCTTGCAGGTCCTGCGCAGGTCTGTAACAGACATACGTAAATATTGAAAACATATGCTCTGGTAAACATTGTGACCATGGCAAGCCACGAATCACCTCGTGAAATTGGTAGTCTATCTAATCAGCCCACATCCACCCACTGCTGAGTAAAGGCCTCTTCATTTTCACGCCACTTTGCTCGGTCCCGTGCCAGTCTCATCCACAGTTTTCCAGCCGAGTTACAGATGTCATCTGACCAACTGCCCACTGACTTTCGACCCAGTTTAGCTACCACTGTGACCGACTTAAATCTGTGAAATTGGTAGTAAAACCAAGAATACTCGAAGAAGTTTTTTTTTTAATCCGTAAATATCTTAACTTGTGATGGATCAAAGTTGTGTTCTAAACTTTTATGTGCTGTGGCTTTTACGGTGCTAGAAAATAAATTGACTTTTGTACCTGATTTTTCAATGCTGAACAACGTACAGCAAAAATTCTCAGCAACCTCAACGTTTTCATAGAATTTTTCACAGGCCATGCTAAGATTGCAGAGCAGAACTGTACACTTTGTTATCCACATAATTGCTGCTACCATTGTCAATTTTAATTCCATCTAAAAAAACAGAAATCATAGTTAAGACTGGTGGAAGTTTGGCCTCAAAATATGGTTTTTGTCAGATACTATTGCCAGTCCTTTGGTCCCTATTTATTAAGTCTATACTGCCTTTTGTATTCTTTGACGAGTGTGTGTATGCGCCAAGACTCCATGGACTCAAGTTTTCATAACATATATTGTGAAATCTCGTTATAGAAAAAAGACTTTGTTCAATGTTTCTTCATAATGCATTTAATTTACATATACTAATCGTTTCCATCAGCTGCCGAAGCGTTGACAACCGCTGTGGATAGCTCGTAGGAAGGTTGAAACACTTGTCCGGATTTTTTTAACAGGAAGTAGTATTACTTTTGACTGTCAGTTTGTCTGAGATAGTGTCGGATAATTCAATTTCTAAGGTTGGGTAAGTCAGCATAAACTAAATATTCCGTACAAGCACAGCTATTCGTAACGAACCGACTTTACTTCGAATAGCAAATTCAAACTTAAATTATTTACATTAAGTTTGACCGCATTTAAAACTTTGATGTCATAAGTCATAAGTCATTTATTCGTCGCTTTCATGTGTACATTGGATCTTACTAGGTAGCTAATAAATTTCCTAACATGAAACCCTGTAGCAGGGCACTGCAACATACTTAACCTAATAATGTGATTAATTTCTATTATACTTGATTTAAACTACTTAATAACTTATAAATATTTAACTTTAAATAACTTTAATCTACCTCTCGAAAATTTAAATTAACAAAATTACATAATTACATTCATGCTTTGGATTAAATACCTAATATTGAAATTTAGACTCGCAATTGAATTTATTAATAACGTAACAACAATCATGTCATATTAGTAGTATTTTATTGTGTTGTATTGAATCTTATACAAGTCAGATTTATTTATGAGATCAGTTTATCTAATGGATTACACGAAATCTAAATTATTGCAATTTTACTATAATATACCAAATCTACCTTTTATTAGCAATCGCATGATGTTTTACTATTAAGATAACTTTTACTTACTGATCGGTGAAATGTTTCAAGTTCAAGAATAAACTGGACCACTTCCAAAATATTTGTAAATACTTCAATTTTGTAATAGATTAACTGTAAAAACAATTGATTAAATAAAATAATGTAAATTATCATAACATGACTGCTGTATAAATATTTTGTCTTACATTAACTCGAAACCGTAATTAAGAACTAACCAATACATCTGATAGGATTGTCAAACGATTTACAGTAGATAATTTATGAACTTTGTGAGTTACCTTAATTTTTAAGATATTTATGAATTACTTACCGCAAAACCGAAAATATTCCCCGTGAGACGAAACAATTTCATAATGTCTATATATGCATCCAGCATTTTGTTTCCTGACATCTTTTGACCATCGATCGCATCTTGAGTTACATAGTATTGGGCATTTTTATACAATATCATTTTCTTGCGCCACAAAGTTAGCACGTCACTGATCATTCGCACAATTCTTGACATGTAAATGATTTGAAGATCAAACAAGAATTTAGGGAGACAAAGACATATATGAAATATAAATATATAATCCCTTTCAAGAAAAATGATTTTCACTAAAACATCGGTTAAGTAGAAGACCACAATACAGGTAACATGAATCCAGTTCCAAAGCTTCAAATTAAACATTAACATCTTTCTATTCAGATTGATTGTGTTGAGAACATGTTGAAATTTGACGATAAGTAACACAATGTTACTGCTCTGCATCACGCAGACGATGTACAGAATTATACAAGCAATGCTAACACTGAAGAGGTCATACCAAAGCCTAATTTGTAATGAGACTGAATTATTCATTGCATCCACGAGACTGCTTTTCTTCATGTAGCAGTAACCGGTAGCAAACACTAAAGACATTGCACCGATAACAGGCTTGATATGCATAATTCCATAATTCGGCGTGATGAAACTATTAATAACAGTGAAGTTGGAAAGCAAACATATTTTCTGAAGAATGATTAAGGGACGCAGCGTTGCTTGGACGTCTTTATCGATGATGTTGTTGAGTAACCATTCGGTTGGTTTCCTGGTGATACTCATTTTTTATCGTTTATACGAATCCATTACGCGTCCCATCGGCAAAGATCTTCAGTTCAAAATGTTCTACGTTAAAAACTATTTAAGAAGCGAATAAAAATATTGCCAGTACACACGATCAGTTTTATTGGACATCTAATAACCGTAAGTACATTTACAGCGTTGGACTTAACAAGAACTTTCTTGTATACACGAAAAACCACACACTTAGCATAATTAAATAGAGTATTTATAAGAGAATATGGACTCGCTAGAGATATGAATTGTATTGCAAAGTAATCGGGTGATCATCAAAAAAAGTTGACAACATGTCCCTAAGAGTTAAATGTAAGCAATCAAAATCTTTATAGCTAACATTTCACACACAAGAACTAATAGCTTTTGATTTCTTTATAGGCAGCACGACGGTGTAGGCGAGCACGGCAGCGAGCAGCCGCGGCGTCCACGCGGAACAAGCCGCACACGGACAACTTCCAGAACGCCCCGCGGTTGTAACGCACCACGTTCAGGCTGCTGGGAAATACTTGTGAAAACAGTAAAGTCCGCCCTCCTTATAACATTAAAAGTACGATCCCCAAGAGAAGAGCTGCTACACACACCTTACTTTTAGAAGCAGACGCTTTAGTGAACTCTCGTCCCTTGACATGTGTTACCGAAAACGCAGAGTATGAGAGCCTAACTCCGTTCCATTTCTTGATTGACACCTCTTCAAATCAGCTAATACCAGCCCGATTAGACGATGGAGCACTGAGGAAACTCTCATTGAGGAAAGAATGGCAAATGGTTCTTCGACTTACTGAAAATTTTTGGAGCAGGTAGCTTAAGGAATATCTGCCTAGTCTGAGGCCAAAGAAGAGCACAGGGAGTCAACACGAAAATCTTAAAGTAGATGATGTTGTCTTGGTGGTTGACCCAAATATGCTGCGAGGTGTTTGGCCGATGGGGCGCTTAGTGGAAGTATTTTCGGGCAGAGATGGCATTGTGAGAGTTGCTGACGTTGCTATCAAAGAGGGCACGCTGAGAAGGCCCGCCAGGAAGCTTGCTCGGTTGCAGACTGTAGTTGTGTAGCTACGCTACACGGGGGATGATGTGAAGGTTTAGAGTTTAGGTTTTGTATGATTTATGTTCAGTTTTGCTCTATGGTTTTGTGGCGGTAGAAGTTTTTGTTTTACTTGATATTACACTCAGATTTTGCCCAAAGCTGTCGCATTATTATTTAATACAGTCCTATCCACTATATTTATGAATCGGTGAATGTTTTTAACTTTAATAAGTAGTTCTGAGATGTAATATCTAAATTATAAATGCATACATACATACATAAATCACGTATTTATCCCTTACAGGGTAGACGGGGCCTAAAGTAACCAGACCCTAAAGGCCACGTTTAGAACGTTTGTCGGCGTATGAATGGAAAGGGGAATCAAAATAGTAATGGAATGCTAGCCACATCGCCTATAATACGATTCCTAATATATTCGATCATTCCCTTGATAGGCTTTTACCATCTGAGCGGGAAGAGAAGCAGCTGGTTGATTTGTTTGGTTATCTTTGCTCCCAGACCAGCACGGAAGTTAAAATAGTGATTTTAATAAATCCATTTTCTTTCTTTTTTTCAGTGTTACAGCAAGTCGGTTATTTTAGTCTAGAACTCGATTTCCGCCCACTTGTTTTCCTAAAAATCGAGGTTGTTTGTAACCTTCAGTAATAATTTGGTTAAAAAAGGAAATGTCAAAAAGAAACGAAAATGTAATTATTTAAAGTGTTTTCGGAGTATAAGTGAACGTTTTTATTTGATTAAAAAGAACTTATTTTTTGTAAAAACATTATGCTATGATGTCTAATCGATAGATACATACATAAATCACGTCTTTATCGCTTGCGGGGTAGACAGAACCGGTAACAAGACCTAAATGCCACGTTTAGCATGATTGTGAGCGTATAGGTGAAAAGGGGAATCCAAATAGTGATGGGTTGCTAGCCGCATCCCCATCGA
The DNA here is from genome assembly GCA_949127965.1 of Pandemis corylana. Classification (NCBI taxonomy): domain Eukaryota; kingdom Metazoa; phylum Arthropoda; class Insecta; order Lepidoptera; family Tortricidae; genus Pandemis; species Pandemis corylana. The sequence goes on from OX421860.1 coordinate 1,441,222, forward strand.
TAAAAGTAGGTATCCTGTCCTTCCACGGGACTTCTATAATAAATTCACTGGTTTAAGTGTTAAGATATAACAGACATGCGAGTACCATCACACTTTTGATTTATAATTTTAGCGGGGATTAACTTAGTATAAAACAAAGTCGCTTTCCGCTGTCTGTCTGTCTGTCTGTCCGTCCTATGTATGCTTATATCTTTAAGATTACGCAACGGATTTTGATGCGGTTTTTTTAATAGATAGTTTGGTTCAAGAGAAAGGGTTATATCACTACATAGTATAAAACAAAGTCGCTTTCTCTGTCCCTATGTCCCTATGTATGCTTATATCTTCAAAACTACACAACGGAATTTGATGCGGTTTTTTTAATAGATAGGGTGATTCAAGAGGAAGGTTTTTATGTATAATTCTACACAGACGAAATCGCGGGCAGAAGCTAGTTATAGATAAATTCAAGAGGGTTTACATAATATAACTACCAGAGCTGTTTCCCGCAACTTCGTCTGCATAGAATTCGTTTATCGCTATCCCACAGGAATTACGCAATTTTCCGTGACAAAAATATCAATATAATCTATCTATGTTCCAAATTTCATCCAGATCGGCGTGAAAGAGTAACAAACATCCATCCATCCATACTTACAAACTTTCGCGTTTATATACATTATAGTAGCATTCTACGCAGACGAAGTCGCGGGCAGAAGCAAGTACATTAATAAAAAGTGTCAAAATAATAGTTTTAGAGTCATAGTTTAGGTAAAAACCGGTGTGTATGCCTATCTCTCTCACTCTCTCTCTCTCTCGCTCTGTCTCTCTCGCTCTTAGGCGGGCTAACTGTGCTCGAGTGGAAGGGACGCGTGCCTTTCACGTTTTATGTCTGTCTCTCTCGCTCTTAGGCGGGCTAACCATGCCTCTCACTCGCTCTCATTGTGAGCGCATAACGTGAGCGGAGCGTAACGCAGTTTCTTGAAGTGTCACCCGGCAAACCAATTTATAAGACGTTGGTCACGTCAAAAACTCTAAATTTAATTTTCTGCCAAAAATGCCTAACTTTGGAAAAGAGATGATACTCTTCAAACTGCTGGAGCGTATTTTACCAAACATGGGTAAGAATAAGAACCACTGCAAGATAACTGGCTTTCGAACGAAAAAACCGCGTTGACATCAAACGTACACGCAGACAATGGGAATGGGCGAAAATCATAGGAATCATGTTATAGGCGATGAGGCTAGCAACCCATCATTGTGACGGCATTTTGATTCCATTTTCCACCTATACGCCCACAATCTTGCTAAATGCGGCCTATAGGTACCTGTTACCTTTGGCCCTGTCTACTCCGTAAGGGACAAAGACGTGATTTGTATGTGTGTGTGTGGAAACACATATCAAATCAAACACAAATCAAAGTCAAACGTATAACCCCTCTTTTGGTTTCGGGGTTAAAGTACGCGTTTAAGATCTATACATTTTTTAGTCTGTCTGGTAACGAATGCTAATTTTGGAAATTGAACGAAATACTTAACTACTAATGCTACTTTTACAGTTTGAAAACAAAAATAATGCTCCACGATGTACCTGCGCAGTATACCAATTTTAGTAGCGCGGGAAACTCTGGCGCTGTTATTGGTCGATCGATTTCGTACCAACAATGGCAAAATCGTGTAAGCGGGACAGAGCTAAGAATGCAAAGCAAGCAATACTCTGCCAGTTGCGCTTGCAAATAAAGTTCAATATAGATTATTTACACGTTCGGCTACCATCGGAAACTGGTCTGCGCTTCTCTGCGCAAACGAATACTGCCGATGCGCATTATATTTGCTGTCAAACTGTACTTTGTGGCGTCGTTCAGGGAAGGCTTGAGAAAGATATGGCTCACACCATCTCCTTAGATATTGTATGTGTGTACTCTTATTGCATTTACTATGTATGCATGTGTGTAATGATATTTAGTAGTTTGTTTTATGATTTGTTTCTTGTACTTAGATATTCTTCCATGCTGGTCTGGGAGCAAAGAAAAAACATAGAATATACCAGTTGCTTCTCTACCCGCGTAGATGGTAAAAGCCCATCGATGGAATGGGTGATATTCATATGAATCATGTTATAGGCGATGAGGCTAGCAATCCATCACAGGCTAAACGTGGCCATTAGGTCTTGTTACCTAAGGCTCTGTCTACCCCGTAAGGGATAAAGACGTGATTGGTGTATGTATGTATGTACTTAGATTATGTACGCTCTATTGTGGCTTTCACTATCTGGAATTTTAAACTCACACTTTGTCGGTCCATCGTTTAATGCTCCTCTCATCTACTCAAATGTTAACTGGTAGAGATCCCTTATAGGGATAAGTTCGCCTCTGTGCATATATTAATGTTTTTTTTTTGTGAATTGTATCTGTTGCTTTATATTTCACTACATAGTATAAAACAAAGTAATAATAATACTCCTTTCATCCACTCAAAGGTTGACTGGAAGAGATCCCTTAAAGGGATAAGTCCGCCTTTGTGCATGTATCTCAGTGTTTGTCAATAGTATTTCTCCTGTTTATTTTGCACAATAAAAAGTTTACATACATACGTACATACAAAGTCGCTTTCTCTGTCCCTATGTCCTTATGTCCCTGTCCCTATTTCCTTATAGCTTATATCTTCAAAACTACACATTGGATTTTGATGCGGTTTATTTTAATAGATATAGTGATTCAAAAGGAAGGTTTTTATGTATAATTCTACGCAGACGAAGTCTAAAAAAAAAGATAATTGTCACTATTCGAACCCATTATCCTAATAATTGATAACTAAACGATTACAACCAATCATAATCGTTACAACCCACAAGCACAATGGATCCCATTCGTCATACATCGAGACCCGTCGTTCACACCATAGATCCTCGATCAAAATGGCGGGGATCTATGGATCAATGGGCAATTCGTCTTGGCACTTGTACTTTTGTATTTATTGCACATTGTGTTTATGAATGAAATTGGGTTGAATGTTCTTAAGCGATAGATTTTGAGCACTTATCCGACTTCAAAGAAGCACTCGATCAAGTAGTTGTCAGTAAAAAAATAAGAAGTACGTGTTTTATTACAGTACCCGGACGTAAAGATCGCACTTCGGTCTTTGGAAAGAAATTGGCGTCAAGTAAATTAGAGCGAGACATCTCATCACTATCTCTAGCCTATATTCATCCCACTACTGGGCACAGGCCTCCTATCAGAACGAGAGGGCTTGGGCTATAGTTCCCACGCGGGCCGAATGAGAACTTCACACACGCCATTGAACTTTCCTTTACCGAAATCATTTCAAATAAATTACGAAAAACTCAGAGATGGGAGCCGAGAATTGAAACTTACTACCCTCTGATTGAGAGGCCACAGGACAAACCACTAGGCCACCACGGCTTTTTTAAACAATGCTTTACGAAGCCAAAATTAGCCGAAAAGAACGAGGTGCATTCTTTAAGGCCAGGTATTATATGTAACACTGCCGCCCGTGACTTCGTCTGTCCATTAAAACACACATACACATACACACATACACAAATCACGTCTTTATCCCTTACGGGGTAGACAGAGCCTAAAGTAACAAGAGCTACAGGCCACGTTTAGCAAGACACTGTGGGCGTATAGGTGGAAAGCGGAATCAAAATAGTGATGGGATGCTAGCTGCATCGCCTATAACATGATTTCTATGATTTTCGCCCATTCCCTCGATGGGCTTTTACCATCTGCGCGGGAGAAGCAACTGGTACATTCTATGTTTTTTCTTTGCTCCCAGACCAGCATGGAAGTCCATTAAAAACATCGACTTAAAACAGCTGGTGAGAAATAACCCAATGTAATTACAAGAGTCAAGTATCCTGTACTCTATTCAGGATATATTTAGAAGAATAATGGTTCTTTATACAACGACTAGCAGTTGCCCGCAACTTCGTCTGCGTAGAATTCGTTTATCGCTATCCCGCGGGAATCACGCAATTTTCCGGGATAAAAAGTAGCCTATGTGTTATTCCAGACTATAATCTATATATGTTCCAAATTTCATCCAGATCGGCCCAGTACTTTTTGAGCCTATTCATTACAAACATACAAACATACAAAAATAGGTACAAATCTTTCCTCTTTATAATATTAGTATAGATTTTTGAAAAGTCAATACTACATACAGTACCTACTTAGTCGTAGAAAAAGTAGTGTATAATAGTAAGTATTGCGGGTGGTAGGGCCTTGTGCTAGGTCCGTCCGGATCGCTACCACCATCTTACTCGCTAATCCTGCCGCTAAGTAGCAGTGCTTGCACTGCTGTTTTCCAGTGCGGAGAGTAAGACAGTCGGGGAAATTACGGGCACAAGAGGCATTGCATCTTAGTCCTCTAGGTTGGCAACGCATCCGCAATCCCTCCGGGGTTGCGGGTGTCTATGGGCAGTGGTGATCACTTACCATCAGGTGACGTACTTGCTCGTTTTCCTTCCTATTCATATAAAAAAAAATATATGCAGCGTTCTACAAGCAAGTCAAAAAAAGCTCGTGGCGTATTTCTTAACCACACCACTCGCCTTTTTTGACTCCTCTAATGCAACTGTGCATAAAATACTACAAGACCTATCGATTGCCACAACAAATCATATTTCGATCAAACAAAATTAGCCAGTAAAATCATAGACCGTGTAAAGTATAATTTATGTGATAACCCTTTTCTATAACCATAATAAAGCTATCATATTTAAAAACTGCTTACTTTCAAAAAATTAAAACGTCTCATGTCAAATACGTACGTCTTGCATTATGGTCTTTATACAGAGTTGTTAAGCTACTAATTCCATTGGGTATATTTTGTAGTAAGTTTATCTATTGTTAAGAATATCATAGTGGTTGTAACAGTTATTATTTGTTGGTGATTGAAGGGTTTGGGTATCGATTTTGACGTAACTTTGAGGAACGGTGCTCCGACCATCTGCTATTTAGGTGGAATACTAGCTTCTGCCCGCGACATCGTCTGCGTAGAATTGGCATTGTTCATTTTTTTTAAGCTGTGCTTTTAACACCTTTATTTGATAAAATGGACTATTTCAAGCAACTAATTTGAATATTATGCTTTTACGTAGCTTTGTTAATTAATAATAAATATTTTTTCGCTGTTTGATAATTCGTGAATTTAGACAGAATCCCAATCGCCTTCGTTCGGCTGGCTATAAAAAAAAACGGCTTTGTCTATGGCTTTGTTAGATTTGACAGTGACACGTGACAGTTGCCATAGCCAAACTTTTTTTTTCATTTTTGTGGCAAACATTCGATGCTGGATTCTGTCTAAAAACCCAGTCGTTCGGTCAAACAAAGGTTCAAAGTACTTTTACAAAAATATCTGCAATCATAAAGTATTTTTGAAATCGGACAAGATAAATCGGATAATTGATGGTTTTCCTCGAAATGGTTTTCGAATTGGAGCATACTAAAAAAAATGAACAATGCCAATTAGACTTAAGAACTGATGTTGATAATATACATACATACATACATATATCACGAGAGCCAAAAGTAACAAAACCTTAACATGATTAAGGCCACGTTTAGCATGATTAAGGCCGTATAGGTGGAAAGGGAAATCAAAATAGTGATGGGTTGCTAGCCGCATCGCCTATAACATGATTCCTAAGACTCGTCCATTCCCTCGGTGGACTTTTACCATCTGCGCGGGAAAAGAAGCGACTGGTAAATTTTTTCTTCCCTCCCAGACAAGCATGGTCCAGTATGGTTGATAATAATATTCTGCAATAATTCGACTCTAGACAGCTACGCCTTTGAAATGTTTATCACTATCCCCCGGGAATTATGCCATTCCAGTCGTTTCAGTGTGACTCACTCGTCCATCCCTAATATAATTCTCCTTTCATCCACTCAAAGGTTGACTGGAAGAGATCCCTTAAATGGATAAGTCCGCCTTTGTGCATGTATCTCAGTGTTTGTCAATTGTATTTTGTCTTGTTTATTTTGCACAATAAAGAGTTTACATACATACATACATAAGAAGGAACAAACATACTCACTCACATCCTCACTTTACTTATTTTCTTTTATATATTTATATGTATTTGTAAGTAAGTTATTCCACGCTGGTGTGGGAGCAAAGAAAAACATAGGATGTACCAGTTGCTTCTCTTCCCGCGCAGATGGTGAAAGCCCATCGAGGAATGGGCGAAATTCTTAGAAATCATGTTATAGGCGATGCGTCTAGCAACCCATCACTATTTTAATTCCCCTTTCCATCCATACGCCCACGATCATGCTAAACGTCGTTTTTAGGTCTTGTCATCTAATGTCTGTCTACCCCGAGACGTCATGATTTATATATGTATGTGTAAGTAATTTAATACTTTCATATATAACTAGCCTTCCGTCCGCAGCTTCGCCCGCGATAAATTAATTTTCCCGTAGGAATATGTATTTTCCCGCGGTAAAAAGCAGCCTATGTCACTCAGTGATAATGTAGTTTTCTAACGGCAAAAGAATTTTTAAAAACGGTCCAGTAGTTTCGGAGCCTATTCAATGCAAACAAACAAACAAACAATCAAATTTTTCCTCTTTATAATATTAGTACCTATAGACAAAATAAATTATCAACGTCAAAATTAACATTCACGATAAAACCACTTTATGCTTCTATAACATTATACTTGCTCTTTGGCTTATTGACAAGGCATATATGACAGGAGATACCATTCATTCTGTCTACAAACACGACTGCCAATTATTACTAAACTGTAACTAGAATACGCCGACAGTCTTGCTAAACGTGGCCAGGTCTTGTTACCTTAGGCTCCGTCTTACCCGTAAGGGATAAAGACGTGATTTATGTGTGTGTGTGTGTGTGTGTGTGTGTGTGTGTGTGTGTGTGTGTGTGTGTGTGTGTGTGTGTGTGTATAATTAAAATGGAATTGGAGCTGACAGTTACCTTAAATTATAACGTCAAATTGTGTATGAAATAACAGACCTTTCAATCTTATTCTCATTGAGACACGTTTAAACATGTTTTGTTTAAACATTTGAAACAAACTGTCCTTACCTACTGTACTTGAACTGTCACCAGCTTACATTACGTTCTTGGAGTAAAGAAAAAACATAGAATTGACCAGTTGCTTCTCTTCTCGCGCAGATGGTAAAAGCCCGTCGAGTCGGGCGAGTCTCAGGAATCATGTTATAGGCGATGCGGCTAACAACCCATCACTATTTTGATTTCCCCTTCCACCTATACGCTCTTAATCATGCTAAACGTGGCCTTTAGGTTTTGTTACTTTAGGCTCTGTCTAACCCGTAAGGGATAAAGACGTGATATAAGTACGTGTGTATTACATTATGTACCACGAAAATGTGTTCACAAACGGTTTACTAAAATCGAAGAGGCGTAATGCAAATACGCTGAAGATGCTTAAGGCAACTCCAGTCGTGAGTGCTGTGTGCTTGTACCGTATTGATGCTATTACGTGAAATTGCAACGACTTCTTTCCAGTCTCTTTACATGAATAACGAAATGAGGTTCGCTCTGCTTAGGACTCCCAAGTGGTTGCTATGACCTTAGAAGAAAGCTTACGTTTCGGCGATACTTACCTACGTGACACACACACATAACAAAACATTTTCATACTAGTACCAGTCCGTGAGCTCTTAGAATACCGTTTGGCTTTATCTTCCTGTCTCCCTTACTCTTATGGTTTTATACATATATACATACATACATAAATCATGTCTTTATCCCTTAGGGGGTAGACAGAGCTTAAGGTAACAAGACCTAAAGGCCACGGTTAGCATGATTATGGGCGTATAGATGGAAAGGGGAATCAAAATAGTGATGGGTTGCTAGCCGCATCGCCTATAACATGATTCCTATTTTCGTCTATTCCCTAGATGGGCTTTTACCATCTGCGCGGGTAGAGAAGCAACTGGTACATTCTATGTTTTTCCTTTGCTCCCAGACCAGCATGGAAGACATTTATTTAATCTTTTATTGATAACTAGCTTTAGTATAGTAGGTAACTTCTATCTACCCCGTAAGGGATAAAGACGTCATATATGTATGTGTTTATCTATTTCTAACGCTGCGACTGTTCAATAGATCAAGTCACTGGAAATAACATATTGCTATGTATATTTAAACAGGCCCTAACACTTTACTACCCGCTTAGTTGCGCGTTTAGTTGCTTCTCTACCAGTTTTTCCAGATGGTTTTTCCAGATGGTAAAAGCCCATCGAGGGAATGGGCGATTATAATAGGAATCATGTTATAGGCGAAGAGGCTAGCAACCCATCACTATTTTGATTCCTTTTTCCACCTTCACACCCGCTTGCTAAATGTGGCCTGTAGGTACTTGTTACCTTAGGCTCTGTCTACCCCGTAAGGGATGAAGACGTGATTTGTGTGTGTGTGTGTGTGTGTTTAAATGGCGATTTTTTTTGCTGACTTTAGATTTCAATAAAATAACCTATTATATGCCCTGATACAAGTTAACTATTTGTGAAAACCGCAATAAAATCCGTGGCGTAGTTTCGGAGATTAGCGAATACAGAATTAATGAACACATCCATACATACATACAGACAAAGCGGGCCACTCCTTGAAAGCTACGATGCCTTATACACACTCAACCATTGACGTTTAACTTATAACAACCCCCCCCCCCCGAACCCCCCCACCCCCCCCCCCCCCACCTGCTATGGGTGGTGTAGGGGTATAGCACGCGTCACGGAATGACGAGGAACCGGGTTCGATTTCCGGCCATAGCTTTGCTTTTTGGATTTTTCTATGTGTTCAAATTTGTGGCCTACCCCGTTAGGGATGAGGATGTGATTTGTGTGTGTGTTCAAATTTTGTGTGTCGTTTAGATTTTTTTTTGTAACACTCCACTAGCAATATATCTATTTCAGCTGAAAGTGTAGAGCCAAGAGTAGAACATCTTAGCTCCCGACGTTTGTCACTTCTGAAACAATTTCATCCCGCCGTTCCGTTTCTTATTGCATTTCCTCCTTTTTCAATTACATTCAATCTCGTTTGCGTACGAATTTCATATTAGACGCCTCTCGACAAATTTCAACTTTGACGCGTAGCTTTTGATGTTGATTTTGAACGGTTTTTCGAGAAAATTCGGCTGTTATCGCGAATTGGATTGATTTTATGAGAATAACTAAGTTTTCGGCTTGAACAAATTATGTATGTATGTATGTAAACTCTTTATTGTGCAAAATAAACAAGACAAATACAATTGACAAACACTGAGATACATGCACAAAGGCGGACTTATCCCTTTAAGGGATCTCTTCCAGTCAACCTTTGAGTGAATGAAAGGAGTATTATATTAGGGATGGACGAGTGAGTTCAAAATTGCAAACACTGAGAGCCACAATACATAACTTTACCAATTATAATAAATAAACTCCTAAAACCTACCAGTCAAATTATTGTTTCTTTTTGGCCGATGGGTATTTTTGGAGTTCGCTATTCGCATAGTAACAAGGTCACGTGACAGCTAGTAGCAGATAGAAAAATTCGAAGGCTTACCCACCTGCTATGGGTGTAGGAGCACGCGTCACGGAATGACGAGGATCCGGGCTCGATTCCCGGCCATAGCTTTACTTTTCGGATTTTTCTGTGTTCTCATTATCAGTGTCGTTTACAATTTTTTTTTTGTTTAAACACATACCTAAATCACGTTTTTACCCTTACGGGGTGGCCAGAGCCTAAGGTAACAAGACCTAAAGACCACGTTTAGCATGATTGTGGGCGTATGGATGGAAAGGGGAATCAAAACAGTGATAGGTTGCTAGCCACATCGGCTTTTACCATCTGTTGCCAACTAAGCCGTGTCTAAGTTAGAGGCTGTTCACTAATTCAGATACAGCGCAGTTAACGCGTTGATCCCTCTGGGACTGTAACAGAGAATTGGTTTAACTTCTACATACTTTATGCGCTCCTGGTGAACAGCAAAAGAAACTGATGATTTAGGCTCCCAAAATAATATACACGTTAAATTAAGTCAAACGTTACTGACTATTGTAGTTTATTAGAAGTAAATGAACACATAATGTGTCATAAGTAAGTGATCACATTTATTTCGATACTTGAAAACTAAGCGACATGCCATTCAAACAGTTAAAGTCATTGTAGAATGTGTCAAATTAAAGTTGATCTATATAATACGGCTTTATGGGACACCTCGGAGTACAAGTCAGATGTTCGGTTTATATCGGTTGTATTCGTGAGACAAACATGCGAAGCAACTTTAACACCTGTCATGTCCGCCAAAGTTTGATTTTTGGTTATATTATAAATAAATCCTTTTTTTATCGAGCTTTCATCAAGACATTTCCGACAATTCGAAATGTTCTCTTTCTTTTGTTATGTCTTATTTACTTGGCACATTCATAAAAATGATATGGTTGTAGTATTTAAGATATGTGGGTAGTTAACTGCAAGGCGTAGTGTGTCAGTTTGCTGTTCGGCATTAAACCGTTGAGTTGTACTTGTGTGTTTTACTGGAATCTAAACCCAGAATACTACAACTGGCGACGAATACGTATCCAACGCGTGTATATACGTGATTATTACGATGGCAGACAACTCAAAAATGGTTTTCGGCGGCAACCTCACCTTCGACCACAGCGTACAAGAATGGAGTATTTTTAAGGAGCGGTTTGAATCAATGTGTTGGGCTAATGACTTAACGGACGACACCGATAAAGCTGGTACGAAGCGACGCTCGATACTCCTGACGACGCTTGTCGAAAATACCTACCGCGTCGCACGAGACTTGGTGTCACCTGGAACGTTGAACACCGTCGAATATAAAAGTCTTTTAAAAAAACTAGACGAACACTTCGAGTCACCAAAATGCTCTTTTGCTGAACGTTATAAATTTTATAAAGCAGAGCAGCGACCTAGTGAAGATCTAGCGGAATGGGCGGCGCGAGTACGAAGCTTAGCACAGTTTTGTGGATTTACACAGGAATTAGATACGGCGTTACGAGATCGTTTTGTTCTCGGTTTGGAGAACGCTCGTGAAAGAGAGAAATTATTTGCAGAAAGTGTTAAAAACCTTAGTTTTACCAAAGCGTTACACTTAGCTCAAGCCACTCGCAGCGCACGTCTGGCTATGCAAGCGACCGCGCCAAACGCGCGAGCAGCGGAAGCGGGCGCGGCCGGTGCCGAGGTGTACGCGCTGCAAGCGCGGCGCCCGCCGCCGCCGCCGCGCGCCGCCTACCACGCGCCGAATAAGTGCTGTGCTGTGTGTGGATTTAAAAACCATTCCAAAGACAAGTGCCGATATGCTAATTATACGTGTAAACTGTGCAATACTAAGGGCCATTTAAGCCGCATGTGTAAACTTAGTGACAAGTCCAACAATTTCATAGCTCAGGAATCCGACGACATTCATGAAGGTATTAAAGATTTGTTTATTTATAGTATCAGATGTGATAACGGTAATCCTATGCAGCAGGTCGTCGCGGTGGGTAGCGAGCGAGTCTTATGCGAAGTGGACAGCGGCAGCGCGGTTTCCGTGCTACCCGCTACTGTTTTTAAATCGTTTCAAGGAAAATATACTTTAAAGGAATGTAACATAAGGCTCAATTGTTATAATGGAAGCAAAATATTGCCTTTAGGCTGCGTAACATTACCCATTAAGTTTGACGGAAAAACAAAACCCATAAAACTATTTATTATTGAAACTACGACCGGTCAGCCGCCTTTACTAGGACGCGATTTTATTAGCGCATTCGACTTGCACTTTTGCGCACTGAATTGTAATAGTTTATCTAACGAGACTGACTTCGCAAAATTATTCAAAAATAAATACTCTGATGTTTTTTCAAACGAGTTAGGCAGGTTTAATAACTACAAAATACATTTGAAAGTTAAAGAAGATGCGGAATTTAAATTTTTTAAACCGCGTCCTGTACCGCTGGCGTTGAAACCTAAAGTTGAACAAGAGCTGAATAGGTTGTTAGATTTGGGAATTATAGAGAAGGTCAACCATTCAGAAATGGCAACACCCATTGTTCCCGTGTTGCGGCCTGACGGCAATATAAGAATTTGCGGAGATTATTCGGTAACTCTAAATAAAGCATTATTTATCGATAATTACCCATTGCCGCGAATCGAAGATCTATTTTCGAAATTGCACGGCGGTGAGGAATTTTCGAAACTCGATCTTTCGAGAGCATACAATCAGTGCGAACTCGATGACGCGTCGAAGGACTTGACTTGTATAAACACACACAAAGGACTGTATCGTTTTACTAGACTGGTATTTGGCCTGTCCAGCGCGCCGTGTATTTTTCAGCAAATTATAGAAAAACTGTTGTCGGGAATTGAAGGAATTTGCATTTTTCTTGATGACGTGCTAATTACAGGTCCAACACGAGAAATACACATAAAAAGATTAGAACAGGTTTTAAATAGATTAAAAGACGCAGGGTTACGTTTGAAACACGACAAGTGTGAACTATTTAAAAAATCTGTAGAGTATTTAGGATTTGTTATAGATAGGCACGGTCTTCATAAGTCAGAAAGTAAAGTTAATTCAATACTTAAAGCCAAAAGTCCTAAAAATGTATCTGAACTACAGTCCTTTTTAGGTATGTTGAATTACTATAGATCTTTTGTGCCTAATGCTTCGGGTATTTTAAAACCGTTATATGAGCTTTTGAAAAAAGACTGTAAGTGGACCTGGCGGGAGGAGCAGGAGGCGGCATTCAATCATATAAAAGAGGAGCTCGCTAGCGAGCGCGTGCTCGCGCACTACAACCCCGCGTACCCCACGATCCTTACGACAGACGCGGGCCCAGCGCTGGGCGCCGTGCTCGCGCAGGCGCAGCCTGACGGCCGTGAGCGCGTCATCGCGTACGCTTCTCGTTCACTTACCGCCAGTGAAAAAAATTATGCTCAGATTCAGAGAGAAGCGACAGCCATTATATTTGGAATAAAAAAATTCCATTATTATCTGTATGGTAGGTCGGTACCGTTCACACTTAGAACGGACCATAAGCCTCTGGTTTCGATCTTTGGATGTAAGAAAGGTATTCCTGAATTGGCAGCAAATAGACTGCAACGTTATGCTATTTTCATGTCTGCTTATAATTATAAAATTGAATACATAAAAAGCGAGCATAACGTGGCGGACTATCTGTCCCGCGCGACGGCAGACGAGCCGGACCGGCCGCAGGGCTGTCCTGAGGGAGACTTAGTGGATAGGGCTACGTATATTAATTTTATATCAGAATCATTAAAACCTATCACGGTAAAGGATATTTGTTCAGAAACAAATAAAGATAGTGTTTTAACCAAGGTAAAGTCATACGTCGAAACAGGATGGCCACGAAAAGTTTGCGACAGCGAATTAAAACCTTTTTTCAATTGCCGAGTAGAGTTGACTATAGAAGAAGGTTGTATCTTACGGGGGCATAAAGTGGTAGTGCCGTCGGCGTTCAGGGAACAGCTTTTGAACGAATTGCATGACTCGCATCAAGGCGTTGTCAAAACAAAAGCTGAGGCTAGGAAACGTATGTGGTGGCCTAAAATTGACCAGCATATTGAGGAAAAGATCGGGTCTTGTAGCGTCTGTATGAGTATGAGGAGCGCGCCGCCGCGCAGCCCGCTCGCGCCGTGGCCCTACCCGGCCGGGCCGTGGCAGCGCGTGCACCTCGACATGTGCGCGGTGCAGGGCAAGCAGTTTCTGATCGCAGTCGACGCCTACTCCAAGTGGGTGGAGTGTTATGCAATGTCTCAAACGGATAGCGCTAGTGTAATAAATAAATTAACGGACATGTTTGGTAGATTTGGTCTCGTGCGGACTTTGGTCACTGACAATGCCTCTAATTTTTGTTCCACCCAGATGGCAGATTTTTGTCGTACAAACGGAATTAAACACGTCACTATTGCCCCGTATCATCCAGCTTCCAATGGACAAGCGGAAAATAGCGTAAAAAATATTAAAAAAGGCATAAAGGCAATACTTTCACAGGGCCCATTTCAGTCTACATTTAGTATAAAATTAAATAAGTTCCTTTTTGACTATAGGAACTCTGTTCACTGTACAACCGGGTTCTCACCGGCGCAGTTATTGCTAGGTCGCTCGTTACACTGCCGACACGACTTGCTGAATGTCGGCGAGGCAGGCGCGGGCCAGGCGCCGGCGCGGGACCTGTCGCCGGACTCCTCAGCTAATGAAAATGTTAACCGCAAACAGATCTCACAAACTAATCACTATGGAGGACATAGAAAGTGTAATTTTAGGAAGGGAAACGATGTATTAATAAAATCTTTTTATTTAAATGGCACCAAATATACATGGAAACGAGGCGTAATCCATAAAAAGATTGGTTCAAGAATGTATATAGTCTTTATACCACACTTAGACGTGACAGTAAAAAAACACGTCGATCAGATGATACCCTACAAAGGTAGCCCCGGCACTGAAGATGAGAGGGAATTTATTCACGACATTCCAACTCTGCAAGACGTCGGCCCTGAAGGAAACGTGAGCAACGAGACGATTCCACAGCAAATAATATCTTCGGACACTCCCTTCGAGAATAATAATTCACAGGATAGCACACTTCACGAACGATCTATGGAAGGTGAAGGGGGAGAAGATGAGGAAGAGCTGGCTCTTGAGCCTAACGGCCTGGAGGTCGCGGACGCAAACCGCCGCTTCCCGTTAAGGAGCACGCGAAATAATAATGTTAATTATAAGTATTAATTTTAAGATGATAAGGTTATGCTAAATGTAACTTCGTAGTTCATAGAGAAACTTGTTTTTCCAAGTTGTGCTAGCGCCGGGCTTTGCTCGGTTACCTAGGTACTAGTTATTAAATTGTTCTGTAATATTGGTGGAGGGAATGTAGTATTTAAGATATGTGGGTAGTTAACTGCAAGGCGTAGTGTGTCAGTTTGCTGTTCGGCATTAAACCGTTGAGTTGTACTTGTGTGTTTTACTGGAATCTAAACCCAGAATACTACAATAGTGTATGATTATTTTATTTTGAAATATTGATTTGTCACTTCATTTCTGTCTCGGTGTTGTTATTTATGATCACTTTCTTTTGACTAATTAAAACTTCATTTAAAACTGACAAGTCATAACTTGTTATATCTGGCACGTCATGCTAGAAGATGTTTTGAAACGTTGATTTTGATCACTTACTTTTGACGTTGACTGTACCGTCATCTCGATTCTCTTGTTAGTCCTAGTGAAAATCGCTGATTTGTTACATTTTTCTTTATGACTGACAATGTTGTTTGATGACCAACTTCTAAAAAAATTACATACACACAAACATAAGTACATGAATCATGTCTTTATCCCTTACGGGGTAGACGGAGCCTTTTTTATGGTGTGGAAAATGCTGTGGAAAGTGTTTAAAACCACGAGTATTCATGAGAAATATTTTCTTGACAGACGGATGAGGACGCTTAACAAAGTGTTGTTATGAGGTTTCTTTGGCCGTTTCAAAAGGAGAACGTCTTCAATCCGTTGCCTTTTTTTATTAATATAAAAAAAATATCACATTAAACGCGAAATTCACTACCTAATTGCACAGAACAGCGCGCCTAATTAAGCGAATAACACTGCTTTTTAGATAAAACTCTTCTAAAAAGATCTAGGATTGGAGACGGCGAGTTTTTCCCGAGGCGGGCTGCCTCCTCCATGGTCTCAGGCAGTGTAGATCCAACGGTCTCAGGAAGCAAGAGAACTACCAGTCCGGTTAAAAACGCCATACCGGCGAATAAGACGAAGGGCAGATGTTCCCACACTAGAAATGCCTGAAATGAATGGAATTCAATAAATTATCTGTTAGTAAGTGTAATTGTATTCTTCCATGCTGGTCTGGGAGTAAAAAAAATAGAATGTACCAATGTACCAGTGGCTTCTCTACCCGCGCAGATGGTAAAAGCCCATCGAGGGAATGGACATTCTTAGGGATCATGTTATAGGCGATGCGGCTAGCAACCCATCACTATTTTGATACGCCCACAATCATGCTAAACGTGGCCTTTAGGTCTTGTTACCTTAGGCTCTGTCTACCCCGTACAAGTAGCACTGGGATTAGGATCAACTGACAATCAGGGCGTTTTTAACCTCCGATGCTAAAAGAGGGTTGTTATAAATTCGACGTCAATGTCTGTGTGTGTGTGTGTGTGTGTGTGTGTGTGTGTGTGTGTGTGTGTGTGCGCGTGTCTGTGGCATCGTATAGCTCTCAAGCGGATGGACCGAATTGAATGCTGTGTTTTTCATTCAAAAGCCAGTTCTTTGTGGTAGTTTTTAGCTACATACATAAATCACGTATTTATCCCTTACGGAGTAGACAGAACCTAAGGTAACAAGATCTAAAGGTCACAATTAGCGCAATTGTCGGCGTATATAGGTGGAAAGGGGAATCAAGATAGTGATGGGTTGCTAGCGGCGTCGTCTATAAAATGAATCCGAAGATTTTTGCCCATAAAGTTTTACCATATCCGCGGGAAGAGAAGCAACTGGTACATTCTATGTTCTTAGCTATGTTTTTCAAAATGATGTGAAGGCATTATTGGCACAAATTGTTTTTTGCCTTTTTGACGCTGTAAACTTTGAGCATCGATCAGTGTTTGTGACTTTATCCATTCGCCACTAGATGTCGCCAGAGTCGTTCTTACCAAAGTTGGTGTGATTGGCGCAGCGAAGGCTCCGAGTCGGCCAACCATGGATGGAAACGTCACCAGGCTGCTACGATGGCTGGTTGGGAAGAGCTCCACAGTGTACACGTACAGTATACCCATCACTATTGACGTACTGAACTTGCCCAAGAGGTACACACTGAGACTGAAAGCGTAGTTATCTAAAACAAAAACACTTTTCAATACAGTTGCTCAAAAAGTGCCCTTTCTTTGGCTGTTTTGCGTGCGCAAAGTTCGTTTTTGCACGCTAGTGCGATTTAATTTTCTATTTTTTTTTTATTCATACTTGTTCCAATTCACGACTATTTACCGAAGAGATTATAGTGTTAGTTTGTATATTATTAACTTATTAAGGTGTCTGAATGGAACGGAATAGCGTGGGAATAACTGCCGAAACGCCTGTCAAAGTGGAGGCGTTTTTCCAACTGCAAGCATGGTTTTTAAGGTTCTAAAGGCAACCAAGTAGTTTTTGTGTTTATACAATTTAAATATTTCTATACAGAAATAATTGAACATAATGATACTAAGGTAATAATAGTAGTGTTATATATTATAAAAAAATTACTTCTCATAAAAAAGTGTAACAGGCCACATTTAGGAAGATTATGGGCTCATCGCCTATAACATGATTCCTATGATTTTCGCCCATTCCCTCGTTAGGCTTTTACCATCTGCGCGGGTAGAGAAGCAACTGGTACATTCTATGTTTTTTCTTTGCCCCCAGACCAGCATGGTGGAATAATGATAATATTGATATTTAAATATAGTCTCTTACCTTTAGGTATGAAAATGTATCCCAATTGGCTTAACCCATTGAGCCAATACATTCCAATCAAAACGGGCTTTCTCCCTAGCCTGTCTATAGCAAACGTTGAAGACCAATACGCGGGTATAGCCACTGCAGCGACTGCACTAAAATTCACGTATTTATTCCCGCTTATTCCAACAGACGATATGAGTAGACCATTATTTATAAACAACGCTGATGTCCACAATATCGGAGTTACAACACAACGCAACAGTATTGCCTTATGTTTGAATACAAGTGATACAATATTGACATCTTTATTTGCTTCTTTCTTTCTTACATTATCAATTGAAAAGCTTCTCACTGTGTTTTCAGACAGTGACTTGCCGTTTATTTTTGCTGCGTCCACTAGAATATCTATAGATTCTTTTAAACGGTTCTGGCTTATCAACCATCTGACTGATTCTGGCATAATCCAGAAGAATATGACGCTGATGAACATAGGCAGATATATGATAAGGACCAAGTGTCTCCAGTGAACTTCTGCCCAAGCCACTACTCCAAGTAAAATTGACCCCAAACCGAAAAACGAAGACAGTAAGCTGGTTGCTATCATGCGGTGTTTAGGCGCTAAGAGCTCCAGCACTGAAACAAACAAACGTACAAGTTGCAATAGTTAAACAAAGAAGTTATCATTTTTGTGACCTGACCCCGACTGCAGGTAGTAAGGGTAGGCTGCAGTAGGCATCGTGGGGCGTCGCGGTGACACCGAGTGCTCCCGTAACGCCTCACATACGACTGAATAGGGAATCAGTGTGGTTTTTAGTGGGTATGCCTGACGTCGCGGGAGAGCCCCACTTACCCCCGGTAAAAAAAAGGCTGCAGGTAGGCAGTGGGAGGGTGGTGCACCACAATTTGTGTACGCTTCCTCTTCCTACCCTGTGACCCCCTCAGTAACTGAATTATCACCGCCCACTAGACCTTAAATAAGTTTTATTATTATTTTATCAAATTAAGTAATGTACATACATACATACATACACAAATCACGTCCCCATCCCTCACGGGGTAGACAGAGCCTAAGGCAGCAAGACCTAAAGGCCACGTTTAGTATGATTGTGGGCGTAGGTGGAAAGGGGAAACAAAATAGTGATGGATTGCTAGGCGCATCACCTATAGATACCATGATTCCTAAGATTTTCGCCAATTCCAGCGATGAACTTTTACCATCTACGCGGGAAGAGGAGCCACTGGTACATTCTATGGTTTTTCTTTACTCCATTCATTGCTTCAACTAACAGCCAACTAACTACATTGAGATTCAAACATTGTACACTCAGTACAGTCACGTATTAAAGTCGAAAGCTCGACATGTTCCGGACTTATTTGTAGTCCATCTTCCCGGAGCATTTGCCTCGGCGGCAGGCTTGCTCCAATTACGGTTTAGCTCATAACACGTCTCTCATTTCAACTCAGTTCTCGACTTCAATACTATACTCAAAAACCTTCCACATTAAACATTACCTAGTTTGTAAGGTCAACTGCCGCTACTGCACAACTGCCAAGGCCCGAGATATTGATAAAAATAGTCTTACTCAAAACAAAAGTGCAGGAGCAGTTCGCTATCCCGAAGAAACTTCCAAAGAATCCGCATATGATGAACATAGTGTAAGAGTTGGACCAGTAAATCAGGGTGTTGATCCATGCGTAGTTGATTGTGAAGAGGGATAGAGCGAGGCGCCGTCCCCACCGGTCAGCGATGTATCCCGTTATAGGCAGCGCTATAGCCGTGCCCAGGACTTGAGAGGATCCAATGAAGAACCAACGCCATTCGTTACACGCCAGGTCAAACTAAAAAGAGAACAAACTTCTTGGGTACAATAAAAACGTGCCTGGACGGAAGCGATACGCCCTCGGTACCGCTCTGCTCTCAGAGCAGGACATGAGTGCGTGAGAGCCGAAATTCGGAATCCAAAAGCTTATTGGTTACTTACCTGACATGAAATGTATATTTCATAATTTTGTTTATTTTTATCTTTCTTTTTTTTCCTATCTACTTTGTTTTACTTTGACTAGTAGAGACTTTATACATCTCTACTATAGATTAATATAATTTAAGGTTCAGGGACCTTATACATCCCTTTTATAAATGTATTTAATTTAAGTATTCTTACTGTATTTTATTTTGAAAAATGACTCTGCCAAGTTTCTTGCGGCGCATTCTTCTTGGCAATGATGGTTGTTCCGAATGTGCTGGTAGTTTCAAAAAGACATGTAAAAGAGCCCTTGGCGGCCAATTTGCAAAAATAAAATTTTGATTTTGGATTTCAGTTTTTTTTTTTACTTAAAAAAACATAACATAACGAAGTGGACAGAGCCTAAAAAATCCTCTATTACTTTAACGAATGCGCGGGAAGAGAAACAACTGCTTATCAACTTTCTTTGCTTCTAGAGAAAATATAAATATTTGCTTTTTGAACGGTAAAATATTATTCGGCATTAACGACATTAATTATACTTACATCATAAACAGCAGAGTTATTGTGTTCATAGGCATATTCCGTACATTTTTCGACCGAGTATCTATCGAACGAATTTTCTTGGCACAATTCAGTTGTATTTATTAGTGAAAAATTTGTGAATGAGAAGCGATGGCAGTTGTCATACGATTCCTTATCCATTGGCACAGCGTAGGAGATCCAAGATGGGGCAAACTGCTGCTCGTTTATAGATTCGCATTCTGGGATAACACACCTAGAATACAAAATACGCAGTATTTTATTTGATAGTATTGCTATTCATACATTTTGTTTCACTTTGACCAGTAGAGACTTTATGCACTTTAGACTAATATAATTTAAGGTAGGTACCTACTTGGTAACCTTATACATCCCTTTTATAAATGTATATTATAAGTTAAATAGAATTTAAGTATTGTTGTTAATTTATTTTATCCTGACAAAATTACTATCTGCCAAGTATTTTGCGGCCCATTGCTTCTTGGCAATGATGGTCTTTCCGAATGCGCTGGTGGTTTAACAAAAAGACATGTAAAAGAGCCCTTGGCGGCCTATTTGCAAAAATAACGTCAAAAAATGAACCTCTTGCTAGCTTGTCAACAAAATAAAAAATGATACGAGTCCGTTTATGTCTCATAATTTTCATTGATCATAATAAGTATTATTCGTTGCCTAGTAGACATACATTTTTTTTTTACATTACACAGAATATCAGGCATTTTTCAAGAGTTTTGGAAATATCATCAGAATGCAGTTAGGATAGGTTACATTTATTATCAAAAACGCCGAATAACGTATTTGTATTGTGTAATATACATATCAAACTATATATTCGGAACTTCAAAATGGGACAAAATGAAAGCAAATTCTCTTTATATCACTTCTTCTGTCCCTTGTTCAGGAAGAGGGTTAAAGGATACACGTATAGCCGAAGAAGAAAGCAATAACCCACCTGGTCTTGATTCTTGCCGCAGTGAAGACATAGCTCATTTCAGAATATCCAATGAAGAATGTTATCAATCCGCACAAAAACATAGCCTTCAACTGATACGCACCGAAACCAACTTCCTCAATCAAAATTCTATCCAAATCTATCTCTTTCGGACTATTGGGAACGTTAGATTTTCTAGGCTCTGTCATTTTTACAACTTCCTTTTATTTATTTTTACCAAAGTGTGAAGACAGTACGTTTGGCAATGGGTTTTTTTTTATTGATACAGCTTGTTATGTTGAAATGAGAATGACGACGCTAATTATTAATAACCGTGCAAGGAGTAATGAGGTTATATTTACACGTGCATATTTATCACCGCTTTACCCCTCACGGGGTAGACAGAGCCCGAGATAACAAGACCTGAACGGCACGCTTAGCATGAATGTATAGGCGTATAGGTGGAGAGGGGAATCAAAATAGTGATGGGTTGTAAGCCTAGCTCACATGATTCCTAAGAATTTCGCCCATTGACTCGATGGGCTTTTACCACCTGTGCGGGACGAGAAGCAACTGGTACATTCTATGTTTTCCTTTGCAGACCAGCATGGAAGAATCCTCTAGTCATACACCCGGTGGTGCTTACTTACCCACCGCTTGCTCGTTTGTATAAATAAAGACAAAAGTCATATCTCACGTTTATGTCAGTAAATAACTTAGTTTGTACAACTCTATCACAATTAACTTATTGAACACTTTCTTCGGTAGATCAGACCCCTCAGGGACTGAAAGATTGGGGAGCGGGAGCGCTTGCCGAGGTCATTGGCTTCTTGCATGGTGTCCGGCAGCGCAGCACCCAGGGTCTCCGGAGCCAGTAGCACCAGTAATCCTGACAGATAACACATGCCGGCGAAGAGCGCGAAGGGAAGATGCTCCCAGACCACAGAGCTCTGGAACAGAAGAGTAGCACTCAGTGACTATATACAATAGTGGCGTGGCGTCCATAGAACTCGATTCCCACCGGCTTGCCTATTTTAAGGCAGTTGGGCACTTTTATTGTGCAGAAACAGAGGAAAAGGCTAGTTAAATTTCCTTCGGCTTGCCTTCTGATATACTTGACACTACGCCACTGTTACACAATACAATACAAAAAAGTCTATTTTTTCATATTAGATACTAAAATGACATTACCTGTGTTGCCTGTATTTTACATACATACATACATACATAAATAACGTCTTTATCCCTTACGGGGTAGACGGAGCCTTAGGTAACAAGACCTAATGGCCACGCTTAGCCTGTTTTTTTCGATTCAAAAATAGAAAATTGCCACCACTACCGAAAGTTAACGATAAATTAAATTTAGTATAGATGTTTGTATGTATAAGCTAGTGCAGGGGTCGGCAACCTGCGGCTCGCGAGCCACATGCGGCTCTTTGGATGTGAGGCTGCGGCTCTTTAGTTCCATTCGCAAATATTATTTATTTAATAAAAAAAAATGTTCTGAAACGATTAACGAGGTTTAGGCATTATTTCTATCTCTCGGCTACTTATACTCGCTTTTCACCGCAGCACCCCTGTAATTTTGTGGCTCTTTAAAAACTTGAAATTTTGTAAATAGTAATTTTTGACTCTTCCGACTCAAAACGTTGCCGACCCCTGAGCTAGTGTAATAAACTAATAAACCTTTAAACTTACTTGATTATGATAATACATCTAGTATGATTTCCATGCTAGCCTGGGAGCAAAGAAAAAACATAGAATGTACCAGTTGCTTCTCTTCCCGGGCAGGTAAAACCCATCGTGGGCGAAAATTACTATTTTGATTCCATTTTCCATCTATACCTAGC
Organism: Pandemis corylana; assembly: GCA_949127965.1. NCBI lineage: Eukaryota > Metazoa > Arthropoda > Insecta > Lepidoptera > Tortricidae > Pandemis > Pandemis corylana. Next base: position 1,463,968 of record OX421860.1, read on the forward strand.
CCCACAATCTTGCTAAACGTGGCCTGTAGGTATTATCACCTAAGGCTCTGTCTGAAAGACGTGATAATATTATATGTGTATTGTGTGTGTGTATCAAGTATGATAAGGCTCTCCTAGTGTAGATATACCCGGGTAAATAAAAACACTTACTAAAGCAGGAGTTAACGGAGCTATTATGGCCCCCAATCTGCCGATCATGGATGAATATGCCAATAGACTCGTGCGATGCCGGGTGGGGTATAGCTCAGCAGTAAATACGTAGATTGTAGTCATGACCGCCGATATACTCAGTTTGCCTATGAGATACACAGCCAGCGATAGAGAAGTATACCCTGTAAAAAATGGAGAGTTGACACACAAACAATTTGAGGCAAAAATGAAGCTTCAGGTGACCAAAGAGCTGGTTTCCTTTTAGCACAAAGGGTAAGCCATACAACGCGGCAATGCTGCCAGCCTTCTGGGCACCATGCCACCGGGCAGTGATTTAGGGCAACTTTATTATTTATAGTTTTATGACAATGTGTTTTATAATTAATAGTAGTTTTAGATTTCTAAATGTCAGTGAAAATTGGATCACATAGAAAAATCCGAAAAGTAAAGCTATGGCCGGGAATCGAACCCGGATCCTCGTTATTCCGTGTCGCGTGCTATACCCCTACACCACCCATAGCAAAGTATACCCATAGCATAGTAGTTTTAGTTTTAGTATCTGCATGTATTATATATTGTAATTAGCATTAATTTAAATAAAATGTGATATTTGAGGCAATAAACTAGACACAATCGTAATCGTCATTGAATCAAAATTTTCTATACGACATTGAAAATTAGAACACATAGAAAAATCTGATGATGGAGTAAGACCATTTTTTAAAACAATCGATGGATGTCTCCGTGATATAGTGAAGTCAAGTCATGGAAAACTGGTACACTCACATGGGTTCGTTTCCCGGCCATAGCTTTACTTTTCGGATTTTTCTGTGTTCTAATTTTCAGTGTTGTTCAGGAAATTTAATTTCCAATGAGAAAAACCGTAAAAGTAAACATAACTATCATCGAAACCGGTAACTTAAAAACACAACTACGTTCCGTAACTTTATTGTCATGCTAGATTACTTCTTACATTACAATGATGGTATACAACTCACCGTTAGGTATGAAAATGTACGCAATCTGACACGCTCCACAGATCGAATACCCTCCTATCATCAGACGCTTTCTGCCGATTCTGTCTAGTAAAAACCAAGCAGTCCAGAACCCTGGTATCTCTACTGCATTAACTGCACTGTAGTTCAAATATCTGTTGCCTGAGATACCTACAGACGATAGCGTTAAGCCGTAGTATACAAATAGAGCTGTAATCCACCACACTGGAGTAACAATACAGCGGAGAAGTATAATTTTGTGTTTAAAAACTAAACACACTAGCCAGGGTTCGTCATCTTTTTTAGTAACCTCTTTATCATTATTAACAGAGAGAGCCTTCAAAGTCTTTTCAGAAAGAGCATTGTTGTTCAATTTTGCTGCTCTTTTTAGAATAGCTTCAGATTCTTCGTAGCGACCTTTGCTCATCAGCCACCGAACGGACTCTGGAGCAATCCAGAAGTATGAAACGGTGCATAAAGCTGGTGCAAAGAGTATGAGGATCAGATGTCTCCAGTAAGGAGTCGTCCACGCTATCAGGCCTTGCAAGGTTGCTCCTGTTGCCAGGAATGTACTCATGGAAACCCCTGCCGTTACGCGGTATTTTGGTCCCATATATTCTACAGCTGCAAAAAATGGTAAGATAAAGTTGTAGTTCTTGTAGATTGAAATTAGTAAAAATATACATACATACATAAATCACGTCTTTATTCCTTACGAGGTAGACCGAACTTAAGGTAACCATATCTAAAGGTAAAAATATACATGGCATAAATAGCTCTGGTAGCCTAACGGTTCAACCTAGGACCTCTCAAGTGGTCGTGGGTTCTAATTCGAGTTCTCAGAGGTTTAAAAAAAATGTATGCGAAGGAAAACATCGCGTGGGAACCTGCATACACCTGCAAAACAATTCAATGGTGTGTGTGAAGTTCCCAAGCCGCACTGGTCCGCGTGAGAACTTTAGCCCAAGCCCTCTCATCCTTGTGAGCCTGGTTGAGCAGTGGGACGTATATACTTGACTGGAGATGATATTGATCCAACACTGGCTCAATGTAAGTTTATTAATGTAATTGTATCAATAAATGCGTAGACGGATTTCCAGTAAGCCCAGCTTACGACAAACTTCTTGAGCTAGGGCGACGTGGAAAGGGTAAGCTTGCACATGTACACTTGAACCAGAGACGTTAATTTCGCTTCTCTTACAAGGTCAGGCTCAAGATGTTTGCCGGAAACTGTTATTGGTACATAATTCGTAAAAATAGATGAATGTAAAGTTATAGACAAATGGTTACCATGAATGTAAGAACAAGAGAACGACGTCATTCCAGCGATGTTTTGCACTAATGTCAGAATGACGATGCTGGTGTAGGAGTCAGCGAAGTATTTCAGGCATCCAATCCAAGCTAAGTTGAAGGCAGTAAGTGATAGCGCGATGCGGCGTCCCCAATGGTCGGCCACATAGCCTGTTATGGGCAATGACACCATCATTCCGAAGAGGGCGATGGAGCCCATGATGTTTGGACGCCAGGCATCGCAGGCTAGGTTAAACTGGAATGATTAGGGAATGGTCTTATTTACTACTCAATGGGGAACGTGCGTTTTTTTATTGCTTTGATAAAAGTTCACTTATGTAATAAACAATTTAAATAAACAACTATAAAAATTAATGAGATATATGTACATATAAGCTATCAAAGATGTATCTCTAACTCTGTTAAGAAAAGCATAATTTATTATGTGGCATAGTGGGTGTTATTATTAAAATTCTGTGACAACTAGCAAATAATATTACGCCTATTGTCTACTTTGTTCTTTGTTTCTGTATTGTTTTGTACTGATCTGAGGTGTTCAATAAAGAGTATTTGTATTGTATTGTATTGTAATATTTCTTTTTTCCTTTAGAAACCTGATATTGAAAAAAATACAGCAACTTAAGCTATGAAGATAGCAGAACATACATTTATTAAGCATACCTCGTAAATAGCAGAATTTGTATCCTCAAAAACGTAATCTTCACACTCTGTCACAGAACTCCGATCAAACTGATCTGCTGCGCACGAGTTCGAAGAGTTTGGTTTGCTTGCGTATCGGTGACAATTATCGAAAGAGTTTTGCTTGGCTGGCACTGGCACAGCGTTCGCAAGCCATGATGGGGTAAAATTTACCTGAGAGCTTTCGATACTTTCACATTCTGGGATCAAACATCTGCAACAGTTAAAACCTAGGTTTCTTTTAAGGTCACTGTACACGTTGGGCCAAGGTAGTGGGCCAGCATGCTGAGCCAACTGTAGAGAGGACTTGGCTGTATTTTGGTACCTAGTAGGCGCAAACACTGGCTGGCCAACTGAATAGTGCAAGCTTTGCTTACTTAAGGCCTAGAGACCTAGAGTGTCACAATGATGTTCTTTGTTAGCGGCTCATTGATTATTTTTAAAACTATTTTCACTTCATTTAGACTACGGAGCCCGTTAAGTAATCTATGACAGACCGAAAGGCTGGAAACAAATACTTCCACAAGAGTTCCGTTTTTCATTTCAGGCACAGAAACCGAAACATTTACTCCACTGACTTACCGAGTTTTCACTTTTGCGAAAGTAAACACGTAATCGTTAGTGGCTAAACCAGCAAATAGGGCGACTACAGCACACAGAGCAATCACTCTTAGTTGAAACTTCCCACACTGCCCAACTTCTTCGGTTAGTATCCTGTCTAAATTCACTACATCTCCATTCTTCGGTTCTGGGACATCGCACTGAGACATTGCACGGCTGGCTACTACTGTTTCACTCGACACATATGCCGCTGTTATGACTTCTTATCTTAAAGATAAAGAGGGTGAACCAGTCTGCTGTGTCGGATGTGAAGGACCGTCTGTAATAACAATTTGGTTAAGTTTAGGGTTCTGTATCCAAGAAGAGCTAAAGGACTATTTCTGTGGTTTCGTTCAGTTGCCTATCACAGGACTGTATTTTTTGAATTACTTGACACAATCTTTGGCGGTTTATACGTATGTACACGTTACTATCACAAAAGTTTGGTTATTTTTAAACATGATGAAAGCCTGCGATCGAGTGAACCGCTTTTCCTGACAAACAAGATCAACGTAAATACGTGAAACGGCAGTGGATTGGTTCAAATATTACCTCTAAAATAGCAGCCAGTACGTATATAACAAAACACAAACTCCAATAAATCAACTGCAATCTCCAAAATTACGTGCAATGCCATACGTGCAATAAATGCGCTATGTGGCCTGCTCCAGCTCGCAGGGATGTGTCCTTGGTCACTCTTTGTTCCTGGCCTCCATCAGTGACAGTTTTGAAGAAACTAAATGCGTTTTATTAGCTGATGACATGTCACTATTACGTAACGGCACTAATAACACTGAATGTAACTTGAAACACGGCCGTGCTCTAAGTAAAATAACTTAATATTAGAATTGCTATGTAACAGAAAACTAGACTTATGAATGTTAACAGAGAATATTTAGCAATTAAAATTGAAATTACCAAGATAAGGCCGGCTATTGCTTACCTCGGTAGTAATTTCTTTATTTGCCTTTTTGTGTGTGTGTGTCTTTAAAGTAAAGCGCTGCTGGTGTTTAACACCTCAGCATAATGCTGAGCCAGCGACCGTTCCACTTTTGCGAAGACACGCTCATTAATTACATTGATGATCTGTTTAGACGTCTCTGTTTCATGTTTCATTTTTGTAAAATTGTGTGTATATTTGTGTCTTTCAAAAGAGAATAAACGTTTTCTTTCTTTCATTGTATTGGAACAAATACTATTTACGTAACTGGAAATTGGCAAGCTCGTATTCAAAATATTATACATACACAAATCACGTCTTTATCCCTTACGGGGTAGACAAAGCCTAAGGTAACAAAACCGTAAGGCCACGTTTAGCATGATTAAGGGCGTATAGCTGGAAAGGGACATCAAAATAGTGATGGGTTGCTAGCCGCATCGCCTATAACATGATTCCTAACATTTTCGCCCATTGCCTCGATGGGCTTTTACCACCAGCAAGGGAAGAGAAGCATCTGTCAAAATCTATGTTTTTTCTTTACTCCCAGACCAGCATGGAAGAAAAAAAGTCAATTCAAGATAGCAATTTAAAAAATCATGAATATTCCCTATTGTCAAGTATGTACGTACCTAGTGTTTTATTGGCTCTTACTCTGGTCTGGGAGTAAAAAAAAAGATAGAATGTACCAGTTGCTTCTCTTGCCGCGCAGATGGTAAAAGCACATCGAGGCAATGGGCGAAAATCTTAGGAACCATGTTATAGGCGATGTGGCTAGCAACCCATCACTATTTTGATTCCCCTTACCACCTAGGCCCACAATCATGCTACACGTGGCCTTTAGGTCTTGCTACCTCAGGCTCTGTCTACCCCGTAAGGGATAAAGACGTGATTTATGTATGTGTATGTCAAGTACCTACCTAAAGTATATTCAAAATTACTTACTTTAGGGCCAGTTCGTGTTCTCTTTACAGCAATGCTGTTAACAGTGTGTGACATAATATTTTGTACCATATTATTATACCTCATTATAACAAAATTAACATTCATAATTTAACAACAAAACGTTCTAGTGTTGATTTTAGTGATGTGCCGGATTGTTAAAAATACAGATACGGATCTGATTACGGATATTTAGTGTCAAGATCCGCGGAAACGGATACGGATACGGATCTTTATTTTTTTATTCGATTGGTGTCGGCGCCCGCGACCTCGAAGCAATAGTTGACAAAGATTCTTTCAGTTAGTTAGTTTCAGTTAGTACTGTTAGTAGTAGTATTGGTATGGTAACTTACTGCGATAAAGTTTGCAATATAAATGTGCCAAATGTTTGATTTTAAGAAATAAAAAGACTGAATGGAATTTTATAGTTATTTTAATTCTACCTAATCACCTGTAAAAGATCCGCGTGAAAAGTAACGGACACGGATACGGATTTTTCTTATCCCTTGGATATCCGCGGATACGGATACGGATATCCGGAACGTCACTACCGGAACATCACTAGTTGATTTGCAACGTCCGCGAACGGTGTCATTAGTCATGGCAAAGACACCTAAGAAACAATGAAATAAACAAGCCTAATCAAATCGATCCCCTCGGCTAGCACGAGAGCGTATCGCGCGTCACAGACTACCCATCTCTTTCTAGATCGAACAGTAAGAAAAAGACGGGCAATATATCTCGCGCGTGACGCGACTCTCGCGCGCTCGCGTGCTGTAAAACGGCCGCTTAAATGATTCCTCGCTCGCGGCACAGGGGTGCGGGGTAGGACGACAAAGGGGGCCGAGAGGGGCGGGCGCCAGGCGCACTACCCGCCCGCACCTCTCTCTGTCCCTTTTGTCGTCCTACCCCGCGCCCCTGTGCCGCGCGGGCGAGGATTCATTTAAGCGGTCGGTTTATAGACTTGCTGCTTCGCTATTTTAATTCGAACATCGTCACTACATACCTACTCTTTCCCACAGGGGTAGGCAGAGACTACTTTGTTCCACTTGCTACGATCCTGACATATTTCTGTCGCTTCATCCACAGTCATCAATCTCTTCATACATGCTCGTCGGTTTCGGGTACTCCTGACCTGACCTTTTCCCCTATAAATTAGGATAGAATAAAATAGAAATTTATTGTTTATTCATTTTTTATTGTCATGCTGATCTGGGAACAGAGAAAAAATATAGAATGTACCAGTTGCTTCTCTTCCCGCGGAGATAGTTAAAACCCATCGGGGGAATGGGCGAAAATCTTAGGAATCATGACTGTTATAGGCGATGTGGCTAGCAGTCCATCACTATTTTGGTTCCCCTTACCTATACGCCCACGATGATGTTAAACGTGACCTTTAGGTCTTGTTACTTTAAGCTCTGTCTACCCCGTAAGGGATAGAAGCGTGATTTGTGTATGTAGAAATTGATTGACCTTGTAACATACATCACTGTGAATCATCACTTTTAATCCTGATGACAAATCTTGCATGACAAAAAATAAAAAAAAAACACAATTCAAAATTTAAAAACAAATTACAAAAAGGTCGCTAGTGTTTGCGACAGTAACATCTGGCAAGTCAATAATTAACAATAAATTTTATTGGCTCATAAAATTCTCGCACGTAAGTCTAAAAATTCATTAACCAAATAAAAAGGATACTCCTTAAGGAAGCCTTGGTTTTTTTTCTTGATTAATTTCATTGATTGGCAGTTGTTTCTTATGGTGGTATTCCCCGCTTGAAATTTTTTTTTTCTGTTTTTCGATACACAATTTTTTTTAATCATAAGGAAAAATATACATATTTATTACGAACTGTATGTTATAATGAAGCAAAGTCGTCCGCCGCGTCTGTCTGTTTGATCGCGATAAACTCAAAAACTGAAATGATTTTCGTTCGGTTTTTATCAACAGAGAAATTCATGGGAATGGTTGAAGTTATTTTGTTAATTGGTTGAAATATTGTGGAAGCTTCGTGTTTGATCTTCAGAACGACCGCTTATGAGTCCCCGCCCGCGCGGCGCAGGGGCGCGAGGTAGGACGACAAAGGGGACCGAGAGAGGTGCGGGCGGGTAGTGCGCCTGCCGCCCGCACCTCTCTCGGAACCCTTTGTCGTCCTACCTTGCGCCCCTGTGCCGCGCAGGCGAGGACTCATTTAAGCGGTCGGTCTACCTATGTATGTGTTATGTTATGTGTATATGGATGTATTATTTTATTTTATTTATTTAGCTATGTATTATATTTATGTTGATATTGTTGTTTTTATTATCCCTGCGTTTATCCTGTCTATTTGTTTCCGCCACCTACTTAAACTGTCTCCAACTTATTTCTATTATTGGTTGTCTGGAAGAGATCGCTATTAAGCGATAAGACCGCCTATTGTCTACTTTGTTCTTTGTTTCTGTATTGTTCAATAAAGAGTATTTGTATTGTATTGTTTTTGTATGTTGAACCCGTGCGACGCCGGGGCGGGTTGCTAGCAATATTAAATTAATATATGTTTATCAGACGAAACAAAAACACAGAGAACAGGTTGTTAACAGGTAAATCCCTACACAATAATATTAATAATTTAAACACAAGTAGAATACTATGTTTATGATATTTAATTAAGATCTTAGTATCTTTGTCTTTTATCATTCTACACGTGTGCCGGCTTTTATTGCTTTTTACTTGTTTGTGAAAGTGTGTTTTTCGTTTTCTTACATACATAAATCGCGTCTTTATCCCTTACGGGGCAGACAGAGCCTAAGATAACAAGACCTAAAGACCGTTATTTAGCATTAGAAAAAAGGTAAACATTCTTGACATGATTTATGTATGCAAATTAATTAGATGAAATAATAAGTGCCTTTCTACTCTAAAAGTAAATTGATAAATGATTCAATTCCTCTGATGTAATTATTGGGTGAATCTGTTTTTCGGTAATAATTGCCCAAAAAAAAAAAGAAAAAAAAAAAAAAAATTATGTCATCGTCCAAAATAAAAACCAAGTTTTTTTTCATAGCGGTCCCTTTGTTTCGCTGTAGGTATTTAGGTACTGACGATCGAAATAGCCTACTACTTTTGGACACAGAACTAGAAATCAGCCAAGTGCGAGTCGAATTCTAGCACCGACAATTTCGTGCAAATTTGGCATGTGAACTATAAACCAGCAACAGAGCCCTGCTTCCTATGCAAAATGTAAGCAATGCGAGGTCAGTTAACATTGGACATTGCCATAGACAGATTTCGACAACAAAGAACCAAGATCTCCTATCTTACAAATGTTTATTATTGTAGTTTGAATTCTATTTAGAGGAGCAATAGCTCCTATGTTACATTAATCCGAAATCACAAGATTGGTTCTTGGTTCTTCTCTGTCGCGATATAAGAAAAGTTACATTTTTAGTAGGTATTTGTTGTTGTAGTGACAACAGAAATACATACGAACCGTCGCGCCTCTTTCTCACAGGGGTAGGCAGAGACTACTTTGTTCCACTTGACATACCTCGTCCAGAAATAAATACATACATACATACATACATATCACGTCTTTATCCCTTGCGGGGTAGACAGAGCCTAAGGTAACACCTTAAGGCCACGTTTAGCATGATTAAGAGCGTGTAGATGGAAAGGGAAATCAAAATAGTGATGGATTGCTAGCCGCATCGCCTATAACATGATTCCTAAGACTTTCGCCCATTCCCTCGATGGGCTTTTACCATCTGCGCGGGAAGAGAAGCAACAGGTAAATTCTATGTTTTTTCTTCACTCCCAGACCAGCATGGAAGAAATAAAAATCTATTATAAATCAGAAATAAATATCTATGAAAATTTCAACTGTCTAGTTCCTGAGATACAGCCTGGTGACAGACAGACAGACATCGGAGTTAGTAATAGGGTCGTTTTTACCCTCTGAGTACGGAACCATAAAATGTAAAAACCGCAAGTTAAAAGTTAAAAGTTCATTTTCTGGTTGACTGCAATCACCTGCAGCGGTCACCCCCGCGACGATAATAGCGTAATGAAGCGGCCATCATGTGTCGATCAAGTCCATTGTGTTTTAATGGAATTCCGAGCAAATTAGGAGTTTTAACGGTTTTTAAACTTCGAAAGACAGATAAGGGTGCTGTTGCATTCTTAATGTGTGAAGAGCCCTTCTGCATTTAGCAAATAAATGTTTGAGTTTAAGATTTTTAAGATTGGATAGTGATGGGCTGCTAGCCGCATCGCCTACTACATAAGTAATACATAAGTAATCATACGTAAAAAAAAAAAAAAACAATTTTATGTGAGGCATTTTTGGCATTTTTGGCATCAATACTACTTACTTCCATGCTGGTCTGGGAGCAAAGAAAAAACATAGAATGTACCAGTTGCTTCTCTTCCCGCGCAGATAGTAAAAGCCGATCGAGGAAATGGGCGAAAATTATAGGATTGTTATAGGCGATGCGGCTAGCAATCCATCACTATTTTGTTTCCTTTTTACACCTATACGCCTACGATCATGCTAAACGTGACCTTTAGATTTTGTTACCTCAGGCTCTGTCTACCCCGTAAGGGATATAGACGTGATTTGTGCATGTATGTATATATATGTGTACGTATGATTAATTACTCAATTAATGCGTGGGGAATTTTGAAATTCACTATTTTGATTCCATTTTCTACCTATACCGCCCACAATCTTGCTAAACGTGACCTGTAGGTTTTGTTACCTTATTCTCTGTCTACCCCGTATGGGATGTAAAGACGTGAATTGTGTGTTTATGAGTTTTAAAATTTATTAATTTAATGTTACGTCAACATCTGTGTACACCGTGTTTTAAGTATGCAAGGTTAGAAAGAAAGAAAGAAGACATTCATTCCTTTTTGCAAGACACAAATATAAGAGAATATACACAATTTTATAGAAAATAATTAACAAAAAAAAACACAGACATGAAAAATAGATCATCAGCGTTGTGTGCGTCTTCGCAAAAGTGAAACGGTCGCTGGCTCAGCATTACGCTGAGGTGTTAGACTGCAGCACTGATTTTCAGCCAGCACCGTCTATGACCCACGAAACGATACACAGATAAAATATACTACATAATACACAAACTTGCACGTAAATAAGTAATAAATAGATAGAACCCGTCTTATGTGTAGCTAAAAAAATGCACAAATTAACTACCTACTTTACTTCCTTCCTTGCTTACTTTGTAGAACACAAATTATAATATCAGCTACTTACTTGCTATCGTTGAAAATGTTGAAAATGATAGTCACGCGAACTATTAAATTGGAACAAAATCACTCAGATCGAAAATACACGAAATGTAACATTTTCTGCGGATTTATTTCTCTAAACTAAAGCGTTATATCAAAGACCTGTTTATATATGATGTCGTGTGCCGACCTATACCTATGTCATATCTCGAGAACAAGTCCGAAAATATTAGGAATCATGTTATGGGCTGCGGCTGACAACCCAACACTGTTTTGATTCCTCTTTCCTCCTATACGCCTATGATCATGCTAAGCGTGGCCTTTAGGTCTTGTCCCCTTAGGGGTACCTAAGGGGATAAAGACTAAACTAGACTAAAGGTAAAAAAATCGAAATATCACTGAAAATTCGAACACACAGAAAAACTCGAAAAGTAAAGCTATGGCCGGGAATCGAACCCGGATCCTGGTCATTCCGTGACGCGTGACCCCTACACCACCCATAGCAGGTGGGTAGTCTTCGAATTTTTCTACCTGTTACCAACTGTCACGTGACCTTGTTACTATGCGATTTTTTGTCGCTAAGCGTCATCTGTTTGAATGATGTGTCTGTACGACACAATTACAAACTCCCGTGGAACATCTACTGCTCACCAGGGACGAGAGAAGGCGCTGTTTTTCAAATGATAGGTACTATCAAATGACATTTCTAAACGACATTGAAAATTAGAACAGAAAAATCCGAAAAGTAAAGATATGCCCGGGAATCGAACCCGGATCCTCGTCATTCCGTCACGCGTGCTATACCCTACCACCCATAGCACGCCGCATCGCCTATAACTTGATTCCTATGACTTTCGCCCATTCCCTCGATGGGCTAATGCCATCTGCACGGGAAGAGAACTGGTACATTCTATGTTTTTTTCTTGAAGCTTTTCGTGCTCTGTGCACTAGCTTAAGCAGAGCTCCGACTAAAATGAGCTACTTGTTGTATATATCTTTTGCTCCTAGACCAGCACAAAAGAAATCACGGAAGAAACCATCCCCATCTACCTTAAGTCGATAAAAATAAACATCAAAATGTTTTAATTAAAGCATTATTAGAGACACATAGCAGGCATTCCCAGTATCTTCAGCAGTCAATAAAACCGGATTCGAAACGGCATCTACAACGACAGTAATTTCACAAACATTCCGCCGGTTAAGAATCTCTTAAACCGGATAACGATCCGTTTTGAGTTGAACACGGGATTATTACCGGAAAATGTCTGGCTATGAAGGCTGATGCTGACAGATGTTGCTTTATTATCGGATCTTAAAGAGTTATTTGAGATTAAGAGATCTTTAGTACTCGTATTATCCTTCTACGCTGGTCTTGGAGCAAAGAATTACACCAGTTTTATTTCTTCCCGCGCGGATGGTAGCCCATCGAGGGAATGGGTAGAAATCTTAAGAGTCATGTGGCTATGCGGCTAGCAACCCACCACTATTGTCATTCCCCTTTCCACTTGGAAAACTGTGGATGAGACTGGCACAGGACCGGGCAAAGCGCCGTGAAAATGAAGAGGCCTTTACTCAGCAGTGGGTGGATATGGGCTGATTAGATTTCCACTTATACCCCCTCGATCATGCTAAATGTGGCCTTCAGGTCTTGTTACCTTGGACTCCGACTTTCCGTAAGGGATAAAGACGAGATTTATTTTATATTATGCAGGGGAGACCGAGGAGAGTTGATACAAAGCCGATTTCTCTGAACTGTGACAGTTTATCGGGCTGGTAACTTCGGTAATTCGTTGCTCTTTCTACACTCGACAGTTTGTGTGAAGTTGTGACCTCGCTAACTGTCATAGGTGCAGAGAAAAAGGCTTTGTATCAACTCACCTCTGTCTCAACTTGCCTCGGTCTCCCCTACCTATGTATTAAACGGCACAACGAACGGTGGAGCATGCGCGTTCTGGACTGGAGACCCCGGATAGGCAGAAGAATAGGCAGACCACCGGCCCGATGGTCCGATGGCATAAGGGACACAGCAGGACCAGTCAGGAAGAGGGAAACGGAACCGTTCGGGATGGAGACGGATTGGAGAAGCGTATGCCCAACGGTGGTTCACACGCTGAAGAAGAAGATGTATTAAACTGTATAACTGTGTATGTAGTGTGTATGTATGCATGTGTGTAATGATATTTAGTAGTTTATTTATGAATGATTTGTTGTATTTTGAGATGTACGCTCTACTGTGGTTTTCACTATATGGATATTTTAAACTCTTTGTCGCTCTCTCGTTTTGGTTTGGGCATGTAGAGCGGATGGATGAAAGTAGACTAACCAAACAAATCTATATGGGGAGTGTGAATGTTAACGTTGAGAGGGGAAGGCCTAGACGGACGTTCCGCGACCAAATAGGAGACGTTTTGGGAAATGGTCAGGTCAGGATTACCCAAAACCGACGAGCATGTATGAAGAGATTGATGAATGTGGATGAAGCGAAAGAAGTATGTCAGGATCGTAGCAAGTGGAACAAAGTAGTCTCTACCTACCCCTGGTGGAAAGAGGCGTGACGGTATGTATGTATGTACGTATTTATGTCTCTCGTTAAATGCTCCTCTCATTTACTCAAAGGTTAACTGGAAGAGATCCCTTATATGGATAAGTTCGTCTTTGTGCATATATTTAATGTCATTTCTTGTGATTTGTCTCTGTTTCTTTATATTTGTACAATAAAGCATTTACTTATTTACTTACTAAAACTGCACACACGGACCCATCAAAGCGTAGTTAAGACCGGCCTCACTCGGCAGTTCATAGTCCGTCTTGACTTTTTGTTTGGAATGAAGATATGTGCTTCCAAATCGAGATGAAAGATTCCACTAACAGACATACATACATACAGAGGCGTGCCTATACTCTCTCAGATATTGACGTATCCATTATGCCTGCTAAAAACATCTGCCTGTAGCCCGGCAAAGCCAAATTTCACGGACCATTGGGCTAATGTCTTCGATATAGGAGTATCACACCGGCCCCTTTGCCGACCATAATTAACAATTTTATAGGTAAACACGGTATTTTAGGGTTACGTATAGGCAATGAAAGTTTATCCTCCACCAGTTGTAGGTATTTAAAGTTTTTTTTTGTTTTACACACAAAAATCACCTTTTTTTTATATAAGAGGGGGCAAACGAGCAGACGGGTCACCTGATGGAAAGAAAAGAAAGAAAGAAAGAGGACATTTATTCCTTTTTGCAAGACACACAAATATAAGAGAACATAGACAATTTTATAGAAAATAAACAAGACATGAAAAATAGATCAAGAGCGTTGTGTGTGTCTTCGCAAAAGTGAAACGGTCGCTGGCTTAGCATTACGCTGAGGTGTTAGACACCTGCAGCACTGATTTTCAGCCAGAACCGTCTATGACTCACGAAACGATACACAGATAAAATATACTAGGTACATAATCCATAAACTTTTACGTAAACAAAGCAATAAATAGATAGAACCCGACTTATGTGTAAAAAACAAAAAATACATAAATTAATTAAATAGTTTACAGTAAACAAAAAAAAATAAAAGGAAGGGAAAACTATATTGTTTAAAAACAACAGGCAGGCATATCAAAACGCATGGAAAGCAATCACCGTCGCCCAGGGACACCTGCAAAACCTGGGGAATCACAAGTGCGTTGCCGGCCCTTTGAGGAACAGGAAGGTTCGCTTTAAAGATCCCTAAATTGTACCGCTCAGGGAATGCTGCAGCAGGAAGTTGGTTCCAGATCTTTACCGTGCGAAGAAATAAATTGCGTTTAAAACGCACGGTACTTGACTGCCAACCATCAAGATGTTGAGGATGGAAGGACAGACGGTTCCGCGAAGTACGGTAGTGGAATTTAGCCGCAGGCAGCAATCCGAAGAGTTCATCGGAGCACTCCCCATGATAAATACGGTACAGTATGCAAAGGGATGCTACATCCCTCCGCACAGCCAGAGAATCGAGCCGACCAGAAAGTGCCTGGTTATCGACAAATCGAGCAGCTCTGCGTTGGATGCGGTCAAATGGAAGGATTTGGTACTTGGGTGCCCCAGCCCAGAGATGAGAACAGTACTCCATATGCGGCCTAACCTGCGCCTTATAGAGTTGAAGGCGATGGGCTGGCAAGAAGTACTATCCCGCTCTATTGAGCACCCCCAATCTATAACCCTTACGGCAGAGTTTCTTAAAAGATTCTCAAGTATAACTTTTAAGGACCCCCAATAAAACATAATTCGACGTGTAGCTATTACGAGACACTCACATACATATCTACATACATAAATCACGTCTTAATCCCTTACGAGGTAGACAGAGGTAACAAGACCTAAAGGCCACGTTTAGCTTGATTGTGGGCGTGTAGGTAAAAAGGGGAATCAAAATAGTGATGGGTTGCTAGCTGCATCGCCTATAACATGATTCCTATTTTCGTCCATTCCCTCGATGGGCTTTCACCATCTGCGCGGGAAGAGACGCAACTGGTGCGTTCTATGTTTTTTCTTTACTCCCAGACCAGAATGGAAGAATACGAAACACTTGGCAGCATTTTTTTATACTAGCTGTTGCCCGCGACTTCGTCTGCAAAGAATTCGTTCATCGCTATCCCGAAGGAATTACATCATTTTACTGGATAAAAAGTAGCATATATGTTAGTAGTAGTAGACTATTCTGAGAGATCTATTTCTGTTCCAAATCTCTTCAGATCCGTTTAGCCGTTCTGGCGTGAAAGAGTAACACACATCCATCCATCCATACTTACAAACTTTTGCATTTATAAAATTAGTAGGATTGTCGAATAGTCTAGCCAAAAATGAAACTGCTACACTCATGGACACCCAGGGATCGGCGGACCACAGGTTAAGAAACACTTTCTTACGGGGTAGACAGAGGTTAAGGTAACAAGACTTTAAGGCCACGTTTATTAAGTTCAAACGCTCCCATACATTTAGTACGACGACTTACAGCCTCAAAGAACGTCTGTGTCGTAAGAGATAAAACTGTTTGAGATTCTTTATTTGCACGAATAAACTGTAATAAAATTATAAAACTACTGTCTATGAAATAATAATTCTAACAATATTTATTTAACTTCCATGCTGGTCTGGGAGCAAAGAAAAAACATAGAACGTACCAGTTGCTTCTCTTCCCGCGCAAAAGGTAAAAACCCATCGAGGGAATGTGTGAAAATCATAGGGACCATGTCATAGATAGATTATAGTCTGGAATAACACAAATACTTTTTATCCCGGAAAATTGCGTAATTCCTGCGGGATAGCGATAAACGAATTCTATGCAGACGAACGGCTGTACCATTTCAAAACCTAGTAAGTCTCAAAAACTCAATTTTGGGATTTTTGCTTAAAACGTGGTTTCTAGCAAGTGCCTATAGGATATAGAAACATTTAGAGGCCTATCTCGCTCAACTTCAGAGATACGAGTACTGCAAAACCTAGTAAGTGCAAAAAAAAACGGGTTTTGAAATGGTGCAGCCGCGAAGTTGCGGGCAACAGCTAGTCCTGTATAAGGATTCCGTATCTGCCATTTTGTAGGGATCCCTAAAGTGGACTTCATTTGCCCGTCAACACAAATTGATGAGCTATATCCCTGGTGATAGGTCGTTAATCATCCAAAATAATACAAAATATTGGCAGCGAATGAAAAATTATTACCTCTCCATTTATAATCTTTTTCTTGTGTTTTATGTACAATAAAGAGTTATACATACATACATACATAATTCCGTGTCCACCCACATTTCCAGTTATTTTCCCTTTATTTTACTTTTGGAAGCGGAACCGCTCTATATATACCTACTTATCAATCTTTCAGACGCCGAAAGTCAAACTGCATAACCTCTATAACGGCTCTATAAATACGTACTTATCAATCTTTCAGACGCCGAAAGTGAAACTGCATAAGCTCTATAACGGCTTTATAAATACATACATACTTATCAATCTTTCAGACGCCGAAAGTGAAGCTACATAACCTCTATAACGGCTCTATAAATACGTACTTATCAATCTTTCAGACGCCGAAAGTGAAACTGCATAAGCTCTATAACGGCTTTATAAATACATACATACTTATCAATCTTTCAGACGCCGAAAGTGAAGCTACATAACCTCTATAACGGCTCTATAAATACTTACTTATCAATCTTTCAAATGCCGAAAGTAAAGCTACATAACCTCTACAACGACTCTATAAATACGTATAGTACTTATCAATCTTTCAGACGCCGAAAGTGAAACTGCATAACCTCTATAACGGCTCTATAAATACGTACTTATCAATCTTTCAGACGCCGAAAGTGAAACTGCATAACCTCTATAACGGCTCTATAAATACGTACTTATCAATCTTTCAGACGCCGAAAGTCAAACTGCATAACCTCTATAACGGCTCTATAAATACGTACTTATCAATCTTTCAGACGCCGAAAGTGAAGCTATTGATTCGACGATCACTGTCCTGATAGTCGTTTCGGCGAACGGTCTAATAGCGAAGACCCTTGACCATCACCTCAAAAGTCTCTCGTTAGGTGGTTGGGTCAAAGGCCAGATACAGAAGGCTCGGACACGGCTCGGATAGTGAGGAGGTTCCTCTCTCTGTCGCCCTGACCACCGGTAGCTTAGGCCGCGCCTCGCTGCCGGCGGCACCCTAGGTTAGGTTTTATAATATTTTGTATTAATATTGTTTTAATATTGTTTTATTACCTTTTATATATGAATATTGTAAGAACCTAAGCTAAGATAAAAAGAAATATACAGAAAAATAAAAATAATAAACAAATTCTTCACGTCCCTTCTCTTACAGACTTAAAATGTAAATTGTATAAAAGTAAAATGTAAAAGGTTTTTGATTACCTATTGTTTAGGCAGTGATTTAGCCCGATGAGGATAAGCGGCGACGGTAGGGCTTTCTTCAATAAAGCAGCTTTTAAGTTTTTAAGACTTATAATGAAATATTATTTATTACAACTTGGTTAAAATCGGATAAAGTAAAAAAGGTGCAAGTCGTGTAAGTTGACAGTTAAAAGGTAAAGAGTAAGAGCACAGTAAATAAATAGACCAGTATGGAAGCTAGGCATACTTTTTGAAATAAATACCTACGCTCCGTTAGAGCGTTAGGGTTGTCGATTTAATTTATATAAAATTGTAAAGATTTTTTTGTTTAGTTAGCGCTATAATACCAGCTAGTAACGCCTGTTTTAAAGTAACTAGCTACACTTAATTAAGAGTATTAGGGTTGGCACCCTTTATTTGTCTAAAAAAAAAGACAAACGTTTATTTGGTTTCTATGATGGACACGGCACTATAAAACTGTTTTTTTTTTTAATTCTTTGTAAATTAATCAAGCTACTTTGCACTTTATATGTTGTCTGACAACAACATCGAAAAGATCCAATAGGTAATTAAAAAGTTAAAAATGGCGGCTACTTTTTTTCATTTCGTTAACGGATTCGATGTCGGAGATCAACCATATCCCCAGATATCGATTTTGAAAGCAATCGGTCGAATAATTAAAAAGTTCAAAATGGCGGCTATTTTTTCTCATTCCGTCCACGGATTCGATGTCGGAGACCAACCGGATACCCAGATATCGATTTTGAAAACAATCGGTCGAATAACTAAAAAGTTCAACATGGCGGTTACTTTTTCTCATTCCGTTAACGGATTCGATGTCTGAGACCAACCATATCCCCAGATATCGATTTTGAAAGCAATCGGTCGAATAATTAAAGTTCAAAATGGCGGCTACTTTTTCTCATTCCGTCCACGGATTCGATGTCGGAGACCAACCGGATACCCAGATATCGATTTTGAAAACAATCGGTCGAATAACTAAAAAGTTCAAGATGGCGGCTACTTTTTCTCATTCCGTTAACGGATTCGATGTCTGAGACTAACCATATCCCCAGATATCGATTTTGAAAGCAATCGGTCGAATAATTAAAAAGTTCAAAATGGCGGCTACTTTTTCTCATTCCGTCCACGGATTCGATGTCGGAGACCAACCGGATACCCAGATATCGATTTTGAAAACAATCGGTCGAATAACTAAAAAGTTCAAGATGGCGGCTACTTTTTCTCATTCCGTTAACGGATTCGATGTCTGAGACTAACCATATCTCCAGATATCGATTTTGAAAGCAATCGGTCGAATAATTAAAAAGTTCAAAATGGCGGCTACTTTTTCTCATTCCGTCCACGGATTCGATGTCGGAGACCAACCGGATACCCAGATATCGATTTTGAAAACAATCGGTCGAATAACTAAAAAGTTCAAGATGGCGGCTACTTTTTCTCATTCCGTTAAGAAAAAGCATTTTATTTAATAATAATGTATTCTTATCTTTCAACATCAGCAGGGAGTTTAAAAAGCTCCGGTTGTGAAAAAGTCGAGTTCAAGCAGCCGTACACTGCGCAATACGCTCTTGGCATGTTTAACACGAAAAAGATCGCGGACTGTCTGGGCGCACGTAACAAACAACCGCTCGACTCAACGCGGCACTCGCGACTGACGGCGCACCTCGAGGTCCCCTGAGGGGCCGTGTAAAGCGCGCGCCTGTGTGCGTGTTTCGTTTCAACCGATTTGTTCGTAGTTTCCTTACTGCTTTAGCTTATATATATACTGTGGTAAGAGCTAATTGACGGTTGCTTGATTTTTATATGCGAAGCTCGCTGCGCTCCCTTGCGGCCGATCTGTGTATTAATTTGAGGCGGCGGCGTTTGCAACAGTGAGATACTAGAGGGCGCTAGCAGATGCGTTCCCGAACACCTATATAAAAATGCCTCACATCATTTTAGAAAAGAGCTGATAATCTTCAAACTGGACCGATTTTTACCAAACCAGCTAAAAACCACTACAAGGAAACGACACCGTAAAAGAATGGTGAATTCACTATTCTCCGTTAAGTTCCAGTCAGTGGCGTAACTATAGGGTGGCAGGAGTGGCAAATGCCACGGGCCCCTTGCTCTACGGGGCCCCGGACTGGCTTGGTTTAGAGCACAGAAGGGACGCTGATGCACTTCTTTATATTGAGGAAGGAGCATCAGACGAACTTGCCGCGGGCCCCAGACGTTATAGTTACGCCACTGGCTCCAGTATCCTCAAGTGTCAGTTTTCTATGACGTCTCTGTCAGTTTCGTAGTAATAAACAGAGACGGAATCATAGATAACTGGAACTTAACTTAGTTGGTGAAACAAGCCATTAGACGCATCTCGCCCCAAGCAAAGAATGAAACGAAAAATCTTTATTAACTCTCCCCCTTCATAATTATTAATTAAACTATCGCATTCGCCACGTGGCGTATGATAATGTTTATCCAAACATCGTTATTACTGTCTGTTTGTTGATGGGCCTCAGGCGTGACGTCATTAACAGAGATTTAACGTTGAGATGATAAAATAAACATAAAAAAGCAAGGAAATTATGTAGACGGTAAATCAACATTTTAAATCCACGCGCAGTGAATGTACCTACTTAAGTGATAAAGATATCCTTACAGTGTTTCTAGTTTCTTAATGTTTGACAGTAGCCGTGTTCGAATAAACACGAATGAAATAGTAGAATAATGCCGAGGCCTGGAAGTAGCCAATTACTGGATGAGTAACTTGTTTAAAAACACGAACCGCAGGTAAGTGTTTTTTAAAGTTACGAATCCAGCAATTGCTCTTCCATTCCAGTTGAGGCAATTATAATGTTTTTCTCAAACGTTGAGAGGAAATGAAAATGAATTTTGCAACTTCCTCGCAACTTGGATGGTTTTTACGTTCCCGCCTTTTTTTAAGGTTTTTATGTCATCTGTCACCGTAAGCTATTTGAGACATTGATAAAAACGTTACACTCGAACAAAACGCGCACTCCTCGGCCATCGACTTGGCTGTATGACATTGTTGTTCATTATTCCATAGACTCTTTGACTTTATAAAAAGTTAAAAACAAATGAAAAACAGTCCAGCAATCCGATTAATGGTCAGAAAATCACGCCTGCAAAAGTCAGCCCTCAACAAGGCCCTACTGAATTAAAAACAACCCTCCTTCCTGGCGAGATCGGGTAGGTTAAAAAGTACCTACGAGATCTTACATTTATTTGGCTAAGCCGACAAGTGCTGAATAAGTTAACTCGATTGTAACTTGTAAAACAGTATCATAAGAATTCAAAAAAAATTCTCAACATCGCCAACGACATCTCTGTTTGCATTAAATCAAGACACTACGAACGACAGCTCTAATAATAGAAACACAATTAAGTAGCGCCTGGCGCCCCGAATAGCAATGAGATGTGGATCAGAGATGATTTTGCCTTGTTTTCGCAACAGGCGCTTGTAATTGCAGCGAGTTGAACGCTATTTTGTAATTGCAAGAACGTGGTTTGAAAACTAATATAACACTGAATTGCAGACCAATAGAACTTACTATTGTTTTTTTATATAAGAGGGGGCAAACGAGCGGACGGGTCACCTGATGGAAAGTAATGACCATCGCCCAGGGACACCTGCAAGACTTGGGGAATCACAGGTGCGTTGCCGGCCCTTTCAAGAACAAGAACACAACCCGAAATTTGAAAGCGCATCACTCGAAAGTGGTATAAATCTGTTTATGTCTTCGAAAGTACAGCTGTAATAAAATTTTTGACTAGTTCACAAGATTAATGAGAGCCGTAAGTATCTTCTAAGCTACTTGTATTTCAAATTCAGCACAATTTTTAACCGCTTTCGTGTGGTATTTTCCCATTTAATCGAGTCCCAGATCCAAACTACAAGTGACAGCTAAAACCAGAACTGAGTCGAAATTGAATCGCATTAACACGTCATGGGAAGGCACCTGTAGATATTTTGTAGTAATTACTGCTAACAATGCTTTGAATATATATTTTTTTAATTTAGGTACACAACTAAGTAATAATGACCATACATCCAACATCCAACCAGAGTTTATTAATTTTCATGTTCAACCTTTTATTTTTGCTTGCGTTATCTAAACGCCATCTATAGGCAACAAGATGAACTACGCTGAACGCTTTCTAAGTTAAGTAGTCACTAGCTGTCAGCTACCGAAGCGTCAGCAGAACTTCTTAATAGTACTACCATACAATCCTAGATGGCGCTGCCAACGCAAACACAAATAAAACTTAGAAAAATGTTGATTATTTATTGATACCATCGGTAACATTGCTATTTTATTTAATTAAATAATATTTTTTTATATTAACTTTGGTATATTTATAGCTGTTGTTCATTTTTTTTTTAAAGTCCCTAAAAATTTAATAAAAACATACATCGCGGTAGTGAAGTTTGCAACTGCAGTTTGTATATATACAATTTCTACACAACTACAGCTGTACTTGCTTCGGCAGTACATATACTAAAATTGGAACGATACAGAGAAGATTAGCATGGCCCCTGCGCAAGGATGACACGCAAAATCGTGAAGCGTTCCACATTTTTTGAAGAGCATAAGTATAATTATAATGTACACTCAAGACAAGTGTAAAATAATAAATAGCTAGTCAAAGTTTCAAAAATAAGCTCCATTAAGTCGTGGGACTTATTATTGAGAAGTTCGCATCGTTAGATACTTATTTTTGCACTTGACTGTACGTTACCAAGACGTCAAGAACATCTATCTATACCTACACTGAAAGATATTAGTCCCAGGGTTCTAGAGATAGGCAGGAGCCGCAGTAAAACACGTCCATACGTTACGCTATTTATTGAGGAACAAGAAACTACCCTAAATACAAAAAGCAAGTGCTGTCTTAACCTACCCACATAATATTACACCCTCGCACTTAATTAACCTTACATCATACTTTTTTAAACAATGGATGCATCTTAGTGGTACGCTTAAATTACACTCTAGTAACAATACTTAACCTAAACAAAAACAACATTCCCTTATCTAGAATTCAATCGAATTCAAAGCCGTATCTTTGCACGGGCTCCCTAATTCGTTTTACTCTAGGGGTCTTTACTGGTACCGGTTTAGGTGCAGTTGGAGGCACAGCTGGCGGCGAGCGTGGGTTATCACCATCATCCCGCACAACAACAGAGCCTTCCTGTTCCTCCCCTACTGTGCCAGACGCCGCCACAGGACTGAGGAGTCTTTGATCAATTGGAGATCCGATTGGAGGTGGTGTAGATGGTGTTAACTGTGTATTAGACGCGCCTGACCATTCTTTTTTTATCTGATCTACGTGTCGCTTAATTGGTGGACCATCTTCCCTACCTATTACATAATTTCGTGATCCTACCTTTTTTTCTATTTGACCACCTATCCATTTGTCTCCCTGTGCGTAATTTCGCGCCCACACTGAATCGCCTATTCTAAAATCCCTAGCCTTGCCACCCGCATATCCTATTTGTTTTTGCTGGACTTCTCCTACCCGATCTCCTACTTGTCGACTACATTTTAATAAATCTAGCCTACACCGTAAACTTCTACGCTGCAACAGGACCGCTGGTGAAACTCCAGTGGTGCTATGCTCCACATTTCTGTATGCCATCAAGTAGGATTGTAAAGCTATTTCTACGTCGCAGCCGTCCCTTAATGCCTTTTTAACTGCTCGCTTGCACAACTTAACTGCCCCTTCTGCGGCACCATTTGACGCAGGATGATATGCAGGTGCAAAAATCACCTGTATTCCGTTAACCCCCATAAACTCAGCATACTCTTTACTTGAAAATGGCGGTCCGTTATCCGAAACGACCTGTTTCGGAAGTCCAAAACGTGCAAAAGTTTCTCTTAGTACTTGAATCACAGAATGAGCATTCGTTTTAGTCATCCGAAATATTTCAAGCCACTTTGAGGTTGAGTCTACTAGCACTAGAAAAGTTGTTCCCTTAAACGGTCCCAGGAAATCGATGTGCAGTCTCGTCCACGGTTCCAGCTCATACGGCCATGGTTGCGGGGGCGCACGTGGTGGTGCAGGTCCTTCTATAGCGCAAGTAGTACATTGTTTGCAGGTCCTTTCAATGTCCGCATCTATGCCAGGCCACCACATCACGCTACGTGCTATAGGTACTCTTCATTTTTACTATACCCATGTGTCCTACATGAATTTCTTTTAACATGGTTGTACGCAAATTACTGGGTATCACTAATCGATAACCCCAAACGATACATCCGGCGTCATTGTACAATTCGTTACGTCTAAAAAAATAGGGTTCAATTTCCTTCTCCGCACAGGATGTTGGCCAACCTGATTGTAAATAAAACATCACTTTTTTTAAAACTACATCCCTTTCTATGTGCTCATGTACGATCTTTCTAGTTACCGGCAAAAAATCTTGTATAAAATTTAAATAAGTCACCTCTCCGTTAGCTTTTCTGTCCTCTTTTTCCGTCTGTCTGTGTAGTCCTAAAGGTAAGCGCGACAACGCGTCCGCCGCATTCCTCTCACTCCGCACGTACTCGATGTCGTAGTCGTAGCCCGCGAGCAGCACGGCCCAGCGCTGCATGCGGCTCGCGGCCATCACTGGTATACCCGATTTATCTCCAAATATCGATACGAGGGGCTTATGATCCGTTCGTAATGTAAATTTTCTACCATAAAGATATTGATGGAATTTTTTAATCCCAAATATTATTGACAAACAATGTCGCGACCTTAACCGCCTCTTTTACATCGTTCGCAATAAAAGATTGTTCCAACCGTTCTATGTATAAGTCCCAGTTGTCTTTGTCCAAATCGAACGGTCCGAATTTTGTCGCCGCCATTGTCTTTAGTTTTAGTTTGTATAGCAACACAAAAAAAAAACTTCACATACACACTATAACACACGCGTAAGAAAGTTCCGTTCTCGTCGCCACTGAAAGATATTAGTCCCAGGGTCCAGGGTTCTAGAGATAGGCAGGAGCCGCAGTAAAACACGTCCATACGTTACGCTATTTATTGAGGAACAAGAAACTACCCTAAATACAAAAAGCAAGTGCTGTCTTAACCTACCCACATATATTACATAATACATACATATTTTATGCCATAAGCAATAAGGCCGATGACACATATTTGACATTTTGGCTTTATGTGTATGCCCTCGACTGTACCCTTTGTAACCACTGGTCCACCTTCAGTTTGTCCAACAATGTCTCAATATTTTTCCGGAATGTTTTAGCAGCTGGGTACTTCGACTGGACACGCCTAACTACAAAGATTTTTCATTTAAAATTTTAATCCAAAATTTAGTAACTAGGTGGTTTTTTTAACGTGATAACGTTTTATAAATCGATTAACACCGACTGCACGCACGAAAAAGTGTCACGTTCGTCCCGTTGCGCGTGACGTCGGAGCGTGCAAGCGAGAGCCCGGAACAAGCGATAGAGAGGCACGATCTGCTCGCGTGACGTCAGAGCTAGCAGCTCGAATATGTTTATGACGTTATCACGTAAAACTGTCGTCCGTAACCGACTTTATAGACAATCGGTTTTTTTTTTATATAGTTAATAGGCTTACGTTTGACTTTAATCTCGCTTGATGGAAGGCGAAGATGAGGCTTCAGATGGTACACGTTTGCCTAGGTGTCTGTTCACTTTGCTCTTACTACTTCTACTACTACAACTATAATACAAAAACGCTGAAAAACAATTTACAGGGCTATTTTAATCAGAATACCAACCACCTTCAGAAATATTCCGAAATAAATTAAGAGACTGTATTTCGCATAGGCTTGGCCGTTTTGCACGTGTGGTTGTAGCCAGGTGAATGTTTTTTTGTTGACAAAGACTGCAGACTATAATCTATCACTAACGAAGTTTCTCGACACGGATGCAGGACTTACACCTCTTTTCCCTCCCCACAATAGTTTAACATTTCTTCTGCGTTAAGTTACTTAATTAATATTAATTAAGATATATTATATAACTGTATGCCAAACACAATGCATGTAGGTATTGTTTTTTGCATAAGTACTGTCTATGTTTATGTCTCTGATATTCAGCTTTGTGTTAATGCTTTTGCTTCAAGTACCTGTCTAGTCTAAAAATATTAATCTTGGTCGCCACACCAAGTCACCGCACGGGAACGAGTTCTTTCCAATACTTCCCATGTTTAGTACAGCATTGACGTACAACGCCATCTATTCGCGTCATTGAAAACTGCAAGCTTGCTGTGCTTGCTTAGTGCTATTTTTGTGATACGTAAGATAAAGGTGCCCGCGACCGCGATAGTTTGGCTATAGCTTGTCAGTTCTTAACACTTCTAATAGATGGCGTAACCCTAAAAACTTGTCTTCTCTTAATAAGTACTCATAAAGTTCGTATTTATGCTAAATGCAGGTAGGCTGCATAAAATAGATTTTTATGCTCTTGTGCGTTAAGCAGAATCTTTGTTTAAGATCAAGGTAATCAGGCGCCAACAGCCGCGTCCGCGTACTTTATAGAAAAATAGTTTTTTTCATCAGTGTTCTGTAAATTACTAAATTACGTTCGAAATAAAAAAAATATGAATACCTATTTTGAGTTATATAGAAATATAAATTTCATGAACAATAAAAACTTGTTTTGTGCGTATAACTGAACATAATCTCAACAGAAGAGAGCAAAATAAAGACAGTAATTTGTGACCAAGAAGCCAAAGCAAAAAAATACATGTTTTTTTTTTTAATTTCTTTACAATGTAGAGAAAATTACAATAAACGCCTCAGTAGTAGCATCATTGTACTTAGATATAATATAAAAATCAATAAATAAAAACTATGGGTACTTTGAGTACATAGAAGAATCTTAAGACAGTTTTCCTATCTATGTTCTTAAGAACAAAGTTTTGCACCTTGTACTTCTAGCTGTGTTAAGGTCCGGCCACACCAGTGCGTAAAAGACGTCGACGGTGCGTTTACGCAACAAAATGTATGAAGAAACTGTGAGAACGTAACGCATGCGACACGTCACTGCGTATACGCAGCAGTGTGGTCGCTCCTTTAACCTTAATAATTGTCATGGATAAATACGACTTTATTTACGCACGATGGAGTCAGTCGGCATTTCTTCGCATTTAGCATTGGACCGGCCGCTGAAAAAACACGCTTACTAGGCATGCTAGTTACAGGTATGGCCAATAAAGCCCTGGCAACTCCACTTAACAACGGCAAAGAACTCTTCTTCTCTAGCCAGTAGATAAGAATGTCATCCTGAACTTCAGAATTCGCTGTCGCCAGGTACTTCTGACACTCTGTTTCTGCTTCATCAAACTCGTAAGTTAAACTACTGCCGCTACTGTGCTTTTTCGAAAGCCTACTTAAAATAGATTCTGTACCACATGCAACAAATACTGGAGTTTCTGACGCGGCAATTCGTGTTCGTACTTTTATATGCTCTGCAAGAAAAGCAGTACGGGTAGTGCATTTCTTTGCGAGGTACGTATCGATCTGGATTAAGCTTATGAACCTCGGATCTAACATCGCTGCTACTACAATCTTGTCCGTTGCAGGGAATCTCGTTTCTAATTTCGCCAGCATCTTTTGTTTTAGCGCCATCATTATTAGTGATTCTTCATCAGACAACGAGTTGAGTATATCTTTTATTTCTAAATGAAACACCATTGCTAAGTTGAGGGTCGCAGTCTTCTGTGTCGTCAACATTTCTACGGCCTCGCGAAATTTCGACAGAAATTTTACCATGTCTTCTAACAAACTCCACTCCTGTTGGTACATTTTTAATTCTTCGACCCCGACTTGTAATAGTACGTTGTTAAGAGAGTTCCTATTGCCTAAGAGCGCCAAACATTCCAGCATAGCTAGAACAGTGTGCCAGTAGTTCGGTGAATTTGATAAGTTATTTATGCCTTCTTCTGTTTCCGACTCAAAATTCTCATCCTCGCAAGCAAGCGGTTCTTTATCATCGTTTTCCAAAATTTCAGACAGTTGTTCCATTGAATTAGTAAATTCCAGTTTTACATCTCCAGCTTCTTTATCCAACTCTAGTCTCCGATATTGTACAGTTTCAACAATCTCTTTGCATTTCCTAACAAATGTATCCAGTTCTGTTACACTACGAATGCCATCGACAATAATAAGCTTGTTTAATACATGCCCTAAGCATAAATGGTTATCAAGACTTGAGAGCGAAGCTGCTCGTTTGACTTCTGATGTCGTATTTGTCACCAAGTGTATATTTTTATCTTGAAGACCAAAGCTTTCCATGGCGTTGTTAAACACAGCTTGGATTTTGTTACTCGTTATTTTACCGTCAATTACCTTAGTGCACAACGTGTGTGATTTGTCTTCAAAATCTGCAACATAGATAGAATTAGACAAGGTCTTAAAATGAATCCGAATACTTCAGTAGATAGTTTGGTAAGGTACTTTAAACGTAACACGCCTGCTACAGCGTTAAGGAAAAATATTTTTTTTATTAAAAATTACGGCGATAAACGCTAATAACAATGTGCAAAATTTACCTAAATAAATAAATAAATATTCTAGATTAATTCTGAGACAATTTTGACTACTATACATAACAGGGTGCTGGGAAGGAGTATATCGACAGCTTTAATCAACGATTCTATAGTTTATATTCATAATGCTGTCATTGTTGACTGATATAAGTTTTTCTCAAACATTGTCGTAAATGTCGTCATTGTATTCTAAGTAACAGAACAGGAAGGGCCTTGTTGACGGCCGAATTACATTTCAAGCGCAATTTTCTGACCATAAATCGGATTGCTGGACTGTTTGTAATTTGTTTTTAACTCTTTTTAAAGTCAGACTATGGAATAATGAACAACAATGTCATACAGCCAAGTCGATGGCCGAGGAGTGCGCGTTTTGTTCGAGTAACGTTTTTATCAATGTCTCAAATAGCTTACGGTGCAGATGACAGCAAAAAACTACTTAAGTTACGAGGAAATTTAGTGCAAAATTTATTTTCATTTCCTCTCAATGTTTGAGAAAAACATTATATCTGCCTCAGCTGGAAGAGCAATTGCTGGATTCGTAACTTTAAAAAACATCCTGCGGTTTGTGTTTTTAAACAAATTACTCATCCAGCAATTGGCTACTTCCTAGGCCTCGGCATTAATCTACTATTTAAAGATTGACTAACTTGATGTTAAATAATGAAGAGTGAACGTTGCGTAATTCAAGTGTCTGTACTTATCAGTCCACAAATCTAAGGTAACAGCTGCTTGATCATCGACGTCTCTGGCGATTTTTGCTTTGACATTTTCTAACGTGATTTCATATAATGAGTCGAAAGCAGCACGGCAGACAGTATCTCTAGAGGGAAGTTCATCTTTTGTTCCGATTATTTTATATTTCTGAAACAATTGTTGGTTATTTAAGAAAATAATCTGAACTATGTACAAGGCTCAATAATTATTATACCCACACTATAGCATACAATATCAGTGCTCCACTTCCTACGATTCTAACATAGGTAACTCTTTCGCTTCATCCACATTCATCAATCTCTTCATACATACTCGCCGGTTTCGAGTACTCCTGACCTGCCCTTTTTTCTTAGCCTTCCTTTTCATGTAAGGTGAATTGGAGTAAATTCGAAATTGGGGGAATTTCAAAAATCGTAGATGTCCACTAAACGGAGAACAATTACATAATCTAGCAACGCCTACCTAGAAGCTCCAATGTCTTCGGCTTCTAGGTAAGCGTTGCCAGATTATGGAATTGTTCCTCGTTTAGTGGATATCCACGAGTTTACCCCAATGCACTATATAAAAAAGTTCATGTCGGAATATATTTAGCAAACTTACTTGAAAAAAATGTTTTATGCCATCATCGGATATTGAATCGAATGGTATCAATGACTTGCAGCACCAGATAGCCATATCTTTCGCAAGTGTCATGTGATCTCTCTTTTTTGATTTGGACGAACTGGCTATAGCCGTTTTTGCCAGTTGCTGAGTATTGAAAAAATCCTTGAGAGCTTCAGTGACCTTCTCTTCTTCTTTTATGCTGTGGACATCTCGTAAATGCCTGTTAAGATTGCCAGTGCTTACTGTTTTAGCGTAAGACTTTATTTTAGCCCTGCAATGAATTACTTTAGAGAACAGTGTTGCCAATAACCACAATTACTAGATAATACTTTAGAGTGTGTATGTACAGTCGACGTCAAAGATCATCCTCATTATACCTAAGTTCAGGTTTGAACTTTCATATGAAGTTGTCAAATGCTTGGAGTACACTTAAGTGTAAAGATATGTCGACTGAACATCCAACAAATTTTATACATAGGCCACATCATGGACCCTTACCATAGTTAAAACAATCTAGGCAACAATCTAGTCGTTGTGACAAGGTTCTTTGGGACATCTACACAGAAGTCAAATTGGTTTACTTTGTATTTACAAATGAAACGAAAAATCACTTTTTCCATGAAAAAATCCCTTCAAACCGTTTGCTTTTAATGTCAATTTAAGTAGGTACCAATTAGTTAAATAGAAAAATAATCACGTCGTGCACAAAGCAAGGTCGTTAAATTTAGTATTTAACCAAGTAGGTAATTTAACATACAAAAGTACATGTTTAAATAAAAAACGCAAAATTAATTAAGTAAGTATTTTTAAGTTGATACTTACAATCCAAACGATATATCTCCATCTTCCTCTTGCGCGACAGACAAGCAGGCGTTACAAAAAACTTGATCGTCCAGAACATGCTTCTTCTTCCCATCCCCCTTCAAAATCAAATTACCGAAATACCGCCAGCAAAAACTAGACTTCGATTTCAAATCGAAACACGTATTTATTGTGAAATTGCTAACTTTTGCTTTGGTTATGCCGGTCTTATCCATTGTACCGCGCACGGCAGTTGATAGCGTCAAAATGGCGGCCACGCCACGCGGTCTCCCCTCTCGCCCCTTGCTCGGTCGGTAGAAGCGGTCTGTCGGCGTCATGGCGGCGCGGAGAACGGGCGGCGCGGCGCGGCCGATCGGCGGCGTCGCGCCAAGGTCATCGCAACTAGACATTCCAAATGATATTCGTGACATAAAAACTCTTTAGTTAACCTAAAATGATACTGGCCACTACGTTTTTTTGCGAATAAATTTCGTTCTTCTGTTATCTTACTAATATTATAAAAGCAAAAGTTTGTAACTTTAGATGATTGGATATTTGTTTGCTCTTTCATGAGAAAACGGCTGAACCGATTGTATTGAAATTTGGTGCAGTGATAGTTATAGTCCCGGAGAAGGACATGATATTTTTATCCCGGAAAATCGCATCGTTCCCGCGAAATAGCGATAAGCGAATTTATCGCAGACGGAGTCTGTCTTAATTACTCTCCACACCGGAACACAGCAGTGCAAGTCTCAAGCAGAGGGTTGTGGGTTCGAGCCCGGGCTCGCACCTCTGAGTTTTTCGGAAATTACGTGCGAAATTACATGAGGAGCAATTCAATGGTGTGTGAAGTTCCCAATCCGCACTGGGCCCGCGTGAGAACTATAGCCCAAGCTCTCTCGTTCTGACAGGAGGCCTGTGCCCGCAGTGGGACGTATATCTATATACATACCTATATATATATATAAAAGAAAGTCGTGTTAGTTACACTATTTATAACTCGAGAACGGCTGAACCGATTTGGCTGAAAATTGGTAGGGAGGTAGCTTAGAACCAGGAGACGGACATAGGATACTTTTTATCCCGATTTTCCCACTGGATTGGAAAATTCCGAAATGTTGTACTAATAAAGCTACAGACATTAAATTTAGCATGCCTACACATTATTCCTTGATTGGTATAAAGATGCACTTACAAAGGAATTTTTCAAATTTCCCACGGGATAAAAACACAAGGTAAATAATTAAGACTATAATTAGTAGGTAGATAATATTCCTAGAGGATCTGTAGGTGCTCTAAGAAGGGATTTTCCGAATTTCCCACGGGATAGGCAATAAAAACCTTATACTTGGAGACATGAGTGAATGTATGGAGTGTGTCGTCACTCTGACGTTATGTGTGCGGACGAAGTCGCGGGGAAAAGCTAGTATTGCATTAAATACCGTAGTATGTAACTTTAGGTGTGCAAGTCCAAATTTACTCACACTTGAACAGTATTTTGTTTTCCAAAGATTTTTCCACGCAAGTTGGCAAGGAGTACCCGAAACCGACGAGCATGTATACGACTATGAAGAGATTGATGACTGTGGATGAAGCGAAAGAAATATGTCAGGATCGTAGCAAGTGGAATAAAGTAGTCTCTGCCTACCCCTGTGGGAAAGAGGCGTGACGGTATGTATGTATGTATGTATGTATGTATGTAAGTTGGCAACACTGCAAGCCTACTCCGAAGTTAGAAATTCGCAATTAGTCTCCTGTCGTTCTCGCACTAACAGTCATTTACAGCAAACTGAGAGGGACAAAGATACGAGCTTCGAATGCCGCAGTAGCCGCCCTTCACTCTGAGTGCAGCCTCCGGATAAGGCTTCAATACCCTGAATGGTAATCCTCCGTGATCGTCACACTTGGAGCTTTTGTGAAGCTTCCTTTGAAAGCTGACGAGAGCTTAAGGGCCTTTCTGCGCTTCAATTTTGAGGTTTAAGTTCAAAATGATGATTCGGTCGGGAGGTTTTCTGACAACAGCGTTTCTTAATCTATGGTCTGTGGGCGAAAATCTTAGGAATCATGTTATAGGCGATGCGGCTAGCAACCCATCACTATTTAGATTCCACTTTCCAACTATACGCCCAGTCTTGCTAAACGTGGCCTTTACCTTAGGCTCTGTCTACCCCGTAAGGGCTATATAGACGTGATTTGTGTGTGCGTGTGGTCTGTGTATTGTAATTGTGTAAAAGGATCCATAGATTCATAGTCATATCAAAACTAGATATTTTTTTAAGAATAATAAATTAATTTTACTAAAATTATCATTATTGTTATATTTATAAACGACAATGAAAACTAGAACACAGAAAAATACAATTATCAACTTCAAAAAATTGCGTTTGGAAAAAAACATTTAGAAAAGCCTTGAACAGAAAAGTTGCACTTTGATCCCTCTCGACAGGGCAAGGCTTACTTCTGTGTGAAAACACTTATTTACATCTTTCCAGCGAACGTAACCCCATATTTTATATTAAAAAATAATTTATTCAAAGACGATGCAAATCCAAGCAATAGCGCCTGCGGTTCCTCGAAGAAACGCAGCAGATCAAACATTTGCCGATCGCTTCTTTTTTTCTTGCAGCAGAACGTACTGATTGCTTTTGAAGTTAAGGAACGTGCACACAGTATTGTCGACCGACCGATTAAATGAGTCCTCCCCCGCGCGGCACAGCCCCTCGGCCCCCTTTGTCGATACACAGATAAAATATACTACATAATCCATAAACTTTTACGAAAATACACTAATAAATAGACAGATCCCAACTTATGTGTAATTAAAAAATACA
This sequence comes from Pandemis corylana, assembly GCA_949127965.1. NCBI lineage: Eukaryota > Metazoa > Arthropoda > Insecta > Lepidoptera > Tortricidae > Pandemis > Pandemis corylana. The sequence goes on from OX421860.1 coordinate 1,497,188, forward strand.
TAGGTAAGTTTTTTTTTTATTCATAATTTATTTTAAGTTTCACAAATTGAGCCACAATTGAAAACCTCAGAGGTTTATGTAATAAGTTAAGTTAGTTAAATAGTTTACAATAAACAAAGTGCTGGAGGACTATTGTGAGGTTTTTTATTGCTTTTAATACAGACGCATTCTAGGCGTATTTTGTGACCAAAAACACACTAAGCTTTTTTCATGGTTTTTTTTTAATAGTTGGGATGATAATAAAGTAAATTTCTATACTTACGACACTGAAAATTAGAACACAGAAAAATCCGAAAAGTAAAGCTATGACCGGGAATCGAACCCGAACCCTAGTCATTCCGTAACGCGTGCTATACCCATAGCAGGTGGGTAAGCCTTCGAATTTTTCTCTCTGTTACTAGCTGTCACGTGACCTCGTTACTATGCGATTTTTTGCCGCCAAGCGTCATCTGTTTGAATGATGTGTCGTACACAATTACAAACTCCCGTGGAACATCTGCTCACCAGGAACGAGAGAAGAATAATAACGGTGGTTCAAGAGATAAGGCCTTCTGATGAACGCAGCCTTGGTAATAAGGTCCAATTGACACAATTAAGGTTCGGAACCCTACATGGAACTAGTGACTGACCGAAATTTCGGTTTCGGTTTCAGTTTCGGCCGGTTTCGGCCAAAAAATCTAGTTTTGGCCTAAGTTTCGGTTTCGGCCAAAATAAAGCCGATCGTTAAGTAAACTTCGCAGCTAACTCGTGCTTGCTCGCCGGCCGGGCCCCGGCTCAGTTCGCCACCGTTCATTTAATCGTGGGTTGAGGTTATATTTTGCAATTGAGTGATTTGGTAAGTTCTATACTAATTTGATAATTTGGTAAGATCTATAATATTATAAAGAGGAAAAATTTGATTGTTTGTTTGTTTCAATTGAATAGGCTCCGAAACTACTGGACCGATTTCAAAAACTCTTTTGCCGTTAGAAAGCTACATTATCACTGAGTGACATAGGCTACTTTTTACCGCGGGAAAATACCTTTTCCTGCGGGAAAATTAATTTATCGCGGGCGAAGCTGCGGACAGAAGGCTAGTGTGTTAATAAATGTTAAAAAAACAGTAATTTTCAGTAAATAATCGTAATTTTAAATGTTTTAATAAGTTTCGGTTTCGGTTTCGGCTTCGGCCGAAACAGAAAGCAAGACCGAAAGTTCGTTTTCGGTTTCGGTTTCGGCTGAAAAAATCAGTTTCGGTCTGGCACTAGGTACATGGAACACTCAGTGGATGTAAACACGTCCTAACAGTAAGAGCGAGACGGTACGTGTCGCTACATAGCCCGTTGATTGCAGAAGTGCCGCCGAGCAAATGCAAACGATTCTTATTGTCTGCTCGCTGTCCTCGTATTGCTGGAAAATGCTGGATTTATATCTTACTAGCTGTTGCCCGCTACTCCGTCCGCGCAGAATCCGCTGTTTACTGGGATAAAAAGTACCCTATGTCCGTCCCTGGGACTGAAACTAACTGTAGGTATGCTAAATTTCAACTAATTAGGTAGGTATGTAAGTATATTTAATGTAACCGAGGCATTGGAATCAATATGTGTCAGCACGCCAGCTTTACGTAATTAGATGCTTAAGTTGTTGTGCATAAGTTATATTTTTTAAGTATCCCACGGGAACTCTTTAATTTTCCGGGATTAAAAGTATCTAAAATACTGACCAGGGATATAAGGTGCCACCACGCAAAATTTCATTTAAATCGGTCCAATAATTTTGGAGATTAGCGAACACAGACATAGGTAAATGAACACATACACACAGACAGACAAAAATGATAAAATATACTTCGTCTTTTATAACTCTTCCCTAATCGTTAGCACTTTATTTTTAGTGAATTGATTTAATGTACAGACAAACTTTCTATTGATTTATTATAATGTGAATATAGACTGTGGCAAATAAAAATACATTTTACTTCCTGTTTCGTGTGAAAATGCAAGTCGTCTTAGAAATAATCTTGAATATTTCAGAAGATTGTTGGGTATATATTACAAGAAAAAGTTTGGGTTAGTCAAAAGTCAATTCCCGACTGTAGGTATGTTTCCATAAGTGAAAACACAAAATATTAGTTCCATCCCTTCTCCCCCCGTTTTACGGTATCTTATATTAACTGCCAAATTCGTACTAGAACCTGTTGTTAATCAAAATTTTTTATCGTGACCAAAATCTCGACGCAGAAGATGGTCTTCCCGTGCAGCGTCAGCCAGGTTCGGTGCAGCAGGCGCCCCGCGGAGTGCCAGTTGGGGACGCTGTGCAGAACCCTGTCTATGTCGAACTCTTTGTACGGAAATGTACCCTGGAAATAAAAGGTAAGGACAGAGGGCAAAGCCGGTAGTTTTGTAAAGCGAGACTTTTGCCTAACAGCATTTCTCAAACCACTTTATTTTTTTACTAGCTTCGGCTCGCGACTTCGTCTGCGTAGAATCATACATAAAAACCTTCCTCTTGAATCACTCTGTCTATTAAAAAAAAACGCATCAAAATCAGTTGTGTAGTTTTGAAGATATGAGCATACATAGGGACATAGGGACATAGGGACAGAGAAAGCGACTTTGTTTTATACTATGTAGTGATATGTATACTTTACCTATCAATTTCGTGTTGTTCCTACTCAGAATCACGACACGAGCTCTTTCAACTTTAATGGAACAACAAATTGTATGTATGTGTGTATGTATAACTCTTTATTGTACATAAAACACAAGAAAAAGATGAATACATGACAACACAAATGCACAAAGGCGAACAAATGTACAAAAAAATGTCCCAAAGCTTCTTTTCCTATTTTGTTACTATTATTGATAGGTACCTACACTTAGAATGGCGTAACGGAAAATAACATAAAAAATTTAAAAAAATCGGGACATGTTTTCTTTTCTACAGGGATGGAAAAAGCTCATGATTTTGATTGGAAACATCATGAAGTTCGTAGATAGTAAAAAATGAGGGGGTGGCATTTTTTTTGAGAATTGCTCAACTGATCTTTTCGGTGAACGTTACCGGACCGCCTTGATGTCTCTTCTGTCTCTGAGAAAGGTAAGGTGAAAGCAGTTCCCTTGGTAACCTGGCACGAACCTTCAATAATCGACAATTATTCTTAACGTAGCGAAAGTTGCCATACTCCAGGAACAGCCTGCTGATGAAGCTGCGGCAAGTCAGTTTTTGCACCTGGAGCATCAGCTCTTGTCTCCCTAAAGCGTCTATGCTGTAGGTACTGATGCTGAGCTGGAATTACAAAGATTAATACGCGGATTCAATACGGTGGGTGATGTAACTGTGTTTACGATCCATCAACGAAGAACAGGGGCCTTACCATGACGTCTTAATGCGATTTAATTCCGACTCAGTTCAGGTTTTAGTTGTCATTCTTAGTATGGATCTAACAGCAAAGCTAAACTGAATCGGAATTGAACCGCATGAAGAGGACAAGGTAAGGTCGCAGCACTTAATAAACAACAGGACCAAAAAATGGTGACGTTTGGTGTTGTTGGGATTGCGATGGTAAATAGATGCCACTTTTTTTTATATTAGCGAGTAAGGTGGTGGTAGCGATCCGAACGGACCTTGCACAAGGCCCTAGCACCCGCAAACTTCCACTTGTTCCTGTCTGTCAGTCCTCCAAAGACCTTGATGCTGTTCTGCTAATCTTACGTTTTGGAACGGCACCTCAGCTAACACTGTGTTCCGTCCGCTGGCGTAAGTCCTTCCATGATTCTTAATCAGGTGGCATTCAATTATTATGAGACGGTTTTTAGCGAATGGCGGCAGCGGGTTTTGGCACTCTGTCATGTTTTCGAGGACCACTTCAAACTTTACCTGGAAGATAATCAAGTAGCATGATAGACAAGGCGAGAATCTTAGGAACCATGTCTTAGGCGATGTGGCTGGCAACCCATCACTACTTTGATTCCCCTTTCCACTTCCACCTACGCGCCCACAATCATGCTAGCGTGGTCTTTCGGTCTCGTTAAAGACGTGATTTGTGACAAGATTGTAGTTGTTGCCGTTGTTGAGACGCCCACATGACAGTACGGCGGTTTTCCCGATTTAAAGTCATGCTATGGAGTTTCTTTGAGGGATAACATTCCCAACAAGATTATCCGACAGAGAACCATGCTGGTCTGGGAGTAAAGAAAGAACATAGAATGTACCAGTTGTTTCTCTTCCGGCACAGATGGTAAAAGCCCATCGAAGGAATGGGCGAAAATCTTAGGAATCATGTTATAGGCGATGCGGCTAGCAACCGATCACTATTTTGATTCCCCTTTCCACCTATGCGCCTAGAATCATGCTAAACGTGGCCTTAAGGTTTTGATACCTTAGGCTCTGTCGAGTCCGTAAGGGATAGAGACGTGATTTGTGTATGTTTATGTAAGTATGATAGACAAGAATGAAAATGACGACGAAAAAAGAAATGACGGCATAGCGCTCAGAGTTATTTTATGATATAGTAACAGCCTTCTAAGCTTCATTCACGCTGGTTCATTTCACATGTTTTTTTTCCATGGGCTTATAGTCTAATGTTGTGATTCGAAAATTCTGGTGGCTGGAGATTAATTCATATACTTACGGTAGTATTTTTATTTGCACAAACATCGTCCAAAATAAAACAAATAACAAACAATACGAAACTGGTTCCGCTCATGTCAAGGACAGTGGTTACTTTAGTATGTATTTAAGTGTTATAAATGGTATTTAGATGCGGTGTATGTTGTTACAGAGATTACACCGATAAATACAATTACACAGACAAAGGACATACATTATAAGCAGCATGTGTAAACGGCACCATTTATATAAGTACTGTATAGTTGTATGTTTCTTCCATCCTGGTCTGGAAGCAAAGAAAAAACATAGAATATACCAGTTGCTTCTCTACCCGCGTAGATGGTAAGAGCCCATCGAGGGAATAATTCTGGAAGAATTTTTGAAAAAATGACTTTCTGCCTTGTTTCTTGCGGCGCTTTCTTCTTGCCAATGATGGTCTTTCCGAATGCGCTGGTAGTTACAAAAAAGAGATGTAAAAGAGCCCTCGGCGGCCACTTTTCAATTTTTTTTTTGAGATGCCTTGTAGGTAAGCATAGGTGGGTTATTTCAGAGCTTAGTTGTAATATGCGTGAAGTATTGCCATGCGCCTGAACAAGTCTAGACACGCTAACTCATTATTAAAACCCACTTTAATACCTCGGGCCTAAGTTTGGACAAGGAAAACTGTGCAGTCGCTTTTAAAATTACTTGTTGGTTCCACTGTTATGTCCTACTCTTATACTTTGACGACCGGATAGCCTAGTGGTTAGAGAACCTGACTATGAAGCTTGAGGTCCCGGGTTCGATCCCCGGTCGGGGCAGATATTTGTATGAAAAATACGAATGTTTGTTCTCGAGTCTTGGATGTATTATAAAAATCCTCACTAGATACAATAAAATTAGGCTAGGTTCGTTACCTAGGTACTTTCAATTTTCAAATACCGAATAGAAATAGGAACCCCTGACAGCCGCGGGTTCCGTCAACTTTAAGGTGGAGTGTCATTCAACATTTTTATAACAGTAGGACATAAAAGTGAGGCTACCAGTCCGTAACCCGCTTTTTTGAGTCAAGACCAATTCTTATGTTAGCAGCGTGGTCCTAAATGTGTATCTCATGCTACTCTAGCGCCTCTAGTAGTGAATTCAAAAGCCACAGCCCTCAAAGATATGAAACGTTTAGACTGAGTTGCATCGACACAGATAGTACGAGAGCAAGAGAGAGCGTCTCTCATCATTTATCTTCCATGCTGGTTTGGGAGCAGGAAAAAACATAGAATGTACCAGTTTCTTCTTTTCCCGCGCAGATAAAAGCCCATCGGATAACGGGCAAAAATTCTAGGAATAATTCTATAGGCGATGCGGCTAACCATCACTGTTTTAATTCCCCATTCCACCTATACGCCCATAATTATCTTACCTTACCCGAGGCTCTGTCTACTGTAAGGGATAGACGTGATTTGTGTATGTATGTATGACAGAACATTTCTTAGGTTTTCTGTCAAATGTACGTCAAAATCTTCTGTGATCACTCACGTTTAGTCGACTCCTTTCATTTCGCTGTGCGGCTTGTGGTCACGTCACGCCCGAACAGTAAATATATGGCCACTGAAGGGTGCATGGGAATTACCACAGTTTTGCATATTTCATGATTTGATACATTTAAAAACCACGCCAAAACGGTGTTATGAGCTTACGTACTAATCCACGTACTAGTCATTGTCCAGTATAAATACAATGTGTATTTTTACCCGGCTACGGCAAAGCCAAAGGAGGGTTATGATTTTTTTATACTAGGGGTTGGCAAATGAACTAGTGGTCATCTGATGCGATTACCATCACCCGCAGACATTCGCAACACCAAAAGTTTGCAGATGTGTTGGCAGCCTAGAGGGTTAAAGATGGAATAGGTACCTCTTGTGCCAGTAATTTTACTGGCAGTCTTACTCTCTTACTCTCCACGCCGGACCACAGAAGTTCGAGCTTTGCTGCTTACCGGCAGGATAAGTAAGATGGTGGTAGCAACCTTGCACACCTAGTTTGCCTAAGAAAGTCTTCATCATTATGATATCAGCATAGAACGTCCACTGTTAGACCTCCAGTTGCCTCGGTTGGAAGCGGCTTGCGTCCACCGTGAACCCACGACTTTAAGCAGCTCATCCGTCCTCGTTGGTGGACGTCTTATCCTGCGCTTGCCGATCCGCGGTGTCCACTCGAGAACTTGTCAGCCCCATTTTTTTTTAACGTGTGGAAAATGCACCTTATGCATTCCCGCGCTCGGGGCAGCAACGGGGGTATGACGGGCTCTCCAACTCGCCGCTGCCTTCCCTATAGAAGGAGGGGAGAGGCCTACCGTCTAAAAACACACACGTTCCCTCCTTGCCATGGACTGTGGGCGTTACGGGAGCACTATGGTGTCACCGCGACGCCCACTGGCCGCCCGCACGTGCTATATGGCCTGCCCATTGCCACTTCAACGAGCTAATGAGCTTGGCTTTCTCGGTGACCGTTATTCTTTTACGTATTCCGTGGAGAAACCTTAAGCATAGCTCTCTCCATAGCTCTAATATTATACTATGATGATATTATTCAATATTGCGTAGAAAAACTCCCAACTTCTACCAAACGCTTAGCTTCTTTTATAAATATAAAAATAAACAGACTTGCCTTTGAAATTGCAATAAAAAGGCAAGAAAACATCACAAAGCTGCGAACTCCGGACTCAGTTAATTATGCTTCGGCAAATACTTTCTTTATTAATTACGAACCGTTAACTCGAAATTAACCCAAGTTTTTACAAGTTGGAGGGGAATTTGCTGCAAAACTGTTGCCGGACGGGTTCCATTATTTAGTTAACTGGAGAAATAAAAGAGTTGGCTTAAGGAACTTTGTTCACGGTGCTCTTTGCTGCGGTTCAACCGCGCAGTTTCAAGGGGTCTTACCATGACTCACTTCAGTAGGCTCATTGTCTAACTCGCTCGCAATCGCCATCGTGTTAATTTTGACAGTTCTGTATGGGCTGACAAGTGTTTTTTTTTTACTCAGAATCGTTTACCCTATCGGTACTCATACAAGAAAAAAATATGTCCCAAAATTTACACTCCAGTTCGTCACTTTTTTTCGTATAGGTATGAATGGAGCGAGTCGAACAGGAAAAAAAACCATAGTAAAATCTGGGACACATAATTTCTTGTATGAGAATCGATAGGGTAAACCATTCTGATTCAGAAAAACCTAAAATATTTAAATTCTGGAAAAAAGTACATGTGGACTTTTTCTTGAAAAACGCCCACTTACCATAAATACCCTTTGCTTGTTTACTCTCTATGTAGTATGAAAAACGCTCGTTTTTTGTTAATCTTTAAGTTGTACCGGTTTTGCGATTTCGAGTTTCAAGCTTCGTGTTGCTTTGCCCTTATTCGGCAATGACCGGATATTTTCTTTTGAAAACTTTTCAGCTACTTTCCCTAATCAGTCTAATCATCGGCTAATAGATGGCGCCTCCAGTACCTACAATTTATATATATCATGCACCGGAAGAAATATCCGCGGCGGTCCGAGAAGTGATGGAAAATTTGTTGCCTAGAAAAGGTGTTGTTTCGTTTTCATCCATGCTTTTTTATGATACGTTACAAAACTTTGTTAGAACTATAGCAATCAAACAACAAACAAGTCATCACGAGCGGGAAACATGAAAACGACAAACGACAAGATCGGAACTTTGTTTATAGTGGGTCTTTGACCATTACCGTACAACGTTACCGACATTTTGTCACAACATTTTTTAATTAGGTACCTATATTTTTGTTACTTTGACATTGGCGAAGTTGCCGCTATAACGACTTGATACGCCACAAATAACAAGAAGAAGTATATTCGACAACTTGACCTTTGCACTTGTCAATTTATTATCCAACTAGCAGTTGCCCGCAACTTCGTCTGCGTAGAATTCGTTTATCGCTATCCCGCGGGAATCACGCAATTTTCCGGGATAAAAAGTAGCCTATGTGTTATTCCAGACTATAATCTATCTATGTTCCAAATTTCATCCAGATCGGCCCAGTACTTTTTGAGCCTATTCATTACAAACATACAAACATACAAAAATAGGTACAAATCTTTCCTCTTTATAATATTAGTATTATCCAATATAAAAGAATAGATAGCACATAAGTAAAGTAAAAAAAAGTAAAAAGGTCTTTATTTATAATATTATTATGCAAAAGGTTACAACATGTTTGTTCGGCAGCCTCCGCACTAGACTCAGGGCCTGTGTCGCGGAGACTAGAGACAGTTACAACAATAAGGGACTAACATAAAAATACGAAATAATTTGTGTGCGTGTGTATGTGAGTGTGTGTGTGTGTGTGTATGTTTGTGTGTGTGTGTTTGTGCGTGTGTGAGTAGTATGTGAGTGTTAGTGCATTTAATTATTTACATGAGGGTTATCTTTTGACGCTGAAGCATTTTCAAGGTATCCGTTGGATGTCGACTACCACTTCGTTGCATATCATTGTGACGCCTTTGGCCACGATTTGCAGTTCGTGAATGCTTCGGCCCTCGTCGTGCCACGTCGGAAGCGAATGCGTCATCTTGTTCATATCTATGACGTAAGAGTAGACGCCCTGAAGAAAATAAAAATGGTTTAGTCTAGCCAGCTTCAAGCCTGAGATTAAAATACAGTTGTTTCATGCTGGTCTGGGAGTAACATGGAATGTACCAGTTGCTTCTCTTCCCGCGCAGTAGCGTTAACACGCCGAGGTTTTAAACTTACTATTTTAAATCGTTAGAAGATGGAAAAACTTTCACAAACCTTCGACAATAAGCAATTCTTTTTATCGTATTTGATATTAACGAATTGCAGTATAGATTTCGCAATAAAATGACGGCAGTTGACGCGCATTATCTGAAACTTCAGTACCCGCTGACCAGCGCTGTTCACAGCATAAGTTCTTCCGCTAAACTAAAACAAAATCAAAATTGTGTTTAATTCAAGAACGCCATAACCCCCTAAAGACCAGTAGGCTTATTGTCTAACTAGCTCGCAATCGCCATCGTGTTCATTTTGACAGTTCATGTATGGGCTGACAATTGGCATCGGGAGCAGCTAGCTGTCACATTCATACAAGAACTGTCAAAATGAACACGATGGCGATTGCGAGCGAGTTAGGTAATAAGCCTACAGAACAAAAAGGTTTCTTAAAATTGTTCCAGAAGATTTCTGCAAGAGATTCGCTTACGCACAAAACACTTCTACAAATATTTTTTATTTAAATTTTGAATTCAATTTTTGTTCCGCTTTTGACGCGGTTCACTTTGAACATTGATGATTCAAAAATCCTACAGTTGTAAGTGGAACTAACCCAACAACCTCATTGCAATCTAAGATTGCCCAGAGCCACCATCAACAACCCAAGATTGCCCAGAACCACCACCAACAACCCAAGATTACCCAGAACCACCATCAACAACCCAACATTGCCCAGAACCACCAACCAGAATCAACAGCCCAAGCTTGCCAGCACCATTTTTGCCATTCAAATTTGCATCATTGTTGAACGCATATCGCCGGCCCCGGAGAACAAAATGATAACCGCCATTATCTTAGTTTTATTTTTATATCATATTTGGAATCCGTAGGTGCCAATGCACCAGCTCAATTTTTTTCGCATTTTTTGTACGGTAAATGACAAAATTAAAAAATAATACAATAGTTTTCAATGTTTTTATTTATAGCTCATCGCATGACAAACATCCATATTATTATGTTCTCATCAAAATTAGATCGCTAAGTAATGATATGCGCAGTTATCTTTGTATTCTCGTCGCAAGCCGCTAGATACTGTTCGTGCAATGGCGCTCACCAAAACTACACATTTGAAAAGGAACTATAAAAAGTATTGCCATATCCTTTTGTCACATGCACGGGTCGAATGTAAATTACAGTGGCTTAAATATCGACATGTCATATGTTTTAGTGTTCGATTTCGATTGATTAATTCAAAAATTATATAATTATTGCTGTGATTGGAGTATAAGTGAAGTGCAATATCATTTTATTCCCGTAATTATTAGATAAGATTATTTTTTTTACTAAGGGTTTTTATGAGACTTTTATAATTAAACAATAATATATGATATTCAACATTGCAATTATATTACGAACGATTCACAGTCATAATAAAAACAGTCATTAATTGCTTAAAATCAAAGTTTTCCATTATAAAACGTGCAACAATACCACTAAAATTTAAGTACCTATGTCTTAATCATTATAGCTTAATCAAAAATCAAAATAGCAATACATGCCAGTTTCATAAAGTAACTAAAAACAAAAGATTTATTTTCAAGTTTGAAACATAAAATCAAACCAAATAATCTACGCATTTGGTATTATTTTTCATCAGTCTAATATAATAATAATTATATTATAATTAGTTCTTTCATTGAGCACTAACCTGGGGGACTATTAAACATGAAATCAGGTAAATCAATTGTCATCATCTTCCTCTTGGTTTTCATTAATTGCAAAACTAGTATTAACGCCCAGGGAGTCATAAAAGCCATGGCAATGGGCTGGGATATCTCCTGACTTGCAAAGACTGATAAGGTCGTTATGTAAAGGCTTACTTATAGGCAAGGGCTCTGTACATAGCACTTGCAGTTCAAAATCGTAGGCAGGATTTGAGTTGACTAAAGGAGCTGCGGTTTGTCTTGTTCCCCGCTTGCTTCATGTTTTTGGACAGATTCTATGTTCATTTAAGAATATCCAGAATCCAGACTCAAAATCATATTTATACTGTAAAATTGAGGGCTGTGAGCAAGCGACTCTCACTTCCATTATCTGTGTCCATAATACTTTTTGCCCTACCTCATATTGGACCCAATTCTTATTATTTATTAGTGCTTTTATGTTATAAAACTCCTTTTGTTTTGAAGCATTTCTTTAACGTTGTAACTATGAATCGGTTTTTATTTTGGCCACAGCAACCGTCGAAGTAAAATGATACATTTTTGATACCTCTTTGTTTTTCATTAAGTAGGAATTGCCATATACAGCTACCGATTTCATTAGCTCCTCGTTTTGCAACCTGAGTATCTGCCGATTTCTTGTCCTCTTTTTTAATTTGGCGTACACCTTCCTTATTTCTCTGATGCTTGTCGTATTTTTCTTTCAGTGTCTTTTGAGTTCCGGGGTCTGCCTACGCTAACATTTATCGGCAATCCTTTATTCCGGCATTATGATTCCATTCGAAGTAAAGGCTATTGCTATGTATGGCATGCTCAGGTTGCAAAACGAGGAGCTAATGAAATCGGTAGCAGTATATGGCAATTCCTACTTAATGAAAAACAAAGAGGTATCAAAAATGCATCATTTTACTTCGAGGGTTGCTGTGGCCAAAATAAAAACCGAACCGAACCTGTCCAAAAACATGAAGCAAGCGGGGAACAAGATAAACCGCAGCTCCTTTAGTCAACTCAAATCCTGCCTACGATTTTGAACTGCAAGTGCTATGTACAGAGCCCTTGCCTATAAGTAAGCCTTTACATGATGACCTTATCAGTCTTTGCAAGTCAGGAGACATCCCAGCCCATTGCCATGGCTTTTATGACTCCCTGGGCGTTAATACTAGTTCTGCAATTAATGAAAACCAAGACAAAGATGATGGCAATTGATTTACCTGATTTCATGTTTAATAGTCCCCCGGGTTAGTGCTCAATGAAAGAACTAATTATAATATAATTATTATTATATTGGACTGATGAAAAATAATACCAAATGCGTAGATTATTTGGTTTGATTTTATGCTTCAAACTTAAAGTTATTAGTCTGAAAAAAAACTTTTGATTTTAGTTACTTTATGAAACTGGCATTTATTGCTATTTGATTGAGACATACTTAAATTTTAGTGGTATTGTTGCACGTTTTATAATGGAAAACTTTGATTTTAAGAAATTAATGACTGTTTTTGCTATGTGAATCGTTCGTAATATAATTGCAATGTTGAATATCATATTATTGTTTAGTTATAAAAGTCTCCTAAAAACCCTTAGTAAAAAAAATAATCTTAATAATTACGGGAATAAAATGATATTGCACTATTATCTTGCACGGCAATCACATTAAAAAGTAGTCGAATAAAATGGTACACCAATGGTACAATATTAGCGTTTGACCCCGATAAACACCGAATAAAATGATATACGTCTTAACGCGTAATAGTGAATGATCTATTTTGACTAAGTTACTATTTCTTAAATATCTTTCTTTTGAGACATTTCTCGTGTGCCACAGTAACATAATGAAACGTAATGAAAAATTAACTTTGCATAAAGCTAACTACCGACCGTTTACGTTCAATATACAAGTCACAATTGAGCGAAACATCTATTTTATTTTTCCTGAAAAATTTGGTTTTTGCAGTTATCTTTTTGTTCCCCGGGACCGGCGATATATACTTGAAAACAAATAAATATATGTACTTGTAAAAATGTAGACAGAGTAGCTTACATTGCGGAATGGTATACTATCTTTTAACGTGACGTTGCCTTTCATGACCTTAGCCGCTTTTACTTCGGAGAAGGAGTACATAGTGCGCACGCGTGAATAAGAAGGCTGGGGGTCCGCACACTCCTTTACTTCCTTTAGTATCGTCTCGAACTTATTCTACAAATAAAAACATTGAGGCATAAAAAGGATGAATTAAAAAAAAACGCTTCGATGGTTTCAAAAATACGAACCGGAAATGCTATTGTTATGTATTGTAACTTTTTTAATGGTTTTCCACCATTTTGAATTTCCAAGTATTTTATGTGCCCAGAAACACTCGCATAATTAAAAGCGTGGACATAGGAGTTGACATATATATTTTTGGGCTTCACCGTAATTGATTATAAAAGGTGAATTATTACTTATTTATTACTTTTTATAAGTTTTATTTTTATTTTACATACATAAATTACGTCTTTATCCATTAGGGGGTAAACAGAGTCAGCCTAAGATAACTAGACCTAAAGGCCACATTTTAGCATAAATTGTGGACGTATAAGGTGGAAAGGGGAATCAAAATAGTGATGGTTTGCTAGCCGCACCGCCTATAACATGATTTTCTAAGATTTAATAATAATATAGAGAAAATTCTGTTGCCGGAGTTTTAAGGCTTATTATCCTTAAAATATGCCTATTCAAATACGTATTCAAAAAGTGACACGCTCAGTTCTTATTTCTCTTATCTTGCCATTTTAGACTTAGTTTTAGCTTAGTTAATTTTAATCTTTTCCAAGCTGGTCTGGGAGCAAGGAAATACATAAAATGTACCAGTTGCTTCTCTTCCCGCGCAGATGGTCAAAGCCCATCGAGTGCGCGTAAATCTCAGGAATCATATAGGCGATGCGGCTAACAACTAATCGCTATTTTAATTCCCCTTTCCACCTATACTCCCACAATCATGCTAAACGTGGCTTTTCCCGGCTGGCTTCCATAAGGGATAAAGACGTGATTTTATTTATATATGTATGTAATTAAATTCATTTTATAATGTACCTTACCGCTTTATTTGGACTGTTTTGGCCATGGCAACGAACGAATATCAAAAATAAAGATAAAATGTATACAATCATATTGTTTTTCACACGCAACCCACCCCAGATCAGAGCATCAATCAAACGTATACGGATGCCAAAATAACTAGCCAGGCTAACTATGTTATAATGATAATTGGAAAACCATTTAAGCTCAAATCGTGCTATGTATGCAAACTATGATAATGATATACTTAGGTTATCTGATAGAAGCCAAAAACTATTAAAAAAAAATCATTTACAAAGTAGGTATTTTCAGAATTCTGTTCATAAAAATCAAAAGGAGGATCTTTCTTATTACCTTGTGTTTGTCCATCCATTTGTCAAGATCCTTTTTCTAAATACTTTCTAAATATGTACTGGGGAGTTACCATGACGTCTTAGTGCGATTCAATCCCGATTCAGTTTAGGTATGCTCGCTGTCAGATCTATACTAAAAATGATAGCAAACCTGAACTGGGTCGGAATTGAATTGCATTAAAATGTCATGGAGAGGTTCCTGAAGTAAACAAAACCCTCGGTGCGTGAATCCATTTTGTACTAGACTAGCTATTTCTTTTGCTTTTTTTTTGTTTACTTCGTATTGGCAATGGTTCTTATCGATGAAAATTTCGATATTTTTAACCTCTGACACAAAAAGGGGGGTGTTATAAGTTTGACTTTGATTTCTTTGTGTGTGTGTGTGTGTGTGTGTGTGATGGACCGATTTCGACACGGTGTTTTTTATCCGTAAGCCGATTGCTTGAGGTTCTTAGTTCTTAGTCATGTTTGGTAAAAATCGGTACAACAGTTTGAAGACCAGCACTCTTTTTCAAAATGATTTAAGGCATGCAATTGAATATTTTTTGTATACGGTTTTTAATTGTTGTTTTGTTTTAAGATCCAAAATTATCGATATTATTGTGTCGTCCCTGCGTCATTGCTTATTAAGGTGCGATTATTGTACCGTTTAGAATTAGAAAGATATTGCAAGCGCATGTTGAACGTTTAGATACCATAATTCCATTTTAATAGTTTTGTTTACGTGCGTTTTACAATAAACCAGATACATTAAAATTAAAATGGCGCGCGCTTGTTTCGTGACGGCTGCGCTTTGTTACTTTATTTTAGTAAATTATGGCGTTAATACTAAAGTGAGTATAAACATTTTGTTTTCTTCTTTTTTTTTAATACGGCCCCATCGACCGATGCGATAATTCCGCCAATGTCAAAGTAATAAACACAACTCAGTATTCAAAAATGTTGTAAAAAAATGTCTGCAACGCTATACGGTAGAACACGGTCCAAAGACCCCTCCCACTGTCGGGCTCTTAGCCAACGGATAATGATATCAGAACCAGCCAGAAAATCATTAACCGATGCCCAGGGTGCACCGGACCAAGCACGGCTCTTCCTTTCGACGAACCGCAGCTCTTGACCACACGCGGAGGTAACCTGACTTGCACCCCAACATTTGTTTTGAAGATAGCTTGAGTTGTACCTAGTTAAGTACTTTGACAATATCATTAAATATAACCGACGATATTGACGTAGATATAAGTATTTTATACAGGGTATCGCCCCATAAATCGTTAATTGATACTGTAGTGATATCTTTCGGCAATTTTTGTTCTTAAATTCATGTGGTCGTGCTTGTGTATGACGATAAGACGGTCTTATTTATTTAATTAAATCATTAATTTCTATAATAAAATGTTGACCGTGTAAATGTTTTTAGGTTATTTTCGAACTGTTGCTTGAAAAACTGACAGACTGCGCGAACCCCCAACCCCCCTTTACAGACAAACGAATGGTGACATTTGAAATCAATATACAAAAAATAAAGGGTAAAACATATCTCAATGGAGAAAATAAAGTGCTGCAAGAAGTGCCTTTCTCAAACGTAAGCATTCAGATATTACATATACTACAACTTTGCCATCTAGTTCCAACATTGCCCAACCTAGTTAAGGGGCAATTCATTATGTGTCATGAAAGATTATAACTTTTATATTTACGGGTAGCTTACCCAATTATTTTTAAAGTTCGGGCAATGTTGAGACCGTATGGCAAAGTTGTAGCAGTTTTATAAAAACTCTTGTGAGGTTCATCACCGCAATTGTTTCTGCTACTAATCACGCTCATTGGCTTTACATACATACACATACACAAATCACGCCCTTACGGGGTAGACAGAACCTAAGGTAACAAGACCTACAGGCCACGTTTAGCAAGACACTGTGGGTGTGGGTGGAAAGTGGAATCAAAATAGTGATGGGTTGCCAGCCGCATCGCCTATAACATGATTCCAATGATTTTCGCCCTCGATGGGTTTTTACCATCTGCGCGGGAAGAGAAGCAACTGGTACATTCTATGTTTTTTCTTTGCTCCCAGACCAGCATGGAGGTTTAGTTTTCGTTCATGAATTTCGAGTTTAACATTATACTTGCTGTATTAAGACATTATTAAATTTATTTCTTCCAGTACAGTACCATAAGCTACAGTATAACAGCTTCCGGTGGTCGAGAGCAGGTGTACAAAGTGGACCATCTCAACTGCCGCAGTTTCATGGGCAAAACCTTTCTGATCTTCGGGAATTTTCGCTATAATAAGACTAACTGTCACTTGCTGAAGGTAATATTTAAAGGGTTTCACTGTTTAGTACATATACAAATCACGTCTTTATCCCTTACGGGGAGACAGAGCCTAGGGCAGAGGTTCCCAAACTTATTCACTACGCGCCCCCCTTCCAAAAAGAAAAAAAGATTTTTTTTCCCCCCTTAGCCCAGCCCGTAAGCCGTAGGGCGGAAACCGGTAATTTGTTAATAAGGTTCTAGGTCGTAGCCCATAACCCCCTTTCACAGGCCTCTGCGCCCCCCTTGGGTGGCGCGCCCCCCACTTTGAAAATCACTGGCCTAGAGTAACAAGAGCCAAAGTCCACGCTTAGCATGATTGTGGGCGCGGTGGAAGTGGAAAGGGGAATCAAAATAGTGATGGGTTGCTAGTCGCATCGCCTATAACATGATTCCTAAGATTTTCGCCCATACCCTTGATTAGATTTTATGACGAAGCAGCAAGAACATGTTATTGCCACTTTCAAAGCGTTCATATTCATCGTCAAATCTATATATATAAAAAGAAAAAAGTCGTGTTAGTTACACTATTTATAACTCGAGAACGGCTGAACCGATTTGGCTGAAAATTGGTGGGGCTTAGAACCAGGAGACGGGCATAGGATACTTTTTATCCCGATTTTCCAACGGGATTGGAAAATTCCGAAATGTTGTACTAATAAAGCTACAGACATTAAATTTAGCATGCCTAAACATTATTCCTTGATTAGTATGTATAAAGATGCACTTACAAAGGAATTTTTCAAATTTCCCACGGGATAAAAATACGACTATTTATAACTCAAGATCGGCTTAACCGATTTGGCTGAAAATTAGTAGGGAGGTAGCTTAGAACCAGGAGACGGACATAGGATACTTTTTATCCCGATTCCCCCACGGGATTGGGAAATTCCGAAATGTTGTACTAATAAAGCTACAGACATTAAATTTAGCATGCCTACACATTATTCCTTGATTAGTATAAAGTTCGCCGGGTCAGCTAGTAATCCATATTTGCGATAATTTCACGAAGGAGGTCACTTTTCAACAGGTAAATGAAAGAAATTATAATTTATGACACGTAGCCCGCCAGTACCAGTGAAAAGTTAATGTTATTGGACCTCACGCGATAATAGCGCCTCTAGTGGCAAATTCACAAGCGCTAGCCCCCATTGCACGACCTCGCAGCGAGGCAGCCGCTCGACCTGAGGCTACCTCTAGTGGAGCCTATTGGCGAGTATTATTTAGGTACTGTAGAGCTGCCTTGATGAGGCACTTAGATCTGTACGGGAAATCGTGTTAAAAGTGTTCCTAAACAAACTGATGTAGCATAAGGCCCAAGCTACTAAGAGTTAAAACACATACTTTGATCACACTTTTGGTTTGTTTGGACGCAGGTCGATTTGTGCGTGATTTGACTACAAGTAAAAATGGCGATGTATAAAAATGTCCACTTGCAAAAGTTCATGCGTATATAACTTTGCCAAAGTATAAAAATGTACACATGTATATTAGACCAAATATAAATACGTTGCGACAATAGACTAAACGAAAATATGACGATGTATTTAAAAAAAATATTATTACTTGTTATATTTATTATGAGAAATAAATGTATGCATGTAAAATTTATTAAGGAATAAATGGGTATAATAATAACAATAATCGCTTTCTCAAGAAGGTCGTCCGCAGCCAGTGTATATGTATTATTATAATCCTGGACCTATGTAAAGAAAGTAGTAATTTTTATATTCCGACTTGATAAGACTTAGACATTTATTGTATACTCTGAAAGTAGTCATTTTTATATTCCGACTTGATAAGACAAACGTTCTGAAGTATTGGCTTTCTAATACTCAGACAAATTTATGTTTTACATGTAGACATTTTTATACATCGCCATGTTTCCTTGGAGTCCATCCACGCATAAATCCACCGAACATATTTTACATCGAATATCAAAAATTAGCCTTACAAGGCTTCCGTCCGAGCTGATCTGAGAGCCGTCCCAAGTTCCAAACAAAATATTTCAAAATATCGAACGAGTGTTCGATATTCGGAACTTGAACTAAGTCTCAATGCAGCCAGCAACCGAAACCTGCCAGTATAAAACTAGCAGAACCTATTCCTACAGTACCTACATGTTGTTTTTTCAGAGTGCCCATACTTACAAGGATTTCGACGTCGACAAGGTATCACACAGCATACCAAACTGGCACTACGAGGGAAGCATGGTGCATCGAGTTAGCTTGGTCTTTAAAAAAAGAACCGTGTTCTGTCTGGAGGCATTTGTTTCGATAAAAACAATAAAATAATGTATCATTGTTTTTTTATTTATTTATTTAGTCGAATACACTGTAGCGATCAAACCGGAGTGTTTTCCAAAAAAAAATCGATATGAACATTTTTTCCAGAATTTAACTAATTTTCGTTTTTCTTACTCAGAATAGTTTACCCTATTGATCCTCATACAAGAAAAAGTGAGTCCTAAAATTTCCATTCCAGTTCGTCACTTTTTTGAACGTATGGACTAGAGTTGCCACGAATAGTGATTTGGCCGAATACCGAATACCGAATATTCGGCAACGCTGTCGGCCGAAGCGCTGAATATTCGGCGACCGAATATTCGGCACAAAATACGTGCTTGTCTATAGGCTGATCCTTACAAGTGGTGGTCAGCAAACGAAAAACAATACCCAATTCTCTCGAAATTTGCTAAAGTTTATCTTTCTTCTCCTGGGAGTAGCGTGTATGCAACGAAAAGCATAATCGTTTGCTACCAACAAATGCTAAAAAGCTTGTTTTTATCCATCACAACTTAACACTGATCAATTTTACTTACTAAAGTATTGTAATTTGGTAATGCACACATATAATCGGTATTCGGTATTCGGCCGAATAGTACGTATTATTCGGCCGAATACCGAATACCAAAAAATGGGCCGAATAGGCCGAATACCGAATAGTAGCCGAATATCCGTGACATCTCTAGTATGGACCGTGCCGAAGAGCAAAAAAAATCTATAGGTACCTAAGTAGTAAAATCTGGGACACATTTTTTCTTGTATGAGAATCGATAGGGTAAATAATTCTGAGTAAGAAAAACGCAAAATAGTTAAATTCTGTTTATCTTAAGTAAGTATTATACAGTAATGTTATGTGTATATGTATGTATTATTTTATTTTATTTATTTAGCTATGTATTATATTTATGTTGGTATTGTTGTTTTTATTATCCCTGCGTTTATCCTGTCTATTTGTTTCCGCCACCTACATAAACTGTCTCCAACTTATTTAGTTTTTTGGTTTTCTGGAAGAGATCGCTATTAAGCGATAAGACCGCCTATTATCTACTTTGTTCTTTGTTTCTGTATTGTTTTGTACTGATTTGTGGTGTTCAATAAAGAGTATTTGTATTGTATTGTATTGTATTCTGGAAAAAATGTTCATGTGGACTTTTTTTGGAAAACGCTCACTAAATACATTGCAATATTGCGGGGCGAGTGCTCCGGGAAGAAGGACTACGAAATAGTGCGAAACATGTCGAGCGTCACTCGACTTTTATACGTGAGTTATCCGTTTATATATATTATGTAGTTACATTGCAATATACTCTAAGCTCGTGACATATTAAAATTCACGAATTATGAAAGCAAAGATGGGTGTTGTGTTTGACTTCAATCTACCATATTTATAATCGATATAATGTGGTCTCATGAAGTAACACGTCAAAACTTAATCATTTTCAAACAATGTTTACGCTTGTCGGGCGAGAGCTTGTCAACATGACACTATCACCTCTACAACACGGAGTGTTGCCAGCAACGTGTTGACAGCAACTCCGCAACACGTTGATTCAATTTTGTTGCTAAACAAATGTTTACCATGAACACGAGGCTTAAGGCATGCCCGAGTTAAGGTCCGGCCACACCAGTACGTAAAACGTCGACGGTGCGTTTACGCAACAAAATGTATGAAGCAACGGTGAAAGAACGTGACGCTTGCGACACGTCACTGCGTATACACACACTAGTCTGACACTCTAGTCTGTGGACATTATACAGATGTATGTAAGTAGTACCCGTATTTTGGTGGTGTAAAAGTAGCTCGTATTATATTATTTAAAAATAAGTAGTAAAACTTCACAAACCTTGGGGAAATTGAGTGAATAAACAAGACACTACCACAACAAACACAAGGAATATCTTCGCGAAGACTCGGTGAGCAGTTTAAAGCCATTATCACGTTACAAATAACAAGAAGATCATAACTATTTTTTGAAGTACACGCACACAAATAAACATTTTAAAATAACAGCTTAATTGGGATGTATTAGTAACACAATTAAGCGGTAATTATAATTAAATCAGATGTTTAGTGACAACTGTCAAATGTCTGCTCTGTGACACATTGGCTACGTTCAAAAATAATGCTATTTACGGAGACAGCGAACGTACATCATACCCTCTAAAACAGAATAAATATTTCGTTCTGAAACTTATAACGTAACCGGGTGCGTGCGTTCCAATTACGTGTTGACAACGCCATCTATAATTTATTGGGAAAAACAAAACGCGCATACACATAGTTTGATCAATGATAATGACTCCAAAGAGCGGTATAGTTTGTTACAAGTGCAAGAATATTATTAAAACAAGACAATTTTTAAAATGTGCACTATGCAAGAACGCCTTTGATGTTGGATGTACTAATGTTTCGGAACTGCGATTTCGCAATATCATGGCCAAGGAGCGTAAAGAGACATGGACATGCTCAAACTGTAATAGTAAAAAAATGAATTCTACCAATAAAAGCAATAAAACCGATGTTCACTCCCCTACAATCAGCAATATTACGCAAAGGAAAAAGAAACAAGTTGCAGCAAAAACTCCAGTTACTTCTCTAATTATAGATGAGGATTTGGATTTTTCCTCGTCATCCACACAGAACTGTAGTAAACTAAACCGAAGTTGTCCAGAAATTGGAGAAGATTTGCATGGAGAAATAGAGGCTCTGAATGCAAAAATAATAGAATTACAAGATAAATTGTGTATTGCTGAACAAGAAATAGAGAATCTTCTTATGGAAAATAAAAATTTAAATATAAAAATAGAAGAATATGCAGCTAAAATACACACATTGACAAGTATTTGTAGGTTGGATACAGTTTTGTCGACATCAGAAAACCAAGGAACTTCGAGGTTAAAAATCATGTCTACACCAAAAGCAAACGCGACCAGGCAAAACCTAAGTTACGTAGAACTTCGTGGCGATGAAGAAGATCAAACCGCTGAATCAAAGACCATCACAGAGTTGGTTTTGGACCTCGAAAATAACAATGGTGCCAGTTTCTCCGTTCCTCCGCTAGATGTCACTGTATCTGGAAATAACAGTGGAACGTTAAATTCGATGACTAACAGGATATGCATGATCAGCACAAATAAACATAACAAATTTTATCAATCTGCAGACATCATTTTAGGAGACAAATATAAAATTTGTCACTATCTTTATCCAGGGGCTGGAATCAAATCCCTATTACACAACATAGATTCAAAGCTGAGGTGCTTCACTAAAAATGATTTTTGTTTTGTTTTTATAGGAGAAGAAGACTTCAAAAAATCACAGAACTTTAAATATTTGGTGTCTTATATTAGAAACATATTGTTAAGGATAACACATACAAATGTCGTATTATGCTATCCAATATTTAATTTGGGTAAATTCGCAAATATGTATAACTTTAGAGTGGAGTCTTTTAATAGGCTATTGTACATTGATATCTCAAAATATAACTATGCTTACCTTCTAGATAGCAACAGGAATTTAACTTATGACTATGAAATGTTTTATCGTAATACTGGCCGTATAAATATTTTTGGATTGAAGACTATATTTAATGACATAAAACGAATTGTACAAATAATCTTGGATGAAAATAATTTTAACATTAATAATAATGATTTTAGGAAAAATGCTGGTAATAATTATTACCATGATTCATCACAGTTTTTTCGTTCGTAAGAGTAATGTAAAAAATGATTCTAACTCGATAAACAAATTCCGTATAATTCATCAAAACATTGGAGGTTTACTAGGGAAATTAGATGTATTACAAATAGCACTACAGGAATTTCGAGACAAAAGTGAGGAGGTTGATTTGATTTGTCTAAGTGAGACTTTTGTTAAACGTGGTTGTGAAGGCAATGCTATTATACAAAATTATAAATTGGTTGCTTCTTATTGTAGAGATAAACGTAGAGGAGGCACTGCTATACTAGTAAGAAAACCTCTAGAAGTAAAAGAGATTAAGTTCGATTCAAAGTTAGCAGCAAATTATTACTTTGAGTGTTGTGGAATTGAAATAGCAAGCTTAGATCTTATAGTTATTGTTATTTACAGAATACCCGAGCAAACTAAATCACACATTGGAGTTTTTATGTTCAAGTTAAATAAGTTGCTTTCCCAAATAACTTTTAATTGTAAAAAGAAGAACATAATACTCTGCGGTGACTGGAACATTGATGTCCTGAAAGACAACACGTTTACTCAAGAATTAAAAAGCACGCTTTTGAATTATAACTTTACAATGCATATTAATACCCCTACAAGAATTAACTCCTGTATCGACCAAATTGCCAGCAACCTCAAAGATGTAGAGGCAAATACTCATAAACTCTGCTTATCTGACCATGACACGGCTCAAACATTGACTGTTAGAGTGAATAAAAAAGGTTCATACTCAACCTGGTTCGAATTTAAAAGGGATTACTGCGGTGAAAATATTCGCAAATTTTCTGAGTGCATCGCTGCCTCGTCTTTTACTGATGTTCTGGACTCAGACGATCTAAGGGAGGCGTTTACATTATTTCATGATTGGCTGTGTCTTCTCTTTGAGTTATGCTTTCCATTTATAAAGGTGAAAGTAAGTAATAGGCAAAGAAAAATGGTTTGGTTGACTAAAGGCATAAGAAAGTCGTGTCACGCCAAACGTTCACTATACTTAAAAACTAGAAAACAAAATACACAGACTAATAAGGATAAATATAAAACAATTAGTAGAATTCTTAAAAAATGCATAAATAAATCAAAAATTATATGCAACAGTAAATATATTGTAAATAATAAAAATAAATGTAAAGCAACATGGGACATAATATCTACTACTTCTAAAACTAACATTCATAATAATGATATTGACCATTTAAAATTTAATGATAAAATATACAAAAATCCAAGACATATTTGTAATATTTTCAATGATTTTTTTATTGATATTGTTAACAAATATACTGGTAATTCAAATGTGCGGTCAGATATGAACAAGCAATGCAGTAATTCTTCTACAATATTTTTGAGACCAGTCGATAAAAGTGAGATATGTAAAATAATAATGTCTCTGAATAACACTAAAACCAGTGGATATGATGGTCTATCAACTAGAATTCTAAAAATGAACGCTAGTCTTTTAAGTGTCCCTCTTGCGCATTTGATAAATGTTTCTTTTAGCCAAGGTATTTTTCCTGAGCAACTAAAAATTTCGATACTCAGACCAATGTTTAAGAAGGGTGATCGTTGTGATCCCAACAATCACAGACCTATCACTATCGGTTCAGTACTTTCTAAGGTGTTTGAGAAAGCCATGTTCATAAGGTTAACCGATTTCTTTGGGAAACATAACTTGTTGCACCCGGATCAATACGGTTTCAGGAGGGGTCATTCGACTGAACTGGCTTGTTTTAACTTGGTTAAATATGTGTCCGAGTCGGTGAATGACAGATTTCCAATTATGTCAATCTTTCTTGACTTAACTAAGGCATTCGATTGTGTTGACCACGGTATCCTTCTCGCTAAACTTGACCGTAGTGGAATTAGAGGAAGGGCATTTGAATGGATCAGAAGTTATTTGTTTGATAGGAAACAGTGCACTGAAATATCTAAAATTGTCACCAAGGGGAAAAAGGTTATAAAAGAAAGGTATAGGTCCGATTTTCGGATAAATAGGACAGGAGTGCCCCAGGGCAGTAATTTGGGACCGCTCTTATTCTTAGTATATATTAACGATATTTCAGAAACTACGTCACAGAGGTGCATCTTATTTGCGGACGACACAACGTTATTGGTCAAAGGAGAAAATAAAGCATCATATGAAACGAACATAAATAAAGCATTGATTGACATAAAACATTGGACTAATAATAATAATCTAAACATTAATTTATCTAAAACATTTTATGTACAGTTTAATTCTTACCAAAATAATCCTTTGCATTTAAATTTGTGTTTTAATGACTACACATTGAATGAGACCGACAATGTTAAATTCTTGGGTATTTATATTGATAGCCACCTAAATTGGAAATGCCATGTTAATTTTGTATGCTCCAAGTTGGATAGATTTGTATTCGCATTGCGAAAACTGAGAAACACAGTATCTATGGAGGCAGCGATCACAGCCTATCACGGGTACGTGTCGTCTGTTCTTAATTACGGGTTATTGTTATGGGGAAATTCTACAGACGTTGGAAGGGCATTCTCCTTGCAGAAGAAATGTATTCGTGCAGTTACTAATGCTTGGTTCACGGACAGTTGCCGACCAATTTTTAAAAAGCTAAGTGTTTTGACGTTGGCATGCATGTACATCAGGAAAGCTTGTGTTTTTGTAAAGAATCACCCCGATAGATTCGAAAGGAGAGTAGATGTTTCTGTTAGAACACAGAGAGCACAGTACAGAGAACTTTTATATTTACCTCGCTGTCGTACCGCCATATATAGGAAAAATTGTTATTACATGTGTATTGTCTTGTATAACAAGCTGCCGGAGGAGTTGAAACCATTGCAGGGTAATGTCTTCAAATCCAAGATTACTACATGGCTACTTGAAAAATGTTTTTATAGCGTTAAAGAATTTTTAGACTATCAATGTGCTTACTACAATTTGTTTCTTTGAATTGGACATACCATCATAATTATAATTGTCGTAATGTTGCATGTGCCTAGTATTGTTGTTGTTGTTTATATTTAATGAAATTGACATTTAATTAAAATTAAGATTTGCATGTCGTTCTCTCACGACTGAATACTGTACTTGAAATACGTCAATATCGTGTATTGTTATAATTGTGTATTCTGGCAAATAAATGATTCTTATCTTATCTTATCTTATACGAAGCGGTGTGGTTGCTCCTTTAAGTGGAATAAGCACGGAAAGTTTCAGCAAAAATTTGGAAGTTTAATTAAAAAATAGCAATTAATTACGAAAACCTTTAGGAATAAGATTAACGACCGCCGGCGGGCTCTACTTAGGTCCGGCGCAAGAAACCAAAATAAATAAACTCCCTTTTTTATATCGACGACCGGCTAGCCTTGTGGTTAGTGACCCTGACTATGAAGCTAGAGGTACTGGGTTAAAATCCTGGAAGGGGCAGACAGTTGTATGATGTATTTTAGTGTAATTGCGGGTGGTAGGGCCTTGTGCAAGGTCCGTCCGGATCGCTACCACCATCTTACTCGCTAATCCTGCCGCTAAGTAGCAGTGCTTGCACTGCTGTGTTCCTGTGTGGAGAGTAAGACAGCCGGGGATATTACGGGCACAAGAGGCATTGCATCTTAGTCCTCTAGGTTGGCAACGCATCTGCAATCCCTCCAGGGTTGCGGGTGTCTATGGGCAGTGGTGATCACTTACCATCAGGTGACCCACTTGCTCGTTTGCCTTCCTATTCATATAAAAAAAAAAAAAAAAAATTAAGGCTGTCTTACTCTTCACGCCTCGTAGGGGTATCGTAAACGCCTATTCTCTTTTTATTTCAAGACGGTACGATTTTAAAGTGAACACAGACGAGTATGACAGAGTATGGTTTTCCGTCATAAAATACGTCTCGAACGCGTTTGCGTTAAAATGACAAATACAAATAACATTACAAATACTGTGAGAACGGGTTGCCGTTTCGATCCGCAAGTGGCGCTGCCTATTTTTCCATAGTAGATAATTGAGACGTTTACGTGAACGCGTTCGAAACGTTTTTATGACGATTTCGTGACTAATATTGAAGTTAAAACCAATGCTACAGGTTCCAAGTAGAGTGAACCCGCAAAACCCATGTTCGATTCGAGATAAAATTCCAGCAACATTGTCCGAAAGATTAATGTAGGAGTGCTTTGTGTGTACCCAGCATAGGTCGGCGTCCATTGACAGATATAAGCTACTGCTGGCCTTTTCACCAATTCGACAATAATTGTTATTTACAATTTTGTTTACATTACAAACTAGAAAACTGCATTAATGTACGGTAGCGAAACTTGGGTATGGCAAAAGAAGCATGAAAGTAGAATAAATGCAGTAGAAATGAGAGCGTTAAGGAGTATGGAAGGTGTATCACTGAAAGATAGAATCAGGAACAGTGTGATAAGGGAACGTGCTGGTGTGAAAGAGGATATGGTGACTAGGATAGAAAAAAGTATGCTTAGTTGGTTTGGGCATGTAGAGCGGATGGATGAAAGTAGACTAACTAAACAGATCTATATGGGGAGCGTGAATGGTTATGTTGGGAGGGGAAGGCCTAGACGGACGTTCCGAGACCAAATAGGAGACGTTTTGGAAAAAGGTCCGGTCAGGAGTACCCGAAACCGACGAGCATGTATGAAGAGATTGATGACTGTGGATGAAGCGAAAGAAGTATGTCAGGATCGTAGCAAGTGGAATAAAGTAGTCTCTGCCTACCCCTGTGGGAAAGAGGCGTGACGGTATGTATGTATGTATGCACAAACTAGAAAAGATTCTTAGCTTCTAGTGTAAGTTTTCACGCAAAAAAACGTCTCGAACGCGTTCACGATAACGTTTTAATTACTATAGAAAAATTGGCAGCGCCACTTGCGGCTCGAAATGGCAACAAATTGTTCTCATAGTATTTGACAATTTTAACACAAACGCATTCGAGACGTATTTTGTGACCAGGGGCCCGATTTTTAAAAGCACATTGTGAGAAAATACCACTCAAAAGTGGTATAAATCTGTTTATATCTTCAAAACTACAGCTTCAATCAAATTTTTGACTGGTTCACAAGATTAACGAGAGCCGTAATTTTCTTCTAAGCTACTCGTATTTCAAATTCAGCACAATTTTTACCACTCTCGAGTGGTATTTTCACATAATATGCTTTCAAAAATCGGGCGCCTGGTATCTATAACAGCGGAGTAGAAGGAGCTTGCGAGGGTATTTTCGAGAGGTTTTGCGGGTAGAACTCAGAGCATGTTCAGCGATCGAGTTTCTTTTGTGTAGGTACAAGTCTCAATGCGGGAACGAAGTCTCAAGCGGCAGCTAGTACAGTTTGACAACAAATATAATGCGCATCGGCAGTATTCGTTTGCGCAGAGAAGCGCAGACCAGTTTCCGATGGTAGCCGAACGTGTAAATAATCTATATTGAACTTTATTTGCAAGCGCAACTGGCAGAGTATTGCTTGCTTTGCATTCTTAGCTCTGTCCCGCTTACACGATTTTGCCATTGTTGGTACGAAATCGATCGACCAATAACAGCGCCAGAGTTTCCCGCGCTACTAAAATTGGTATACTGCGCAGGTACATCGTGGAGCATTATTTTTGTTGACAAACTGTAATATCTTGTAAAAATATAGCTGACGGTGGAAATGACGCTCATGTGCCCAGCGAATATGAGATGATACGGGCCAAACAAAAGACCCGGGTAAGGGTGATAACGGAAGGGTGCGCTTTGGAATCATTCTTCAGTATTTCAACTCAATCCCTTGTTTTCGGTGACGGAATTTGTGTTGTTTACCTGTCAAAAATGGTGTTTACATTTGATAATATGTCAAAATTATTTGTACACAAAATAGACATTTAGAAGAAAGTGCGTTTTGTGTGTGCCGTTTGAAGTAGAAAGGAAGAAAGAAAAAGTTTCTTTATAAGAAAAACATATCAAAAGCTACATAAAAATGAATTGCCTCAAAATGGTCCCAACTCAGCATTTGCTGGCCTTACAGCCAACGCTGATCTTCCATTGGGACCACCGGGCCGTGATGATTAAAAGATAAATAAAGTACACACAGGACAGTGAAAACAAACACAATAAAATAATTTGATGTGGTTGCCTGGGCACAAACCCCTTTGCTTTTTACAGGAGAGAAAAATCAGAATAAGCATAGGCAACCACATCACAGACAATAGAAGAGAAATATCAATGAAGTGACACGAACACGAGTATACTTAGTTAAACACAAAAATAAGATAAATAATTGAATAAATTAAAATTTGTAAGTACCTAGGTAGGTAGTTAAATTATTGTCTTGAATTAAAGTTTCTGACATGACTACATGACTATGATGTTACTAATAAAATAACTCATTTTGTGTTCTCCGTTTTCTCTTTTTTTTTTGGTCTGAGTGTACCAACTAAGTAGTAACGATCCCTAAGTCGTTCGCAACACTGCCCCCGAAACACTTGCACCACGTTTTAGTGTCTTCATTCCCCTAATAAGGCGGTTCTTCATGCTAGCCATAGAGCAGACAACCTAATAGAGAGGGAATTCCATGTAATTCATATGACATGAAATTAAGCATCTCTTCCCGCTCAGATGGTAAAAGTCCATCGAGGGCATATTAGGAATCATGTTATAGGCGATGCGGCTAGCAACCCTTCACTTTTTGAATCCCTGTTCCATCTATATATACATAGGCCCACAATCATGTTAGACGTGGCCTAGGTCTTGTTATCTTAGGCTCTGTCTACCCTGTAAGAGATAAAGACGTGACTTATGTAAAGTATGTAGGTATATAAAATTAAGCTAAGACGAAATTGGCGATTTGATTGGTCAGCCGAAGGTCTATCAGGTCACTATAGCAAACAATTATTATGATCAATATGGAGAGTTAATATTTAGTCGTTGTGTGGCATAGTGAATAGTGAGTGAAACTCGATTAATATTGTTAATAACCAGAAAATAAATATATTTGTTCCGTGTAGAAAATAAAAGAAAATCAATCGCGAAAAATAAGTGTTAGTATGGTATATGACGAAAAAGACATATGACATGTGTCGTCATAATTTTATAGTCCTTTACCACTCTCATTTGTCATTTCCTCTATGACACCAGTAAATAGAATAGGAACGGCTGGATCTTTTGTTTCATCACGTGGAAGTTAGGACTTAGGCCGCCATTGCGTTAATTTTATTGGCCAAAATGTCCCGTTGCGGAAAATGAAATGGGCTTATTTTGACAAGATACTTGAGACGCTGGCCTTGATGAAAGCTGATGACCTGGAATAGCGTCACTCTTCACACAATGCTGGTTTGCTTGTGAATGAAAGAGACGCATGTCCTCTGAAAAGTTTAGCACTCTAATTATACATACATACATATATCACGTCTTTATCCCTTACGGGGTAGACAGAGTCTAAGGTAACAAAACCTTAAGGCCACGTTTAGCATGATTAAAGGCTAATAGCTGGAAAGGGAAATCAAAATATTGATGGGCTGCTAGCCGCATCGCCTTTTCGCCTTTAACATGATTCCTAAGACTTTCGCTCATTGCCTCAACTGGTAAATTCTATGTTTTTTCTTAACTCCCAGACCAGCATGGAAGAAACTAATTATAGCTTGAAAAAATGGATTTCCACCTATACGCCCACAATCATGCTAAACGTGGCCTTTAGGTCTTGTTACCTTAGGCTCTGTCTATCCCGTAAGGGACAAAGACGTGATTTGTGTGTGTGTGTGTGTGTGTGTGTGTGTGTGTGTGTGTGTGTAGGATGAATTGTATGACGTTTCCGCTTCATTAGGTGGTTTGCTCTATGTGTTAGCTCAAGGTTAGCTTTGACTTGAAGCACTACTCGTATTAGTTAGATGGTTAGTACCAGGGATGTAACGGAGGTAGTTTTATCGGAACCGAAGGCGGAGTCGGAGTTTTTAAATTTGCTTTATCGGAGTCGGAATCGGAGTCGGGGGCAGGGTCGGATAATTGACGATAGAGTGCACGTAGTGGGAGTCAGGGAATCCCCGCGCGACATGTATGAACCTGTTCATAACAGTCGACACAGGCCGCCGCCGCTATGTTATGCTTCGACCTCCGATTTAAAAGTGTCGGAGCCGAAGTCGGAACCGAAGGTGTAATAGTAATCGGAAGTTCCGACTTAACGGAACCGGAGTCGAAGCTTCGTAACATCCCTGGTTAGTACCTAGACTAGCTTAGCATAATTTTAAAGCGTTTAGCAAAAGCAGGACAAAGTTGTACCTACTCTAATCGGATTACGAATGAAACGAGCAGAACTCTAAATTTTAGGTGAAGTGCGAGTCGGATACACCCACGAAGTTACCATTGCAGTGTGAAATTTAATTACCTACATACATATACGTCTTCCCTTCCGACCCCCTCGTGAGGCCAAGAGCCTCTGATAGAAGGGAACTGTAACGCTAGAGCTCTCGGGGAGGTTTCCGACATCGCATCCTTAGTAGACAGAGCCTAAGGTAACAACATCTTGAGGTCACGTTTAGCATGATTAAAGGCTTACAGGTGATTAAATTTATTTCACTGTAGCTAGTAAAATTTTTCTTCCATGCTGGTCTGGGAGTAAAGAAAAAACAAAGAATTTACTAGTTGCTTCTCTACCCGCGCAAATGGTAAAAGCTTATCGAAGGATGGCGATGCGGCTAGCAAACAATCACTATTTTGATTTCCCTTTACAGCTATACGCACTTTATCATGCTAAACGTGGCCTTAAGGTTTTGTTACCTTAGGCTCTGTCTACCCCGTACTTAAAGACGTGATATATGTATGTATGCAATTCTAGTGAGAACCTTAGTGAGCGCGCGGAACCTTAAACAGCAGAACTGGCTTAGCCTTTAAGACCCCTAATGAGGGAAGTGAGATCGCTTATCGCATTTGTCCGGATGAATCCAGAGTTAACTGGATCGAACCGGTATGGGACGGATTTGTAACATTTAAGTGGCGTAGTTACGATTTGTGTAGGCTCATAAATGCAATTAAAGATGAGGAATGTACTTTGCACTTACAGCGAGTGGCAACAAGTTTAACTATAACTATAACCAATGATTTTGACGTACATTTGACAGAGAATCTACAAAATAATATGTGAAAATCTCTGATTATCTTCTTCCATGCTGGTCTGGCAGTAAAGAAACAACAGAATGTACCAGTTACTTCTCTTCCCGCGCAGATAGTAAAAACCCATTGAGGGAATGGGCGAAAGTCTTAGGAATCATGTTATTCCTTTTTCCACCTATACTCCCATAATCATGCTAAACGTGGCCTTTAGGTCTTGTTAGCTCTGTCTACATCGCAAGTGACATAAACGTGATTTATGAAAACACTTATTATACTGGCAACCAACAGTTCTACATACACAAATCACGCCTTTATCCATTTCAGGGTAGACAGAGCCTAAGGTAACAAAACCTTTAGGCCACGTTTAGCATGAATAAGGGCGTCAAAGAAAGTCGTAATAAGCGGTTGCTATCCGCATCGCCTATAACATGATTCCTAAAACTTTCGCCCATTCTGTCGATGGGCTTTTACCTGCGCGGGAAGAGAAGCAACTGGTAAATTCTATGTTTTTTCTTTACTCCCAGACCAGCATGGCAGAAACAAACAGTTCTCATAGTATTTATTCGACTTTATAACGCAGCGCTCGAAGCGTATTTTTAATCCGATACGAATGTGAATTTTCATATTAATTATGTAGTCGCAGTCGTCCAGCGCGGAAATAGCTCGTTACGCTAGAGCCCGTGAATAGACGTGCAGCCACACCACACAGATTATCAGACAGGAGACTAAGGTAACAGTTCTGATTGATTCATGGTTATTTGTTTCAATAGGGAAGGTACGTGTAGCTGATGAACTAGCGCGATGAATACATCTCTACTATAGACTAATATAATTTAAGGCTCGGGGACCTTATATTTATGAATGTCACAAAAAAAAGGTCACGTGACAGTTAGTAACGGGTAGAAAAATTCGGAGACTACCCACCTGCTATGGGTGGTGTAGGGGTATAGCACGCGTCACGGAATGACGAGGATCCGGGTTCGATTCCCGGCCATAGCTTTACTTTTTTTAATTTAATTTATGAATGTATTTAATTTAAGTAGAATTTAAGTATACTCACTGTATTTTATTTTGAAAAAATGCCAAGTTTCTTGCGGCGCATTCTTCTTGGCAATGATGGTTAATCGCGCCAGGTGCAGAACTAAATCCACAGCTGTTGAGGTACACGATTAGGCGGGAAATCGAAGATATGAAAGGAAATAACACTCACCTGAATTCCAGTGCGGTATGATGATGGCGAAGGCAAGAGTTTGAGACGTTTTGGTTGTGTTTTTGTGGTGTGTAGCAGTGTATGTATGTATGTATGTATCTCACAGAAAATTAAGCACTAAAGAAGGGTCAGGTTTTAGCGATGAAAGAAGATATTCACTATGTTTTTATATTAAAGCGGCGAGAGGCGAAAGCGAGATATTGATACCAAGATGGCGAGTATTTTTCGAAGTAAGAACATAGACAATTTTTTTTTTTTTTTTAAGAAGCTCTTGTGCTAACTTTTTATTTCATGATTTTGAATACAGGGCAATTGGCCTGTCTATGCCCCCCGCCTTGAAAGGATGGTTTTCAAAATAAGACAAGAAGAAGAATGCTTAACAACATTGTTATAATTATTATCAAGTAATAATGAAATTAAAGGATATTTACTTGTGCATATTGTTAATAAACTAAATTAAATGAGAAAAAAAAGCAAAACTTAGCTATTATTGTGACGGTAAAGGACATAAACGTACTACAGGTCGCTTAAAATAACCTCTATTGGTCTTAACCGTAGCAATACGTATGACTCTATCTTTGCCCGGATGTACTTCTGTTACCAACCCCAGTTCCCATTGAAGTGGTGGAACTTTAGTATCCTGCATAATAACTACAACTGTACCAATATTTATATTAACATCTCGAGTGTTCCACTTAGCACGTGACTGGAGCGTATTTAAATATTCTAGTGACCATCGGTCCCAGAAGGACTGTACCAATTTATCTAGGAGTTGGTAGCGCTCTAATAAATGCGTAGGCTCGTTACCTATGGGCACAGCTGGTAAGAACTTAAGCGGTGTAAGAGTCAAAAAATGGGATGGAGTTAACGCCAATGGCTCACTAGGATCCTGGCTTAACGTTGTACATAACGGGCGTGAATTTACTACATTCTCTATCTGGCAGAGGACGGTATTAAGTTCTTCTAATGTGAGGATTTGAGTTCCTACAACGCGATATAAATGCGATTTAATTGTTTTTATTAATGGTTCCCAAGAACCAAAGTGCGGAGCGTTTGGCGGTATAGTTTTCCATTCAATTTTATAATCAGACAACTCATAAGCGAGAGCCGATCTGAAGGAACTGGAAGTTACAAACTTATAAATTTCAGTTAGGTATCCCTTTGCACCTACATAATTAGTTGCATTGTCGCTATGCATAATGGAGACTGGTCCGCGGCGCGACAAAAAACGTTTAAAAGCTGATATAAAAGTTGCGGTACTCAAATCAGATGCCACTTCAATGTGTATTGCGCGAGTAGTCATACAGATAAATAAGCAAATATAAGCCTTTTGACTTTGAATGCCGCGTCCTCGTTTGAGAGTGACATTTAATGGTCCACCATAATCGCAACCCGTGTGAATAAATGGTTTAGGAACAACTTGTGTTCGCGTGTCGGGTAAATCGGCCATTATAGGGTACACCGGCTTGGGGCGTGTCCGAAAGCAAAAATTGCATTTATCGATGCGTGTGCGAATAGTCCGGCGACCAGATATGATCCAGTACTTATGCCTTAACAAGCTGAATAATAAATTAGGGCCTGCGTGACAGTTATGTTTATGATAATGATCAACGATTAGATCAACAATGTGATCTCTGCGAGGTAGTAAAATTGGATGGCGATGATCGTAGGATAAATCCGTGTTGGTTAAACGACCACCTACTCGAATAAGACCATTTGACAAAAATGGAGCAAGCTTTCGAATATATTTAGCACACGTTTTATTCAAAGATAATTTCTTCAATTCGTCTGGGAAGTGAACTTTCTGTAAAACAGATAAAATTTTGTTTTCAGCGAATTCTAAGTCGCTTGCGCTTATTATATGATTACGCGGTAGTAATTTAATAAATCTATAAACGTGAACAATTGTTCGGACAAGTTTATTCCATGAAGAACAACGAGCAGCCACTTCACATAGTAAGGGGACTTCTTCCTCTGGGGCAGTGGAAGCGAGAGATATGGTTTTCATCTCGGGAACATCTTCTGATGAGTCAAGTTTGAAAGGTGTGATATAAGGCCATGTCGTTTCATCCATGATTGCCCATGAAGGACCGGTAAACCATAGCGGATGGTCAAGCAATTTGGATGGCATAAGGCCACGCGAAAGACAATCACTTGGATTATCTACACCTGGAATATGATGGAAATGTTTTGGGGATAACAAAGACTGTATTTTTGATACCCTGTTTGCAACAAAGGTTTGAAGGCGGTGCGGTGAGGAATGGATCCAGTGCAAAGTCACTGTGGAATCCGAAAAAGCGTAAACATTTTTAATAGTACAACGAGTGGAGTAATTACTTATTACTGATCGAAGAAGTTTCGCCAGAAGTAAAGCTGCACATAGTTCTAGTCGAGCCAGAGTGACATGCGACTTTCCTGGCGATACTTTGGACTTAGAACAAACCAATGTGGTGGTGCAAACGCCATTATTATTTGAGTGTAGATATACAACGGAACCATAGGCACGCTCACTAGAATCACAGAAACCTAGTAAGGTTATCTCGCTGTTATCGAAGACATTTAAATGACGAGGTAGTTTTAATTGAGATAGAAGCGGCAGTTCGGACTGAAATTGTAGCCACGTCTTTACTATGTGATCGGGTGGAGTATCATCCCAATCCAAGTTTGAAGCCCACAGTTCCTTAATTAAGAGCTTCGCAAGGACAATCACTGGGCCTACTAAGCCCATAATGTCCCACAACCGTGCCACAGTAGAAAGTATGTTGCGTTTCGTGCAAGAGCGATCGGAAGGTGAAATGGTATAAGCAAAGGTATCCGTGGCGGGCAACCATTGCATTCCCAGTATTTTAAGTGATTCGTCCTTATCTAAATCGACTGGGTCGGTTAAGCGGTGCGTCTCTGGTACATGCGATAGCAATTCGCGCGAGTTGCTGGACCATTTCACCAGCTCAAACCCGCCTGCCTGGAACATGGCGATCAGCTGTGGAACGACTGTCACAGCAACGTCCATATTCGAGAACGAACTGGCGATATCGTCGACATATAAATCGCGTAAAGCGAGACGTGAAGCTTCAGGGAAATTACACTTTTCTTGATTAGCAAGTTCATGAATTGTGCGGATGGCTAAATAGGGACTCGAGCGTAGTCCGAAACAAACGCGCTCAAAAATGAAATATCGTAGCGGTTCTCTAGGGTCGAAACGATAAATTATTTGCTGATAGGGGCGATCTTGATCCCTTACTAACACTCTTAAAAACATTTGACGAATGTCGGCGGTAATCGCGATTTCATATAATCGAAAATTTAATAAAATATTAAATAAATCTGTTTGCAATGGGGGACCGACGTGTAGAATGTCGTTCAGCGCAACGCCGGAATCGGTCGCAGCACTACCGTTTAATACGACACGTAACTTTGTCGTGAGTTTGTCTTCACGGTCTACGCCATGGTGCGGTATAGTATAACCTTTACTATTGTTTTTAGGTTCCGAAGTCTCGACTAGATAGCCGTTGGCAATATATTCACGGATAACGTCATCGTAACGCTGTTTATATATGGGATCATTTTTAAATTTACGTTCGAGGCTTAAAAATTGATTACGCGCGGTTTTTAAAGAGTCGCCTAAACGATCGGTACTATCCTGAAACGGAAGTCCTACTATAAAACGTCCGTGTGCGTCGCGGGTGGTTGTCATAGAGTAAAAATCCTCACAAGCTTTGTCCTTTGGAGATAAAATGTGTTCATCCTTTATGTCATTTAGGTCAAACAATTTACCTAAATCATCATGAATAGACTCTTCGGTCGCGAAGTACGAGACTGTGCTTTCCGATTCCGCAGATACTTCGACCTCTCCCATGACTACGTATCCTAGGGTGGTCAAGAACGCAGAGGGTTGATTCGGTAAACCAGTTACTTTACCCGGCAGTAGAAGGTCGACAAATAATTTTGCACCTATCAAGATATCGATTTGCGAAGATTTATAAAATTTTTCGTCCGCGAGTGGAAGGCTCTTTAAATACTCGAGAGAATTTATATCTATCGGTGCGATAGGCAACCGTTCGGTTATGCGATTTAAAACCAACGGCTCCATGGAATACATTTTATTAGGCGAGTTTCGCGGCGAAAATATAAGTTTAACTTTACCCTTAGCTACGTTAGTCTGGTCTCCCAAACCCTTTATAAGGGTTTTGCGATTTAATTGTTCCACTGTTAATCCTAACTTTCGACAGCAATCCGAAGTTATAAAATGATTTTGTGAACCTGGATCAATAATACAACGACACGAAATCGGTTGGTTAAAGCGGTTGTAAACATTAATGCACGCTGTCCCTAATAAAACATTTGTGTGCGCGGAGGCTGCGGGCGATTGAATGACAGTTTGGTCAACCACGTTACCATCAGCTGATAGGTAAGAAACTCCACCTGTATTATGATGTATAATATTATTAGGTTGGATAGTCGGCGCGGGTGCGGGCGCTTGTGCGGCTGCGGAAACGAGACAGGTAGCATTATATTGCTGTGGCGGCATATGTGGGACAGAGACGCGATTCTGCGAGGAAGCATTGCCATGCAGTGCGGTTAACACGGCTTGTGGCGCCGCGTGCGATGTTGGCGAAACGTTCGAACTACAACCGGCTGGCTGTGCCGTATTCATAGTAATGCCGGCGGTGTCGGCCTTCTGCATATGAAGTAGCGAATGGTGTTTTAAACCACATGAGCGACAAGTTTTTACACTTTGGCATGAACTCCATTTATGTTTGGCACTTAAACAGTTGGTACAAAATCCGCTTTCTTTTATGAAATTGTATTTTTTATCTGGTGTTAAACTTAAAAAAACTTTGCAGTCGTAAATGAGCTCGTGTGTTTTATCACACAAGATGCATTTATTACCTACAGTAGTTGATTTCGAATTAGCATTTAGGTAAGTATGCGATATTTTAGGTATATATGGTTTTTTCGGCTGTTCCGAGTCCTTTGCTAAGATTTTCGGAATACCAGTTGTATTTGTTCTTTGAACAATCTTTACTTGGGTTTTTAAAAAATCTATAAAATGGTCATACGAAGGTATTTCTTCGTCACGAACCGACATCTCAAATGATTTCGAGGTTTCGCGGTCCAAACGTTTCAAACCTAAGTAAATAAATATGTAATCACACAGATTAGGTATTTGCAAATCCTTGAGCGCGGCTATAGATGCGGCATATTTATCAACAAATGATTCTAGCTGAATATGACTTGCGGGGTTCGGAAGCGGTTTGATGTCGAAAATGGCATCTAAAAAGGTTGTGGCTAAATACCGTTTGTCTTCGTATTTATCAACTAAGGACTGCCATATAGATTCGTAGTTGCTTTCGTGGGGTGAAATTCCAGAAATGATGGATTGAGCCTTGCCCTTTAATTTGCCTATAAGGTAGTACAATTTTTCAGAGTTATCTAAATCCCCGTTTAAATTAACATTTTTCTTAAACGATGCGTAAAACACACTCCACTGGGTAGGAATCCCGTGGAACTCAGGGATCTCGATGGGCCCTAACCTGATGAACGAACGCTTGCCTACGCATTCATGAGAGGCGTTAGTAATGACTTTGGGTGTAATACATAATTGATTTTTAACACGTCTGACTTTACAGTATAAATCTTCAAATGCACTCCAAGAATTGAAATCTGGGATAAACTGATCGTCCATCTCCATTTGGGTCGAATTTATATCATGAATACATTTAATATATTCATCGCGAATTTCATCAATTGTTTCCGTGGCAGAGATAAAATCATCACGAGACTGGGGATTATCATCAACAAATCTGGAGCTATCGTAAATTCGCTGGATTCGGCTAAAATACGATTCGCGACATGTTTGAAGCAATAATAATTGCTTTTGGAGCGAGCGTTCTGAGCGAGCACTAGGCTTTTCGGGCGGGGCCATCTTGAATGTTGAATTATGCCAACTATTTTAATTTGTGTAAATAAACTACCTATTGTACGTTTATGCCCGTCTCAAAGGAAATATTTATATGCGTTTTATAAGTTAATCCAGTTTAGCCACAAGGAGCACAAGTAAACAAAACCGTGCGGGGTACGAAGAAATGATAAAATAGAATAGCGAAAAAAGTGAGGTTATGCGGCAAATTGACGAAAATGAGGACAAAGACCTCACAGGAGGCACCAAAACTATAATCGCGCCAGGTGCAGAACTAAATCCACAGCTGTTGAGGTACACGATTAGGCGGGAAATCGAAGATATGAAAGGAAATAACACTCACCTGAATTCCAGTGCGGTATGATGATGGCGAAGGCAAGTTTGAGACGTTTTGGTTGTGTTTTTGTGGTGTGTAGCAGTGTATGTATGTATGTATGTATCTCACAGAAAATTAAGCACTAAAGAAGGGTCAGGTTTTAGCGATGAAAGAAGATATTCACTATGTTTTTATATTAAAGCGGCGAGAGGCGAAAGCGAGATATTGATACCAAGATGGCGAGTATTTTTCGAAGTAAGAACATAGACAATTTTTTTTTTTTTTTTAAGAAGCTCTTGTGCTAACTTTTTATTTCATGATTTTGAATACAGGGCAATTGGCCTGTCTAGATGGTCTTTCCGAATGCGCTGGTAGTTTCAAAAAAGACTTGTCTAAGAGTCCCTGGCGGCCAATTTGCATTTTGTTTTTTTTTTATTAAATACTCGGTGTTCGGGCATTGTCATTCTTTCATATGCGGGTATATCAAACCTGGGAAGAGGTTCTACCCGCGTCCTCAATAAAAATACGACGGCTCCCGCGCCCCGCGACCTGTCAGTTCTATCGAGGTGCTTGGAGCTGTTAGCCGCGGTCGGCAACGCTTCGGTTAAGTGGTTCGGAGCGTCACGCTGCTCTTTATCGGCGGATTTCCAGTAATTTCGGATAATCATATTAAGAACATTGTTATTTATGTGTGTGTCTGTGTGTGCTGGCCAGCAGAACTCCTTTTTTTTAATAACTATAAGGACATTGGTGCGTGTGATCACGGTGGCAGCTGTACGGTCTCAAGGAAAAGGAACAAGGTAAGATATATCTGTATATGTTTGAAGTGCAATGCCTGAAAAGCCAAATATCTAGGACGACCTGGGCCAACCTAGCTCACCACTGAACCTATCGAAGGGTTCACTCGAACATAATTTGGTGCTTCGAACAGGATTAGGTTTTCATAGATAGTAATTTGGTTAGGTAATCGCTTAGTTTATTCGGTTTGCTCAATATCAGTAGGTAATTCAATCAATTAACCTCCCATTGTAAGTTATTACGAGTATGAAAATACAGTGTAGGTAGGTGGAGATCGGCAACTCCATTTCGTTCTAGAATATTCGCTCGGTTATAGTTCGGTTACCCCTCGGTTATTTTCGGTTACGTTCGGCTATTCTCGATTAATACTCGGGTGTGCAATTAAAATAAAATGGCGTTAAAAACAGCTCAAACTAAGTTTAAAATGGTATGTGATTGGTTTCAAGCTACCTCGGAGATGGTTAACAGTAAAAGTTATAGCAATGGTGTTGTTGCGTCTCGGTTACGGAGACTGGAGGATAAATATATCACATTAGGTGACGCATACGAAGTCCTTTTAAATTGTTGTGAGAACGATGATGAAATTGTCGAGAAGGCGGCCAGTGACTTTCAAACGGCAGAGATAATTTATAATCAAATGGATGCGGTATCGGCAGGTTACCCTAGGCTAAACAGTACGCACATACCTACTGAGAGTGCACCTACGGCGAGACTACCTCGTATTAGTCTATCGGTATTTGACGGGGACTTATTTGCCTGGACTAGTTTTATTAGTTTGTTTACATCACTCGTTTTGACCAGGAAGGACATTTCTAAAACTGAAAAGTATCATTATTTATTTTCTCACGTAGAGAAGGAACCACAATCATTAATTAAGCATTTGCCAATGATCGATGAATCATTAGATACGGCACTTGAAATATTACGCGGGCGTTATGAGAACAAAAGATTATTGGCTGATAATCACATTTCAAGACTGCTCAATTTACCAGTTGTAAACAAACCGGCGGGTCTTAGGACAAGAATACTTAATCCTTTATTAGAATCTACGCGAGCGTTAAACAATTTGGGGTTCCCTACCACTGAATGGAGCTACATATTGTTACATATTAGTCTCATTAAATTGCCGATTGATACTAAAACGCGGTTTGAGCAAAAATACGGTGGTAACAATATTGAATTGCCTACATTTCAGCAGCTACTTGATTTTTTACAGAACGAGTGTTCTTTGTTAGACACGGCAACGGCGCCGACGGTAGACCCGGGTCATGGTCATAGTCATAGTCATACCTACACGGAACGTATAGGTATAGGTAAGCGCGGCCGTTCCGATAAGAATGTTCATGTTGCGGAATTTAACAATAATAAACCGGACCGGTTCGCGCGGCAATGTTTATACTGTCAATTGTCGGGTCATATTATTGACGACTGTTTCAAGTTCGGAAAATTGACAAGCGCTGATCGCAAAGAGTGGGTTAAAACTAAAATGTTATGTTTTAAATGTTTTGGTAAACATGCCGCGGCGGCATGCAATCGGTTAATACCTTGTAATAATTGTGGAAATAGCGGTCACAATAGTTTATTATGTACGATGTATGTTTCTCGTTCGGCATCAACGGCGGAGCACGATGGTCACCCTCGGCAGACCATGGTTGCGTCAGCATCTTTCCGTCGCAATACTAATGCCTCGCACGGTGGCGGCCGAGATTCAGTCTCCCAGCGGCAGCGTACAGACCACACGAATTTTAATCAATCTGTGCCGATGCACGGCGGAACCGGTTATAATTGGCATAATCCTGCTATTGTTGATGACAAATGCTTATCGAATCCTCCGGGAGGGTCTCGTCAGCAAAATACCTACACGCAATAGCAATTACAGTCGTGTAATGTCGCACCTTTGCCTAAGTTAGCGGATAATGTAATGTTGCCTACGGTTGTTGTTTACGTTCAAACGGCGCGTAAGGATTTTATTAAGGCGCGTGCACTTTTAGATCTTGGTTCACAAATTAGTATTATTAAAAGCGATTTGGTAACTTCTTTAGGCTTGAAGCGACATTACTCGAAAATTCCTTTGGTAGGCATTGGCGGAATGCGTACTAACGGTAATCAAATTGTTTTATTCTATTTTCGGCCTGTAAATTCAGATCATCCCCTATTATCGGTAACGGCGGCAGTTTTGAAGAAACCAACTTCATATTTATCTAATACACTTATAAACAATAACGGTTATTGTACTATTTCGGACGGCGACGGTTCTTTTCGGATGTCAGAAGTTGACATTATTTTCGGCTGTGACATTTTAGGTAAAATTTTGAACGGCAACAAAATAGACTTTGGAACGGACGGACCCTACGGTATGGGTACCATATTTGATTTTGCGGTTTTCGGTCCGATTAATTCGGAAATACACTTCAATAATAATGCGGTTCTACATAATTATTCGGGTATGACACTCGTAGACGCGGTAGAAAAATTTTGGCGATCTGAAGAACCGCCTCGGATGGACCTTCGGGATCCCGCAGATGTGGAGTGCGAGGACTTGTTCGTGACTACTACTACACGCAATGCGGACGGACGGTACATTGTTCGTCTGCCACTCGTACCTGGCCACCAACCTCTCGGTGATTCGCGACAAACGGCTTTTAATAGATTTATGGCATTAGAGCGTAAATTTCAACGGCAGCCGGAATTTTATAGGAAATATACGGATTTCATGACGGAATACATTAGTCTCGGTCACATGACAGTTTCATCTTTTGACTTAAATTCTGATAAGGAATATTACATGCTCGCGCACCACGGAGTGTTCAAAAGATCGGGTGACACAAGTAAAATACGTGTTGTTTTCGACGGTAGTGTGCCGACTAGTACGGGAGCTTCGCTCAATGATTGTTTATATACTGGTGAACGGTTACAAAGTGATATTACGTCTATTATATTAAACTTTCGATGGCCTTTTGTTGTCTTTTGCACGGATGTAAAAATGATGTTTCGACAAACGTGGATCCACGAAGAGGATCGTAGGTATCAGCTAATATATTGGCGCAGGAATCCTAGTGAACCGCTACTTGTCTACGAGTTAACAACAAATACATACGGACTAAAATCTAGCCCTTTTGTTGCTATTCGTTGTTTACGTCAACTGGCTTGTGACAGACAGAACGATATGCCTCGTGCAGCTCAACTCTTGTTACGAGGAAGCTATGTTGATGACCTTAACGGAGGAGCTGATAGCTTAGAGGAAGCTCGCGTGTTGAGAG
Source organism: Pandemis corylana (assembly GCA_949127965.1). Taxonomy (NCBI): domain Eukaryota; kingdom Metazoa; phylum Arthropoda; class Insecta; order Lepidoptera; family Tortricidae; genus Pandemis; species Pandemis corylana. The sequence goes on from OX421860.1 coordinate 1,540,509, forward strand.
ACGAGTTAATATCGCTCATGAGTACGGCTGGATACGAGTTGAGAAAGTGGTCGTGTAACGTACCCGCTTTATTGGATGATTTACCCTTGGATCACATGGAAACTCCACGGTCATTTGACGGCACAGACGGTCCCGGTTTGATTAAGGTTTTAGGTATCCATTGGGATCCCAGTTTAGATATATTTACTTACCACGTCAATTTAATCTCAGACGGACCGGTAACTCGGCGAAATATTTTATCTTTGGTAGCTCGGCTGTATGATCCTATCGGTTGGATCTGTCCGATTATATTTAAAATTAAATTATTATTGCAATCACTTCTGAGTAATAATAATGACTCGCGACAGGTGAATTGGGATGCACCTGCACCCACATCCATTGTTAAACAATGGCACGATATAATCTCGGATTTACCTAATTTACAGCATGTTTCTATACCCAGATGTTTGAAACCTGGCGGACGGGCTCGGTATTCTCTTCACGGTTTTTGTGACGGTTCTTCGCTTGGCTTTGCGGCTGCTGTGTATATTCGGTCGGAGAATGCGGATGGTAAAGCTTTCGTGCGTCTACTGATTGCGAAGTCTAAAGTAGCTCCACTCAAGACGAAGCAAACGATACCTAAGTTAGAGTTGAGTGGCGCGGTATTGTTGACTACACTTCTAAATCATGTTGTGTCTACAATGGAGCACAACACGGAATTTGAGGAAGTAGTAGGTTGGTGTGACAGCACTATAGTTTTGGCGTGGCTGCGTACTGCACCACATAAACTTCAAGTATTCGAAGGAAACCGGGTATCGCAAATACTCTCTTCGAAAATTAAAATTAACTGGCGGCATGTTCCCGGCGAGATGAACAGCGCAGACGTGGCCTCGCGTGGCTCGACGGCGGCGGCGTTGCTGCGGCATGAACTCTGGTGGGAACCACAGTGGCTGTGTCAGTCATCAGACAACTGGCCGAACGACTGCCCGGATCTTCCAGTAGACTTATTACCCGGTTTGAGAGTGAAAGCTATGGTAGCTAACGCTGCTACTACAGATTCTAGTTGGGACTTGCTAGATCGATTTAGTTCGTTTGACAAACTAATTAATGTTACAGCTTATTTATTACGGTTTAAGAACAATTGCAAAAATAAATGCTCTAAAGTATTCGGAAACATATCGGTATCGGAACGTAGACAAGCTATTGCCCATTTAATTCGGCTAGTACAGAATGTTTGTTTTAACGAGGAAATCATGGTTTTACGGTCGGGTAAATGTATTAAAAATTCATTACGGAGATTACATTTGTTTATTGACAATGATAATATTGTAAGAGTCGGTGGTCGGATCGGAGCTTCTAATTTATCATATAATGCGCGGCACCCCATATTGTTACCAGCAAAGAGTAAATTTACGGATATGTTGGTCACTCATTACCATACGGTTTATTGTCATGTCGGTGCGAATTCTTTATCGGCTATCTTGTCTCGGAACTACTGGATAATTTCGGCACGGCGTGTTACAAGACATATTACATTTAAATGCGTACAATGCTTTAGGTCTCGGGCAAGACCTACACAACCATACATGTCAGACTTGCCATCTGACCGGGTTAGAGAGGTGCGACCGTTTTTAGGTGTCGGAACGGATTTTGCGGGTCCTTATTATATTAAATCTAGCACATTACGGAATTCTAAAATACAAAAGTGTTATTTGTGCATTTTTGTATGCCTATCGACGAAATCGGTTCATTTGGAGATAGTATCTGATCTTACGGTAGAAAGTTTCATCGCTACCTTTACACGGTTTGTTTCACGGAGAGGTCTTCCGTCTTTGATACGGTCGGATTGCGGTACAAATTTTACGGGAACGGACAAATATCTCAAAGATTTATACATATTTATTAAAGGTAGTCAATCGGATATAGAACGGAAACTTACTTCTCAAAATATTACTTGGCTCTTTAATGCTCCTGCAAGCCCTAATCATGGTGGTTTGTTTGAGGCCGCTGTCAAAAGTGCCAAGACTCATGCTAAACGAGTGCTTGGTGAAGCTCGATTAACATTTGAAGAACTTACTACATTTTTTACTCGGGTAGAGGCAGTAATGAATTCTCGGCCATTATGTCCTCTCAGTACGGATCCCGCGGACCTTGAGGTGCTTACCCCTGGTCATTTTTTGATAGGTCAGCCGCTGGTAGCGCTTCCAGAGTATTCATTTACTGATACAAATATTTCTCGACTCTCTCGGTTTCATCAAATTCAAAAATTGTCCCAGCATTTTTGGGCTAGATGGAGGAATGAATATCTTCATACTCTCCAACAGCGGTTTAAATGGACTTCTCACACGGAACCTCCTAAATTAGACGAACTTGTGTTAATAAAAGAAGATAATTTGCCGGCTCTTCACTGGCGACGCGGTCGGCTAGTTAAATTGTTGCCAGGTAAAGACGGAGTGGTTAGAGTAGCGGAAGTGAAGACTCAATACGGAGTCTTGACTAGGCCTGTATCTAAATTATGTAGGTTGCCTTTGGATTGTAGATAACCAAGGCTAGGCTTGGTTAGGTGGCGGGATGTTCGGGCATTGTCATTCTTTCATATGCGGGTATATCAAACCTGGGAAGAGGTTCTACCCGCGTCCTCAATAAAAATACGACGGCTCCCGCGCCCCGCGACCTGTCAGTTCTATCGAGGTGCTTGGAGCTGTTAGCCGCGGTCGGCAACGCTTCGGTTAAGTGGTTCGGAGCGTCACGCTGCTCTTTATCGGCGGATTTCCAGTAATTTCGGATAATCATATTAAGAACATTGTTATTTATGTGTGTGTCTGTGTGTGCTGGCCAGCAGAACTCCTTTTTTTTAATAACTATAAGGACATTGGTGCGTGTGATCACGGTGGCAGCTGTACGGTCTCAAGGAAAAGGAACAAGGTAAGATATATCTGTATATGTTTGAAGTGCAATGCCTGAAAAGCCAAATATCTAGGACGACCTGGGCCAACCTAGCTCACCACTGAACCTATCGAAGGGTTCACTCGAACACTCGGAAATCCGTTAGAAGCCGTTTATTTCCAGTTAACACAATGCATAATTTGAAAGAGAGAGAGATGAAAGATGAGGAAAGAGCGTGGGTGCATGTGTCGCGCGCGGTAGTTGGAAGCCGACTTATGGGCCGCCAATCGAATCCCAGTCTTACGAAAATGCTCTGACGTCACACGCGTCTTTGCATCTACCCGTAAATTTGTAACAACTTTTGAAAACATGTAAAATAATAAAATAGGTTAACGCTGGCATACCCCCAGTAATAAATTATTTATTCAGACAGCAAAGATCCAATTGTTATTATTGTTCGTATGGATTGAATGTGTCATTGGACCTAATTGTACTCTATGTAACCTCTTTTTGTACCACTGTTCTGTGAATAAATATTCATTCTTTCATTTATACATTATTTCATTCTTCATTCACTCATTCATTCTTTCATTCATTCATTCTTTATTTCATTCATTCATCCATTCAATTTCGACTGCGGAATTTTATTTCATAATGATATGACGTTTCCTCTCTGTTAGGTTATTTGCTCTATACCTTAGGTATACTGACCGCGACTTACTTTTGACGAGGTCCTCGTATTTTGAACCGAGATGACTAGACACTCGAAATTTTCATTAAAATGTATTGACAGCCACCTCTGTAACTCTGTAACTGGCGTCACTGAAAATCAGCGTCACGACATCTGGATCTTATCGTGACACATAGCTGAGTGGCCCTTTGGCTGGTTGGAATAAGTATCCATGTATAAAATTCTGTTTGTGTTTCTGAATCAGCTGATACATTTTTTTAACAGTGGACATCCTATAGCTTATATGATGAGAGTAGACATATTGTGACGTTTAACAGTTTGAAGTGCAGTACTATGTTTTTGTGGACCCCCATTAAAATGTTCATAAGCACGTAATTAAGTGAGGGCAATTCGGAGGTTGGCGAGAGGTTATCTGGTAAATGAGGCGAATTTATCACAGCCCGGGTCTGAATTATGACGGTATTACTCTTTGCGGCCATTTTGAATTCCGTGAACTTCATTGATCTCTTTTACTCTTGTGTTTAAGGCGTTGAGCGAAAGAGATGGGATAAAGTACGGCGCAAATTAGTTTAAAGCGGTTAGGTGACTTACTGTTTGTAGAACTTTTTGTATGTCCGTGGTAGTGTAGTGGTTCGGTCTGTGGCCTCTCAAGCAGAGGGTCGGGTTCGAATCCCGGGCTAATTCAATGTTGTGTGTAAAGTTCCCAATCCGCACTGGGTCCGCGTAGGAACTTATACAAAGAACCGTCATTCTGACCATAAAATCCGCCAAATTATGAAATATGTTAAAGTTACGTATTGTGGCTCTCAGTGTTTGCAATTTTTAAACTCACTCGTCCATCCCTAATATATCTTTCACTCCTTTCTTCCACTCAAAGGTTGACTGGAAGAGATCCCTTAAAGGTATAAGTCCGCCTTTGTGCATGTATCTCAGTGTTTGTCAATTGTATTTGTCTTGTTTATTTTGCACAATAAAGAGTTTACATACATACATACATATGTATATACCATCTCCGTTCCGTCGTGGGTTAAAACCATAAACCTTCTTCGCTCCGCCGTAGTCGGGTAAAAATTGCCAACAAACAGTTCACAACTAAACAAAGCCACTGCCATTTCATATTGACGGCTCATTCGTTTCGCGATATAACCCATTTGTTCTATCGCAGCAGATAATACAAGCTCAAATCCATAGAGAATTTTTGCGGTACAAACTTATATTCATATATTTGTTGTTCAAATAGGTTATTGTAATAGAGTTTCACGTATTTTTTCTTGTTTTTTTGTTTATGTTTATGCAATTTAAATTGCGTCATCATTGCCATTTCATATTTTCATACATACATACATACCGCGTTCCGCCTCTTTCCCACAGGGGTAGGCAGAGACAACTTTGTTCTTCTTGCTACGATCCTGACATACTTCTTTCGCTTCATCCACACTCATCAATCTCTTCATACATGCTCGTCGGTTTCGGGTACTCCTGACCTGACCTTTTTCCAAAACGTCTCCTATTTGGTCTCGGAACGTCCGTCTAGGCCTTTCCCTCCCAACGCAACCATTCACACTCCCCATATAGAGATCTGTGTAGATTTTCATTTTTATATTTCAAATGTCAAAGAATGATTTCAATCGTCAGCTTAAAATAAAAATGTCAACAATTAAATATAAATTAATATACCTTAGGTACAAGTAAATAAAATTTAAATATTTTCCCAATTAAGGGTCGTCATAAGTAAAATACAATTTAAATACAAATTTAAAAATGTCATAAAATGAAAATTAACAATAAAAAGAAACAAAAAATGAAAAAAAACAAAAGGACTTCAGTTAATCACAAACTGGGGCCTTACCATGACTTCTTAATGCGACTCAACTCCGATTCAGCTTAGCTTCGCTCGCTGCCAGATTCATACAAAAAATGACAGCTAAAACCTGAACAGAGTTGGAATTGGATCGCATTTTACGTCATGGCAAGGTCCCTTTTTTTTTTTTTTTTTTTTTTTTTTAACGTAGTGAAAACTCATTTACGAGTACTCCCAGGCCCGGGGGGGCCCAAGCAGTTATGTGGGGCTCTCTCCCCCGTCCTCTTCCCCTGCGGGAAGGGGAGGGGGGAACATACCCACTAAAAACACTACGGCATTGTCCGCTCGCTGAGTTTAGGTAGGCGCCGTGGGATCCCGAGGATTCGAGCCGACGACGCCCCCCAGCCTGCCCCGGCTTTGGTTATGGCAAGGTCCCTGGTTTTAGCTGTTTTTAATACCTATGGACATGCCAGCGAGCGAACCTAAACTGGATCAGAATTGAATGGCATTACGATGTATTGGGCCCCTGTTTAATAACAAGCCGGTTCAAAAACGAATGACCGATTTCGGAAGTCAAATCCAACAAATAAGTATTACAAAAAATACAGTTTTTTTATAACCTCAGTTTATGGTCAGGCTTGCCTTACTGTAATAACTTTACTGTTATGCTCCAATAACAATCCAATCCAAATAGCACATGTCGACATCAGTCCTAGGTCCTGGTACATGATGAGAAATATCTACGAGTTTCGTTACAATGATGTGTTTCCATAGAAGAAATAACCAATTAGAGTGGTAATAAGGGCTATTAAATTATGGCAACACATCTGACTTTTTCGTCATATAGAACACTTAAGTTATTTTTCGCGATTGTTTTTCTTTTATTTTCTACACGGAACCAAGTCATTTAAACAATTACAATTTTGATTATAAATTTGCCTTTCTAGTTTTTATCAATATTAATAGAGTTTCACTCACTATGCCACACAATGACAACATTATTTACTTTTTTTTTTTTTTTTTTTATAAAAGAGGGGGCAAACGAGCAGACGGGTCACCTGATGGAAAGCAATCACCGTCGCCCAGGGACACCTGCAAGACCCGGGGATCACAAGTGCGTTGCCAGCCCTTTGAGGAACAGGAAGGCTCGCTTTTTAAAGATCCCTAAATTGTACCGCTCAGGGAATGCTGCAGCAGGAAGTTGGTTCCAGATCTTTACCGTGCGAGGAAAGAAATTGCGTTTAAAACGCACGGTGCTTGACTGCCAACCATCAAGATGTTGCGGATGGAAGGACAGACGGTGCCGCGAAGTACGGTAATTGTACGGCAGGTTGTTACTTGTATCAAGGTTGATAATAATAGCTGCTTGCTCAACTCTACTGCTGAATGAACTTCGGCTGGCCTATCAGAATGCTGTAATCGCCAATGTCAGGTCTAATTTTACATAATAAAAATTAAAAGAAAGAAAAAAAAACGTTTATTTATTACAATCACAAAAGTATTTAAAAAACCTTAAAAAGCTACAGAAAAATAATTTGCCACAAAATGGTCCCAACACAGCATTTTGCTGGCCTTACAGCCAGCGCTGGTCTTCCGTATAAACAATACGATAGTAAAAACCAATATTATAATATAATTACATGACATTTCCTCTCTATTAGGTTATATGCTCCATGGGCGGCTCATTTGTCCACGGCTTTTCGGCCGCGCAGTGTAACTCAACCCGATTATTTCGCTCACCGTGTAAAGGCTTTAGTCTCGATAGTTTGAACACGCTTTGAGCCTCGATGTTGGCACAGTGAGCTTACAAGACACACGGTACGGGCTTGACGTTGGGGTAAAAACGTCCATTATGGACTCTGTTCTAACATACACATATACATACACAAATCACGTCTTTATCCCTTACGGGGTAGACAGAGCCTAAGGTAACAGGTACCAACAGGCCACATTTAGCAAGGTTGTGGGTGTATAGGTGGAAATGAGTATTGGATTTAACGGAATACAAATATAAATAATTGTTTTAATGAAGACATAAAAAGTAATGTAATGTGTATGAATTTAAAAAAAGAAAAAATATTTTTGCTTTTACGACCATTTTACAGTCTAAAAGAATATTTTGTCAAATTATACGAATATACATACGAGCATACATACATACTTATACAATATATCACGTGTTTATCCTTACACGGTAGACAGAGCCCAAGGTTACGAGATCCAAAGACCACGTTTAGCATGATTAAGGGCGTATAGGTGGAAAATGCAATCGACATAGTGATGGGTTGCTAGCTGCATCGCCTATGATATTACTGGCACAAGAGATATTCTATCCTAGCCCTCTAGGCTGGCAACGCATCTGCTCTAGTGTTGCGGGTGTCTATGGGTGGTGGTGCTCGCTTACCCACCCACTGGCTCGTTTGCCTACCTTGTCGTATAAAAACTACATCGATGCCGGAACGGCTAATTGACTAACGTGCATTTTGCAAATTTTACAGGAGAGACGTTTAACGTTCTTTTTTTTTGGAAAATTTTGTTATTCAATACATACATACATACCGTCACGCCTCTTTCCCACAGGGGTAGGCAGAGACTACTTTATTCCACTTGCTACGATCCCGACATATTTCTTTCGCTTCATCCACAGTCATCAATCTCTTCATACATGCTCGTCGGTTTCGGGTACTCCTTGTTATTCAATTTTTAGTCAATTAGTCGTTCCAGCGTCGATATAATATAATACTATCGAGTGGAAACTTTATTAACCTTGTGTGCTTAAAGCAGCCTATTTCAAAGTTTAAATCGATTTCGGCAGCTTCTAAAACTTAGAAATATCCAACTACAAGTTACCTAAGTTAGCAAGTTAAATATTTATTCTGAATCAAGCCGCAGCATCATGTTGCGTTATGTTTACGAAAACTAATTAATTATTAACTTTAATTAAACATTTACCTACGGAGTTAGTTCGACTCGGGAGAGCTGGTAGTAAACTGAAATTTCACTGTTACTTGTAGAGCTCTGATTGGAAACAGTAAGTCAAGTAGCATACATACATAAATCATGTCTTTATCCCTTACAGGTTGACAAAGCCTTTCTTTTTTGTGCGATGGGATAATGCTTTAGGTACGCATACGACCGCGCCGTGGGGACGGCGCGGAAGTTATGTGGGACTCTCCTTCCTTATTGCAAAATAGAGTCCTTTCGGTGGAGGAAACCTGCTCATATCTGCAAAGCAATTCAATGGTGTGTGTGAAGTTCCCAATACGCACTGGGCCCGCGTGGGAACTATACCTAGCCCAAACCCTCCAATAAATGGAGGAGGCCTATGCCACGAGGCATGCCGAATTATGCGATAATTTATAAAATAAAAAAATGCACTGAAATTGTAGCGAAAACGGAATAAAAGGGGCTATAATAATAATTTGTTTATAGATACATAGATATTATGATTTGATTTGATTGATTGATATATTACTAAATTACTATTTAACTGTTAATGGTATGTTTTTATGTGCCTTTACTTTGTTAAAATTAAGTTTTCCAGTGATTTGGTTCTATTACTGTAATACTGTGTAAATTGGTTAATGATAAAATAAATAAATAAACGCGAATGAATGTTACCTTGCGGAGGTCCAAGTAACGTCTGATATAGTAATTAATTTTTCATGTTGTTCCTTACTGACTTGCAAACTGTGTGCCGCGCCCTAATCTGAGTTTAGCTTAATTTTCATAATACCCCACGGACACATTTAGCAGTATTATCAAGAGCCCTTAAATGCCCTATTAATTTCGGCTAAGTGTCATTTCTAAATGTGGCACAGTGGATTAAGGTCGTCAAGTATCTTTTTAAAGTACCTACTAATGATCCAAAGGTTGGGTCAGTCTTATACTCCGAAATAGAATTTTGTGTTGTGCTCTCCCACTTACACTTATAGTTTTTAATAAGAGAGTGAAAGAGATCCCATTATACAAACTTCGCATTGGTTCAATGGTGTTTTATAGGCTCAGTATGTTTTGTAAATAATTTGTGTCATGTTTAGTTACTTTAAAAACCCATAGATGTCGCTGTTATATGCCCATAGCAATCCTGAATGGCGCTATTAAGATTTTTCTGTGACCGTATATAATAGGCTCAGGTCGTTTCGTACACGTTTGACAAACAGCCGTATTGTGGCTCAAATCGACTCATTGTAATCAAATATTGCCATCTTGTTTCTTCTCTCGCGAGTTTCAATTGCATAAGCAGGATCGCATTACAGTGATAGATTCCTGGCAAACAAACCGTCACGATAATTGCCATGATAGCAGCAAAATTGTTGTCAGTGTAAAAAAAATCATCATTATCATCATCAGCATCATAGTCTACTGTTGGACATAGGCCTCCCCCATAGACCTCCAGTTGCCTCGGTTGGACGCGACTTACAAAAATACTTTAAAACCAAATACAACATGGCCGCTACCTCATATCAGCAGAATCATTATTCAAAATAGTTCAACAGCCCAGTGTTGCCAATTAAATAAAGTTTTCGTTCCGTAATTTTAGGGGCATTAGGTACATTTTATTCGGCTAGCAATTTCAGCACAACGTTTGCCGAACAGAGGCATTTTGTGTTTTCAACGAATGAATGCCGATCCTATGCCGAACCTATGCCGAAGTGCGCCGTTACAGCGCCGAATAGAGGCCCAGACCATTTTACACGCTAGCGATTTGTCCGGCGATTTGCTTAGCAATTTGCTCGCCGCATCGCTGAGAAATCGCTATTGTGTAAAGGCCCTAAAGTTCGTTTCGTTTCGTTCGAATCAAGCTAACATTACTAGGAAAGTGAGGAACGGTACATGATACACACACACACAAATCACGTCCCTCAACCTTACGGGGTAGACAGAGCCCAAGGTAACAAGACCTACAGGCCACGTTTAGCAAGATTGTGAGCGTATAGGTGGAAAATGGAATCAAAATTGTGATGGGTTGCTAGCCGCATCGCCTATAACATGATTCCTATTTTCGCCCATTCCCTCGATGGGCTTTTACCATACGCGGGAAGAGAAGCAACTGGTACATTCTATGTGTTTTTTTGCTCCCAGACCAGCATGGAAGTTATATGATAAAAGATAAAGGTAAAGGTATATGATACGAATTTCGAACTAGGCTTAACCACGATCAGTCTGTGTAAATTGAACTACATTTTGTACCTTGTTTGCATATCGGAATTGCCTGTATGTTGGCACACCTCGATTGCGTTGTTTGTGCTATGTTGGCTACGTCTTGCATCTCAATCCCTTTGGGATAATCGACTAGTCTAATAACCGTTCGGTGCCAAACCTCGACGCCATATTTGCCTCGCTCTGGCTATTTCACTTCAGTCCGTAACTATACTAACAGAACTATAGTTGACTCGTGTAGACTTCAATACATACATACATACATGTATACATCATCATCATCATCATCAATACATACCTGGTATAAAATAAAGTCGCTTTTTCTGTCCTTGTGTCCCTATGTATGCTTATATCTTCAAAACCACACAACGGATTTGGATGCGGTTTTTTTTAATAGATAGAGTGATTCAAGAGGAAGGTTTATATGTATAATACAATGCATAATATACCGTGCGAAGCCGGGGCGGGTCGCTAGTATTATATAATTCGCTCGTCATCGCCATCGTGTTCATTTTGACAGCTCTGTATGGGCTGACAATTAGCATCTGAATCAGCTAGCTGTCACATTCATACAAGAGCTACCGCACGCTGAAGCTACCAAACAACGGCTGAATAAAAACAAGTAGTGTCTTATTCAACCTCGACATTGGCAGAATCATCGACAGTATCGATGGAGCTAGATTTTTAAAAATTGAATTGAATAATACAAGAGCTGTCAAAATGAACACGATGGCGATTGCGAGCGAGTTAGACAAGCCTACTGGCCCGTTTCACCAAAGCAAAAATCACGTCCTTATCTCTTACGGGGTAGACAGCGCCTAAGGTAACAAGACCTACAGGCCATGTTTAGCAAGACTGTGATCGTACAGGTGGAAAATGGAATCAAAATAGTGATGGTCGCTAGCCGCAACGCCTATAACACGATTCTTATTTTTCTTTGCTCCCAGACCAGCATGGATGTTCCACTCACCTTTCTAAAAACCTTTTCAGCACTATATTATTTGTTGGCTGCACTAAGTAATGCTAAAGCTACACGATATTTCCATTTTCAACTTTTTACAGCAGATTCGCAACGGTAGTATTTAAATTAAAATTACCACATGATTTTATTAAACATCTTTATTAATAATAATATCATTAACAGTTATGATACTTCAAAATTGGCATTAAATACGATAGAAATTATAGACCGACCGCTTAAAGGAGCAACCACACTGCCGCGTGTCGTAAGCGTCAAGTTTTCTCACCGTTTTTTCATACACTGTAGCGAAACGCGCCATCAACGTCTTTTACGCACCGGTATGGTCGCGCCTTTAATGACTCCTCGCCCGCGCGGTGCAGGGGCGCGGGGTGGATGACCGCGGGGGCCGAGAGAGGTGCGGGCGGCAGGCGCACTACCCGCCCGCACCGAGAGCTCCCCTTAGTCGTCCTACCCCGCGCGGCGTGAACTTATTTAAGCGATCGGTCTATAGTCCCGTATAGCCCTGCCTGGCGTATAGGCCTGGCGTTGCAGTGCGTCTGGCATGTTTGCCTCGAACAGAGTGGATGACCTTTTTTGCTGTTATGAGGAAACGCCAGTGGTCTTTTATGGAAAGAGTGCACAGATCCAGTAATGTACTGGTCAGGAACGTTTGCGATGCATGTCACCTTGCCATGACGTCTTTTAATGTGTGATTTTTGTTTTATATAATTTTATGTCATTTAATTATTATTATTTTTTTAGTTAATTAATTTTCGATAATTGTAATTGTAATGGGATTAATGCGTAAGTAAATAAATATATTATTATTATTATTATTAAAGTCGAATTGGAAAAGAAAAACTTGTACATAACTTTAACACCATTACTAGCTGTCACTTGTATTGTCATTCTCTTTGTTCTTGTTTCTGTGATACACTTCCATGTCGAACTGGAGTCTCGCGCGGTTCAATTCTATGCGCTCGCGCTCCAATTGAGTTCGTTCAGCGTACTCCGAAACAAACTTTTGCAGCGTGTGGTTTATATCCTGAAAAGATATACATACATACAGTGGGGTAACTATAGGGTGGCAGGGGTGGCAAAATGCCAGGGGCCCCTAGCTCTAGGGCGCCCCGAACTGGCTTGGTTTGGAGCACAGAAGGGACGCTGATGCACTTCTTTATATTGAGGAAGGAGCCCCATCTGACGAATTTGCCACGGGCCCCACACGTTATAGTTACGCCACTGCATACATACATATATCACGTCCTTATCCCTAGCGGGGTAGACAGAGCTTAAGGTAACAAAATCTTAACCACGTTTAGCATGATTAAGGGCGTATAGCTGGAAAGGGAAAACAAAATAGTGATGGGTTGCTAGCCGCATAGCCTATAACATGATTTCTAAGACTGTCGCCCATTCCCTTGATGGGCTTTTACCATCTGCGCGGGAAGAGAAGCTACTGGTAAATTCTAAAAAAAACTGGTTTGGAAAAACGACAGATTTTTAGTATACTAGCTTCGGCCCGCGACTTTCTCTCTCTCTCCCTCTCCCTCTCCCTCTCTCCCTCTCTCTCTCTCTCTCTCTCTCTCTCTATCCGAAACTTCCAGGCTCACCTTCAAGGCCTTGCAGACTCCCTCGTTGCCTCTACTCTCCTGATTGGCAAGTAATGCTTCAGCAGCAGGGAACAGGGCCTCGCTGACAGAGTCCCTGCCTTCCCTCTCTTCTGTCTCCATGGACTCCGACTCTTCGTCTTCTGGCCGGGGGTCCTCACGTTCCTCCTTCGTGAAGAAATAATTTTGATGATAATTGCCATAAATTGCCATAATTTTCGGTAGTCATAAAGCGTTTTATTTTTGAAACATTAAGTAAGTATATTTTTAGAATTGACAGTAAACTAACCTAACCTTGGCCTCTTTTTTTTATATGAATAGGAAGGCAAACGAGCAAGTGGGTCACCTGATGGTAAGTGATCACCACTGCCCATAGACACCCGCAACCCCGGAGGGATTGCAGATGCGTTGCCAACCTAGAGGGCTAAGATGCAATGCCTCTTGTGCCCGTAATTTCCCCGGCTGTCTTACTCTCCACACCGGAACACAGCAGTGCAAGCACTGCTACTTAGCGGCAGGATTAGCGAGTAAGATGGTGGTAGCGATCCGGACGGACCTTGCACAAGGCCCTACCACCCGTTAACTACCACCTCTCCCTCTCCCTCTACCGCCTCTATACCACCAATTCGACAATAGTCATCTACGCCAACCTGCATCTAGATTCCTGTCGAATTTGTAATGTAGGTAAACATATCTATCAAATGAATCAAGAATTTTGACTTCTTGATTTTTTATGTTTACTTTACGGTTTTACCGTTAAAAATAAAATTTCTAACCGACACTGAAAATTAGAACACAGAAAAATCCGAAAAGTACCTATAGCTATGGCCGGAAATCGAACCCGGATCCTCGTCATTCCGTGACGCGTGCTATACCCCTACACCACCCATAGCAGGTGGGTATAGGGGTACCAGAGGTATAATAGCTGTCAAAGGCGACTTTACAAGATCAGCGCCGAAACAAAGTTTAAAATCTTGAATCTCATTAAGTTTATTAAACAAACAAACCTCTGAATTAGCTTCTCTTTGAGGCCGCTTATTTTAGCGCCACTTTTTTTTAATTCCGCTTTCATAGCGTTCACATTCGTCGCCAAATAATTTCACGAAGGAGCAGAAGAAAGTGACTTTTCAACAGGTAAAAAATAAATTATAATTTATGTCATGAAGCCCGCCAAAACCAGTGAAAAGTGAATGTTATTGGACCTCACGCGACACTAGCGCCTCTAGTGGCAAATTCACACGCGATAGCCCCCATTGAACGGACTTACCTTGACAATAATATTGTTTTCAAAATGTCCGTCGCTCACTGAAAAGCTGTTGAAGACATTGCTTTTGGAATTTTGTTTGTCCGTCACCCTGATTATGAGTTGATCCTGAAACAAATAAATAAATAAATATATTGGGACAAATTACACCAATTGACCCAGCCCCAAACTAAGCAAAGCTTGTACTATGGGTACCAAGCAATCCGGATAAACATACTTATAATAATGTAGATAAGTACATACTTAAATACATACAACATCGGCACAAACATTCGTATTCATCATACAACTGTCTGCCCCTGCCGGGATTCGAACCCAGGACCTCTAGCTTCATAGTCAGGGTCACTAACCACTAGGCTATGCTGTCGTCAAATAGAGAACATTAGCTTAAATAGCATTTGAAATTCGGTACAAAATCTTGATTTCACTGTCTATGAAATAACCAATGAAAAATGACCTTACGCTGCCTACATTTTGCTTAGGAGCAGGGCTCTACTAACACTGGATTATGTATTTATTTGCCGAATTTGTGTCCCGAGTCGGCGCGCAAGTCCGATCCGACTCGCACTTGGCCGATTTTAAGTATAGTTACTTACTCCTGATGAAGTTCTCTCCACTTTGATAACGCCCTGTTGCTTGCTTTTGTCTACTACGGGAACCTCTGGAGTGACTTTGGAGGACCCTGCTTCTGCAGCAGGAGTGAGGCCTGCGTCAACAAAAATAAGTTTCTGTCCAATATTTCATTTTTAATACAAGCTTTTTTTACTAACTGTACATCCGCTGCTGTCTCTTCATCCGTTCTACATGCATACTAAATTTCAAGTCAATCGGCTCAACCGTTCAAGAGTTCTCTCCTACGGAGACGGTCCTGGCTGGGTCACCAGAACTCCTCTACCAGATTATTGGATTGTCATTCAACTTACTCAAGTACCTAGCGCATAATTTCAACTCAATCGGTTATGTGCCTAATTTGTATTTCACTTGTTATTTACCACCTACTATAATTAAACTAGCGGTTGCCAGCGACTGCGTAGCTTTCGCTATCCCACGGGAACTATGACATTTTCAGGGATACAAACCGTCCTACGTCCTTCTCCGGGGCTGAAATTATATCTGTGCCTCATTAAAATAGGTTCAGTGGTTTTGGTGTGAAAGCGTTACGGGCAGACCGACAGACAGAGTTACTATCGCATTTATAATATTACTAGCTTCTGCCCGCGACTTCGTCTGCGTAGAATTATACAACAAAACCTTTCTCTTGAATCACTCTATCTATTAAAACCGCATCAAAATCCGCTGTGTAGTTTTGAAGATATAAGTATACATAGGGACATAGGGACATAAGGACAGAGAAAGTGACTTTGTTTTACACTATGTAGTGATATTATAGTAGGTAAGTAGGGTTATAAACAGTGGCGTAACTATAACGTCTGGGGCCCGCGGCAAATTCGTCAGATGGGGCTCCTTCTTCAATATAAAGATGCATCAGCGTCCCTTCTGTGCTCTAAACCAAGCCAGTTCGGGGCCCCGTAGAGCAATTTGCCACCCTATAGTTACGCTACTGGTTATAAAACTACCTCTCGTCCCTAATATGATGCCACGTCGCTTCTTGAACCGATCCAACCACCCAGAGCTCGCCAAAAAATCATCCTTTCCCGTCAATTCTTTATGAATCGTTTTTGCTTTCAACATTATCAGCGATCCATTTATGTTATACAAATGCCTCTCTGCCATGTACCATTCATACAACTTGTCCTCCAAAATGGGATTTTCAGCAGCTCTTAGTGTTCGTCTGTTGGATGTGTATGGTTTTTTGGCTGCCTTCTCTATTTTGGTCCGGTTTTTGTATATGTCGTAGATTGTGGAACGTCCTATACCGAATTCTTTTGATAGTCTATGGTAGCTCTCTCCTTGGTCTATGCGTTTGATGATTTCGTTCTTGACTTTTAGCGTGAGGGTTAGTTTCTTGCGTTTCTGCCGCGGCGCGGTCGACATAGTGTTTTTACTTTTTTTTATTTCATGGTAATTCGAAAGACAACTAGAGCCTTAAGAGTAGTTTTGTGTTTGCAAATGTGGGGATTGTATTCTATCAACAGATTTTATTTGGGAATTCCGTTTTAGCGTACCCTAAGAAAGTAAGATCTTTTATTGTGCAACGTTTGCCTATAAAAACCTTTTTTCTCAGGACCGCATTGAGATAAAAAATAAATCGCTCCCTCCTTTTACATCTCAGCCGCCAAAACACAAGTTTTCACAAAGTTCACAACACACTAGTTTCACCATAATTCGAGAGATGGCGCTCTTCAAGAAAACACTTCGCTTATTTTTACGCACGGACTGTTTGGTTGAGTTATGGGGTCGCGTCGCATCTCTTTCTGCTAAGCCCGGTAAGAGAGGGACAATGTAATTGTATTGCATGGGTACATCAACAATAGAAACGCCAAGCTACACAAACATAATGGTTTTTCGCGCGTGTCTAACGTTTAATTCGGAAAGATCCAACCGTTATTACAGGTAATTATTTACAATGGTTGATTGAATATAAAACTGGCCATAACGAAAAAAAAACGTTACGATTTCAAAATCGTTCTAATTTCAAATGTCTTCGATAACAGCTGACGTGCCCTCGCTCTAATACCGTTATGTGTACTGAACGATCGAAACTAGTCCCCCGCGTCGGATTAACCGAGTCGGAACAACGAACAGCGCTTGTCCCGTTCTCTCGCACGGCGCAGGCCGTGTGAGTGAAGAGCGCGGCGGTTGTTCCGCGAGTTAGGTTTGCCGGATAAGAGGTTCGGTGCATGCCGTTGGTGGTTATTATTACTACACACGTTTATAGCTGTCGGGCTTGATTCCCTAGTGCGTAAAAAGCGCGACTTTTATTAGCATCTTATGTTTTAGTGCATTTTTTATTTCGAAGTTCTTTTTACACACGTCATTTTAAGTTTTCCACTAATAATAATATTTTGGAACGTTTCTCAACGCATAAGTACAGTAAGTATAGTTACCTAATAATGCCCTTATGAATTGTGTGCTCAATAAAGTCAAATGTGGATTCTTCCACTGTTAAGTGCAGTATCTAGAGTTACACTACACTTTTAACAAAAAAATACTAATTGTTTAAGAAATCTTCTCCAAAAACCTGTGCAGTATCTAAACTAATTGCACTTATGCTTGATTAACTAAACACAGAATTTTAAGTTACTGCAGTTATCGTTACTGAAAAGTCAAGTTCCTGCCATTATTTTTATATGCATGTCAAAGACGAAATTGTAGATCTCGTATTGCTGATCCCGAATATGTATGTAACTCAATTTTTGACAGAAACACGAGTTACTGCACTCTTTATAAGGAGGGCAGAGTGGTCGTCGCTATAACGACTTGATACGCCACAAATAAGAAGAAGAAGAAGAAGCTATGCCTGAATTATATTTTCACTAGCTCTTGCCCGCAACTCCGTCCGCATAAAATTCGTTTATCGCTATCCCGCAGGAATTACGCAATTTTCCGCGATAAAAAGTAGCCTATGTGTTATTCCAGACTATAATCTATCTATGTTCCAAATTTCATCCAGATCTGTCCAGCCGTTCTGGCGTGAAAGAGTAACAAACCCAAACATACTCACAAACTTTCACATTTATAATATTAGTAGGATGTAGGTACGTATGTATTAAAAGGATCAAAGTAGCCCCAAAATTATGAAAGTCACCCCGGTTAACGGTAGTAAGAAATAGAGAGGGGAATCATAAATAACTGACACTTAAGGTAACTGGAACTTAACAGAGTGGACCTTAGTCTCTTTGCGTGGGGTATTTTTTTTAATTTTACTTGTTACCTCCTGTCTGTCCGCCAGCAGCAGCTATCAGGCTGATGATCTTGGGCGCCATCCCGTACAGGTTGCGCCCCACCGTTTTCTGCTTATCCTTGTTGCGCAGGCGCATCATCGCAAACGCACGCTTTCGCAGGTCGCGCCACGTCTGTTTGATATAACATTTCGCTACATATAATAGCTTCTACCCGCGACTTCGTCTGCGTAGAAACTAAATATTATATAACTCAAAGGTGACTGACTGACTGACTGACATAGTGATCTATCAACGCACAGCCCAAACCACTGGACGGATCGGGCTGAAATTTGGCATGCCGGTAGACGTTATGACGTAGGCATCCGCTAAGAAAGAATTTTGATCAATTCTTCTCCCAAGGGGATAAAATAGGGGATGAAAGTTTGTATGAAACTTTGTCAATTTTAAACCGATCGGGCTGAGACAGCTGATAGCGATAAACGAATTCTATGCAGACGAAGTTGCGGGCAACAGCTAGTTATACATATAAAGTTTCCTCTCAGTCTACCTATCAAACAACCGCATCAAAATCCGTTGCGTAACTTTTAAAGATCTAAGCATACGTAGGGTCAGACTGCGGAATGCGTTTTGCGTGTGGTAGGGCCTTGTGCAAGGTCCGTCCGGATCGCTACCACCATCTTACTCGCTAATCCTGCCGCTAAGTAGCAGTGCTTGCACTGCTGTGTTCCGGTGTGGAGAGTAAGACAGCCGGGGAAATTACGGGCACAAGAGGCATTTCATCTTAGTCCTCTAGGTTGGCAACGCATCTGCAATCCCTCCGGGGTTGCGGGTGTCTATGGGCAGTGGTGATCACTTACCATCAGGTGACCCACTTGCTCGTTTGCCTTCCTATTCATATAAAAAAAATGCGACTTTGTTTTATACTATGTATTGAGAATGAAGCGGCATATAATTTGGCCCAACGGCCCAATTTTTGAAAGTATAATCATCTCCAGTTTACATACATCCCACTGCTGGGCACTGGACTCCTCGCAGAATGAACATGTCACTCGAAAGTAGTAAAACTCTGTTTATATCTTCAAATCTACAGTCAAGGTATTTAATTCCTGACGCATCGAAGAACCTCTTCACATAGGAACATCGCATTACTTAACAAGGAAGATCGTTTCGACTCTTACAATAAAAGGTTTCATAGGTTTTAGGAATGAAATTACAGCTCGAATGAATATTTTTAACTAGTTCACAAAATTAATGAGAGCCGAGAAATTACGTCTGTAATAATAGATTGGAATTCCAAACAAAAGACATATGGCTCATACGTCATGCCAAAATGAAAGATGTCACCTAAAGTTTACTCTAATGCATGCATCACTGTAATTTAAACTTTTTGTTACAAACTTAAGGTATATTTTCCACAAATGTTCAGATCTTTATGATCAGCCTGACTGGGTCGATACTTTTGATAGTCTGTGCTTCCTGATATTTTTAGTGCTAAATCCTGCTCTCATATTTATGACGAATTGCGTGTTCTGGGCCCGATTTTTGGAAGCACATCTCTCTCGAAAGTGGTATAAATCTGTTTATATCTTCGAAACTACAGCGCTCATGAACTTTTTGACTAGTTCACAAGATTAATGAGAGCCGTAAATATTTTCTATGCTACTCGTGTTTCAAATTCAGCACCATTTTTCACCACTTTTGTGTGGTATTTTCACACATGTGCTTTCAAAAATCGGGCCCCTAATGTTATTATCTATTCTAGTGTAACGAATTTATTGAAAATTAGTGCTGCCCCGAAATATTTAAGGACCTCGCTACGATATTATTTGATGGCGACTGTACACCGCTAAACAATAAAAGCTGGTACCTATCATTATTTGACAACTTGATATTTGCACTTGTTAATTTAGTATCCGAGACAAAAAATAGACTTTAGACACTAAGAGATTCTAACATGGATACATAACATAGATACTAATAACACAATCTATCGTCATGGGTATTTCATCCAATTTATGACTTGGTCTACTAAGCATTGTATTTTAGTTCCAAAACCGAACCATCTCTCGTGGGAACTACTGAGACTCCTCCCAGCAGTGGGAAGAAAAACTTACCGTCTTGCACTGTTTCGGGTTCTTGGGCGGCCCGAACTGGTTGATGTGATCAGCGAGCTGCTGCCACAGCTGCTCGCTGCCGGGGAAGGGCCGTGTGTGGGACATGGCCAGCTCCTTGTGCTTCTCCATGAACTTCACCAGCTGTACCAGCTGGCAGGTCGTGGCGCGGCATCTGACGGAAAACTTAATAAGTACACACAAGTTGCGATAGATGGCACTAAATGCCACTAGCGTATGCAGGCGTTAAAGTTTAGAGGTCTGGTCGGGAGTCCCCGAGGTCAAATTGGAAGGACGCTTGACCTGGAACCACGACCGCTCGCTGCCCGGGAAGGGCTGTGAGTGTGAAATGGCCTGATTGGCCAGCTACTTGCGTTTCTCCATGAACTTTACCAGCTGGACCAGCTGGCGCGACATCTGACGGAAGATTTAATTCATTAGAATCTATCGTTGAAAACAGCGCCATCTCTCGTCCCTGATGAGCAGTAGATGTTCCACAGGAGTTTGTTAATTGTGTCGTAGAAACATCATTGAAACAGATGGCGCTAAATAATATATTATGACATGACCTCATAAACCTTAGTTTGTCTGAGAAAGTTACAACACTGCAAGGTCGCTTACCAAGGTTCTGAAATATTTCAGCAGGTGATTTGGTTCTTCCATGCTGTTCTGGGAGCAAAGAAAAAACATAGAATATACCAGTGGCTTCTCTACCCGCGCAGATGTTAAAGCCTATCGAGGGAATGGGCGAAGCGACTAGCAACCCATCACTATTTCGATTTCCCTTTCCATCTATACGCCCTTAATCATGCTAAACGTGGCCTATTATGTATGTTTGTTTGACAAACTAATCCAACACCTGCTGGAATACTCCGGAACAACTTTAAGACATCTTGTCGAGGATCTAAAGACTTACTTGACTCTGGTGGTGGACGGCGGCCTGTTGTGGTTCCAAATGCTGCCACCATGGGTTCTCCACTCGTCGTTCATCACGTCTGGTACAATCTATAATAGTAATACAAAACTAAAACGAACGAAAAATATGTACCTTGCTACTCCGCTACTCACGTGCAAAATAACCAGTGACCGACCGAAATTTCGGTTTCGGTTTCAGTTTCGGCCAAAAAAATCTGGTTTCGGCCTTAGTTTCGGTTTCGGCCAAAATATAGCCGAAACTTTTGACCCCACCGAAACTCGACGAGTGTTCGTGAATTTTCGTGCGTCGTTCGGTAAACTTCGCAGCTAACTCGTGCTTGCTTTACGGGATGATTATCAAAAACATAATGTACACACATCACATACATATTAATTCATATGTTTTCAAATCAGTACCTACGACGTTGGTTTGCATGTGTAACAGTTGTGCTCACTAAATTTTAATAACGACAGACAGACAGACAGCTTTCGCAGTTTATTATATAGGTACTATGTTGTGAGTGAAAGTGATAATATTTATACATTGACAGGATTTTTTAATTGAAAAATAATTGACCGAATACATACCTACATACATACATAAATCATGTCATTGTCCCTTACGGGGTAGACAGAGCCTAAAGTAACAAGACCTTATGGCCACGTTTAGCATGATTAGACCAAAATAATAATAATTAAATATGATTAGAACATTATCTTTCGTGATCTGTTATTTATAACATTATGTTTATCAACACCGCAAGATAATGATCGTTTGACGTATCTAATTATGATTTGTTTAATACCTAATACATTGTATAGGGGTATAGTTGCACATTTCTGCCACAGCAAGCGCTGTGATCGTTTTCTATACCCCCACTATACTTCGCACGTTCACAATATGGAGCAAGCGACTGACTTAAACTCAAACAAACATTTTATTTGCTTTGATACAAGAACAATCAAACATTTATTTGCTTATTATTATGTAGGTACTTAATATTGAATCAAATTACGACGAAAAACCCTTAGTGGAATGTTTATTACCAACGCTTATCCAACCTTTTGGCGAAATATTCCAAAACAATTCTGAGACAACCTGATTCCGTAGAAAATCATAAATATTTATTATCCAATGTGCCATAGACTATCTATCAAAGTCTGACCCTAAATGATCGTAAATAATTATTTTAAAACTGGTACCTACCTAAATATTGATTGACATTTCTTACTACGGACGATTTTGTATCTGTAGTTTTTTTCCATTCATTTCCTTTCAAAAGACTAAATTAGTGTTAATAACGTGTTAACTCCTTCAGAGAAGGGGCATAACATTACTTCTGGCCAGTCGCGTTAAAACGAGCGAGACAGCAGATACGGCTAAACGCGCGAGTAAGCGGGACAACGCAAAATGGTACCATTAAAAGGGGGACACATTCTAGCGCTCAATGTCAAGCCATTGTGATCATATTTCAATATCAACACAGTCTAAAAAGAACTGTAATGTAATCGCGATAGGGTTTAGTTTGTGTTTTGAATGAAAACAATCACGGCGATTAACGTACAAATTCGCGCCACTGCGAATGTGAGAGTTAGTAATAATACAAATTTAATTGAAGCAGTCGAGAGAGCGCTAGTGTCGCTTGTCTATTGGAATATTAGTACGGCGCGGCAATACTTCTACTTTCGACCACCCGCAAACAAAAGTTGGTAAAAATAAATGCAACTATCTTATCTAACGCAATAGACAAAACATGAATTATAATAAAACAAAATGCATTGTGAAACTCACCTTTTCCTCCATATTTGCTACGGTGGTGTTTGAAGTTGTTTCGGTGCTAAAAATCGATATAAGTTATACCGTCAGACGACAAACGTAGTGTCGTTGCCACGACAAAACTGACACTGGTGTGCGAAGTCTATCGTATCGAGCGAGAGAACCGTGCGAGGGAGACGGGAGACTCGATAAAGCCGAGTGCTGATAGTTGAAGCGGGTTATTTTAGTGCTTTGTTTGCTGAATTTGCCGCGTTGTAGATTCTAACATTTTAACGGTAGAAGAAGCCATGTTTGAATTTTGGAATCTTGGATATATATGGAACCTAGGTATTTTAAATAGGCTTGAAAGCTGTTGACGAGACACCTGTGGACCAAGTGGCGTGAATGTGACCTTTACCCAGCAGTGGGTGGATGTGGGCTGGTTCCATACATACATACCGTCACGCCTCTTTCCCACAGGGGTAGGCAGAGACTACTTTGTTCCACTTGCTACGATCCTGACATATTTCTTTCGCTTCATCCTTAAGGCCACGTATAGGTGGAAAGGGAAATCAAAGTAATGATGGGTTGCTAGTAGCCGCATCGCCTATAAAACATGATGCTTAAGACTCGCCCATTCCCTCAATGGGCTTTACAGATAACTGACATTTAAGATATCAGCAACTTTACAGAGAGTGATGAGACCTGTTCCATGTCTTAGGGTCTGCTTTAAGACTAGTTATTGGCTAACTATAACTATACTGATAAAAGTACATTGACCTTTTTCTTAGTTGACTTTAGTTAGAGCTATCGAGACGAGATACTTTAAACTGTGACATACTTCCTTACGCATAAGACGCAAAGTCTAACGAAGAAGTTATTCGTAGTGAAGATATCTAACTGTTTATCTGTTCAATTATTTCTGATGCAAAGGAATGACTTTTTTTCGGTGGGAAAATGCTTTGCGCACACTCCCGCGCCGTGGGGACGGCATAGTTATTATGTAGTGACCGACCGAAATTTCGGTTTCGGTTTCAGTTTCGGCCAGTTTCGGACAAAAAATCTAGTTTCGGCCTTAGTTTCGGTTTCGACCAAAATATAGCCGAAACTTTCGACCCCGCCGAAACTCGAGTGTTCGTGAATTTTCGTGCGTCGTTCGGTAAACTTCGCAGCTAACTCGTGCTTGCTCGCCGGCGGGGCCCCGGCTCAGTTTGCCACCGTTCATTTAATCGTGAGTTGAGGTTATATTTTGCAATTGATTGCTTTGGTAAGTATAATATGTGTTATTAAATGTTAAAAAAACAGTAAATTTCAGTAATCGTAATTTTAAATGTTTTAATAAGTTTCGGTGTCGGTTTCGGTTTCGGCCGAAACAGAGAGCAAAACCAAAAGTTCGGTTTCGGTTTCGGCTGAAAAAACAGTTTCGGTCGGACACTAGTTATATGGGACTCTCCTTCCCCGCTGCCCCCTTTCTTAGCGAAAGCGGGGGAAGTCATGCTCACTAAAAACCCACCGGTATTCCCTCAACGCCATTGGAGGGCGCCACGGAAGCATGATGGTGGCACCGATCTTATGTAAGGATAGAATGCAACAATGGATCTATGACTGAATATTGCATAGGTGCCTCGTAGACACAACTAGGAGCTTAGTCAGGCCAAATGGGCTTTACCAGCAGCGCGGGAAGAGAAGCAACTGGTAAGTACATTATGTTTTTTCTTTGGTGCCAGACCAGCGTGGAAGGAACTATAAGTAGGTAGCTACTGATTAGTACCACCTAACTTACACACATGTAACTGCCTAGGCCGGAACCAAACCGTCTACTGTCAGGAGCGACATCTCCTGTCTTAGCTAGCAGATTGCGCTGGAGATGAAGTTAAAAATAGATGCGTACGCGAGAAATAATTTACTGGGTTCAGCTATTGAAGCGAAAACAACACGTCGGGGATAGTGCAATACCGCGTAACTAGCACTGGTAAATACTGCGTATCCAAACAACACCAATAGTGCAAAACCACGTAACTAGCACTGGTAAATACTGCGTATGTCCACAACAGCCATATTGCAATACCGCGTAACTAGCACTGGTAAATACTGCGTATCTACACAACACCCATAGTGTAAAACCACGTAGGGGAGACCGGGTATGGTTGTCACAAAAAAAATGATTTGCAGTTTTAGTACCTTTTCTTTTTGCCAAGGATGACAAATGAAACATTAATTAATAGAGTTTTTATTTAAGTTTCGACATGCATACACATTTTTACGCTAAAAGTACGTATTGAGGAAATATTAGCTTTTTTTCGAAAAAGGAGAAGTGTGACATTTAACCCCGTATCTGGGATGGTTGTCACAGGTGCTGGGGTAGGTAGTCACATAGTTAATTAAAGAGTAAAAACAATAATAAGCATTGTATTTATTTAAAATCAGCTCTTTATTAAAATTAAACATACCGTTTGTGAGTAGTCGTAACAGAAAACAACGAAATACCTCTTCGTTACTAGTAAACTCAAATAAAATAAAATCATCAGTAAAAATCTGGCGATTCTTCTGGTAACCGATTTTCGTAGAGGGTATTGATATGGCCGTGTTGTTAATCTCTTCCGGAGAAATTGTCTGACAATATCTTGTTAACGTTCTGTAGTTGATTCCAAAATCTTTTCCAACTGATCTAATTGATTTCCCTTCATTTTTCACCACCCTCACAGCACGTAGCATCAATGCCGCCGAAACAAGCCCGTGATCAGTTTTTCGTTTATAACGCCTTGGCATTATATTAGCTCTGAAATAAAAAACATTTATATAGCAAAACACACAAAAAGCCAACAATAAAACCCAGCTGACATGCACGGGGTTGGTTGTCACATGTGACTACCAGCCCCCGTTGAAATGAGACAACATGCCCCAAACCACATTGTAAAATATAACCTAGCAAAATAAATTCAAATTAATGTTTCCGCTTAAAACCATTTAACAGAATAAAACACACAAATATCACTTCAACAATATAAAAAGCAGTATATTAATATGGAACATTCAAGTGTACTTACGAGATATCACACAGATGCACAAAAAAATACTTTCGATGGCGCGAAAATGAAAACGCGCGTGGTGTCGTCACTGTGTACCGGAGCGAACTGAGGCTAGGTACGGAGGGGGGCATGGCTCGCGCGATCTTTCGACACTGGCCAATGAACTTGTTCGTGCGTTCAGTTGTCAGTTATAGCCGCTGTGACAACCAACCCGTGTGACAACCATACCCGGTCTCCCCTAACTAGCACTAGTAAATACTGCGTATCTACACAACACCCATACTGCAAAACCACGTAACTAGTACTGGTAATCCTGCGTATCTACGCAACACCCATAGTGCAATACCACGTAACTAGCACTGGTAAATACTGCGTATCTACACAACACCCATAGTGCAATACCACGTAACTAGCACTGGTAAATACTGCGTATCTACACAACACCCATACTGCAAAACCACGTAACTAGTACTGGTAATCCTGCGTATCTACGCAACACCCATAGTGCAATACCACGTAACTAGCACTGGTAAATACTGCGTATCTACACAACACCCATAGTGCAATACCACGTAACTAGCACTGGTAAATACTGCGTATCTACACAACACCCATAGTGCAATACCACGTAACTAGCACTGGTAAATACTGCGTATCTACACAACACCCATACTGCAAAACCACGTAACTAGTACTGGTAATCCTGCGTATCTACGTAACACCCATAGTGCAATACCACGTAACTAGCACTGGTAAATACTGCGTATCTACACAACACCCATAGTGCAATACCGCGCAACTAGCACTGGTAAATACTGCGTATCTACACAACGCTCATACAGCAATACCACGTAACTAGCACTGGTAAATACTGCGTATCTACACAACACCCATAGTGCAATACCACGTAACTAGCACTGGTAAATACTGCGTATCTACACAACACCCATAGTGCAATACCGCGTAAACTAGCACTGGTAATACTGCGTATCTTATCTGCACAACACCCATGTGCAATACCGCGCTACTAGCACTGGTGAATACTGCGTATCTACACAACACCCATAGTGTAAAACCACGTAACTAGCACTAGTAAATACTGCGTATCTACACAACACCCATAGTGTAAAACTACGTAACTAGCACTGGTAAATACTGCGTATCTACACAACACCTATAGTGCAATACCGCGTAACTGAGACTAGTAAATACTGCGTATCTACACAACACCCATAGTGCAAAACCATGTAACTTTTAAATTTTACGTTCGTTTGCGGGAAATCTTAACTTTTCTAATTCTACGCGGACCAAGTCGTGGGGAGTAACTAGTTAATAATAATTTTAACACACCGAGTACTTGGGCGTCACCAAGGGGTAGGGGGGATCTACTACCTCGGCCCCCGCAATATCGAAAAATGTTAGTCTTTATTTTTTGACAATATTGACACTAAGCGCCACCGTGTTTGACCTACCAATAGACGATATACTTACTTCTACTACCCCCTCCCCCCCTTCATCATCGGTTGGCGGCGCTCTAAACCGGTTATAAAACGGCACCAACGCATCTATCCTTCACACCATCTAAGGATATGTGACATCTTTTCCAGTAGAGCGCACACTTTGACTCAAATTGTTTCCTGCCGGAACTCCCCCCCGGCGTAACTCCCCCTTTAAGGCGTAATTACGTCCTGCACCTGCCCGTAATTATGAGAATCCAGGATTACGCCAAGGAATCCCCGTAACCAGGGTTTTAAATGTAATGGAGACTAGATGGGAATACCCGTAAAGATGGCAGTTTATTAAGTTGACGCTTCATTTTAATGGCTGTCATTAAATTCGCGTGGTTACTTTGGAGTCGTGTTTTCAGTGTTTTGTATGCTCTGGTTGTAAAAGATTTTTTTTTTTATATAAGAGGGGACAAACGAGCAGACGGGTCATCCTGATGGAAAGCAATCACCGTCGCCCAGGGACACCTGCAAGACCTGGGGAATCACAGGTGCGTTGCCGGCCCTTTGAGGAACAGGAAGGCTCGCTTTTTAAAGATCCCTAAATTGCATCGCTCAGGGAACGTTGCAGCATAAAGATAAAGATAATTATTTAAAAACAGACTAATACTAGTGTTAGTATTAAAAAAAACTACTACTAATTATAAAACTATAAAGTACTACTAATTATAAAACTAAAAACTACTACTAATTATAAAACAATAAAGTAAATATGTCGTCAAAATATTCCGCCACAGGCATCGACCCCAAGACGCTGGCCGCGTTGCCTCTCTGGGGCCCGATTTTTGGAAATCATACCTATGAAAATATCGCTCGAAAATCGTTCAAATCCGTGAATTGCTATTTTTGAAAGGCGAGTAGTAGAAAATCACCGCTCGAATTGAAAACGACTGGTCTCTAGCAGTCGTTTTAGAATTCGAGTGGTGGGATGGCTTGTCAAAATTAAAAACATGGCGAGTTGGCGGGTGACTACCTTCACCCACTGCTGTCATTGCCTCGATGCGTTGGGCTATTTTCATCGTATTATTGAGATTTTCTGTTAATTTGTAATTCAACAAATCTAATGCCATTATCAAGTTTTCGTTTTACGTAATTTTTTTTGTAACAAATTCGCAATTTAAACTAGTTCTAATAAGTACTTTAGCATAAAAAATAAATAACTATGATGCAAAAATACTTTACAATTTATGTTAAATTAATTTGAGCTGAAAATATATATTTCCAGGTGCCCAACAAAAAACCGGTACTTATCGACTTTCTGCGTGTAACGAGACGGGACTACTTTTTACACATCGACTTAGTCTTTCACTAAATTTCGAACGCGGATTTCAAAAATTGGGCATTTGAGGACCACTCGCAAATGGACGTGACTAAATTTCGCGTGTGGATTGAATTCTATTACTCGTCGTGAATTCGAGCGATATGATTTCCAAAAATCGGCCCCCAGAACTGCTATTCCCAACCTTTGAGAGAGGTAAGCGCCAGCCCGGGTCAACTGTGGTTTTTTATTATTACATAGGTACACACATACACAAATCACGTCTTTATTACGGGGTAGACTCAACCTAAGGTAACAAGACCTAAAGGCCACGTTTTGCATGATTGTGGGCGTATAGCTGGGAAGGGGAATCAAAGTAGTGATGGGTTGCTACTCGCATCGCCTATTCGGACCGAGCGCGACGACAGCGCCACGTGACAGGCGGCCATTATGGACAATATTGTCACCGCTGTCAAACAAGAAGTAAGTAAATATTGTGAAAAATATTAATGAAATCTTGTGTTATTTTACTACTTATATTACAATTCACCGTAACTTTTCAATTTAATACTTCGCACCTCTATTGCAACAACGACGTAAATGCAAAATTTTCAATAAACGACTTAATGATAGGAAACGGTCCGAAATCGATCGAACTTTTTGGTGCTACATTGACTTTCAAGTTTTTCCCGCAAAATTCCACCAGAGGGCGTTGTGTCTTTGTTCTTTTGAGCGGCTATTGAAACCAACAATGACTGATTGGTCAGTTGTTCGCGGGGAGGGGAGAAAGTCAGTTGTCCCGCAGCTGTACATCGACGCAAAGGTAATTACACCTCACTTTTTTGCGATTTAAAGAACAACATTGACATAAAGGTCTTATACGTCATTTTTAGCGTGTCACTGATGTATATTTAGATAAAATATTCTTTACAATATTGACGTTTGTCGCAATTAAGTTATTGTTGTTCCCAAGTAAAATGTATGTTTATCAATACGATATTGACTTATCTGTGTTAAACGTCACATTTACATTTTACTAACAAAATTAAGATCAAATATTTAGTGTAATATCGACGTTTGTAGCAATAAGGTCATTGTTGTTCCCAAATAATATTGTGTCTGTTTTGTTATTTTGTTACACTTTATTACTTGAAATCTACTATTTAGGTAGTTACTTTGATATGCCAATTAAAAGTGTTCCTTATAGCGATTGTTCGTTTTAAAAGAAATAAAGAATATTAATGCAGAACTGAAGTTTTATTTCTCTATGAATTTATCGTTGGGTTGTTTTGCTTATAATTAGTTGGTAAAACTGCTGCTTATAATAAAAATATGTTACTTACGTTATATTTTAACTGCATATTTATTTAAACAATATTATTACAATGCTGGTTTAAGTTTTGATTTCAGTTAATAATAAATGTTAAGCATTTATGTCGTTATTGCTTGTCAAAAGTTGAATATTTTTAAATATGTTCGATGAACAACGACTTAAATGTAGGTACCTTCAAAATAAAATGGCAATAACCAAAGAAATAAAAGATTTAAAAAAATAAAATAAAACTATAAAAAAGTCTTATATAATAATGTACTATTTTATGATTCAAACTATTACTAAACACCTAACGAAAAAAATTTACAGTGATTACAGTGAAATAAAATTTTCAAATGCGTTTTCTCAAAAAACACAAAACTTGCATTTACGTCGTTGTTGTAATAGAGGTGCGACTTGTATCAAATGATAACGTACTTTAAGTAAAATTTTAGAGGTTAGGTAACTTACTTTTTTTTTCTTACGGCAAATATCCAATTATTTATTTGGTCTCGTTTCCACGATCTTGTAAATTGGTAAAATTTACAGTCGCTATTCTTCTTGGTGTTATTACAATGCACAACAACACATCTTACCAGGACCATATTTTTATCTCAAAAACGATTAGAAAATGTTTACTGCAATATGGATTTGACAGCTCAAGTCAGCGACAAAAATGACAATTTCAGCCGTAGCGAGCGCTGTGATCGTTTAGGCTACCCCCTCCACCCGCTTTGCACTCTGCCAATAACATGATTCCACGGGCTTTTACCATGCGCGGGAAGAGAAGCAACTGGCAATAATCATAATCATCTTTATTTGCATAAAAATCGTACGGTATGTTACATTTGGAAATTGAGCATCATTTTTTTGCTAAATATTAGCATGCAACATTAAAAACTTATACTTACTTCCATGCTGGTCTGGGAGCAAAGGAAAAACATAGAATGTACCAGTT
Organism: Pandemis corylana; assembly: GCA_949127965.1. NCBI lineage: Eukaryota > Metazoa > Arthropoda > Insecta > Lepidoptera > Tortricidae > Pandemis > Pandemis corylana. The sequence continues at coordinate 1,571,514 of OX421860.1, forward strand.
GCTTCTCGTCCCGCGCAGATGGTAAAAGCCCATCGAGGGAATGGGCTTAATTCTTAGGAATTATGTTATAGGCGATGCGGCTCGCAACCCATCACTATTTTGATTCCTTTTTCCACCTATACGCTCACAATCTTCCTAAACGTGGCCTGTAGGTCTTGTTATCTTTAGGCTCTGTCTACCCCGTAAGGGATAAAGATGTGATTTGTGTAACATTAAAAACTTATACATGTGACTTTAACTTTGTTTAAATTGAAATTTATTCGCTCTAAATCTATATATATATAATTCAAAGGTGACTGACTGACTGACTGACTGACTGACATAGTGATCTATCAACGCACAGCCCAAACCACTATACGGATCGGGCTGAAATTTGGCATGCAGGTGGATCTTATGACGTAGGCATCCGCTAAGAAAGGATTTTTGGAAATTCCCACGGGATAAGGAAAAAACGGGAATTATATATTCGATTCCGAGTGACGCTATCACAGTAACTATAATAAGTAGACTCTTCAAATTTGATACAAAAGTAGGTGATTACAAAACTAAGAAACTAATTTCAGGATTTTCGGTAATTCCCACGGGATAAGGAAAAAAACAGGATTTATATATTCAGTTTAACGAAATCCTATGAACTATAATTACTAGACTCTTCAAATTTGGCATAGAAGTAGGTTATTATAATAGTAAAATAAAGTTCTAATGCTTTTTGGAAATTCCCACGGGATAAAAACGGGATTTATGGATTCAATTCTACGGGATCGATTTTTCGTTTTACTGGTCGTATAAAATTGAAATTTGGCCTTCAATTTCCCTTGGGGAGTGTAGGGGAGCGCTACAAAAGGATTTCCCGAAATTCCCACGGGAACGGGAAAAACGGGACTTTTTGTTTTCTGGTTGCAGAAAGCTGAAATTCGGCATGTAGGTTGCTTCGGGAGTGTAGAGGAGCATTAAGAGAGTACTTTCCAAAATTCCCACGGGAACGGGAAAAAAACAGGATTTTACGTTTTACTGGTCGTAAAAAGCTGAAATTTGGCAAGTGGGTTCCTTGGGGAGTGTAGCGGAGCATTATGAGATAATTTCCCAAAATTCTTCTTCTTCGTTCCCGTAAGATATTCGGGAAATGCTTTATTTGGCGAAATTCTTACGGAAACGGGAAAAACGAAAAGCGGGGGAAAGTTGAAATTTGTCACGTAGGTTTATTCGGGAGTGTAGGGGAACACTAAGAAAGGATTTTCCGAAACGCCCACAGGGACGGGAAAAAACCGGATTTTACGTTTCCAGACGAAACAGCGGAAGAAAGAGACTTAACATTTATAACGTGTGTTTCTTTAAAGGCTTTAAGTGTACTCCGAAAGCACTCCCCAAAATTTCCACGGGAACGGGAAAAAACTTATTTTTTCATTTTACATCTTAGCGCGTACGATGTCGCGGGCAAAAGCTATTTAGGATGTATTTTAGGACAGCCCTATAGGTTAGGTTAGGTTTGTTTTATAAAAATCCTGCAATATTTACAGGTTCAGAAAAATTAAGGCATCGGGGCAATGCGGGGGCTGGCTTGCATGCTTGCTTGAGTCCTTGCTTTGCATGCTTGATTGCATACTTGCTTTCATGCATGCTTGCATGCTTGCTTGCATGGGTGCTTACTTGCATGCATGCTTGCTTGCACGCTTGCTTGCATGCATGCTTGCATGCTTGCTTGCATGGGTGCTTACTTGCATGCATGCTTGCTTGCACGCTTGCTTGCATGCTTGCTTGCCTGCTTGCATGCCTGCTTGCATGCCTGCTTGCATGCCTGCTTGCATGCCTGCTTGCATGCCTGCTTGCATGCCTGCTTGCATGCCTGCTTGCACGCCTGCTTGCATGCCTGCTTGCACGCCTGCTTGCATGCCTGCTTGCATACTTACATGCTTGAAGGCTTGCATGCCTGCTTGCATACTTGCATGTATGCTTGAAAGCTTGCAGGTTTGGTTGCTCGCTTGCTTAATTGCTAGGTTCTTTGAAATGCTCATGGTTCACGCGTGCGAAGCCGCGGGCAAAAGCTAGTTGGTTATATAGGAGTTCCGTTATATCTGCAAGGATAGTAGCTTAGCTTATACGTTTTGACACACATGCAGTAACAGTTTTTTCTATTTAATGCTGTCGTTGGTAATGTATCAACAAGTCTGTTACCATGCCTTTTATTTGTACGACCAGTAAGCTTATTACCTAACTCGCTCGCAATCGCCATCGTGTTCATTTTGACAGTTCATGTATGGGCTGACAGTTGGCATCGGAATCAGCTAGCTGTCACATTCATACAAGAACTATCAAAATGAACACGATGGCGATCGCGAGCGAGCGAGTTAGGTAATAAGGTAATAAGCCTACAGGATCTTTAGCCTTGTTAAAAAACTCTGGATGTTTTTTTTACAAATACCACTACTTCGAAAAATGCAAGGCAGGTACAGTCTAACGAACAAAAAATCTACCTCTATCTATCTAGATTTTTTGTTCGTTGAAATGGACCTCCGCAAAGTAACGCCTGATTCAATAAAAGGTACATTCTGTTTTTTCTTTACTCCCAAATCAGCACGGATGAATATCAGCCAGAATTCCTTGTTTCTAATGAACTAAGTACTAAAAGCTAACCCTCTTATTTATCTAACTGCCGATTCCAATTTAACGGGAATGTTGTCCGTTAGCGACCGGAGCGACCTAATTTCCCATGTCGCAAAAACTTAACTAAAATGTCTCTATAAATGATGGTGGGTTACTGGAAGTGGTCAGTAGTCCTTCTTCCTGGTGCCCCCGAGTTGGAAAACTGTTTTAAATATTGACCAAACGGTGAGTGTGAGCGAACCTTTACAGAGTGACGTGATCAGTGTTGTGCGCTGCCCTACATTTGACAGTAATAAAAATGACGATGAAAACGAGGGTAGTTGTGCGCCGCTGTCAGTTGCGTCGAGCAGCCGCGCGAACAGAGCGCTGGCGCGCAGTGTTCGTTTCGCTGCCGCCGGGGCGAGCGCTCCAGGAAGGACTTCGAAATAGTCCAAAACAAGTCGAGCATCACTCGACTTTTTATACGTGAGTTATCCGTTTATGTGTAATTATGATTGAGTCTCACGGTAGTTTCATGTTGAAAGTGATAAATCCTCCTCTCCCTTAGAACACCACAATGAACCACAACTCACCTGCATCCACCCGTTTCCCGCAACTTTCACGATGTCGGTCCACCTAGTAGGAGGCCTGCAACTGCGTCTTCCGGTTCGTGGTCGCCACTCGACAACTTTTCTCCCCTTAGAGGTAGATACTTATTACTAGCTGCTGGCCGTGGCTTCGCCCCCGTTTTAGTATTTTTCTTTTTTTTTGTACAAATCTTATCCTGGCAAATAAAGAACACAACAAAAAAAGAATTATCAAATTTGGTGCAGTCGTCCGGAAGTTATGCGTGTATATACATTTCGTTGATTCATTTTGATTTATATAGAGACATAACATACATACATTTATTCCTTCCATGCTGGTCTGGGAGTAAAGAAAAAACATAGAATTTACCAGTTGCTTCTCTTCCCGCTCAGATGGTATAAGCCCATCGAGGGAATGGGCGATCATTAGGAATCATGTTATAGGCGTTGCGGCTAGCAACCCATCGCTTTGATTCCCTTTTCCACCTATACGCCCACAATCATTCTAAACGTGGCCTTTGAGTCTTGTTACTATAGGCTGTGTCTACCCCGTACGGGATACAGACGTGATTTATGTATGCATTTGTGTATGTAGGTACTTAAAAGTGAAATCTACGCTAACGAAGTCACTAATTCGATACATTTCACACGCATTAACGTGGCTCAACGACATCAAGCATTTCACGCTATACTACCCGCCCGCACCTCTCTCGGTCCCCTTTGTCGTCCCACCCCGCGCCCCTGTACCCGCGCGGGCGAGGACTCATTTAAACGGTCGCTCTATAAACAAAACGCTGACGCTTCCGGACTTTTTATGTCCGGGCGCCATTAATCCGAGTTACTGCTACTTTCAGCTAACTGTGTTCATGTCCGGCAGCCTGATTAAACTGTTCTTTTATCGCATATTCATACTCGTTCCGGGGTCCGGGCGTTTGTCCGGGACTTTGATTGGATCTGTGGGTCCAATTACAGCCCAAAAATATGCTGGGATCAATAGGCAATATCACATTTCTTAACGAAGTATGAAAACATCGCAAAAGAGATAAAGTGGTCAAGAGATACGGAAAATATAAGAGTTAACTATTAATTATACAGCGATTAGAAAGAGAGATCCGAGATGACGCGTGACGTCATCAAACACTACGCCCGTATAAACTCCATTAGGTATATTAATTCTGTTTTTCTAGAAAGAGATAGCGACAAATCTTTGATAGCATAAATTTTCATAATTGTTTTTAAATATCATCTTGGCATTCAGCCATTAAAAAAAACTATAAACAATATTTACTTCATTGACAATCTAATTAAAAAAAAGAGGTTTTAAATTTCTTAACAACACTGAAAATTAGAACAGAAAAATCCGAAAAGTAAAGCTATGGCCGGGAATCGAACCCGGATCCTCGCCATTCCTTGACGCGTTCTATAACCCTACACCACCCATGGCAGGTGGGTAAGCCTTCAAATAAATAAGAAAAAAACTTTTTAAAGGTTTTTAAGTTATTTCATTGCATGTTTAGAATAAAGCACCATAAATAATAATCTTGGCGGTAAAGTTGGCAACCTCTAATATCTCGCTTGCGCTCGGCCGTCTCGGTGTTTTCGGCCGGCAAACCCTTACTTTCCGGCCTGTGTAATAATGTGCTATTTCACCCTAAATATGTACAGAACCCCATTGCCGACCCCTTTGGGTTCGAGTGGCCATAACTCGTGTCCGAGTTCCGGGTAAAGGGTGTTATCCGATTGCGTCTATGTCCTTTCCGGCTCTTGAAATTCAATTAGCTACTTCTCGTTCAGCTAAAAGGCGTCCCAGGAATTTGTACGTTGTAACGCCTTTTTTTCGCTGCTCTGGGAGCAAAGAAACATAATGTGCCACTTTTTTTTTTTTTTTTTTTTATGTTAGAGAGGCCAGACAAACGAACTAGTGGGTCACCTGATGGTAAATGATCACCACTGTCCATAGACACCCGCAGCGCTTTACGCGATGCCAGTGCGTTGTCGGCCCTGCAGAAAATTGTACACTCGCCTCTTAAAGGCACCCAGGTCGTAACTCGATGGGAAGACCTCAGCGGGAAGCTCGTTCCAGATTTTGCAAGTTCGTGGCAAAAAAGATCGATTAAACCGCACCGTCGAAGACTGCCATTCATCAACGTGATGTCGATGGAATGAGCGCTTACGACGGGTAGATTTGTAATGGAACCCCGCAGCTGGAATGAGGTCAAAGAGTTCCTCAGAGCATTCCGAGCACTTACTGAAACTCGTAGGAACCATGGTTATGGCGGCAGACGTAGCCCCCAATGTTTGGCTCTCACGCACTCATGTCCTGTAGGCTTCTTGTCTAACTCGCTCGCAATCGCCATCATGTTCATTTTGACAGTTCATGTATGGGCTGACAATTGGCATCGGAATCAGCTAGCTGTCACGTTCATACATGAACTATCAAAATTAACACGATGGCGATTACGAGCGAGTTAGGTAATAAGCCTACTACTTATGCTCTGAATAAGCGCCTCCTGCTCCCTGTGCTAGTAAAAACTGTATCACGATGGAACAGGATATACTATCCTCATTATATTTTACTAGCTTCTGCCCGCGACTTCGTCTGCGTAGAATTATACATAAAAACCTTCCTCTTGAATCACTCTATCTATTAAAAAAAACCGCATCAAAATCCATTGTTTAGTTTTGAAGATATAACCATACATAGGGACAGAGAAAGCGACTTTGTTTTATACTATGTAGTGATAGGCATTAAATTTAATGAACAGTAGGAACAAACCTTACCTAAAGTGTTTATGTTTAGTACAAGCCTCATTTTCTATACCGACCAGTGGCGTGGCGTCTATAGAACTCGATTCCCGCCGGCTTGCCTATTTTAAGGCAGTTGGGCTCGTTTATTGTGGAGAATTAGAGGAAAAGGCTAGTCAAATTCCCTTCGGCTTGCCTTCTGATATGCTTAACGCCACGCCACTGATAGCGACTATAATTAGGTATTTCTTAGTTTAAGATAAATATTTGTTTCATTATGCAAGGGGAATTAAAACAAATTAAACTATTCTTAGTTTAGTTTTAATGTTCTGTAAGCTGTATTTCTCCGGAGTTGTTCTGAGCAATCTCTTGAGTACTAGATAACGAAGTTAGACCTAGGCTTTCTAATTAAAGGAGTTAGTTTAACTAAAAGAGAAATTAACCAATAGAGTGGAGGTGAGTTGTGAATAGTTGCGTTGGGAAGGGAAGGCCTAGACGTTCAGAGCCAAATATTCATATTCATTTATTCATAAACAATACAGACATTGTGTTTGAAATAACATTAGAAAATCGATTCATTTTCATTGCGTAAATATAAATTAAATTTAAATTAAAAAAACTAAAAAGTAGGTACAATTTCTCAAATTACATTAAATATTATCATGCCATTTTTGAATTAATTTGAATCATACATATCCCGCATAAATATCTCATCATCAATACTATAAAAGCACCATCTCAATAAAAAAAACCCTCAACTTTCTACGAAAAACCGTGTAATTGGAGATGATCTTTAGGTCACCGGGTACCTAGTTTATTAAAAAAATTAACAGTTTGGCACTATAGGAGACATACATACGAACATAAATATATCAAGTCTTTATCCCTTACGGGGTAGACAGAACCTAAGGTAACAAAACCTTAAGGCCACGTTTAGCATGATTAAGGGCGTATAGGTGGAAACGGAAATCAAAATAGTGATGGGTTGCTAGCCGCATTGCTAATAACACATGATTCCTACGATTTTTTTCCAGTGATTTGCTGCTATGGGTGGTGTAGGGGTATAGCACGCGTCACGGAATGACGAGGACCCGGGTTCGATTCCCGGCCATAGCTTTACTTTTCGGATTTTTCTGTGTTATAATTTTCACTGACATTTAGAAATTTGATTTGAGTGAGACTATTTGGAGCGACTCTATTGGTTTTATCCTCTGTGCTCTAACTTGAGTGGTTTACTGGACAAGCGTACAGTTACTAACTTGACCAGCTCTTATGTTCAGAAATTAGAATATCGTAAGTATTTTGTCCCGCTCGCACTATAGTGCTTAATAGAAGGATGAAAGGGACGGAATACCGTAGACCCTGGAGTCTAAGTTGGAACTGTTACTTTGCTAGAACAAATTAGATTTGGCTGGGGCCTGTTTGTAGTAGGTACTTTGTTAGGAAGTTTTCTTTAAGTAGCGGGTAGGAAATTAGGTGCAGGTAAAAGGCTGCTGGGGCCCAATTTTTGAAAGCACATGTGTGAAAATACCACTCGAAAGTGGTATAAATCTGTCTTCTTCTTATGGTGCCTCTCCAACTAGTGAAGGTTGGCAGTCAGCTCCGCATATTTTACACGGTCCCTGGCCAGGTTGAAAAGCTCCGCTGCACTTGTGATTCCAGTCCATTCCCGGATATTTCGCAGCCAAGATTTCTTCCTGCGCCCAACAGCTCTTTTTCCAGCCACTTTGCCCATGATTATAAGCTGTAAAAGCTCGTATCTTGTGTGCCTAAGCACATGTCCCAGATAAGCAACCTTTCTTCTTTTGATGGTCTGCATCAGTTCACACTCCTTTCCAACCCGACGCAGGACCTCAACATTGGTCACCCGATCCGTCCATCTTATGGCCAACATGCGTCTATATGCCCACATTTCAAATGCTTCTACACGTTTACGTCTACACGGTTATGGTTTATAAATCTGTGTATATCTTCAAAACTACAGCTCTAATGCATAAAGTCAAGTAACAGCGGGCGGCATACTTGTTTATTTATTCATTTGTTTGTTTTGTCAATTTACTACTAACCTCTTAGTTTTATAAGATTTAATGTACTACTAACCATTTTATGGACTCAGTTTGAAATAAATTATATTATTATTATTATATTATTATAATCAAAGTTCTGACTAGTTCACAAGATTAATGAGAGCTGTGATTGTCTTCTATGCTACTCGTTTTTCAAATTAAGTACACATGATTCCTGAGATTACGCCAATTCCCTCGATGGGCTTTAGTATACATCAGTGCGGTGGCGTCCATAGAACTCGATTCCCACTGGCTTGCCTATTATAAGGCAGTTGGGCACTTTATAGACGCTAGAGGCGTTATACATTATACACCTCCACTGAACTTAAATTATTATTATTGTTTTTAGGGTTCCGTACCTCAAAAGGAAAAAACGGAACCCTTATAGGATCACTTTGTTGTCCGTCTGTCCGTCTGTCAAGACCCTTTTTCTCAGGAACGCGTGGAGGTATGAAGCTGAAATTTATATCAATTACTCAGGTCTACTGTCCCTTGAAGCTGTGAAAAAATCAAACTTCTAAGCCAACGCAATCAAAAGATACAGCCGTTTATGCCGCAAATTTCCGCAAATTTTCAACTCTCAAGGGAATCAAAACCTACAAGGTACTTCCCGTGAACGCAGAATCTTGAAATTTGGTATGAAGGTAGGTCTTATAGCACAGATTAAAGAATAATTGCGAAAACCGTAAATGTGTATGTATGTCTGTATATAGCAGTGACCAATATAAAGTAACCCCACACTGCGTACATTTTGCTTTGGAGCAGGGCTCTGCTTACACTGGTTTAAAGATATTTATAGATAATGATACGGAACCCTCGGTGCGCGAGTCCGACTCGCACTTGACCGGTTTTTTTTTTCTTTTTTTCCATTCTACTTTGTTATACTTTGACTAGTAGAGACTTTATACATCTCTGCTATAGATTTACATAATTTAAGGCTCGAGGACGTTATACATACAACCTTTTTATAAATGTATTTAATTTAAGTAGAGTTTAAGTATTCTTACTGTATGTATTTTATTTTGAAAAAAAATGATTCTCCCAAATTTCTTGCGGCGCATTCTTCTTGGCAATGATGTTATTTCCGAATGCACTGGTAGTTTTAAAAAATACATGTAAAAGAGCCCTTGGCGGCCAATTTGCAAAATAAAATTTTTGTTTTTTTTTTATTTTTGATTTTGACTATACGAAAAGGCCAGTTAAATTATCTCCGGCTTGCTTTTACTTAACGCAACGCCACTGATAAACATAATAATATTATATATCTTTATGACTAAAATAATAGCTGCGTTCCTAGCATGCCAACGCTGTGGAATTTAATCTGCCGATAGATATATATGATAATCTGGTGACCGACTTGCATACCGCGGTCCAATATAGATCAATCAGCACGTGACCAAGGTTTGGGTCAGCTATAATGAGTAATATGTGATATATACATTATACATACATACGTAGACGACCGGATGGCCCAGTGGTTAGAGAACCTGACTATGAATGGAATGGGAATGGCGCTGTATGTCTCGCGCCTGCACCACTCCGCCACGACTGATGAGATGGCAGAGTATGCCCGTCAGAAGACCGGCTTCTTGCTGAGGGTCTTCCAATTGCGTTCGCGCCACTACGTGCACTTCAGTTCCTTTGTGGTGCGCGTTCCGCGGCCGCTGCAGGAGACCATCGCGTGCGCTGACTTCTGGCCGAAGGGTGTCGTATTTCGTCGGTTCCGGGGCAAACTACCGAATCCAACACCGGAGATGACGACGCAGCGGAGCCACAACGTTTCGTCGCCTAAATAAAATTTATTATTTATAATATTTTTTGAATTTTATAGCGCATTGGTTTCGACTGTAATGCTGTAATTTTTTATTGACTAAATAAATAAATAAATAAATAAATAAATGAAGCTTGAGGTGGGTTCGATCCTCGGTCGGGGCAGATATTTGTAAGAAAAATACGAATGTTGGTTCTCGAGTCTTGGATGTTTAATATGTATTTAAGTATGTATTTATCTATATAAGTATGTTTATCCGTTGTCTAGTGCCCATATTACAAGCTTTGCTTAGTTTGGGGCTAGGTCAATTGGTGTCAATTGTCCCAAGATATTATTATTATACATATATCACGTCTTTATCCCTTACAACGGTAAAAAAACGACTAAACGTAGGTACAGTCAAGTGTAATAATATGTATGTAGTCAAAGTTTCAAAAATAAGTACCATACGCTCTTACACCGGCGTAATAAGGTCGTGGGACATATTTTTGAGAAGTTCATATCGATACTTATTTTTGGACTTGACCGTACATAAAATAACATTTAGATAACAAATTTATTTTAATTCTATGAATGTTAATATCTGAACTTTTCAGGGGGGGTTTGAACCCCCCAAATTCCCCCCGGGTTACTCCCGTGGTAGAATTTTATTTAATCTTACAAGTTTGAGGTTGTTACTAAACAACACTGAAAATTAGGACACAGAAAACTCCGAAAAGTATAGCTATGGCCGGGAATCGAACCTGGATCCACATCATTCCGTGACGCGTGCTACCCCTACACTACCCATAGCAGGTGGTTAAGCCTTCGATTTTTTCTATCTGTTACTAGCTGTCACGTGACCTTGTTACTATGCGAATTTTTTGTCGCCAAGCGTCATCTGTTCGAATGATGTGTCTGTACGACACAATTGCGAACTCCCGTGGAATATCTACTGCTCACCAGGGACGAGAGAAGGCGCTGTTTTTGAAATTTACTATCAAATGAATCAAGAGTTTTTACTTCTTGATTTTGTATGTTTACTTTTACGGTTTTTACCAATAGAAATTAAAAAAAATCTAAGCGACGAAAATTAGAACGCATAGAAAAATCCGAAAAGTAAAGCTATGGCCGGGAGCCATGGGGGGAGCTATGGGGGTATGGGTGTATTGTTACATTAACCAGAGAAACAACAATTTGAAATACAAAATAAAAACGTTTATTTCCACAAAAGAAACAAAACTTTGAAACAATTTTCATCTTTGCTTACGCTAAAGGTAACGCTAAGTAAACAATGTCACATCAAAATAACATTATCCTAATTTTAATTATAAAAAATAAAATTATAAATTCAGTTTAAAACAATCGATAATTTAAAAAAAATACAAGCGTTGACAATGACTAGATATTGAAAAAGATCACAATGTTTTTGCCACATTCTTTTATTGATTTCACTAAATGCATTGAAACAAATGCAAGAACACAATTCAGTTATTGCACTGCCCATAATCGTCAGTCTTCCATAAAGTTAAAATAAATTATTAATATCGACTATATTACGGACATATAAATGGATATTTACAAGTGAAGTGTGAGCTGGCTTAACTGATATACTGGATTGTTACACAAACTGCGCTGCTGCAAACTGTTTTAAATATTGACCAAACGGTGAGTGTGAGCGAACCTTTACGGAGTGACGTGATCAGTGTTGTGTGCTACCCTACATTTGACAGTAATAAAAAGGACGATGAAAACGAGGGTAGTTGTGCGCCGCTGTCAGTTGCGTCGAGCAGCCGCGCGAACAGAGCGCTGGCGTGCAGTGTTCGTTTCGCTGCCCGGGCGAGCGCTCCGAGATCAAGGACTACGAAATATGTGCAATTATGATTAAGTCTCACGGTAGGTTCATGTTGAAAACAAACTGCGCCTCTCGTCACAGTAAATAAAGAGCAGTGTGGACACTAGGCTTATTTTGTGAAATAAATACCTACGCTCCAATAGAGCGTTAGGGCTGTCTGAACAAATCGGAACTGCACATTGCGGCATAGCTACTCAATATGATGATAGTTATTTATAATTAATAAACTTAATGAGATTCAAGATTTAAAACTTTGTTAAAAGTCGCCTTTGACAGCTCTACCTCGGGACCTTAGCCAACAGTGGCGCCAACTGGTGAGCAAAGAAACGATAGTCCCCAGTTCTCATTGGTTATTCACAAGCATTTTGGTCATCAAACTCCCGAGGCTCTAAACGGCTGTTGCAATGTGGGCGAAACGAGACGATTTAAACAATAAATGCATTGAAGTTGGGTAGTTGTATTTCCATCGATTTATTTATTTATATAAAAACTTTATCAGCGTAACCTTTCTGATAACCTTTATCAAAATCGTCTAGCCAGTAAGGGATATGATTATAATTTTTCGCTTAATAAATACAAAGGAATCCCATGTAAAATTTCAACTAAGATTTTGGTTTGCGGTTCCTATTGTAGTCTATCCCAAGCTCTCTCATCTCGTTTTGAGTAGATTAGCCTGTATCTAACAGTGGATGATGATTATGATGATGTATTCAATCCAGTATAGAAGACTATGAGTGACAGTAAAGTTATGCCTAAGTATATTATAATGAATTTGACGATTATAAAATGCTACGTGATATTATCAGTGGAGATAAAAGTTTTGAAGATGATGAAGATTCAAACGAAAAAGTTATACAAAAGAAATAAAAAAGTTCACGATGGTCGCAATTGTTTGCAAAATTTAAATGTCCAAAAGGCTGCAGAGTAAAAAAATGTTAATTCAAATCGCGGTGTGACAACTACTTAATTGTTGAACAAACTTATATCTCCACTGAACTTGACTATATCTATATCCATATTTTGTGAACTACAAGTACCTAGTGAATCTTTGAAAAATATATATCACGCTACGTTACTTATGATTTGATGATATGAGAGATTATTATATGTCGTGCCTGATTTATTTTCTTATTGGTCCTTACGTTAACTAACGGGCAATTTTCGGAATCTATTTTAAGGGTAACTAAAACTCTACATAAACACCGGTCATTATAATCCACGATGTTATTGATTGCTTTGTTAGTCTACAGGGTTGTTAAAACATTGGTTTAATTAAAACCTTAACAATCTTAAGCTTTAACATCGAATTTATCAACTAATCTATTGCTATCCGGTGAATCGTCAGCAAATTTGATTTCGTTTGACGAATCAGACATTTCATCGGCAAACTTAATATCGTTAAGACTTATATTACCTTTTAAAGTGTCACAATCTTTTGTTTCTCTGGCGGTATCGTTAACTCTTTTCAGTGTGTTGTCATTTTCGTTTTTCTCTCTCCTGTGTACTTTGACAGGGGATCTTGTTAGGGTCAGCTCCTTCATTGGTATGGTAACATCAGTTCTCTTCTTTTTGTTTCTCTTTGTGAATTTGGGGGAGTTCTGTAAGTCTGTTATGCTGAAGTTGAGTGGGTGAATGATGTTGGTTCGGTCATTGATTTTTCGCGATGATTTGATGGAATCGATGGATTTTGTGGATCGATTCTCGGCGTTTCTTTTGAGCGTGCTGGACGAAGGGCGGTCTTCGGGGGACTCTGTATTGCTGCCAGGATCCGGATGAAGTTCTTTCGGAAGAATTTCCTGGAACAAGGAGCATGGGCGGTCCAATGAAATATTTTCTTAAATACTACATTTTAGAGGACGGCGAACGAGCTATTGAGCCGCCTGATGGTTAGCCAGTGCCAATACAGTAGAGTATTTCTGATGCTTTGCCAGTCTAGAGGGCTAAGATGGAATACATTACAGTTTGACAACAAATATAATGCGCATCGGCAGTATTCGTTTGCGCAGAGAAGCGCAGACCAGTTTCCGATGATAGCCGAACGTGTAAATGAACAAAATGGCGGCATTGGCGCACGGCCCGGCCGCCATGTTGGTACGAAATCGATCGACCAATAACAGCGCCAGAGTTTGGCGCGCGTAGAATTCTATTTTATCATTGGTGTATCGTAATTTCCCGCGCTACTAGAATTGGTCTACTGCGCAGGTACATCGTGGAGCATTATTTTTGTTGTCAAACTGTACATGCCTGTAATTTCACCGGCTATCTTACTCTTCACGTAAGAACACAGCAGCAATTGTTATTGTTTCAGTCGATATGTTTTATTCGAGCGTTTTCCCCTTAAAAAGGCTTGATGCTTGGCTATGTGGAGTGACATTGGTTTTATCAAAGCCAATGCTAATATTTACCTCGTAAACAGGCATATTGCTTTCGTCAATCTCCTTGATGATATCGCCTTCTTCTATTGGAGGGATCCAAACCAGGAAAGCCGGGTCCATTCCGAGGTATGATCCAGGGACTGATCCTGAAATGTTGCGACGATTTAGTAAGTAAGCAGAGAGTGATCCAAAAGGGTAATAGTTTGGCTGAATCATGTACTCCACTGACGCGAGTGGTGAAAAGTATGGGGAAACAGTTCAAGTCTTTATAAAAAGTGTAAGGGGCCGGTTAGCTCCTTACACTTTCTTGCTGTTGTTGTAGTGAGTTCGTGGAGTGCAGAGAAAGAAGCCGCAGTTATTCACGTATAGTTTATTTGAAGTTAAGTAAAGTTAGTTAGATACAAGGTTTAAAGGTTTAAAGTTAAGTGTCTGGCGTTACTTTCTCTTTAGATGTGGTTGGTACGATAGTTAGTGACGCACTAGCTGACCATAACAAATAAATCATATTATAATGAGTGATATGACGCAGCCGAAAGTAGGTCGCGTGTAAGCATAAATGAATGTACGGAAGTAAGACCGTACAAAAAGACGCATTTTGTTTCTTCTTCTAAGTATAAACTTCTATTATACATAGACCGACCGCTTAGATGAGTTCTCGTCCGCGCGGTGCAGGGGCGCCGAGAGAGGTCCCCTTTGTCGTCCTACCCCGCGCCCCTGTGCCGCGCGGGCGAGAACTCATTTAAGCGGTCGCTCTATAGCAATCTCACCAGCATTGTTGACTTCGTAGTCATAGTAATCGATCTCCATTTCGGGGTGTGAGGTCAGACTCAGGTCTGACCGCAGCAGACGTCGGTTGCAGTTCTCCTTCGTATGTTTAGGATTATCTCGGATTCTGGCAGCGGAGACTCCGCTGAGCGCTGGGGAGTACCAACCCTGAAAGACAAGTGCTTTAAATAATACAGCTGTTTGGCAGGAGGATGAGCGATTAAGAAAACTGGCAGTTAATTGGAAAGAAAGAAAGAAAAAATGTTTATAGCCACAAAAATTAACACATTAACTTCCTTGCTGGTCTGGGAGCAAAGAAAAAACATAAGACTGTACCAGTTGCTTCTCTTCCCGCGCTGATGATAAACGTCCATCAAGGGAATGGGCGAAAATAGGAATCATGTTATAGGCGATGCGGCTAGCAACCCATCACTATTTTGATTCCATTTTCCACCTATACGCCCACAATCTTACTAAATGTCTCCTATAAGTACTTGTTACCTTAGGCTCTGTCTACCCCGTAAGGGATAAAGACGTGATTTATGTATGTGTATATTCACTAACATTTGTAAGAGTTGCAGCAGATGAAGAGGAAGCCCTGCTGGCGCTTCTGTCCTTCTCCCACAAGCTGTCCTTGTCCTTCTCGCTACAGGAGTCTCTTTCGCTCACACTCGTGACGCTTGTGCTTAGCTCCACTGTCGCCGTCTCGCTCGAAGACTGCTGAGGCGGGGATGTGACCTTGATAGAATGGATTATCAGTAACTTAATACAGTTTTATTTAATGGAATATGGCTAGTTTAGCAGCGCTATCAACGCTAGCGGCACTAGTTAAGCTTTCGCTCAGTTTTTTTGCAATGTTTTTTAAATTTTAGTAATGCTAGCACTGATCAAACTAGTGTCACTAGTAATTAACAAATAAATGGCTTTATTAAAATCCGCACGCGTGTTAGTGCTTTTAGTAGGTACTTTGATCAACTGGCCTGCGACTGCACTAGTAGCTAACTCTGATGTAACGGACACTTGGCTAGCCGAGCTACAATCACTAGCAAATATAGGTTTTAACGAATAAATCAAGTAAATACCTGAGCGGATGCTTCAGAGACGGTATGCGAGCGCCTCATGGGAGATTGGTTGACGCTGGACTGTCCTGCAGGCGCGCTGGCAGCTGATTCTGGTGTGACGGTCGCTTGGCTAGCCGCACTACCAGCGCTAGCGACACTAGCTTCGCTAGCGTTATCCTGTTCCGCTTCAGCGTCTGTTGGCTCGTCCTCTTCCATCCTTGTAACAAAAGGATTTTAGTAATAAGTATAATATAATAGTGAGTGCATTGGGAGGGCATAGAGGGACGTATCATCTGTGAAAATTTCAACTGTATAGCTATCACGGTTCATGAGATACAGCCTAGTGACAGACGGACAGACAGACAGACTGACAGCGAAGTCTTAGTATAGTAATAGGGTTCGGTTTTTAACCTTAAGGTACGGAACCCTAAAAACTTAGATGTTTTACGAAATTATGAGTGACACTACCCCATGCCACTTCTATGCTGGTCTGGAAGTGAAGAAAAACATAGAATGTACCAGTTGCTTCTTTTCCCGCGCAGATAGTAAAAGCCCAAAAAGGGAATAGGCGCAAATCTAAGGAATCATACTATCGGTGATGCGGTGGGTAACTTTAGGTCTTGTTACCTTGGGCTCTGTCTACTCCGTAAGGGATAAAGGCGTGATCAACAATAATCAGAAGGCAAGGCGAAAGAAATTTAACTAGTCTTTTCCTCTAACTCTGCACAATAAAGTATAACGCCTCATATACGACTGAATAGCGAATTCGCGTGGTTTTTAGTGGGTATGCCTGCCGTCGCGGGAGAGCCCCACATACCCCCGGTAAACCCGTACCGGGCGGATGCACAAGGCGCATTTTCCACACCATAAAAAAAAAGGTATATGTAGGGTATGTGGGGTAGATACCCCACCCTATTTTTTTTATGTTAGAGGCCAGACAAACGAACTAGTGGGTCACCTGATGGTAAATGATCACCACTGTCCATAGACACCCGCCGCGCTTTACGCGATGCCAGTGCGTTGTCGGCCCTTTTGCATTTTTTTTTTTTTTTACTTTTGCTAGGGTTTGAAAAATAATCAACCCTTGAAAGCCCAGTAAGCGAGTCGTGTTCGAACAATGGCCCTCAGCATTTTGTGTAGACATTAACGAACGCACTAATTACCCCTGAACCCTCAAACTGGAGAGTTCATTATTCTTTTGAAAGGGAATCTTGTTTTCCTTTCCAATTAAGAAAAAAAACACGCTCACGAATCCTGGCCTTATTAACCGACTTCAAAACAATTAGGTTTTCAAATGAATCAAGAATTACATACATACAAATCACGCCTTACGGGGACAGAGCCTAAGGTAACAATACTTACAGGCCACCGTTTAGCAAGACTAGACTGTGGGCGTATAGGTATTCATTTATTCATTTATTTATTCATACACATTTTAAGTCATGTTCATTTGCTATCGGTGTTACGTGGTAGGGTGGTAGGTATATGACACCCTGTCAGGGTATACAATGTCAATTTTAAATGTTAAAGATTATATTGTAGAGTAAATAAATAACTTGAGTGATAGTGTCGATTTACTATTAAATTTCTGCAGAAACGCCATTTCCAATACAATCCAATCCAATATAATACAATACAAAGGCAATGACGATTTTCTTAATCTACAATAAAATTATTAGCTATTTTTACATTTTACCAGCGAAATAATACACTAAATTGATGTTGGAATTTTTATGTCAGAATTTGTCACTTAAAAAGTCGTCGATCCTATAGTAGCATTTATCGATAAGGAGGCTTTTTGGATGCTTTTTCGATGAGGTAGAAAGGGTAATAACATGATTCCTATGATTTTCGCTCATTCCCTCGAAGGGATTTTACCATCTGCGCGGGTAGAGAAGCAACTACATTCTATGTTTTTCTTTGCTCCCAGATCAGCACGGAAGTGGAGAATTGTACTTCTTGATTTTTTATGTTTAAGTACTTTTACGGTAAACCCTTTGGAAATTAAATTCCTAAACGACAGTGAAAATTAGAACAGAAAAATCCGAAAATTAATAGTCGGGAATCATGTAGCACGCATCACGGAATGATGAGGATCCGGGTTCTGACGTAAGCACTTGACAAAACTGTTAGAATACTACAGGTGATGTTCTTATAGTTAAATACAATAATCTAGTACAGTAAAATTACGCTTTACTAACAAAAACTTAAATATTAAATAGGTACCGCAATGTCAAAATCTGTTAGATTTTTTTTACCAGTAGTACTCAGTAAATTCTGTCTACAAAAAATTGCGCACTTGTGAGTTTTGTGAGTTCAATTAGTTCCCGCACTGGACTAAAATGTAGGCAAGTAACGAGAAGGAATCAGAAAGTTTGCAGCACATTTATTTTCCGCCGGACGCAGTTTTGTTTCTGAGCACATTCCCTAGAGGGCGTGTTAGCAAAGTACGTAACTTGACAAATAACTGACACTTTGTAATAATAAAACGTGCGATGATTATTATTTTGCTTTTATTTAATGCCTTGTTAAAAAAAACTAACTTAATTCACCTAATTTTCCAACTAAGATAAGAGTAGGTAAATTGGTTAGGTATATTAATTACGTTATTTTAGTATTCAGTATCAGGGTAAGCCGCGGAATAACAGTGCTTTTCCTGGCTGTAGCTCGTTTACAGGATTCAAATTATTCGCAACAGGTTCAAAAAGTGCTCAAAAATTTAACAAAACTTAAGACCCAACTTTTTTGACAACCTTTTATTATTTTAAAACGATTAACTTCAACAGCTCAGAGAGACCCTTATTCGTATAGCAGCCTCACCTTTGCTCCACATTCTCAGAAGCCCGGTCCGAGTCTCTCAGCCTGGTGTGCCTGGTCTTCCCCGAAGGCAGGAGCCGGCGGAGCGACACCCCCCCTCCCACCACCTCTGACAGCAGTGTGCTACGTGAGCCGGAGGTGGCAGCTCCGAACTCCAAGGACGCAGAGCAGGCTGGTGAGGAAGGAAAACACTGTTATAAACAGATGGCAAAACTTTTGAAGCATGCGATTGGAGCGATCTCCCGCAAATTAAATTAAATAAAAGAAAAACATGCTCAGTCAACTCAGCCGTTCGACGGTAGTTCGGCGTGCGGCGCGCCAAGTGCAGACCCTGCCCGAGTGCCGCCAGCGCTGCTGCTGCGGCTAGTGCCCCCGTCCGCGCACAGCCCCCCGCGCGCATCCATTCACCTACCCTCACGTTTACTTATGCCCAGACTGATTTTACGTTATTTCACAAATTCCGACCCTAAATCAACTCATGGGACTGGGCCGGCCACGTCTGCCGCATGCACCCAGAGCGGCGGGCATGCTACCATGCAGCGGATGCCTCAGTATTGCTACGGGTGCCGCAGATGGCGAGATGACATCGACGCGTTCTCGAACTACTGGTCAGACATAAATGCGGGCAGGGCCAGTTAGAAGTCTAGCCTTTGCCTAGTGGGGCACGATTGCAGAATAGCAAAAAAACTCACCGTCGCTATCAGTAAGGGACTCTTTGTCAGCCGCGCGTCGGTAGTTCGGCGTGCGGCGCGCCGAGTGCAGAGCCAGTCCGAGTGCCGCCAGCGCTGCCGCCGCGGCCAGTGCCAGCGCCGCCGCCCGCGCCCCACCCCCCGCACGCATCCATGCGCCCGCGCTGGCGCTCACTGACGCCCACGCTGCTGACGCATTGCGGATAGGTTCTAGGAACGAAATCAAATAATAATACCAACACTGTAACTACACTCTATAGGCACTTAAAGCAGGATTTCGCTTCGTGGTTTCGATAATTATTTGAATTATTCCGAAATAATTTAGCACGTGCCTTGAAGCGGTTCACTTTGGACCTAGATCAATAAATGGAAAAAAAATAAGAATAAGAATAACTTTTCTCAAACATGCTCGGAAATGTATGCGTTAATGTCCCGATATGAGGACATGAAGTTTCTCGTTTATGGCTCCCTACATTACTTCTTGGCTTAGGCCACAAAAGTTAGTATGAAAATCCATTTTTGTCCGCTGCTCTAATTTTTTAAATTTCTATACTAAAATTAAATTGGCAAAGGAAAAAATTACATACAGCCAACCACCACCACAATCTGTACCTAAGCATAATTGCGACATAAAAAAAAAATCTATGGTACTATATTTATGTGCGGTTAAACATGGTGCTCAAATAGCTGGATCAAATTAGTACATTTAAAAAATAAAAAAGGTGGCAAATCGAAAATATTTTTTTCTGCTTATGCGTATTTCGTAGTGATTGTTATTATAATTTAACATAAATAAAACACCATTAATGTGCCCGGCAAAACAATACATTTCACGTTTAAAAACTGCCCTAATATGTCCAATATTACCTTCAACATGAATTAGTACCTATTTAAATTACTTTTTCCCTATAATAAACTATGATTTACTTGATTGTCTAGTAGTTATTTTAATTTTAATATTTCCTCACATTGTTTGAGAAAAGCACTATACAAGCTTTGGCCGGAACAGGGATTGCAGGACTCGTTCTATCTGGCCTCGTCTTCGACTCGGCCACCTACCCCAAACTCGTCCAGCAATCCCTTACTTCACGGCCTCTGCAGTAATGTACTATTATTTCACCACAGAAGTTACTAAGTACATAACATTTTACAAAGGACACATTGTTACATAGAGATAGGTAGATGTCATTTTATGCGGTAAGTGAAATAGCGGCAAACAAGTAAATCGCACTAACGTTTGTCTGGCTCAGAAACTAGACTACCGGGATTGAGATTATCAGTCAATATCTTTCGTTACGGCAGGGTTATACTTGGTTTGGCTGCATTCAAGCTATTAAACACCATCCAATATCATTATGTCTCTGTGAAAGGAACTATCTAAGTTGTAGTACGGTGTCTCTATCTAAACGCCTCCTGAAGCTACGACGGCTTCGCCAAAATCTTTAGTAGCACGTGGAACCTTGTCACATATTCAGTTTTTAATTAATGATGTTTGTTTGCAAATCCCGCCGTATAACATTCCTCCAGTATAACATTTCCAAACGCCACTCCATTTGAAGTCTTGAGAACGCCAATTTATAAAGCTGGCCCAATTACATTACCCTGGGGTACAACGTAACTTTCCGCTCGGCCATTAGAGGACGGTTGGTATCAGTGATGTTGCGAATGCGGATTTTTTTGCGCTCACATCTGCGGATGTGAATGCGGATGCGGATTTTGATGCATACACATACACAAATCACGCCTTCATTCCTTACGGGGTAGACACAGCCTAAGACCTAAAGTCTAAGGCCTAAGGTCTTGACCTAAAGACCACGTTTAGCATGATTGTGGCGTATGGATGGAAAGGGGAATCAAAACAGTGATGGGTTGCTAGCCACATCGCCTATATAACATGGTCCCTAAGATTTTCGCCCAATCCCTCGATGGGCTTTTACCATCTGCGGAGGAGAAGCAACTGGTACATTCTGTTTTTTCTTTGCTTCCAGACCAGCATTTTGCAGCGGATTTTGATTTTACATAAAAATATGTGGGTGCAGCTAAGCACGTAATGTTTGATCAAAGGCTGTTAGAATAACCTTTTTAGAGTTTTGTCTATGGCAGTTTTTAAGAACAAGATTATATGTTTTGAATGCTTCACTCTCTCAAAATGTCTTTAATGTGTTACTTGATTAAATTATAAATTACAAATGTTATTTAATTACTAGGGTAAAGATAAGTTCTTTACAAAGGCGACGCACACTGTGCACGGACAAGTTATAGTCACTCACGTGGGTCCATTGGTCATATCGTGCGTGTGCTTGCATTTAGATACGGAGAGAATATGTACCCACGTGCGTAGCGTGACCGTGCGCTACGGTCAGGCGTCGCCTTTACTTGTTTCTTACAGTACGCGTAAATGGATGCAGATGTCCAAATTTAAGCAGAAGTTCCGGGAAGTGCGGATTCTGATGCGAATATTCGCAACATCCCCGGTCGGTACTAGCCTCACCGCACCTAGCACTGATTCGATCGACCCGCAAAATTGAATGTGTGTAACGAGCCTTGTTTGATTCGGTTAATGCCTTACCGTATGAACCAACGATCCGCGAAGGGCTGGACATGGTCATGTGTAAAACTGGGTACTCATCTGCAGTGGCGTAACTATAACGTCGGGGGCCCGTGGCTAATTCTTCAGATGGGGCTCCTTCCTCAATTAAAGAAGTGCATCAGCGTCCGTTCTGTGCTCTAAACCAAGCCAGTTCGGGGCCCCCTAGAGCTAGTGGCCCCTGGCATTTTGCCACCTCTGCCACCCTATAGTTACGCCACTGCTCACCTGCGTCCTTTGGTCGCTGAGTACCTAAAACGCAGTCTACCAATTTCGCGTTATGCCAAAATGTCATTTAAAATAAACGTTTCAGCTAAGTACGTTTTTGTCTATGTCGCAATAGGTCTAATCCTCGTATTGCCCATTTAGCAATACGACTGTGTCGCAATAAGTCTAGACAAAGGAAACATAAGCAATCCAAGCTAGATTATTGGTTTTAATTTATCTTACCTGTTTGTGAAGCGTGCGCCAAGAAGCCGCCTGCGCAACGGTCGCTGGTGTCTCCAGATCTCAGCTCCACGAGAATGTGCCGGCCACCAGCTATCTCTATCGCACCTGTTCCATCCGTCGTTGTTTCCACGTCTCCTATCTACAAGGCAAAAAAGAAATACTCTTAAATTTCTTAAAAGTAAAGCTATGGCCGGGAATCGAACCCGCATCCTCGTCATTCCGTGATGCGTGCTATACCCACCCATAGCAGGTGGGTAAGCCTTCGAATTTTTCTATCTGTTACTAGCCGTCACGTGACCTTGTTACTATGCGAAATTGTCGCCAAGCGTCATCTGTTTGAATGATGTGTCTATACGACACAATTACAAACTCCCGTGGAACATCTATTGCTCACCAGGGACGAGAGAAGGCGCTGCTTTTCAAATGATAGGTACTGTCAAATGAATCAAGAATTTTTATTTCTTGTTTTTTATGTTTACTTTTACTCTTCACCAAAATCGCAATACTGACGAACTTTTTGCTGTGTGTCATCCCACAGTTGTTCTAGTATGTTCTAATGCGAAGGTAACTTTACATAGAATCCTTACGATTATCAGTCAATTGAAAATAAAATGCGAAACATTTTATGCTCCACCATGCTTCAGAAGTCAGTGGGCATCCATCAGCGCGTTAAGTTCCACGCAGTCATCCGGAACACTGTTATGTAAGTAACACGGGAATAGCAAAATTTCGGATGAAAACCAAGCAAAGGTTCCTAAAAAAGGAAAGGCACCCTTTCATATTTGTAAGCGTTTAACTAAAAAAACGCCTAAGCGCTATCACGCATAGGCGCTCTCGCTCTCTCTCTCAAAATGGCGCAGAGATGACGGAGTCGCCCTTAAACTGTGATTTTAATAAAACCTCAAATTATACAAAAAAGGAAAATAAAGTTTTACCATTGCAAAATCGGCCTTTTAATTAGCATTAGAACCAAACAATATTATCACTTTGTTTGTCATTATGCCTGTCCGTCTAGTCTACAAAAGCGTGAAAATCATCATGAAACACTGAGGCCATATGCAGTTTCTAAGTTCCCGCGATCAAAAGATACAAATTTTGCAAAAACCGTAGGAATCAAAATCGATAGACTTTTTGAACATTCAATTATGAAATTCGGCATTAAGATAAGCCTAAATCCGACCTGTCTAAAATGTTAAGGAACGAAATCAATATTATTGGCTCACAGTGTATACAAAACCCGCAGTGTATAAGTCCGAGTCGCAACTAGCTTTTGCAATTTGGATGCAAAAAGTGTAATAAATTCAATTGCATCGAACAGGCGCTTGAAAAAATTGCATTCGAGCGTCGAATTGTCGGATCTGAAATATCTGGATTAGGCATTTTGTAGACTGAAATAATAATATTGTCGGGAAATAACTAGTTTCAAATATGGCTGGCAGGTAGACGATCTGACGTGGCGCTAGCTGCCATGTGTCAGACTCCTGCCAGCCTACGGCTCTGGATATAATTCGTTGTTTGTTCCATTTTCTGTTAAATTGTACTAATACTACTCATAAATTGTACTTGTATGCGTTGAATGATCTCATTCACATTCGCATCGAGCATGTCACGCATTGAGCATGTTCGCTGCGTTCTATAAATCGGCGTAACATGCTCGTCAAAACTTTGTGCTCCATTTCGCCAGCCAGTCTCACGGACCTACTGACTGAACCGCGTAAC
Source organism: Pandemis corylana (assembly GCA_949127965.1). Lineage (NCBI taxonomy): Eukaryota > Metazoa > Arthropoda > Insecta > Lepidoptera > Tortricidae > Pandemis > Pandemis corylana. The sequence continues at coordinate 1,595,560 of OX421860.1, forward strand.
AGTCAAAGGATTCGCCGAAAAACCGACAGCCGGGAACACTCAAAGATAGCAACGAGCGTACTACGTACTGGCTGCATGTTACATTACATCTCGTAACGTTGGTCAGTACCCAGCTTAAGGGTGCTGGCCTAAAGAGAAGACCTTACCAAAGCAGAACTGTCAGGTCCATCCCAGGAAGCCAGCAGAGGCGCTCCCAAGGAGTCTCCGTCGCGAGCTCGGAGCGCTTGTCCGGCGCACGGCAGCCGGACTGCCTCGAAACGTAACCGAACCACCAAGCCTTCTTCAGCCTGAGGAGCATAACAATCCAATAAGTACTGCACAAACCATAAAACAATATGCAGATTACAAAATAATATAATTACATAATGATAAAATTGTAATCATAATTCTTTTATGGGTATCGGAAGTGGTGATTTCGTAAACCAGTATGAACTGGGATGTGTGCCTGGTGACAGCCACCTCTGTAACTCTGTAACTGGCGTCACTGAAAATCAGCGTCACAATATTATCCTGGATCTTATCGTGACACATAGCTGAGTGGCGGCCATTTGGCCATGTGTAATATTCTGTTTGTGTTTCTGTATCAGCTAACAAAGTTTTCTTATTTTTATTTTTAAGGTGGCTTGTATTGCCGACAAGATGAAGGGGCCCGTCTGCGTTGGTACGGACACGTCATGAGCCCCGATGTCATCCTCGAGTAGAGAAACGAGTACTCGCCATGGAGGAGGGAAAGCGAGTCCAACAACGACGAACTATGACCTGGACACAAACCATAAAGATCACCAATATGGTGACAACCCGCGACGTTTGATGTGGCGCAGGAATAATAAAAGGAAGGAATAAAGCCAGGACCAAGAGAGAGAGAGAGAGAGAGAGAATCCTTAAAGAAACACCAATCAATCGTCAAAAACAAACACGGAACGACTTCAACAGGCAACCACTTTCAATAAATTACAGAAGAATCCAAAAACAATAGACAATCTGGTACGAAGCTTTCTCGAGGAGTTACGAAGTTTTTCTCGCGAGCAAGGTCACGCCGTGTTCTATCATCGATACATCGGAAAGATATTTACTTGAAGCTGTTGTAAATGATGCCTTACGAGGCCTAGAGTAACGGTTTTCGGATAAAACTTTGTCGCTCCTTCGTGGATTAAAGATTGAATTAACTTTACGTGATATCGTTTTATCGTGAGACTATAAAATGGTACTTGATTCTTAAATTTAATAAAGTTATGTACTCAGTTGTTGCTTAAATTTGTTTATCGACACACACACACACACACACAAATCACGTCTTTGTCGCTTACGGGGTAGACAGAGCCTAAGGTAACAGGTACCTACAGGCCACATTTAGCAAGATTGTGGGCGTATAGGTGGAAAATCGAATCAAAATAGTGATGGGTTGTTAGCCTCATCGCCTATAACATGATTCCTATCATAATCGCCCATTCCTTCGATGGGCTTTTACCATCTGCGCGGGTAGAGAAGCAACTGGTACATTCTATGTTTTTTCTTTGCTCCCAGACCAGCATGGAAAAGTGGAGTGGTGGAATTTATGAAATGAGTGACCATAACATTACATTTAAAAATATACAATCATTGAATAAGACAGGCTCTGAAATATCTGTGACGAGACCCAGAAATTTTAAGTAAGTAAGTAAGTAAGTTATTTATTTGTGATACACAGGTAAATTACATAGGATATACAATAAATACAATTAGGCTGCTCTGTGATCTACCATAAAACAAACACAAAAACACAAATACAAATATTAAACTTAAAGACTAAAACACTATCCAATACAAAAGCCAAGAGAATGTGTCATAACAATAGAATTTACATCTGTCTTCTCTAAACCAATGAATTTAGATCAATGAGAAACAACAATAATACTTTTTTTCTTTGGTGCAATGAATCCTGGCAAAGACAAATCACATTATTATTTTTAAATGAACTCTCTAGAAAAATGTGCCGTTTAAATTTTCTTACCAAATTGTCACGTACTTAGGAGCAGCGATTCTCTTAAAGGGACAGACCCAGAAGTTTCTATTGCTTTTGGCACTTCGCGAAAAGTGGCCGTTGGAAGTTATGGAGTTTTTCACGCCGTGAATCAAGTTTAAGATCGATTGGCATTTTACGGGGTTTTGAATTTATTTTTTATATTTCTTCATGACAAAAAAAAATATCTTGCTACTCCCCGTTACTTACGTGCAAGATAGCCAAACCTGAGCGATATATATATATATATATATATATATATATATGTGTTTCTAAATGCAATACCTCCCTCCTCTACTTTAAAACACAAACTCAACTAACTATCCCAACCCTCTCTTCCCGTAAAAAAAAACTGTTAATTTTAGACCTAGAATTGGGTAACATAACCTAAAGGCCACGTTTAGCATAATTGTATGCGTATAGGTGGAAAGGAGAATCAAAATAGTGATGTGTTGTTAGCCACATCGCCTATACACATTCCTATAATTATTATACTTTCGTATAATTTTTTCATACTTTCCATTCTGGTCTGGGAGCAAAGAAAAAACATAGAATATACCAGCTGCTACTCTACCCGCGCAGATGGTAAAAGCCCATCGAGGGAATGGGCGAAAATCATAGGAATCATGTTATAGGCGATGAGGCTAGCAACCCATCACTATTTTGATTTCATTTTTCACCTATACGCTCACCATCATGCAAAACCTTCCATCAGGTGACCCACTTGCTCGTTTGCCTTCCTGGTCATATAAAAAAAAAAAAAAAAAAAACGTGGCCTTAAGTTCTTGTTACCTCACACTCTGTCTACCCCGTAAGGGATACAGACGTGATTTGTGTATGTGTATGTGTATGTATTTTTTCATCACACAAACAAACACACATTATTGTTTTAGTTGTATCACAACTAGTTTCCTTAAAACCGAAACTACTAAATAAACCGTCATCCATCCACTTCGCCGGCCCCGGAGAACAAAATGATAACCGCCATTATCTTAGTTTTATTTTTATATCATATTTGGAATCCGTAGGTGCCAATGCACCAGCTCAATTTTTTTCGCATTTTTTGTACGGTAAATGACAAAATTAAAAAATAATACAATAGTTTTCAATGTTTTTATTTATAGCTCATCGCATGACAAACATCCATATTATTATGTTCTCATCAAAATTAGATCGCTAAGTAATGATATGCGCAGTTATCTTTGTATTCTCGTCGCAAGCCGCTAGATACTGTTCGTGCAATGGCGCTCACCAAAACTACACATTTGAAAAGGAACTATAAAAAGTATTGCCATATCCTTTTGTCACATGCACGGGTCGAATGTAAATTACAGTGGCTTAAATATCGACATGTCATATGTTTTAGTGTTCGATTTCGATTGATTAATTCAAAAATTATATAATTATTGCTGTGATTGGAGTATAAGTGAAGTGCAATATCATTTTATTCCCGTAATTATTAGATAAGATTATTTTTTTTACTAAGGGTTTTTATGAGACTTTTATAATTAAACAATAATATATGATATTCAACATTGCAATTATATTACGAACGATTCACAGTCATAATAAAAACAGTCATTAATTGCTTAAAATCAAAGTTTTCCATTATAAAACGTGCAACAATACCACTAAAATTTAAGTACCTATGTCTTAATCATTATAGCTTAATCAAAAATCAAAATAGCAATACATGCCAGTTTCATAAAGTAACTAAAAACAAAAGATTTATTTTCAAGTTTGAAACATAAAATCAAACCAAATAATCTACGCATTTGGTATTATTTTTCATCAGTCTAATATAATAATAATTATATTATAATTAGTTCTTTCATTGAGCACTAACCTGGGGGACTATTAAACATGAAATCAGGTAAATCAATTGTCATCATCTTCCTCTTGGTTTTCATTAATTGCAAAACTAGTATTAACGCCCAGGGAGTCATAAAAGCCATGGCAATGGGCTGGGATATCTCCTGACTTGCAAAGACTGATAAGGTCGTTATGTAAAGGCTTACTTATAGGCAAGGGCTCTGTACATAGCACTTGCAGTTCAAAATCGTAGGCAGGATTTGAGTTGACTAAAGGAGCTGCGGTTTGTCTTGTTCCCCGCTTGCTTCATGTTTTTGGACAGATTCTATGTTCATTTAAGAATATCCAGAATCCAGACTCAAAATCATATTTATACTGTAAAATTGAGGGCTGTGAGCAAGCGACTCTCACTTCCATTATCTGTGTCCATAATACTTTTTGCCCTACCTCATATTGGACCCAATTCTTATTATTTATTAGTGCTTTTATGTTATAAAACTCCTTTTGTTTTGAAGCATTTCTTTAACGTTGTAACTATGAATCGGTTTTTATTTTGGCCACAGCAACCGTCGAAGTAAAATGATACATTTTTGATACCTCTTTGTTTTTCATTAAGTAGGAATTGCCATATACAGCTACCGATTTCATTAGCTCCTCGTTTTGCAACCTGAGTATCTGCCGATTTCTTGTCCTCTTTTTTAATTTGGCGTACACCTTCCTTATTTCTCTGATGCTTGTCGTATTTTTCTTTCAGTGTCTTTTGAGTTCCGGGGTCTGCCTACGCTAACATTTATCGGCAATCCTTTATTCCGGCATTATGATTCCATTCGAAGTAAAGGCTATTGCTATGTATGGCATGCTCAGGTTGCAAAACGAGGAGCTAATGAAATCGGTAGCAGTATATGGCAATTCCTACTTAATGAAAAACAAAGAGGTATCAAAAATGCATCATTTTACTTCGAGGGTTGCTGTGGCCAAAATAAAAACCGAACCGAACCTGTCCAAAAACATGAAGCAAGCGGGGAACAAGATAAACCGCAGCTCCTTTAGTCAACTCAAATCCTGCCTACGATTTTGAACTGCAAGTGCTATGTACAGAGCCCTTGCCTATAAGTAAGCCTTTACATGATGACCTTATCAGTCTTTGCAAGTCAGGAGACATCCCAGCCCATTGCCATGGCTTTTATGACTCCCTGGGCGTTAATACTAGTTCTGCAATTAATGAAAACCAAGACGAAGATGATGGCAATTGATTTACCTGATTTCATGTTTAATAGTCCCCCGGGTTAGTGCTCAATGAAAGAACTAATTATAATATAATTATTATTATATTGGACTGATGAAAAATAATACCAAATGCGTAGATTATTTGGTTTGATTTTATGCTTCAAACTTAAAGTTATTAGTCTGAAAAAAAACTTTTGATTTTAGTTACTTTATGAAACTGGCATTTATTGCTATTTGATTGAGACATACTTAAATTTTAGTGGTATTGTTGCACGTTTTATAATGGAAAACTTTGATTTTAAGAAATTAATGACTGTTTTTGCTATGTGAATCGTTCGTAATATAATTGCAATGTTGAATATCATATTATTGTTTAGTTATAAAAGTCTCCTAAAACCCTTAGTAAAAAAAATAATCTTAATAATTACGGGAATAAAATGATATTGCACTATTATCTTGCACGGCAATCACATTAAAAAGTAGTCGAATAAAATGGTACACCAATGGTACAATATTAGCGTTTGACCCCGATAAACACCGAATAAAATGATATACGTCTTAACGCGTAATAGTGAATGATCTATTTTGACTAAGTTACTATTTCTTAAATATCTTTCTTTTGAGACATTTCTCGTGTGCCACAGTAACATATTGAAACGTAATGAAAAATTAACTTTGCATAAAGCTAACTACCGACCGTTTACGTTCAATATACAAGTCACAATTGAGCGAAACATCTATTTTATTTTTCCTGAAAAATTTGGTTTTTGCAGTTATCTTTTTGTTCCCCGGGACCGGCGACTTGTCTAACTTCACTTGTGAACTATCGTTAGCTCGACCAAGGTAAACGCAAAAAGCTGAACGACGAGCAATTTTTCTGTTCAATGCGCGATCAATAAGCCGTCTACACGATGATTAGCTAACAACGCACGCAATGTATCACAAAACCCTTGTCGTGTCGCTGATCGCGTAGCTCGCGTGGTAACGGTCGGGCCTTTGAGTAACTTCGCCATAACTCCTATATTAGTAAACGTAGCGAGCAGGAAACAGGCAAGTTGGTGGAACAACTTTTAATGATTGCCTCTCGATACAGAATCAATGGGGCCACGTTTGGAATGGGCCAGTGATTTAGTCAAGTAGCTGTACTGGAAAATACTGGGTCCATATTTTAATGGTATGAAAGATATGCTGCGTTTAAACAGATATAGAATTTAAATACCGCCGGTAGTTAGGTTTCTGACTGAACAGAAGCCTATTGTGACAGAAATATGATCTCTTTATTGTATATAAAACACATTCAATTTTACAGGTAACGAGAAAAACAGATTTACAAAGGCGAAATTATCGCTTAAAGGGATCTCTTCCAGCTAACCTTGGAAAGATTGACAGGACAACAGAAACCAGAGTATAGAGAGTACATACTAAAAGCTAAGAGCAAAGACCCTAACTTAACCTAAACAAATAAAGCTTTAAAATATAAATAATAAGAATACACCTACACATAAAATACATAATAAACTACATAAATATAGACAGACGAAACATACTAAGTCCACTTAAGAAGATTCATCAAGCCAACACTTAGGAAGTAGCGTTGGATAGGCATGTAGCCTGTCTGAGGAGAACTGATGACAATATAGCCAAGCAGGCTTTGCAATGGCACCTGCCAGGAGTTAGGAAAGGAGGTCGTCCAATAACATGGCAGCGCTCTGTTGAAAGAGAATTGAAATCTCTGGAAACTCATTTTCTAAGTTTTGTAACACCAAGCACTGTAGCCCAGAAGGCCAAGAAGAACATTTATGGAACAGTTGAAAGAGAAATTAGAAGTCTTATCGTATCAGAAATGAAATGAAATGAAATGAAATGATTATTTATTCACAATGAACATATGGTCACATAAGGTCTTATAAGGTAGTATTGCTGCCCATAACATGTTCAGCCAGGCTAGGCATGTGAAAATCTGAGGTCAGCGATTTAGTCGCTCGGTCGATTTTAGTAACATTATCCTTGATAGACATAAAATTTATATAAGGATGAATGTCAGAATGAATTCAGATGAATGTTTAATTTATATAATGTTATTCTGAATTTATTACGATATAATTAAGAATGTCATTGAATATAATGTCAAATAGATTTTCTTAAGTCAAACTAAAATAAACTAAGCTAAACTAAACAATACTATCCTGTGTCATGCAATGTATATCTTCAAATTTGTGGTTTAAAAATTCGTTGATGTCAAAGAAGTTCCTGGAAAGGACCACATGGAAATTGCTCACGAAATCCTAGCTCTGAAGTTCAAGAAGAAAATTGTCTAATGTCTAGTCTAATCTCCGACGCCTTTCTGTTAATAAGTCCTGGGGTCGTACTATGACGCTAATGCGATTCAATTCCGATTCAATTTACGTTCGCTCGCTGTCAGATCCATACTAAAAATGACAGCTAAAACCTGTAGGCTTATTAGCTAACTCGCTCGCAATCGCCATCGTGTTCATTTTGACAGTTCTTGTATGAATGTGACAGCTAGCTGACTCCGATGCCAATTGTCAGCCCATACATGAACTGTCAAAATTAACATGATGGCGATTACGAGCGAGCTAGGTAATAAGGCTACTGAAGTAAATACCTAGATTACAAGCAATTGCGCTAGATAAAGTAAACAAGGCGTCAGCTGCCGCTTTCCAATGAATATTGCGATGACCCTGTCAAATAGGTAACAATAGCTAGCAGTGTGAACTAAATTAAGAAGACCAAAACATACTGAACATTGTTATTTTAATTATTTTATGTATTTTAATTGGATGATCCTTGTTTGGTAACATCCATATAGCTATGACGATCCTGAGTGGAGAACCTATGTAAATGTAATGATTTGTTGCTTCTTTATTATTTTATACAATTCCAAAATTTTGTGACATTCAATTATTTTTCAATTTTTATTTTATATGTGTAATTTTTGACGATTTCAATATAAGTTCTCGTAACTTGACATTGTACAATTTATGATGTAATTTTATATTGAATGATTAAATAATCTAATCTAATCTAATCATTTTATTTTTGAAAAAAAAAATCATTCAGAACTCGGAACGACACAATTCTGAATTAATTCTGTTTTCATCGGAGTCACGAAAATTTAGTAATAAAACAAATTGTAATTACACTAACATGCTTTTGAAATTCTTTAAAATAAATTTTGTTTCTAAACGACATTGAAACTTAGAACACATAGAAAAATCCGTCATTCCGTGACGCGTGCATTACCCCTACACCACCCAAAACAGGTACTATAAATTTTGTATTTTTTCCTAACCAAGCTCGTTATGACAATCGGATTTCAGTAAATCGGAATGAAATATTTCAGATCCTGAAGAGCTCTATCAGAGCTATATTTGCGCATCCTGTAGAGCTCTTCTTCTTATTCTGACCAAGCGGCCGTGGTCTGCAAGCTATTATGTTAGCGAATTGGCAATGGACCGGAGGGGCCTCATTATCCGGCATTCTTGCCGTGTCCCGGGAACCGGACAGCATTAGGGACGATCGATTAGAAGTAATACTATTAGGGACCACTAAACTAGTGACTTTATTGAAGTTGAACACAGGGATGACAATAGAATCGATAGTTAACGATATCAATGATAGTCTAGATAGCAATTGTATCGATACTATGGATAGTATCGATGCAATTGTTTTCCGAAATTACATAAACTATAATAAAAGAGTGTTGCCTTTAATTCTTCCATGCTGGTCTGGGAGTAAAGAAAAAACATAGAATTCACCAGTTGCTTCCCTTCCCGCGCAGATGGTAAAAGCCCATCGGGAATGGGCGAAAGTCTTAGGAATCATGTTATAGGCGATGAGGCTAGCAACCCACTACTTTGATTTCCCTTTCCACCTATACGCCCCTAATAATGCTAAACGTGGCCTTAAGGTTTTGTTACCTTAGGCTCTGTCCACCCCGTAAGGGATAAAGATGTGATATATATGTATGTATGTGTACCTTTATCTCAGTACCTAGTGTCAATTGTATCGATACTTTCAACATGAAACTACCGTCAGACACAATCATAATTACACAAACAAATAACTCATGTAAAAAGTCGAATGATACTCGACATGTTTCGGACTAGTTCGTAGTCCTTCCTCTTGGAGCGCTCACCCCAGCGGCAGCGAAACGAGCGCTTTTACGTGAGTTATCCAATCGTGTAACTATAGTATCGATGCTATGAAGAGTATCAATAGTTTTCGTAGCTTTCTGAACAATACTGTCTAAACTATCGACACTATCCATTGTTTTATCAATAGTTAGTTTAGTATCGATAAGATAAGCCTATCCTGTACTATTTTTTGATTAAAACTGTCGTTAACGATACATTGATTTGTGTTACCTGCAGCAGCCAAAAAGACCGCGCCGGGCATGCCCTCGCCGAGCCCGCCAGCAAGCGCGCGGTCGGCGCCAGGTGCAGCACGCAGCCGCACCGGCAGCGCGGCCCCACTTCCGACACCACCATCGACGAGTCCCCGGCCCACGGGCGCGCTGAGCACTCGCACGCTGCCAGCTCGACCGCTTGGCCCTGGTTACACAAAAATAGAAACGTTAAAGCTGATTCCTTCCTTGCTAGTCTGGGAGCAAAGAAAAAACATGTACCAGTGCTTCTCTTCGCAAGGATAAAGATATCCCTCGGAAACCGTCAGTGTGCATCGAACCAAGCACTGCTCTTCCGCTCGGACGGATCCAAAAACTAACCGCAATTCTTGACCACACGCGGAGTTAACCCGACTCGCACCCCGCCTAACAATTCATTATAGAAAAGTATAGAAATGTGACGTCTGATTTGTTCAAGGTATTTTATTGAATCAAGCTGACTTTGCGGAGGTCCAAAGTCCAAACCCCATTAGATACCTTGCTACTCCGCTACTCAAGCAACGCTTTATGTATGGGATTCGTAGCTAACGACGTCGTTATTACGTCCTGGTGAGACAGGGCTCATAAAAGGCTTCTTAAATAGAAAAGAACATAACAAACAAGTTTATTAAAACAAAATTTATTAGACAACTATTTTTAAAACAAACTAATGTAAAGTTGATTTCAATCAAAATCCTTTTTTTACAATCCGCCACAAAAATACAATACAATGGGCTGGTTCTGTTAGAACTTTTACGTTATTCTGGAGCCTCTTTTGTCTCCTCTTCTTTCACAGTTTCCTCATGTTCTACCGTTTTTTCTTCACCTTCCGTAGCTTCTGTTTCTACTTCGTCTGCTGAATGGACTTTCTTTTTCTTCTTTTCTTCCCCCTCGCCTTCTTCTCCCTCTCCTTCTACTCCTTCTTCTTCTTCACCTTCTCCCTTGCCTTCTTCTTCACCTTCTTCCAGCATCAGAATGGACTTTGAAGACTTCATTCTGTCTTCACGTTCCTTGTCCTTCTTTAATGTAGTTTGAGAATAAGCTAAGTCTTTCATAATTGACCGTTGGATTTCAGCCTTGCTTGCTGCCAACTGTCTTTCTATATCAGTAAGATTCAAGTCCTCTTCTTCCTCTACCATTTCCTCGCTTACGCTAGATTTGGTCGAAGTGACAAACGACGGAAGACTTTCTTTCGCTGTAAGCACAGGTTCGGTAGATACTGGTAGTATCGCCATACTAGGAACAGTTTTAATACTGTGCAAACTAGAGCTGGACAACGACACAGATGAAAGACTGCGCTTTTCTAGTCTAAGAGACTCACGAGATGCACTAGAAATTGCGACAGAAGTTGATTTCTTTTGGGGTGGTTTTGGAACAAATCCAAGATCACCTTCTTCGTAAACTTTGCTGAGAGAAGCGAGAGTGTCCATGGATTCCGCTCGTAACGTATCCCGGTACTGCGTTACGATATCTAGAAGTCGTGATAGCAAAGTCTGCCTGTCCATAACTGTTCTCGTCTTGTCGGTAATAGCCCACTGGTCTAACTTAAGAGCAGCTTGGATAGCTATAGCGGCTTCTTTCAATATGCTCTTTAACTTAGCACATTCTTTTTCCATCTTAGACGCTTCGACGAGAGCTTTGTTCTGATCGTTCAACTTTCCATGCAGATTTTGTTCCAATATTCGTACTTGCAAGGTCAAATTACCGTTTTCTTTAGTAAGATGCTGGATTTTACTTTGTAAAGTGTCTTGATCATAGTTACGTTTTTCAAAAAGCGCTTTCTCTTTCTTTATGTTCTGCAAGGCGTTTGTAAGTTGATCGATTACTTTGAGCTGCACTACATTTTTGTTTATAGCTTTGTCTCGCTCTTCTTCAGCTAACTCCAATGCCACTTTCGCACCCCTTTCACTTTCTTTAAATCGTTCATTCTGGTCTGCTAATTTAGCTTGTGTAGATAATATACTGTCCAGCTCATTATTTATGGCAATGTTTTCTCTGATAACTCTATGTGTTGACGCAGCAATCCTTAGTTCAGTGGCATCCTGGAAGTCTTGCGCTAATTGTAAAAGCCGGCCTTCCATTTCCTTTTTCAACTTATCTTTGCCAATTACAAATTTCTTTTCAGCGTCATAGATGATTCGTTTGTACTTCATTTCCTGATCTTTAAAATCTTGCTCCTGTTTTTCAAACTTTCTCATCAAGTCGTCCCTTATAGCCCTAAACTCTTCCAGCGTATTTAATTTCCCAGCCAAAAGTTTATTTTCAGAAGTCAGCTGATCTTTCATAATAGTAAAGTTTCGTTCCAACTCATTGACAGTTTCTTTGAATTGCGCTATTTCGATTTCCCTCGTTTCTTCCAATCCCTTGACCTTGTCTTTGAGTTCATTGTTTTCTTCATTTTTCAAATTGAGTGTTTTCTTTAGATACGCTATAATATCGGCTCTGTCTTCGTCTAGTTTGTCGTACGCTTTCTGTAGCTCTTCGTTTCGTACCTCGTACTCATCAACTGCAGATCGTAATCTTGCTATTTTCCTGTTGGCTTCGGCTAGTTGCAGTTCCAAGAACGTTTTATCGACTTCACTAAAGGCGTGAGCGCCTCCTTTTTGACCGCCATCTTCCTCTTTCTTTTTAGGCCCCATGTTTAAGAATAAAAGTCTGTTTTATTGTTTGGATGGATTAAAGTAAAAATAAACGTAATAGAAAGCTTGTTATCGTTGTGACAGCAACCGCGAATATTGACAAAACCGTTTGACGGTTGCATAGATACGTAAAGTAAGTAACCATAGATACGACATTAAACTATTACTAAGTAGCAACCTGTTTATAGATTACTAGAGCGACGATTGTTATTTAATTTTTTCCTGTACGTCATGTTCCATCCATACACAGGTATCTTTATAAAAAAGTGACTAACTGGAATGGAAATTTTGGGACACATTTTTTCTTGTGTAATGATCGACAAGGTAAATGATTCTGAGTAAGAAAACCCAAAATACTTAAATTCTGGAAAAAATGTTCACGTGGATATTCTTCGGAAAATGCTCATCTATGCCACCATCAAACGCATGACTATTTTGCATTAAAAAAAAAACAGTTTACCTGGCAAAAATACGTCCAAAACGTCTGTCACCGTCATAGTCAATCTTAATGTAATTTTGTGCAATTAAAAGACAATTAACACGAGCAGAAAATTAACGCAAATTATAAAGATAACAGTCTGATAATTATCGCAGAAAAACTAAATACCTAAGCGAATAACTACGTATTCATTCATATACTAGATCCCTGACTAAATTAAATATTTAACGAAGCTGGCATACCGTTAATTCATTATCTAATAATGATAATTAAGGTAATTAATACACGAAACGATTCCGTGTGATAACTAATGAATTTTAATTAATAACTGATTTATCGATCATAATTAATAATTACTTCATTAAAACACCAATTTATTAAACTAGCCTATGGCCGTGAATTTGCTGTCGTGAAAGAATAAAAAACCGTTTTTAATAACCTTCCCCTCATATTCCCGTTTTTTTCTTTTTAAACCGACCTGTAGCATATTAGTTAAGTAGCCAGTTATTGAGTTGTGTGTGTTGCTCTGTGGTGACAGCTGTAGCTAGCTCTAATATTTGTTTTAGATTGGTTGTGGCTGGTATTCCACCGAACACTCTCAACCATTGATGGGGCCATTATTATCCCAAAAATTGAATGGGATTGAATTGAAATAGATTAGATTATAGATTTGACGACCGGATAGCCTAGTGGTTAGTGACCCTGACTATGAAGCTAGAGGTCCTGGGTTCGAATCCCGGTAGGGGCAGACAGTTGTATGATGAATACGAATGTTTGTGCCCGAGTCATGGATGTTGTATGTATTTAAGTATGTATGTATCTACATTATATAAGTATGTTTATCCGTTGCCTGGTACCCATAGCACCAGCTTTGCTTAGTTTGGGGCTGGGTCAATTGGTGTAATTTGTCCCAAGATATTTATTTATTTATGTTATTTACCATCCGAAATTTGATTTTAGAAGTTAGTTTCGTGGCGTCATTCATTTGAGAGTAAGAGGATGGTGTTATACGAACTACGAAAATTAGTAGCCTCAAGGGCGACCACGTGCCAATGCTGCGAACGCCATCTGTTGGTGAATCTTTAAACATACTTCGCAGCTTCGCTTAAACGAGTTCTCGCCCGCGCGGCGCAGGCGGTGCGGGCGGGTAGTGCGCCTCTCGGTCCCCTTTGTCGTCGTACCCCGAGCCCCTGTGCCGCGCGGGCGAGGTCTCATTTAAGCGGTCGGTCTATAGAACAATGCGCGGACGCCGGGTACGTCGATTTTTGAACGAACAAAAACATACTCACATGCAAGATAGCCAAGCCTTTGCGAAATATTTATATTTTTACAAGCAATCCTTCTCTACTCTACATAAAACATACATAAAGCCCACAAACTTAACTATCCCCTACAGCATACAAAACACTGACGCGTTTCGATCCCTCCACTATCATTCTGATAGCGAGCCAAGCCATTACTGTAAGCGCCATCTGTTGGTTAATCTTCAAAACTCACCTCGCAGTACTTAGCCCCATAGGCCGGTGGCGGCGAGTCGCAGAAGCGGTGCCGACTGCGCGTGCGCGTGGAGCAGTGCGCGGGCGCGGGGCACGTCGACCATGGCGACCACGCGCCCCAGCCGCCAGCGCCGCCATCTGTTGGACAGAATATGAAACTATCTTAAAGCAGTTAGTGTTGAGTCTTTAGAAACATACGCTGTAAATATATTCGCGTACCACCGTAAAACCCTATCGCAATGAGGTGACAATATTACTCGAGCTTGAGTGACAGCGGCCTGTCAATTGCGACAGGGTTCTAAGGTGTTAAAATTAATCCAGAATGCTTCAGTAGATAGATGAAAGCGATAAAGACCTAAGGAATAAAGACGTGTTTTTATGTACCTATGTATGTATGTATGTATATGAATGTGAAAGCGTATCTTTCTTCCATGCTGGTCTGGGAGCAAAGAACGTACCAGTTGCTGCCAGTAAAAGCCCATCGAGGGAATGGGCGAAACTTATAGAAATCATGTTATAGGCGATGAGGCTAGCAACCCATTACTATTTTGATTCCATTTTCCACCTATACACCCTCAATCTTGCTAATTGTGGCCTGTAGGTACCTGTTACCTTAGGTTTTGTCTGCCCCGTAAGGGATAAAGACGTGTTTTTTTTTTTTTATATAAGAGGGGGAAAACGAGCAAACGGGTCACCTGATGGAAAGCAATCACCATCGCCCAGGGACACCTGCAAGACTTGGGGAATCACAGGTGCGTTGCCGGCCCTTTCAGGAACAGGAAGTGTAGGCTGCTGGGGTTCGTTCTTCAGTAAAAACACACCTTTCGTAACACGTACACAGTTTATTTGCTAGATGAATTTACGGGCTATTACATAGAACCTTTTAATAGTAAAAGAAAAGACGTGTGACCTAGTCGCGAGATGCGTGCAGACTGCCGGGGCGCAGCCAACGGCCTCTGGCGCAAACCGAGGGAAATTTACCCTCAAAACTGAACATATATTAAAACTAAAAAGAAAAAGGGTAGGTCCATTTGAGCACATCGTCAACAGGAAGGCTCGCTTTTTAAAGATCCCTAAATTATACCGCTCAGGGAATGTTGCAGCAGGAAGTTGGTTCCAGATCTTTACCGTACGAGGAAAGAAATTGCGTTTAAAACGCACGGTACTTGACTGCCAACCATCAAGATGTTGAGGATGGAAGGACAGACGGTTCCGCGAAGAACGGTAGTGGAATTTAGCTGCAGGCAGCAATCCGAAGAGTTCATCGGAGCACTCCCCATGATAAATTCGGTACAATATGCAGAGGGATGCTACATCCCTCCGCACAGCCAGAGAATCGAGCCGACCAGAGAGTGCCTGGTTATCGACAAATCGAGCAGCTCTGCGTTGGATGCGGTCAAATGGAAGGATTTGGTACTTGGGTGCCCCAGCCCAGAAATGAGAACAGTACCCCATATGCGGCCTAACCTGCACCTTATAGAGTTGAAGGCGATGGGTTGGCGTGACTTGTGTATGTGTATGTATTTTTTTTTTATTAGCCAGACAGTCGAGGAAAGGAGTACTGCTGCGTCTTGTTCTTTACCTAATACCTTGTTTCTCAAACGCAAGAATCTGGGTGCCTTCAAATCAAAGTTTATCTAGCTATCTCACTCACTCTTACCGGTTTCGAATCCGCCGATTATACTACCCGAAACCCGAATGTCCTTCTAGAAGCTCACGGATTGTATGTTAGTAGCGCTCTAACATACCCTAAATTATAGAACGACCGATTAAATTAGTCCTCGCCCGAGCGGGTACAGGGGCGCGGGGGTAGAACGACAAAGGGGACTGAGAGAGGTGCGGGTGGGTAGTGCGCTTCGTCGCCCCCGCGGTCGTCCCACCTCGCGCCCCTGTCGGTCTATACACATAATTAATTCCTTTATTCTGACAATTTGTGATTTTATATATCGTCAATATTTTACCAATTTTAGCTCACTGAATGCGCTTAATGACGTGAAATTAACTTAATGATTGGCCGTAATTGAGTGCGAAATAGGTTACGTAGTGATTGCCAAACGCACATACATTGTTAATTACTGCCTGTGCTGATTTTATATTTTTTATGTTTATAGAAAATGCGTGTGACCACAATTGGCATTGTTCATTTTTTTTAAGCTGTGCTTTTAACACCTTTATTTGATAAAATGGACTATTTCAAGCAACTAATTTGAATATTATGCTTTTACGTAGCTTTGTTAATTAATAATAAATATTTTTTCGCTGTTTGATTATTCGTGAATTTAGACAGAATCCCAATCGCCTTCGTTCGGCTGGCTATAAAAAAAAACGGCTTTGTCTATGGTTTTGTAGATTTGACAGTGACACGTGACAGTTGCCGTAGCCAAACTTTTTTTTTAATTTTTGTGGCAAACATTCGATGCTGGATTCTGTCTAAAAACCCGGTCGTTCGGTCAAATAAAGGTTCAAAGTACTTTTACAAAAATATCTGCTATCATAAAGTATTTTTGAAATCGGACAGGATAAATCGGATAATTGATGATTTTTGAGGATTTTTTCCTCGAAATGGTTTTCGAATTGGAGCATACTAAAAAAAATTAACAATGCCAATTTACGCACGGTGCCAGTAGCGTTCAGTGGGGGTAGGCAGCGCGAGCAAATTGTGTTGCGACACCTTACAACTACCTTTTTTTTTTGGTGTGGAAAATTCGCCGTATGCATCCGCCCGGTACGGGTTTATACCCACTAAAACCTACACGGATTCGCTATTCAGTCGTATGTGAGGCGTTACGGCACTCGGTGTCACCCCACGGACACCCGCGGATGGGGTTTCCTCTTCTCGGCACCTGTGCAATGCAGGTTTGGGAAACCTTACCACCCTGACGATCCCACACTGCATACTACTGTTGATACGTGAAGGAAAATGGGTCGTAGGTCGTAGGCTTACCTGATAAGGGTAGGGTAGGCAGGCAGTCCATCCGGACATCGGCCACAGCACCAGTGACTGCCTGCGACACGTAGACGAAGCAGTACTCTGGATAACGCTCGCTGAAGAGACGGCAGTCGAACGACGCAGTGTGCTGCCCCCTAGGAATGGCATACAATAAAACCATTCATTCCATATTTCTAAGCAACACTGAAAACTAGAACACATGGAAAATGTATTTTCGATCTTACGGTCACGTGAGTAAATTCGCTTCGAAAATCGAACGCGACTCTAGTTTCATTCGTATTTCAAAATAAGCTCTTAGAGGAGTTGCGATCCTGGTACTTTAAAAACACACACGCACACTTGCGCAAGCGCCCTGCGTCTTATTAAGCGCCCCGTAAACGATCAAATTTGTTTGACAAACTTGCTTGACAAACTTCACGTTTTCATCAAACATAAGCGTAAACGATCAAACCAAATATCAAACAAATTTGTTACAGCGCCCCGCGCAAACGGTCAAACTTGCTTGACAAACTTGTTTGTCAAACTTCTTCTACCGAGATCTTGTTTGACAAACACCGTCGTACACGTTCAAACCTGTTTGTCAAACTCGACATCAATCCAGATTTTCATCAAACGCATGAAACACATAGATTGTTTGACAAACGCCTCAAACACAGCCGTACACGATCAAATTGTTTGACAAACACGTAAAGTTTGACAAACAATTTGATCGTTTACCGGGCGCTTTACGTCTTACGGTCTGACCCTGACGTGAGTTTAACATTTTTTACCCATCCCAAGAAGTGCACAACGCCGAAGTTTCACTTCAAAAATCGATATTGCCACATACCTACGCACGCGTCGCTCGGCGACATAGCGCAGCCTCTCCGCGTCCCGTCCGAACACGCGCACTCTGTCGGCGCCCTCCAGCACGCACTCAGGGTACTGGAACAGCACGCGTACCCCCTCCCCGCACGGGAAGACCGAGCCACCGTGCACGTTCAGAACGAACTGCTCGGACCAGTCCGCCTGGAAGAGAGAATTAATCAATTAAAATCCAGAACATAAATCACATCTTTGACAGCCCGAGGTAAAAAGACGAAGGCCACGACGTTCAGCATGATTGTGGGTGTATAGGTGGAAAGGGGAATCAAACAGTAAACAAATATACCTACTAGCTCCTGCCAACGGCTTCGTTCGCGTAGAAATAGCAATTAACATGTTTATCGCTATCCCTACGTGTTAAGCTAGGGTACCAGGTATCTCCGTTCCAAATTTTATCCAAATCCGTCCAGTCGTTTCAGCGTGAAGAAGGCACAAACATCACACCCACACAACACCACACTCAAACTCATATTGTCACATCCATCCTCACAAACTTTCGCATTTATAATATTAGTAAGATAACATTATTCCTACGATTTGACGGAGAGAAGCAACTGGTACATTCTGCGTTTTTTCTTTGCCATCAGACCAGCATGGAAGGGTGTTGAAATTCCACGGTGTTGCAAAAGTCTTGGCTGAGAATTCTTCCAAATAGTCTCGCGAGAGATAGGATCAAATATTCAGACCTATGGACAGAGGATTGCAGATGCGATGGCAGTCTAGAGGGCTAACGCTTTGGTAGATTATCTCTTGTGTCAGTAATTTCAACGGCTGTTTTACTGCCTAACAGCAGCACAAGCACTGCTGCTTGGCGACAGTGGTAGCGATCCGGACAGTCTTACCACCTGCAGGTCACAGTCATGCTACAGTCTGGCTAGCGTAAGTTGAGACTGGAATTGCCCGGCAAATTTAAAAAAAAATGTGTTCGTAAATTAAATCAAGGCTGCCAACGGATTGAATACCTCAAAATAGGTACCTACGTCTTTGATAATGTCGTACAGTTTGACAACAAAAATAATGCTCCACGATGTACCAGCGCAGTATACCAATTTTAGTAGCGCGGGAAACTCTGGCGCTGTTATTGGTCGATCGATGTCGTACCATCAATGGCAAAATCGTGTAAGCGGGACAGAGAAGCAAAGCAAGCAATACTCTGCCAGTTGCGCTTGCAAATAAAGTTCAATATAGATTATTTACACGTTCGGCTACCATCGGAAACTGCTCTGCGCTTCTCTGCGCAAACGAATACTGCCGATGCGCATCATATTTGTTGTCAAACTGTATAACGGATGAATATGGAGCGCATACAATTCTTAAGTGACTTTTATATCAGCAAATAAAATTTCAATTCGATACATTGTCTTACTTGCCAGGAATCGGATCGTAAAATATACAAAGGTAATTTGAAACGTCTGGTACATTATCTAAAATTTAAACATTCCGAAAGACAGTAAACTACAGAAACTACTGTAGTGGACGTGACAGTTGTAAATCTGGGATTAATAGCTGATTGTAGAATTTAGTGGTGACAATGAGGATGTGAGAATATTAGTAATCCCCTTATTCATAAACGCTCTGTAGGCTTCTGCTAACTTAGCAATCGGTTTTTTTTTTTTTTTATTTTTTTTTTTTTTTATATATGAATAGGAAGGCAAACGAGCAAGTGGGTCACCTGATGGTAAGTGATCATCACTGCCTATAGACACCCGCAACCCCGGAGGGATTGCAGATGCGTTGCCAACCTAGAGGACTAAGATGAAACGCCTCTTGTGCCCGTAATTTCCCCGGCTGTCTTACTCTCCACACCGGAACACAGCAGTGCAAGCACTGCTACTTAGCGGCAGGATTAGCGAGTAAGATGGTGGTAGCGATCCGGACGGACCTTGCACAAGGCCCTACCACCCGCAAATAGTTTGTCCTTATCTGTCACTTTGACATTTACCTTTCACAGATAAGGACAAACGATTGCTAAATTAGCAGAAGCCTACAGAGCGTTTATGAATAAGGGGGGTGAGTGTGTGTTTGTTCTTTCTTCACGCTGTAAGGACTTTGGATTTGGATCAAATTCGGAATTTAAATTAAAACATAGGCTACTTTTTATCTCAGAAAACTGAATAGTTCCCGCGATAGTGATAAGCATGCGGGTGCGGGGGGTTTTGCGGGTGGTAGGGCCTTGTGCAAGGTCCGTCCGGATCGCTACCACCATCTTACTCGCTAATCCTGCCGCTAAGTAGCAGTGCAAGCACTGCTGTGTTCCGGTGTGGAGAGTAAGACAGCCGGGGAAATTACGGGCACAAGAGGCATTGCATCTTAGTCCTCTAGGTTGGCAACGCATCTGCAATCCCTCCGGGGTTGCTGGTGTCTATGGGCAGTGGTGATCACTTACCATCAGGTGACCCACTTGCTCGTTTGCCTTCCTATTCATATACAAAAAAAAACATGTAATTGCTAATTTTACGCGGATGAAGTCGCGGGCAGAAGCTGGTTGATAATAAAATAACAATCGCAAACTCTTTTGTGCAGTAGATGTCCCACGGGACTTTGTAATTGTGTCGTACAGACACATCATTCAAACAGATGACGCTTGGCGACAATTTCGCATAGTAACAAGGTCACGTGACGGCTAGTAACAGATAGAAAAATTCGAAGGCTTACCCACCTGCTATGGGTGGGTATAGCACGCGTCACGGAATGACGAGGATGCGGGTTCGATTCCCGGCCATAGCTATACTTTTCGGATTTTTCCGTGTTCAAATTTTCAGTGTCGTTTAGAAATTTCGAATTCTCAACAGTAATTTTAATAATTTGTCAGACAATCATAAAAAAGCTCGCACAAAAGGGCGGTCAGAAGAAAATGTCGCGACAACTTTTCAACTCAAGCTTTTTGGTTGGAACTCGTAAAGTTGCGGTAGCTTCGTAAAAGGAGCTTTTATACAATGGCTCCTGGAAATAATGATTTTTAATGCTCCGTGTTCACGCTTGGCAGCATTTGGAATTCAGAGATCCTTTCGACAATCTCAAATTTGTCATAAGATACGCTGTGACCAAGTAACTATACATATTGACACAAAAACACGTAAATACCCTTACGGGGTAGACAGAGCTTAGGCAACAAGACCTACAGGCCACGCTTACCTTGATTATGGGCATATAGGTGGAAAGGGGAATCAAAATAGTAGTGATGGGGGATGCTGGTCTGGAGGCAAAGAAATAACAGAATGTACCAGTTGCTTCTCTTCCCGCTCGAATGTTACAAGCCCATCGAGGAATGGGTGAACACGCAGACACCCAACGTCTATATCCCTTACAGGGTAGACAGAGCCTAAGATAACAAGACCTAAAGGCCACGTTTAGCAAGACTGTGGGCAATCTTAGGAATCATGCTATAGGCGATGCGGCTAACAACCCACCACTATTGATTCCCTTTTCCACCTATACGCCCACAATCATGCTAATCGTGGCACTTAGGTCTTGTTACCTTAGGCTCTGTCTACAACGTAAGAGATAAAGAAGTGATTTATATAGTACTAGCTTCTGCCCGCGACTTCGTCTGCGTAGAATTATACATAAAAACCTTTCTCTTGAATCACTCTATCTATTAAAAAAACCGCATCAAAATCCGTTGTGTTAGTTTTGAAGATATAAGCATACATTGGGACATAGGGACATAGGGACAAGAAAGCGACTTTGTTTTATACTATGTAGTGATGTTTGTATGTATAAGTAAACGTTACTGTGGGAGAAATTTATAATGAGTACGATCTATGTTTATGGTTTAGATGTTGTCACTCTTGTGTATTAGGAAACGTGTCGGATGGAGCCTTGTAAAAACGCTCGTCTATGTGTGCGTTCGTTTCGACCGTTTTGTTCGTAGTTTCCTTACTGTTTTAGCTTATATATATATACTGTGTAAATACTGTGTTCTTCATTCCACAGTTACTATTAATAAATTTAACTGCCAGTTACAATAAGGAGACTGGTTTTCGGTGACTCCCATCAATTTTGGCTGTGAAATACGGTTTTTTTACTAATTAATATAATGGACCGATTGATTGCATTTTAACTAAAAATCTTTATGGACTGAACCCACGCGATCTCCGCCGGATTTGCTTTTTCATCGGCGAACAATGGAAATAAATGTTTTATGTCTAAGGGCGTTGCTAAAAGCTCATATTTCTTTTATAACAGTCGCTGCGGAGTTTTTATTCTAATTCAGTTGTATTCGACGTGTGGAGAGCTAGGATGAGTATCCTAGCTCTCAAGCAGGAGTGGGTATACTCAGGTACTGGCAAGTTCGTAAATGATTAAACGAACTTCACATATCCAAAATGTAGGCTTAACCTAAGTCGCTCGCAATGGCCATCGTGTTCATTTTGACAGTTCACGTATGGGCTGACAATTGGCATCGGAATCAGCTAGCTGTCACATTCATACAAGAACTGTCAAAATGAACACGATGGCGATTGCGAGCGAGTTAGGTAATAAGCCTGGCAGGTTATCAAAATCGCGATTCAAATGAAATACCACTATCAAGTTCTCTCTGTAATACAAATTAAATTAGTGCCTTTCAGGATATCGGTTTGGAACGTTGTTTACCGCGTTATTGTCTGAATTGCTTATGATTTTGCATTTAGTGTTCCCGCAATATCGGATCACGTTTCATAGTCATTACCGAATATTGCCTTATATTCTCGCAAATAGTGTGCTAGATTTCTAATATCAGCACTAGAATTTGTGTGATTTAGATAATAGTATTTTATGTAACCGTTACATAATGAGGGTCTTTAAAACACAAGTGTAAGTTCACACGAGTTTTTTACATACATACACAAATCACGTCTTTATCCCTTACGGGGTAGACAGAGCCTAAGGTAACAGATACTTACAGGCCACATTTAGCAAGATTGTGGGCGTATAGGTGAAAAATGAAATCAAAATAGTGATGGGTTCCTATGATTTTCGCCCATTCCATGTAATGTAATGTAATGTCAAGTAAAAACAAAAATTTCTACCGTCACAAGGTCTTGACTTGTGTATGGTCATAGACGATAACTAAACATAAACACTGTACAAAACCTAAACTGTAAACCTTCACAATTGTAGTAGATCATCTAGGTACAAAATGGAGCTTCTAATTTAATAAAAATAATTTTCTTAGTAATTATTTAAAATCAACGTTGCTTAAAATTAAAAACATGGAACATCAACACGAGAACAAAGCGACGGTGAAAATTTTACGAAAATCAACAGGATGACAGTAAACAATGTGGCTTCTGTATTGATTTTGTGGCGTTTTCGAAACGCTAATATTGACATTTGGTAATCGAACAGTGCAATGTTTTATTAATTGAATTTCGCATTAATTAGCATTTTGTATTGAAATGCATACAATCCAAATTTAATCATACTGCCAACTAAATTATCAACGAAAATAACACTCGTAAGTTTCACCATGATCACAAAATTAGTTTCGGTGAAGACTTCCCAATAGATACACGGAAACTCCAATCTAAATGGCTTATTGGTTAGATCTGTACGGCCACAATCTTACTTCCACGCTGGTCTGCGAGCAAAGAAAAAAACATAGACTGTACCAGTTGCTTCTTTTCCGCCTGTATGCCCACAATCATTCTAGAATAAGAATAATAATAACTATTTATAACTGTTAACGACAACAACAACAACAACAACAAAAAAAAAAGAAATTGTAGCGAATTCGGAATAAAAAGGCTATATTATTATATTATTATTATTATAACTGTTAACGACCGGATAGCCTAGTGGTTACTGACCCTAACTATAATGCTAGAGGTCCTGGGTTCGAATCCCGGTAGGGGCAGACAGTTGTATGATGAATACGAATGTTTGCGCCCGAGTCATGGATGTTGTATGTAGTTATTTAAGTATGTATTTATCTACATTATATGTATAAGTATGTTTATCCGTTGCCTGGTGCCCATAATAGTACAAGCTTTGCTTAGTTTGGGGCTGGGTCAATTGGTGTAATTTGTCCCAAGATATTTATTTATTTATTTATTTCACCACAGAAGTTACAAAGCGCATAACATTTCACAAAGGACACATTGTTACATAGAGATAGGTAGATGACATTTTATGCGGTAAGTGAAACAGCGGCCTTCGCACTAGACTCGGGTCTGTATCGCGAGTGCCAAGTGAAGTACTCAAAACACAAGAATAATACAAAATAAAAAAGAGAAGAAATAGGTAGAAAGTGTGTGTGTGTGGCTATACTTTACCATTCAGTAAGTGCCTGTAAGGAGATCCTCAGTATCTTGGTAGTTTATTTTTGCTAGACATACTTCGATAGCATTTTGTAACTTAACAGTAGACAGATCTTTAAAAAACCCTGCTATGTCTACCACGCAAATGATATAGACGTGATTTGTGTACTGTCGGCCAAATAAGTGGTCTATCACTTTTCATCCAGCTTCTTATCAAATGAAATGTTGCTAAAGTCCACGTGTTACCGATATCACTACATAGTACAAAACAAAGTCGCTTTCTCTGTCCTTATGTCCCTATGTATGCTTATATCTTCAAAACTACACAACGGATTTTGATGCGTTTTTTTTAATAGATAGAGTGATTCAAGAGGAAGGTTTTTATCTATAATTCTACGCAGACGAAGTTGCGGGCAGAAGCTAGTTAATATAAAATTGTAACGTACAAATATTTGGCTGATGGTACATTATGTATGTAAGTGTGTTTTAAATCAAGAATAATATCGTCTACATACAACTCCGAGAACTGATCAATTTAACGGAAAGGAAAACATGAATTCAGCGTGCGCCAAATTTGCATGCTCGCTACGAACGCAGTATTGCCAGTTTAGCGACTTTATAGCTACAAGTGGCGGCTTTTGCTTAGATAAGCGAGATTTTTTTATTATAAATTTAGCGTCGTTTAATAAGAATAAGGATAAGAAAATTTTTATTTTGCTAATGCTAGATTGAGATGGTAAAAGTAAATAAGTATTTAAAAACTAAACATTTTTTTATTTTCAAACTAAATACTTGTGTATGGTTATTGTGAAAAAGAAATCCACTCAGCATTCGTTGGGTCACGGATCTGGCCCGACGCTGATATTCTGTGAATCGTAGGGTAGATTAAAATTTTGTTTTATGATTTTCAAACTTGCAGGTTGAATGCGCTTGCCTTGACATACTATCTTTAAAAACCGTATCTAACTCCTTGTAAAAAAAAGTTTGCAATTTTTTTTACAATTTCAGACAGTTTTTAATTACTATTTTCGATAGCCCTATGTTTAATGCCAGAAAAACGTAAAGTGAAACAGTGTAAAAAAAATTAATGGTCCTTGGCGCTTTTCTGGAAATATAGCCACATCTAGCGATATCCTAGCAACTTTTAAGTATGTAAGCAAGTAAATGCTTTATTGTACAAATTTAAAGAAACAGACACAAACACAATTCACAACAAAAACATTAAATACACGCACAAAGGCGAAATTATCCCTGTAACTTACTTTAACATTGAGCTTCGCGATTTGGATCTTTTGTAGTTGGCAACACTGGAAACGGGAGCAGTTGCTCGGGGCCATGAATCTAAATAACGGGCCTCGCCAAGTTTTTTTGGTCGCCGTTGGTGAACGAAAAGAAATGGCGCTTTATTTTGTTCTACTGGGTAATCTTTAACCCCTTATTCAAACTTTCCGTTAAATTGATCAGTTCTCGGAGTTGTATGTAGACGATATTATTCTTGATTTAACCCGTCAAGCGTCCAAGCGACTATAGTAATCCCTAACTTTTTCGGGCGGGAGGCTTAAAGAGAGAGCGAGAAGCATATAGCGAGTTGTCGCTGGCCAAGGGAGGAAGACCTAGCCAGTGGCGGGAATGCATAATGCAGTCCCTAGGACATTTCCCGCCCGAAAAACTTAGGGACTACTGTAGTCTCTTGGATGCTTGACGGGTTAAAACATACACACATACACATATTGTACCATCAGCCAAATATGTAATTTGCTTCCATAAGGTTTAAAATACTTTGTATAATAGGCTTCTGTTAACTTAGCAATCGTTTGTCCTTATCTGTGAAAGGTAAATGTCAAAGTGACAGATAAGGACAAACGATTGCTAAGTTAGCAGAAGCCTACAGAGCGTTTATGAATAAGGGGTAAGAGTCTTGTGATATACAGTGTGTCATCATCAGTGTGTGATTCATCTTGCTACTAAAATTAGCGGCCATGTGTTTTTTTTTAATACTTACCCCCTAATTGAGGCTCTAACCGTTGAAAATGCTACGGAGAAAGATGAAACACGTATTTCGAGCGTTACTTGCAGTGGTGATATAAGTTGTTGATTTGGTTGCGTTTGCGTTAGTTATGTTAACTAACTCTTTTGCGAAATCATCACATCGATCAATGATACCATTATTATCCCAAAAATAGAATAGAGTTTAATTTGTGTTTACTTACTTATAAATATTTTCATTGATTAAAAAAGTCATGAAAGCCAGCCCATGTAAAACGGGACCAAACCTTTTTACGCAATCGAAAACACTAACATTTCTTCTTACGGCACGTCCAACGGCCTATAAGTTTTTGTTGAACGTATTAACACAATTGCCATATATTTCCCAGTGAAATGGGTAAGCAACCTGTGGCTACCTAAATATTTATCGGTGCCCTGCTGGGAGGTTTATGGGTACCCTGCTTGGGGCCCTTTTAGGTTTTTTGAAGAGGGTTTTAGGATTAAGTGGCGAGGAAGTGTTCCGTGTTTTATGACGCGATCCAGTTTATGTTTATTAGGATAAGTTGCATTTTTTTAATGAGATTTACGACGCAAATTTGGTTTTAGTTTTTGCACATCTAGGGTAGGTCTGGTTACTATAATAGTATTATTTCAGACAGAGATGTGGGATTTCTTTCTGTTTCTGCAGAAGACTACAAATGAATAGAAATCATGGAAAATAGTTGTTTTTATGAGAGAGAATACTTTCATAATCGACGTTACGACCAATGATGATGATGACATTCAAATAAGTAGTAAACTTTTCACCGCCAAGTAGATTTACAGACTTCATTATCAAATTAATGGTGGCGAAAAAGTGTGTCCTTCCATACTTTCCAAAACTTGGCATAAATATAACGTAAATGTGAATCTTATAGTTGTATCAAATCGAGTTCCTGACCTTGATGAATGCCGTGGCCAGGTCCTGAGGCCCGGCAGCCGCAGGCCGCAGCGTGAGGGCGTAGTCCCCAGCCTGCCCGAACAGCTCGCAGCGGAGCGTCATGGTGCGGCGACCAGGGAAGCCGTGCATCTGATGGACCGGAATGAAGTTAGAGAGAGAAAGAGATTTATTTACACACATTCGATACACGTAGATATGTTAAAGGAAGAGACAATATAATTAAGATTTTAAACGATATGGTATACAAAAAGAAGAATATAAGAAGCTAACGGCCAACCTTGAAGAGGCACGTGAAGAAGAAGAAGGTATAATTTAGGATTGTCGACGACTGGTCGGAGCCTTCTTTTTATCTGTAAGGTCTTTTAAAATTGTTCTGGAGTATTTCAGCAGATTGTTGATTAGTTTGCCTCAACAGCCCTGAATTTTTTTCAGGATTTATGAATTATAGTTGTCAAAATGTTGCCATTCATCAATGTTCAAAGTGAATTACGTCAACGGCGGCACTAAATTCATCAAAAATTGAAATGATAAATGCCGAAATACTCCGATTAAGAGACCTATATTAATTTTAATCTTAATTCCATTTTCTTTATACTCGACGATAGTAACTTCAGTTGTAGTGTCTACTTGACCCAGATCAGCTGTTTTTTTGCGTTCAAATTTAACAAATTTTTTTACTTCTTTTGATTTTTTATTTTCAGTCAATGATAGCATCTGCATTTTTTATAATCATGATTATGCAGTATTTTCTTTTCATTAAACATCAAGGCGGTCACAGCAGGGGTCAAAATTGGGTCGAAGAGTGGACAGACCACCAGCCCGTTGGTCAGGTGACATCGTTAATGAGAGTGGCAAAGGACCAGGCAAAATTATGTGAAAATGAAGAGGCCTTAATCAGCCGTGGGTGGATATATAGGTTGGTTAGATAAACATGACGACACCAAACAACTATTGTTCCTAACTTCAAAGTCTCGTATTCCTACAATGAAATTTCACTAAAATATTTCCTTACCTGTTCGGAATACAGCACATGAGCATGTGAGCTTGTGTTCTTCCCGTCACAGAGCACCGCTCCTCCACTGGAATGTCCACAGTAAAGTAGCTCCAACCAGAAATCAGCACTCGACGTCAGTGGAGCGCAGACAACCTTCGGAAACTCCAATATCGCCGTCACTTGTCTCTCTGGATAAGTTTGAATCTGCTCCGGAGTCACATCAAGCTTAGCAGAAGGCCAAAGCACGTCAAACTTCCAAGACTTCACAACGCCATCACCAGTTTCCACTATACTACCTTCACTGTCACTTAAATCTCTTTTCACTTTAACAGTTTCACTTGCACCCTTTCCTAATTCAACATCTATACTATCATCAACCCCTATATCCCTTTTGGTGGTGGAATTTTCATAATCTTCATTAAATAAGTCTTTGGTTTCTGAGAACAGTTCGACGTAGTACGTTCCGCCTCTAGAGAAATAGCCACATGGAAGTGTCATGCGGCTTTCGGTGTCTAGAGCGAGAGGCATGACGGCTAGCTGCACTCGTCCGTCGTCGTCGTCGCGGGCGAGGCGCACGCGCAGGTTGCTGGTTGCGTCGTGAACGTGGACGTGAACATCGCCCCCCAGAGCGACGGGGGAGGAGGGAATCTCCACCCATACTTGGTTGAGGTCGACTTCGTCGTTCGTGTACGGGTTGACGAAGGAAGCGCCACCTGTGAACAGAAAACAAAATCAGCATACGTTTCTCCGGGTGGAATCTAGCGACTCAATTTTGAAGCAGATTTCTTCATCCGATTGAGCTGAAATTTTGCATACTCGTGTAAGTCAGTTGACTTAGCCCAGGCACTGGCAGGATTGCTCCGCAGGAGGGAACTCTTCAACGGTTGGTCCGAATGACTTGAAATTTGATTCACATATATGTAGGACAGATGACAGTGCAAGTACAGTCAACAAAAAGTACAATCAGCAAAAAGCTTTTATATGTTAGGTTGTTTTAATTTAGCTATTAACTTTTAGGAAAAGATGAGAAACAATTATTACCTAATTAAATTCAACTTAGAATGTAAACCCAGTAGGAACTAAGTAAATGTTAAGTGCTTCGGTGTTGATTATATTTGCAGGTGCTAGAACTAGACAAGACGGGCTTAATGCTGCGCCATACATTATTCAAGCATTTGCACTGCGTTTAATGGGTTCAGAATTGCCAGCGTTAATATCATAGGTTCGTAGATACATAGCTGACGATTTACGTTTGAACAAAATGCTTGATATCCTTCCATGCTGGTCTGGGGGTAAAGAAAAACCGGCCATGCAAACAATTGTGGTGACAAAAAGAATGTCTCAGATCGCAGAAACTTGTCGCACGAGCCAAAGGCTTTGTTTATCACCGCCCGAGGTGTGTTCACAATTTTACCCCTTGCCCTGGCCCGGGCGGTAAATTGTTACTTACGGCCCGGGGCGACGTAAAATCTTTTTCATCACACTTGCTTGTATAGGGTGTTATAACACGCAGGCGTATGGAGCCGTAGTAGCTGATTTACCTCCCACGGGAATTTTAGGTATTTTACTCCCGAGGGAATTATTATTGTGTGGATTATTAGAATTCCCTCGGGAAGAAAATTTTAGTTTTAAAATTAAGAACTCATTGTACGTCATTGCAGACTAAGGAGGTTTGAAATCAGCCAGATTTACTGTTTAGGATTCAAGATGGCGGATAACATTTTGTCACTTTTAATACTAAAAACGTTGATCGTTGTTTTTGGGTTATTTTGTGGTTCTGACCTTGTTTTTTTCACTATTTTTTTATTTCGTCGCAAATGTGATGATAAACATTGTGCGGATCACGGGCAGTAAGGGGATTAGAATCTCGAGTCATTAAGAGAACTTCTAATAGACTTTCGTTATAATCCCCTTCTTACCGCCCTCGGTACACAATGTACTATTAATCAGATCCCAATAAAAGACCACAATAACGAGTTATCAATAGCCAATCACTGCACTTCCCGGCCCCGCCATAAATTTCGATTATCCAATCACCTTCACACAACGCATGTCAACATCAAATCTATAGAGACGCTAACCGAATTTCCTCAAACACCTACCTCATTAACTTGAGACACATGAGATTGCGTTACATTGCCGCGGTCGATCTATCTCTGACAAACTTTCGCCGTGTCGACCAGCAATGTAATACGACCCGCAAAATGTCTCACAACGCGAAACCACCTTGTGTACAAGCCATAGACAATTTTCGGTGAGAGCATTATTCATATGCCAACCATTTCCCGCGGGTCGGTGCCTGCTTTCTGTTCCCGCTGATTTGTCGAACGAAACGCCTTTGTGAAGTATGAGGAAAAATTCATCACTATATTGTGGAACTAGCGAAGTTAATAACGGACAAAAAGACGATAAGTTGCTTGTAGAAGTTGTAAGTTTAAGTTCGTGCTCCTAACTTAGTTAGTTTATACCTACTTGTAAAATAGGTTAGAAAAGAGACTTGAGGCTAGTAACTTTATTATTTAAGAGGGCTTTCTTCCATGCTGGTCTGGGAGCAAAGAAAAAACATAGAATGTACAAGTTGCTTCCCTTCCCGCGCAGGTAATAAAAGTCGAGGGATTGGGCGAAAATCTTAGGGATCATATTATATAGGCGATGTGGCTAGCAACTCATCACTGTTTTGATTCTTCTTTCCATGGATACGCCCACAATCATGCTAAACGTGGACTTCAGGTGTTGTTGTTAGGCTCTGTCTACCCCGTAAAGGATAAAGACGTGATTTGGGTATGTATGTACTTTTGATAGCATGATGATACTTTTATTGGACACAATCAATAAAATCGAAATACGTGGCCGAAATACGGGACTTAGCTACTTACCTACTGAATTCTTAATAGGAGGCTTAAAAAAACTCATTTGAATTTCCAAAAATCCCATCGTGGCCTTGATTTATGTCGCTTGAAGAGTATCCACGCAAAATGTCACGTCTTAAGATTAAGCGGTAGATTTTGGGGATTTTATAAGCGTGAATTCTGATATCGCTGAAATATCGGGATAAAATATAAGCCTATAAGTCTATACATATACAAATAATAATGTGGAAAGGAACGGAAGAGGGTGTGAATGAGACAGACGATGCTATGAGTGAGACGACGAATATTCGATTTGAGGAATTAGGTGACGTAAGTAAGCTGGTTATAGGAATTTAGTTTGATGCAGTCTGCGCGACTTTGATACGTTAAAATGTAAAGAATATCAAATGAAATATTTTTCAATGACGAAATTAGCTTTTGTTTAGCAATTTAGTCCCACAATAATAACGTAGCCAAGGCCAAGGCTCCCCAAATAAGGACTTTCTTCGGGTTAGTCGCAAACACTTCGAAGAGACTCTTAATACGGAAGTGATTCCTCTGCCGGTCTGCCTGCTGTCGGCCTGAACTCTCTGGCTCTGTCAACCCCATAAGGGATAAAGACGTGATTTATCTATGCATGTATGATCCGTTTCTTTCACTTCTTCTTGAGGTGCCATCTGAGTTAAGGTTCGTTCGCTGTCAGACCCATACAAAAAATGACTACTAAAACGTGAACTGAGTCCGAATTGAATCGCATTAAGACGTGGTAAGACCCTTGGTCTTCCATGCTGGTCTGGGAGCAAAGGAAAAACAGAATGTACCAGTTGTTTCTCTTCCCGCGCAGATGGTAAAACATATCCCGGGAATGGGTAAAAATCCACATTCTACCTATACTATACGGTCACAATCTTGCTAAACGCGGCCTTGATCTTGTTACCTTAGGTTTTGTCTACCCCTTAGGTGATATTGACATGATTTGTTACGTAATGTCTACCGGAGGTCGGCTATCATCAGTGCTATCTTTAATTTCGACACAGCAGCTCGGAACAGTGAGCTTTGAAGGTTAAACCATGCCCGGAGATTCTTAAGTCAAGAAGTATGCCTTCTGGGTGGTCGCCCTCCCTGGATTTACCCCTGCACGATAAGTTGTCTTTCACTGTATTTAAAAAATATCAAAAGAAAGTAAGTTCGATTAATACATACCATACCGTCACGCCTCTTTTCCACAGGGGAAGGCAGGGACTACTTTGTTCCACTTGCTACGATCCTGACATACTTCGCTTCATCCACATTCATCAAGCTCTTCATACATGCTCGTCGGTTTCGGGTACTCCTGACCTGACCTTTTTCCAAAACGTCTCCTATTTGGTCTCGAAACGTCCGTCTAGGCCTTCTCCTCCCAACGTTACCATTCACACTGCTCATATAGATCTGTTTAGTTAGTCTACTTTCATCCATCCGCTCTACGTGACCAAACCAACTAAGCATACTTTTTTCTATATATCCTAGTCACTATATCCTCTTCCACGCCAGCACGTTCCCTTATCACACTATTCCCTCTTCTATCTTAAGTTCGATTAAACATCATTTTAATGAGAATCTGTTTAGTATACATCATCAATCTTCTTTGTTAACCCTTTCATTTTCACTCCATCCCAACATAGCGTTATTATCAAAATCCACGCAAATATGGAATACGTGCAACGTAAATACCCTTCCCTTCCTTCGTTATGAGAGCTTACGCTAATCGTCTATTTGTTAAAGCACCCATGCAAAGTCTTAGCAAATCTTCCCAGAATAAGACGTCTGAGTATCATGCGAACTCCATAATTGAAGGGTCTGTGGCTTTGAAAAACCAATTTAGTTTGACCTGGGGCACGGCATTGAAAACGGAGGGCTGTTCAAAAATTTATACACGAATACTGGAGATTAGAGCTCGGGTTACGCTGGTCCCGGCGCTATTGTTTTATGCCGTTTACATAATCAAGCTGTTTGAACGTAAGGAGATTATTTTTGTCTGACTTTGTAATAATGTGCTGGTTTTTTAAATTTCTTCTAATTTTACATTTTAACTATTCCATGTGGCGTTTCGCAATTTGCTGCTGCGAGTTCTAACTCTATCACAATAATTTGCTGGATTAAAGAGAATCATAAAACGAACCTCTTCCCGCGCAGATGGTAAAAGCCCTGTTACCTTAGGCTCTGTCAACCCCGTAAGGGATAAAGACGTGATTTGTGTGTGTGTGTGTGTGTGTGTGGCTCGTTTCAAAACCACACTTGTGTTTTAAGGACCCCCATTATATAACGGTTGCATCAAGTACTACACCGTTGAATACTTCGTCAAATCACACGAACCCTGCTGCCCACAAAATTATCTCATACATATTAATGGCGTGAGGGTGAAAATGCCTTATAATTTCAACTGTTCGCTTACTATCTCGACAGGTGCGATGCCCTCACAAATTAATGTGTCTAGGTCCCGCCTCGTGGCTTATCTATGGCTTCGTCTATTACACTGTCTATGCTTTTATGGTTTCCTAATTCTAAGCTTCCAGTGTAGCTTAATTTCTGTCTCACAATCTAAGAAAAGTTCAGTGATATTGTAGCATTCATACAATTCAACATCATGATTGTATTTTTTGGGTATTTATTACTTTAGGTAGCTTGTAAGTAAAACGCCTACACAAAAGTTAGAGGCAAATATTTCATTGTAGCACAAATTATATTACCCGTAGGGTACCGCACCTTCATTGTTTGCGGGTGGTAGGGCCTTGTGCAAGGTCCGTCCGGATCGCTACCACTATCTTACTCGCTAATCCTGCCGCTAAGTAGCAGTGCTTGCACTGCTGTGTTCCGGTGTGGAGAGTAAGACAGCCGGGGAAATTACGGGCACAAGAGGCATTGCATCTTAGTCCTCTAGGTTGGCAACGCATCTGCAATCCCTCCGGGGTTGCGGGTGTCTATGGGCCGTGGTGATCACTTACCATCAGGTGACCCACTTGCTCGTTTGCCTTCCTATTAATATAAAAAAAAAAAAAAAATTCACTCCCCTTTTCACATCCTTAAATGACGATTATCGCAATGAAAACTGTTCTATATCCTGCCGCAGGACCATAACTATAATATCTATACTAAATTTGGTATATCCAGATAAAGACATACACTTTCACGTATATAATATTTGTATGGATATACATATTCTGAGCCGTGGTAGCCTAGTGGTTTGACCTGTGGCCTCTCAAGCAGAGCGTCGTGGGTTCAAATCCCGGGCGCGCAACCTCTTGAGTTTTTCGGAATTTATGTGCGAAAATTACATTTGAAATTTGCCATGAGCTTTTCGGTGAAGGAAAACATCGTGAGGAAACCTTGCACACATCTGCGAAGAAATTCAATGGTGTGTGTTAAGTTCCCAATCCGCACTGGGCGCGCGTGGGAACTATAGCCCAAACCCTCCAATACACGGAGGAGGCCTATGCCATGAGGCACGCCGAATTACGCGACAATTTAATAATAATAATAAAAAAACAAAACAACACAATAACAACAACAAAAATGAAATTTGTAGCGAATTCGGAATAAAAAAAGGCTATAATAATAATACATATTCTACGATCTATACTGCACGGATAGTACGTAAATTCTACTTTACAGAGGTGTAAGCTTTTTGGAACTTCTGAAGTGTTAAATAGTTATTTGTGTTACAAGGGAGCAAAATGTTGTATTTACGAGGGATTCAAGTGTTAATGACCAAGATGAAAATAATATTGCTCCCGAGTGGCTCATACAACTTTTCACACCGAACATTAAAAAAAACTTGAAAATAGGATTCTAAATATAATTTAAGAGCTACCAGCATTGAAAATGGCGTGGTTTTACAATTATCAACTTCAAAAAATTTCATTTGCAAAAAAAACATTTAGAAAAGCCTTGAACAGAAAAGTTTCACTTTGATCCCTCTGGACAGGGAGCAAAACTTACTTTTCTGAATGAAAGGTGTGAATTTTTTTTATATTCAGGAAGCTACACTTTGAATCCTTGATAACCGATGCTACTTTATGTCCTGGAAAAAAACAACATTCCCACGGGATGGAAAAGAAATTATTAAATAATATTATCTACATAGTATTTCTGAGAGCGTTCTGAAAGTCAAATACTTATGAGGCAACTGTTTTCTTATTTCTCTTCCGAGGTAAAGGCCATCGCTCCATACAAATTCGGTATAACGAAAACTCCCGCAAGTAAATATATTTTAAACAATAATTTAACATTTCGGTCGAAAATGTTAACGCAAAAATTTCTTTCATTTTTCAACGGTAAATTACGAAATCATAACTCATATTTTAGAACGCTATGTCACCGCTTCTGACGCAGCGGGAAACGGAAGGTGCCCATTCATTTTTGTTGTCAAAAAAAAATGACATTTCGATTTGTTTTTTAATATTCTTTTCATAAAAACAAACACTTTTTCCTATGAATTTAAAAACTGTAGCTGTCATTAGTTCAAAGATTAACTGGAAAAGATCCCTGAGGAGCGAGTCGGGTGGTCAAGAGCTGCGGCTCGTTTTTAGATCCGTCCGGGGGGAAGAGCAGTGGTTGGTCCGGTGCACCCTGGGCATCGGCTAATGATTTCCTGGCAGTTTCTGAGGGATATGAGGGATATAGGGGGGGGGGGGGGGGGGGGGGGATAAGAGCTTGACAGGGGGGAGGAGGGTCATTGACCATGTTACTGTACAACGTTGCCGACATTTTGTCACAAGATTTTTGAAATAAATTTCTGCTACTTTGACATTGGCGAAGTTGTCGTCGCTATAACGACTTGATACGCCACAAATAAGAAGAAGTAATAATCCCTTTTAGAGATAAGTTCGCCTGTGTGCATTTGTGTTGTCCGGTATTGATCTCTTTATTGTGTTTTAAATACAATAAAGAGTTATATACATCCTACTTCCGACTATCCTTATCCTACTAATATTATAAACGCGAAAGTTTGTAAGTATGGATGGCTGGATAGATGTTTGTTACACTTTCACGCCAGAACGGCTGGACAGAAATTAATTTCTGGATGAAATTAGGAACATAGATAGATTATAGTCTGGAATAACACATAGGCTACTTTTTATCCTGGAAAATTGCGTAATTAATAAAGAAATTCTATGCAGACGAAGTTGCGGCCAACAGCTAAGTTCGCTTATTCTTATTAATGCGTGGAGGGTTTTTTTTTTTTTATTTACTATAGTTTTAAATACGTTGTAACTGGCGACAAAATCCGGAAGAGATAAATGAAATCGGCGACCGCGGCGACTTACTCATTCGGAACTAAACAGGAAATATTGTCGGCGACTATCTAAAGTGCCGGATGACCCTTCGATCAGTTATACTCCGCGGATCGCTGGGCCGATCTTGAACTGGACAATGAACTAAAATAACTATACCGAACGACCCCTCAATCGTTTACTGAATAGACTTTCTGCCAAGTTTCTCGCGGCGCATTCTTCTTGGCAATGATGGTCTTTCCGAATGCGCTGGCAGTTTCAAAAAGACGTAAAAGAGCCCTAGGCGGCCAATTTGCAAAAATAAAATTTTTATTTTCAATTTCATTTTACTCTGAATGACAATGAATTAAAAGAACTCCACATTTAAGTGATCTAAGGCTTTGTTTATTAACAGTCGTCAACTATGCTGTCCTAGTACAATACTTACACAATACACAAATCACGTCTTTATCCCTTACTGGGTAGACAGAGCCTAAGGCGACAAGACCTACAGGCCACGTTTAGCAAAATTGTGGGGCTTGGTATAGATGGAAAATGGAATCAAAATAGTAACGGGTTGCTAGCCGCATCGCCTATAACATGATTCCTATTATATTCGGCCATTCCCTCGATGGGCTTTTAGATGCGCGGGTACAGAAGCAACTGGTACATGCTATGTTTTTTTCTTTGCTCCCAGACCAGCAAGGAAGACTTTCACTCTACATAGCGTAGGTAATATGTGTATTAGTAAGCTGACTCACTAGCAATTAGAAGCAGCCGCAGCAGCGCGGCGGCCGGCACGAAGCACATTATGCGTCACCGCCCCATCGGATTCTCTGCAACAAGAAGAAGCAAACATCAATCCATATTCTATACTAATAAAAAAAAAAACCGGTTGCCTGTAAAGTCGGTATACGGGCGAAAGTTTTACGTGACAACGACTTTGAGTGGTAAAATAATTTTAATGTGAATATTCATTCGTATAGTAGGAAGAAGCGCAAGACATGAACCGGTGTGTATGCCTATCTCTCTCACTCTCTCTCTCTCGCTCTGTCTCTCTCGCTCTTAGGCGGGCTAACTGTGCTCGAGTGGAAGGAACGCGTGCCTTTCACTTTTTATGTCTGTCTCTCTCGCTCTTAGGCGGGCTAACCATGCCTCTCACTCGCTCTCATTGTGAGCGCATAACGTGAGCGGAGCGTAACGCAGTTTCTTGAAGTGTCACCCGGCAAACCAATTTATAAGACGTTGTCACGTCAAGACAGCTAGCTGATTCCGACGTCAATTGTCAGCCCATACATGAACTGTCAAAATGAACACGATGGCGATTGCGAGCGAGTTAGGTAGTAAGCCTACAGGTTAAAGTCGCGGGTTCACGGTGGATGCAAGCCGCTTCCAACCGAGGCAACTGGAGGTGTAAGGCGGCCTATGTCCAACAGTGGACGTCATATGGCTGATATGATGATGATGATTGTTATGTGTGTCTGTCTGTTACCTTTTCACTCTTAAACCGCGGAACCGATTTAGATGAAATTTGGTATAGAGGAAGTGACAGTTCTGAGGAAGGGTAGGATGATTTGTATCCCGGTTAAATCGCATAGCTCCCGAGGGATAAACGAATTATGCGCAAACGGAGTCGCGGGCTAAAATACGCGAAACTCGACGACCGGATAGCCTAGTGGTTTCATCCTGTGGGTTCGGTCGAGGCAGATATAATGAAAATACGAATGTTTGTTCTCAAGTTTTAGATGTATTTAATCCTATAAGTAACAAAATAAAAAAGTCTTGATTCGAGCTCCATGTAAGTTTGGACTCCCAAAAATTCTATTTAAAAAAACACAAAAAAATTGTCTTAAATTTAACACGTATAGCACAGTAGTAGTCCAAATTGATAATTAAAGGTTTAAATTTATCTGTGGGTACCCATGAGGCTGACATGATCACCTGGAGTGACCAAAGCCTTGTCAAAAATCAGAATAATAAAAAAATATATATTTGTCTGTAATTGATAAAGAAGTCATTTTATATGCATGTTTGTATTTATCTGTACTTATGAGTGTGTTTATCCGTTGGCTAGTGCCCACATTCCAAGCTTTCTGAAGTGAAAACTTCTTTAGCGGCGTTGAGCCCTTTTTGGGATGGGTAAAAAATGTTAAAATCGCGTCAGGTCTGACGCGTCATGTGCCCGTAAGACGGGGGAACGTTAGGCGTAATAATACGTACGTTGATTTCTTCTAAACTCCATTTAATTTAGGATGAGAAACCACAACATTGTAGTGCGGCTCGTGAAGTGTACTCTCTTTTCAATTTGTACTAGAGTTAGTAAACGACACGAAAATAAAGTGACATTAAAACAATTTTATTTTGCGGCTCCCAGACTACTGCACTGCGTTATTTGCTAGGTAAGAAATAGTTGCCAGACGCATTATAATTTTGTTGTGGTTTCTCATTCTAAATCGAATGAAGTAACATGTAAGATAGTTTGGCCTAGTGGTATAAGGTGTGGAACAACAGTGCGTTCGCTCCGGTGACCCCGGTTCAAATCTCGTGTAGAAAAAGTTTTTTTTTAGTTATTTTTATTTTGTGTAGTTTTCACTCTGCCAGCACTTCCGGAGTGCCACCCGTCAGTTTT
The DNA here is from genome assembly GCA_949127965.1 of Pandemis corylana. NCBI lineage: Eukaryota > Metazoa > Arthropoda > Insecta > Lepidoptera > Tortricidae > Pandemis > Pandemis corylana. The sequence continues at coordinate 1,634,283 of OX421860.1, forward strand.
TTTAGTTTTGGGCTAGGAAATTACTGTTAATTGTCTCAAGACATTTATTATTTTTTATGAATTTTCTGCTGTCAGGATTTTAGGCAGCAGAAAGCGGTCATTACCACATCTTTAATAACTCTATGTTAATGTTTATGTTTATTTGATTCAATATAAAATTACATCATCACTTAAAATTAAATGTCAAGGAATTTATATTGAAATCGTCAGCTTAAAAATAAAAATGTCAACAATTAAAAATTAAATACAATTCCATTTTAATACAAATTAAAATATGTCATAAAATGGAAATTATCATTAAAAGAAACAAAAAGTTATAATAAAAAATATGGATAAATTAGATAAGTGTCAAATTTAAAAATTCATTTACAGAATAAAATGGGTTTTCCAACAAAAGGACTTCTAATGGCTGTGTTTGTACCTATATAGCGTATAAACAATGTTGAAAACTAACCAAACACAATAAACCATCCTTTTTGCGATGGAAGTAAAATTACGACACAAAATGGAGTCGCGGCGCGGCGCGACGCCTGAATCGAATTACTCCATCCTCTAGCGTATCTGGACTAGTTTTTGTTTGTCGTGTCAAGAAAACACGTCTTTGAAATATAAACGTAGAACACGAACATCTGAATTCATAGAGGAAACCGCAATATCATTAAAATTTTTTGAAAGTGCGAAGCGACTTGAATGAATACTCCGCGGAAAAAAAAACCAATTTTATCAATCGCCTTTTTCTGCTTCAACTATAAGCCGTCCAATGCTGGGTGTAGGTTTCTTCTAAAGCACGCTATTTTCCGATCTTGTGCCTTTTCTTATCAACATACACACAAAAAAAAACTTTATATTTAACAAACCAGCAGAAAAAACTTTTTTCTTCATAGTTAGTCGTCCATATTAGGTACTCGTACAATTCCAATTCTAATACCTACACAAATCACGTCTGTATCCCTTACGGAGTAGACAGAGCCTGATGTAACAAGACCTAATTGTTTAGCACTATTGTAGGCGTATAGGTGGAAAGGGGAATCAAAATAGTGATGGGTTGCTAGCCGGATCGCCTATAACATGAGTCCTAGGAATTTCACCCATTCCCTATATGGGTTTTTACCATCTGCGCGGGACGAGAAGCTGGTACATTCTATGTTTTTCCTTCCCAGACCAGCATGGACCAATTGGGATTGTCTAAAAAAAAATACCTATCCTTTTTATATTTTTTTTGTGCAGAATAGTCAATTATAAGAAACCAATTTCAATATTTTCTCATATAACTCGGTATTTTTTTCACTATTAATTATTGAAAGTATTTTGGTTGATGACGTCAGAGTTTCCACTGCCGGTGTCACACATCTGCTTATTGGATAAATTGATCATAAAACGTATGTGAAGCGCCGCCATTAACGTCTTTTCTATCTGTGGTGAAGTTGGCAAACTGTCAATACTGTCATTAGTATCAATGTCAACATGATTCAACAATAACACAGGAAGATTCACGCGATCTTCTCCTATGAATTTTATATTTTCACAGCCGTTACACATACCATAACATTCTGCGCGAAGCAGAAAGGTCCATAAACACATACCAGGTATGATCAAGACAAAACAGGACCCGGAAATAAGACAGTAAACTCAGTAGGTGAAAGTAAACCGAAAAACGTAATATTTCGCTATCCATTAGAATATTTAGCGGAAAATCTTTCATGTGAGCGAAGCACATCGCTGTGCGGATACACTCTTGCCTAATTATCTACCGAAAGTGCTTCTAAATCTAAACTATAATACAACAATATGAAAGTAATCAGTGGAAAAAACAAGAATGACAGTAACAAGATTGTCATTTTGCTCGTCAGCTGTCATAAGATGAATGAAATGTCAGATTGCGGGTCCAAATTGAACTCCGTAGTATAATCCACGCGTAAATAGCATAGAATTTGTAACATTTGCAAATAAAGTACATTTTGGACCGTCTACGTCATGTCTGGGAATGTCAAATGAAGGTCATTGCTTATTTTTCATGTAATAAATTCATTATAGTAAAATAAAATAAAGTAAATACAGAAAACGATTTAAAAAGCATTTATCTCGAAATGGTTTTCGATTGACTATACATTGTAAAAAAATAGACAATCCCAATTCTAAAACTGGTGATAAGTTACGATGATCGCATGACCTAATGCTGTACAAAGGATAAAAGTGCAAAGTCGCTGCGCGAAACTTTAATACTCGCCAAGAAAACTATGCTTAAAATATTTCTCTTAGAGCTTGTCACAGCCGCCTGGGCGCCAGGAAATTGGACGCCATAAGACGCCAAAATATTTGCAGCTCACTTAATAATGACAGGGAAATTTAACATTCAGTAAACAGCAAAATGCGTCAAGTGAGCATTTATGAAACATGAGGAAATAATCGAGAAACAAGGCTTCCGGGACGAGTGTAAATATACATACATAAACAAATCACGTCTTTATCCCTTACGGGGTAGACAGAGCACGAGGAAACAGGTACCTACAGGCCACATTTAGCAAGATTGTGGGCGTATAGGTGGAAAATGGAATCAAAAAAGTGATGGGTTGCTAGCCTCATCGCCTATAACATGATTCCTATTATTTTCGCCCATTCCTCGATAGTCTTTTACCGTCTGCGCGGGTAGAGAAGCAACTGGTACATTCTATGTTTTTTCTAAGTGTAAATATGGGGTAAGAAAAGTCGTCACTTTTGTTTTGAAATATCTTTATGTATTTCTCTCTATTCATCGTTAGTTTGCAAGCTAGCCAGGTGTGATCGGTGTTATACTTTGAGGATGAACGCGTAAAGGGCTCGAAACTCGTCCTTGTTTTGTATGGTAGGGGATAGCTAACTTTGTGGGATTTATGTAGGTTTTATGTGGCAGTGGAGGAGGGAAAACTAGCATGTGGGTGAAGAACAAAAAGTTACACACCATTAAAGTTGCATTAGTAGGTAGTTAAAATTACCACGAACTTTTTCTATTGTGACACGAAAATCAGTCATACATTTTTGTATGACTTCACCCATGTAAAAACATGATGTATACATGTGAATAGCGGCATAGCAAGGTAAATTATGTGTGTCAATATTCATACACACAAACTTTTGACAAGGATAGCATAGTTCGATGACAAATTTGCGGGTGGTAGGGCCTTGTGCAAGGTCCGTCCGGATCGCTACCACCATCTTACTCGCTAATCCTGCCGCTAAGTAGCAGTGCTTGCACTGCTGTGTTCCGGTGTGGAGAGTAAGACAGCCGGGGAAATTACGGGCACGAGAGGCATTTCATCTTAGTCCTCTAGGTTGGCAACGCATCTGCAATCCCTCCGGGGTTGCGGGTGTCTATGGGCAGTGGTGATCACTTACCATCAGGTGACCCACTTGCTCGTTTGCCTTCCTATTCATATAAAAAAAAAAAAAAAAAAAAAAAATGGCATTGATTTAAATCCAACATAGTTTATTTCATAGTTTAACATAGTTCTTCCATGCTGGTCTGCGAGTAAAGAAAAAACATAGAATTTACCAGCAGCTTCTCTTCCTGCGCAGATGGTAAAAGCCCAACGAGTGAATGGGCGAAAGTCTTAGGAATCATGTTATAGGCGATGCGGCTAACAACCCATCACTATTTTGATTTCCGTTTCCACATATACGCCCTTAATCATGCTAAACGTGGCCTTAAGGTTTTGTTAACTTAGACTTTGTCTACCCCGTAAGGGATAAAGACGCGATTTGTGTGTGTGTAGTTTATTTATATCCTTAACAAAACCAAACGCTGTTCAACAAAATCATTACATCCTTTTATTTTGCAACATTTAATTTGGCACGTTTCACAGCTAGTCCCGGCATTTCATTACCTCTCGATAAATATTTACCTCATTAGTGCTTGTATCTGTCGTTCCGGCGAGCAAATGAAATCCACTTCTACCAAGTATAGGTGCTAGGAATACACCAACATTCCTTTGAGCTCGTGAAGTAAATCACTTATATATTTATACATACATTGCTTCTTGTTTCTTAATGTATTTGACAAAATGAACACGATGGCGATTGCGAGCGAGTTAGGTAATAAGCCTACAGGTTTTAGCTGTAATTTTTAGTATAGGTCTGACAGCGAGCGAACGTAAACTGAATCGGAATTGAATCGCGTTAAGACCTCATGTTCATTTGAAATTTGCCATGAGCTTTTCGGCGAAGGAAAACATCGTGAGGAAACCTTGCACACATCTGCGAAGATATTCAATGGTGTGTGTTAAGTTCCCAATCCGCACTGGGCACGCGTGGGAACTATAGCCCAAACCCTCCAATACACGGAGGAGGCCTATGCCACGAGGCACGCCGAATTACGCGACAATTTAATAATAATAAAAAAACAACAACAACAAAAATGAAATTGTAGCGAATTCGGAATAAAAAGGCTATATAAATAAATATATAAGACCTCATGTTAATTCCCCTTGTAGATATAATGACATAAGTATTCCGGCGTTCGCTCTAACAGCCGGAATTAATTAGCTTATGAGCAAACCTATTTATGGCAGATTAATTTGATTGTTATTAACAATAGCTAATTAATATTATACCAATTAATTAATGTAATATTAAGCACTTCACAAAGGGCCTGGCCAGATGCCGAAGAGCCCAAACGAGCAAGCGTGGGGAATATTCTGCACTAACGAATTACCATGTGTTTGCGGCGCTTGCTTTCGAGACAATCGGACCTTGGTCGGTGGACACAAAAAAAATATATATTATGTTAGGGGTGTATAAAGAATAATACTATTTAATCGTCACGGTTTTTATTTCCACCCAGCTACAAACCGAGAGTCCCCTTTTACCGTATAAAACACTGGGTTTTGTACCCTTCCAACACCTTGTGAAATCTCTCTCCCGCTCCCTAGCCTCAACCACCGTCTCAGTTATTCATTAATTACTTTTAGAATTTGTTACAAATCGGGTAGGCGTATAAACATCGATTGGGTAGATGACGCTACGGATCATAACCTTATTAATTTATTAAACTTAGCCTAACAATACATGAACTTTCGACGCATTTAGTGCTGGCCACAGATGACCCGGCTGGCGCTTACCTCTCTCAAAGGCTAGGAATAGCAGTTCAGGGGCAATGCGGCCGGGGCCTTGGGGACGATGCCTGTGCTGGAATATTTTGACGACATATTTAGGTAGGTACTCTATAGTTTTATAATTAGTAGTAGTTTTAGCGAACAAAACATATTTACCTTGCTACTCCGCTACTCACGTGCAAGATAGCCAAGCCTGTGTGAAATATATTATAATATGTTTTTCATGTATAACCCTCCCTCCACTACTGCCAATAAAACACACATAAATCCCACAAACTTAATCAGTCACCAATTCAGTTTGCATGTGTATCAGTTATGATTATTAAACTTTGATAATGATCCCGTAGAGGGATCGAAACGCGTCAGTGTTTGTGTGGTGTAAGGGATAATTAATTGGTTATCTTGCACGTGAGTAGCGGAGTAGCAAGGTAAATATTTTGGTTCATTGAAATGGACCTCCGCAAAGTAACGCATGATTCAATAAAATAGTAGTTTTATTTTTAGTATTAGTCTGTTTTTGAATAATTACCTATCTTTATTTATTTTACCATAAAAAACGTTTTTATATTATACTAGCGACCCGCCCCGGCTTCGCACGGTATATTATGCATGTATTATAAATATAAACCTTCCTCTTGAATCACTCTATCTATTAAAAAAAACTGCATCAAAATCCGTTGTGTAGTTTTGAAGATATAAGCATACATCGGGACATGAGGACAGAAAAAGCGACTTTATTTTATACTATGTAGTGATTATAGTCATTTACGAATTAATCCCTATTTGCCTTGGTTGCGCCATTTTGCCTGTTCATGGGTAAACCGATTCCGCTAATTATTTAGTTGTGCTCGTTATTGTTGGGCCAAGTTTCTTATAAATCATTTTCTTGAAAAAAAAATATGAATACACGGCAAAAAAATACACTTAAAATATATATAGGCCATGATTCCACAACAAATCAGTAACTCATTTTGCGAGTATAAAAAACAATCACGAGCAGAACCCAGAACCTTAATTCCGCCAAATTCATACTTCAAATAAAAAAATCTTTTCCATCGCGGAAACCATTCCTCTCGTAATGCACAGCACGCACAAAGGAATCCAGCCTTTGATTACTCAACAATCATTCTGATGTTTGACAAACGAAATTCATCGATTCCCAGTTAGAGCTACAAAGGGAAGTTTCCTCGAAAAATACGGCTGGGCTTTGTCATTTAATTTAAAACGTTATGAGTATTTTCCCGGACCCGACGACCTTTTCAAAGAATCTTGACTTAGATGAAGGACCTCTTAGCCATGACTTTAAATAAGAAATCCAATAATATGTTTTCGACTTTAAACTATCGTGAATTTGAACTTGATTTACTCCTCTCTGAATGAGATTATTTTTGTAGAATAGGGCTAATGATGACCCATATAAACAAACAGACAGAGCGATGGTAACAAAGACATAAAGTCCACGTTTAGCATGATTGTGGGCAATCAGGGAAGGTGTAGGTGGAAAGGCGATTCAAAATTGCGATGGTTTGCTAGCCGCATCGCCTATAACATGACTCCTAAGATTTTCGCTCATTTCCTCGATGGCCTTTTACTATGTGCCCGGAAAGAAGCAACTGGTCCATCCTGATTTTTATTTTACAGGTTTCTTTACTGTCTACGCCGGAACAGCAGGGCTAGCGGAATTTCCTGCTTGTGTTTGTTTCCTGGGGCCTAACCATGACGTCTTAATGCGGTTCAATTCCGATTGTTTCGCTGTCGTTTTGACCGTTTATGGATCTGAGAGTGATCCAACTTTGGTTCGCAATTGAATCGCACTAAGACGTCATTGTAAGACCCTGCCACGAATCCCGCAACGACAGCTGTCATCCACCACCTGACGCCATTATTGCGTGAGCGTTTTTCAGAAAACAAGACCACATGATCATATTTTCCAGAATTTAGCTATTTTGGGTTTTTCTAGAGTTGTTTACCCTATCGATCCTATCGACAAGAAAAAATGTGTCCAAAAATTTCCATTCCAGTTCGTCACTTTTTTAAATATTGTTAGGTACCTATAGAACGTGACGACCAGGAATTTTTTTTGGGAAAACCCAAAATATTTAAATTCTGAAAAAAATGTTTATGTGGATTTTTTTTTGGGAAACGCACGCATACGAGAGTTAAGGATAAATAATAATCGCTCGCTATCGCAATGTAACAAAGTAACTAACGATCCGATTGCTTACGTATTTTAACTCGTCTCGTTGGCCTTACTTTAGGCTCGAATTGACTTTTGCTAGACAAGTCAAGACTCCATCTAAGACCAACATCAAGATGGTCAAACGCAAGTCTCGGAAGAGTAAGAGTAACTGCTGTGCGGCATTTCTGTAGGCAACACGTAGAAGCATTATTTCTCACGAAGCTGAAGACAGGCCAAGAAATAATTACCAAGATCAATCAACCAAGGGCGCCGTTTTCTTCCCTTATTTTTTTCCCGGCAGGTAATTGAAGGTGATGGATGCCTCAAAATGACGCAGCGGACTAATATCCTAAATATAAACCGCAATATTAGAATATGAAACAGACGAAATAAATGTGATAGACTAACATACATACACATACACAAATCACGTCTTTATCCCTTACGGGGTAGACAGAGCCTAAGGTAACAGGTACCCACAGGCCACATTTAGCAAGATTGTGGGCGTATAGGTGGAAAATGGAATCAAAATAGTGATGGGTTGCTGGCCTCATCGCCTATAACATGATTACTATTGTTTTCGCCCATTCCCTCGATGGGCTTATACCATCTGCGCGGGTGGAGAAGCAACTGGTACATTCTATGTTTTTTCTTTGCTCCCCCAGCATGGAAGTACATAGACTAACAGATTACAATAAAATTCCTTTTTAACTTTTTTTACGAAGTCATTCTTCCATGCCGGTCTGGGAGCAAAGAAACATAGAATGTACCAGTTGCTTCTCTTCCCGCGCAATCGAAAAGCCCATCGAGGGAAAGGGCGAACATTTTAGGAATCATGTCATAGGCGATGCGGCCAGCAACCCTATTTTTGCTATTTTGATTCTTCGACCTATCCACCTATACGCCCACAATCACACTAAACGTGGACTTTAGGTCTTTGTTACCCTCGCTCTGTCTACCCCAAAAATGATAAAGACGTATCATCATCATTTGAAAAACAGCGCCTTCTCTCGTCCCTGGTAAGCAGTAGATGTTCCACGGGAGTTTGTAATTGTGTCGTACAGACACGTCATTCAAACAGATGACGCTTAGCGACAAAAATTTGCATAGTAACAAGGTCACGTGACAGCTAGTAACAGGTAGAAAAATTCGAAGACTACCCACCTGCTATGGGTGGTGTAGGGGCACGCAACACGGAATGACGAGGATCCGGGTTCGATTCCCGGCCATAGCTTTACTTTTCGGATTTTTCTATGTGTTCTAATTTTCAGTGACATTTAAAAATTTGATAGACGTACTTTGCAGAGGTCCAATATGAATAAACAATTTATTCTCCATTCCTATTCAAAAACCTATGTAAACAAACCAATTTCGTCTAAATTGTCTCACCTGTTCCATGATATTGTATGAATATCCTGATCGTGTGACAAATGACATCCATCTGTGAGATCTCTATAATTGGAAATAACTAGCGCCTATAGTTATTCAACTTAATACATGGATAAAGCACAAGCGAAGGGTAGCGAGTAAATGGTTTAGAACCGTGAACAGAGCTTTATAATTTACCTGTGAAACTTTAAGTGGACACAGCTTAGTTAAAGTAAGGGTGAGACACACTGCGGAAATATTAATGGGAGTTTAATTTATGTTAAACAATAATCTATCTAATCAGCCCACATCCACCATCTGCTGAGTAAAGGCATCTTAATTTTCACGCCACTTTGCCCGGTCCCGTGGCAGTCTTGTGGGGAGTGCCACAATAGAGAGATCTCTCTCCAGGCAGATGTTATGCCTGGGGACCGAAGTCCGAAGGAAGAGAGTTGAGAGTTGTATTTATGCAGCCGCATTGAGAAACTTCGATAGCGGCATGTAGAACGATGTGACAGCTGTCATTAGAACTGGCGCTAGCTACTCGTGTGTCGAAGTAGTTATGTAGAGGCCAACTAAGTGGCGCTAGGGTCGCTACAGTCTCATCCGCAGTTTTCCAGCCGAATGACAGTTGCCGAGTGACAGCTGAAGTGGCGATGGGCGGGGCACTTTGCTAGACGGAACGACGACAGATGGTCGAAGGCGGTCACAGAGTGGCCAAGACTGGGTCGAAGGTCTTCTTCTTCTTCTCTCCTTAATGGCGGCCGTAAGGCTTGGGCCAATGTCAGTGCAGTAAAAATATAATTCAAAAATATTGTGACAAAATGTCGGCAACGTTGTACGGTAATGGTCAAAGACCCCCTCCCCCCCTGTCGGGCTCTTAGCCAACGATCAATGATATCCCTCAGAAACTGCCAGGAAATCATTTTAATACCCCCTTCGAGGCCACGTTTAGCATGATTGTGGGCGTATTGGTGGAAAGGGGAATCAAAATTGTGATGGGTTGCAAGCCACATCGCCTATAACATGATTCCTAAGATTTTCGCTCATTCCCTCGATGGTCTTTTACCTTTTGCGCGGGAAGAGAAGCAACTGGTACATTCTATGTTTTCTCTTTGCTCCCAGACCAGCATGGAAGCATGTAGGTATATTATACTTGATAATAACAATATGACCTCACCTTTACGCGTCATACCTTTGCTTTAGCTAATCCCAGGACGCATGCGCTAAAACTAATTGCAGCCTAGGACTACTTAACTTAGTCTTAAATAAGATGCGCTTAAGCTAATGCCCGCTATTCTGAGATAATTGCTGGCCTAAGGGTGCACTTCCATTGAGATTGAGGGGAGCAGACAGATTCAGAAATCAACGTTTTGTTCTACGCTTATAATGTGATTGGTTGACACACTGGTACAAAATAAATACATACACAAATCACGTCTTAATCCCTTACCGGGTAGACAGAGCCTAAGGTAACAAGACCTAAAGGCCACGCTTAGCGTGATTGTGGGCGTATAGGTGAGGGGAATCAAAATAGTGATGGGTTGCCAGCATCATCGCCAACATGATTCCTAAGATATTCGCTCAGTCGATTTTCCTTTGATGGACTTTTACCATTTGCGCGGGAAGAGAAGCAACTGGTACACTCTATGTTTTTTCTTTACTCCCAGACCAGCATACTTGACTCGGGCACAAACATTCGTATTCATCATGTCTGCCCCTACGGGGATACCCAGGACCTCTAGCTTCATAGTCAGGGTCACTAACCACTAAGCTATCCGATCGTCTAACTATAGCAGGACCACGGGTAACTGAGGCCGTTTTTTCTGTCAAAGGCGCGGGTCTCTAAAACGTTTAATTCCCGCCAGTTAGCTCAGCCTATCCAACAACCAATTCGAACGTGCGAGCAGTCTCCCTCACGTCTTCAGTTTACGGCCGCGCTGACGCTAGCAAGCCTTAAATTTAGACAAGTAGTGACAAGTCACAAGTGGCACGTAATGGGTTAGTAATTGTGCAAGTCACTCGTAAGTGCACTGGAGTGTGTCGAGTGATGTGTGTGTAAGTGTACGCTTGACGTGTTGTGTTACTAGAGTTATGAGAGGCGTTAATGCTTTTGATTTAGAGCTATTTAAATAAATAATAAATATTAGGGAACAATTCACACCTTGGGAGGGGAAGGCCTAGACGGACGTTCCGAGACCAAATAGGAGACGTTTTGGAAAAAGGTCGGGTCAGGAGTACCCGAAACCGACGAGCATGTATGAAGAGATTGATGACTGCGGATGAAGCGAAAGAAACATGTCAGGATCGTAGCAAGTGGAATAAAGTAGTCTCTGCCTACCCCTGTGGGAAAGAGGCGTGACGGTATGTATGTATGTATGTATTCACACCTAGTCCCAAATTAAGCGCTAGTAAAGCTTATGTATTATCGGTACTAGACAACAATGTGAGGTGCATTGGGGTAAATTCGAAATTAGGGTATTTTGAAAAACGTGGATATCCACTAAACAGGGAACAATTCTATAATCTGGCAATGCTTATCTAGAAGAAGACATTGGAGCTTCTGGGTAAGCAACTTGAGTATACGTATGGGGGTCCGCAGTCTCATCTTTGGACCACTTTACAACAATAAATAAACACCACCAAAAGTCTCATAGCAGCTACGCGCCGATTTATTTTTGACAAGCTTTTGCCCGCGACTTCATCCGCGCAGATAACATCAGAGTGACGGCTAAAACTATTTTTTTTATAAAAAGTATCCTATGTTACTTCTAATACCTCCAAGAACATGTGTACAAAATTTCATGATGATCGGTTGAGTTTTCGCGCGAAACCGTAACAAACAAACTTACATTCGCATTTATAATAGTAGGAAGTAGGATTAGGGGGTCCTTAAAAACTGTTTTTTTTTTAATATGAATAGGAAGGCAAACGAGCAAGTGGGTCACCTGATGGTAAGTGATCACCACTGCCCATAGACACCCGCAACCCCGGAGGGATTGCAGATGCGTTGCCAACCTAGAGGACTAAGATGAAATGCCTCTTGTGCCCGTAATTTCCCCGGCTGTCATACTTTCCACACCGGAACACAGCAGTGCAAGCACTGCTACTTAGCGGCAGGATTAGCGAGTAAGATGGTGGTAGCGATCCGGACGGACCCTGCACAAGGCCCTACCACCCGCTGTGCTAGTTTTCCTACAGTCTGTGGCTGAAAAAGGTTAAGAAACACTAATATCATGTTGACACCTAAATATGACGTTCTTTTCTTCAACGACACTGTAGATACTGACAAAGTAGCCAACATCAGATAAGGTTGTCATAGAGAGCGCAGAATGTCCTAAACGTCGCAAATGACCGAACGTTCCACACCTTCACAGGCAACCATTAAGAGCTGTCACGGCTACCAGAGCTGTCATGGCCGCCATCCATCATACGCACAATAAAACTGTCAGGTAACACGATACCGCTAAAACAATGCGTTTGACGTGTCACGCTGTGACCCCAGTCAGCGTGACATGGAATGGTACCAAAGAGTTTAGATATTAGATTCAAAATTTACAACCTTACTAATATTATAAATGCGAAAGTAGCTCGGTCTGTCTGTTACCTTTTCACGCTTAAACCGCTGGGCCGATTTAGATGAAATTTGGTATACAGATAGTTTGAGTCCCGGGAAAGGACATAGGATAGTTTTTATCCCGGAAAATTGCATAGTTCCCGCGGGATAGCACAGCCCAAACCACTGGACTTAGAGACTTGAAATTTTGCACATAGATACCTTATACAATGTAGGCATCCACTAAGGAAGGATTTTTGGAAATTCCCACGGGATAAATAAAAAACGGGAATTAGATATATATTCTATTCCGAGTGACGCTATCTCAGTAACTATAATAACTAGACTCTTCAAATTTGATACAAAAGTAGGTGATTACAAAACTAAGAAACTAATTTCAGGATTTTTGGAAATTCCCACGGGATAAGGAAAAAACGGGATTTATCTACGCGGACGAAGTCGCGGGCATAAGCTAGTCTTCTATATATATAACTCAAAGGTGACTGACTGACTGACATAGTGAATCTATCAACGCACAGCCCAAACCACTGAAATTTGGCATGCAGGTAGATGTTATGACGTAGGCATGTGCTAAGAAAGGATTTTGATCAATTCTGCCCCCAAGGGGATAAGGGGATGAAAGTTTGCATGAAACTTTGTCAATTTTAAACCGATCGGGCTGAGACTTTGCATGCATAAAGCTACTATGACGTAGGATCCTCTAAGAACGGATTGCGTAATTTCTGCGGTATAGCGATAAACGAATTCTATGCAGACGAAGTTGCGGGCAACAGCTAGTATATACATAAATCACGTCTTTATCTCTTCCGGGTAGACAGAGCCTAAGGTAACAAGACCTAAAGGCCGCGTTTAGCATAATTGTGGGCGTATAAAGGGGAATTAAAATAGTGATGAGTTGCTAACCACATCGCCTATGAGTGATTCCCAATGGCTTTTAACATCTGCGCGGGATGAAAAGCAACTTGTACATTCTATGTTTTTTCTTTGCTCCCAGACCAGCATGGAAGTGTCCAGATATACGCCCACGATCGTGCTAAACGTGGTCTTTAGGTCATGTTACTTTAGACTCTGTCTACACCGTAAGGGATAAAGACGTGATTTATGTATGCATATTCGGACCGATTTTTACCAAACATGGCTAAGAACTACCGCAAGGAAACTGGCTTTCGAATGAAAAAAACCGCATCGAAATCGGTCCATCGTTTTGAGAGATATAATGCCACAGACAGACAGACATCGAGGTCAAACTTAAAAAATAAATACAATGGTTACTGAAAACAGTACAAAGGCGCACTTATCCCCAGAAAGGGCTCTCTTCCAGTTAACCTGATTTAAGCCAGGAAAACTTTTCAGACTTGTCATCTCTGCATTCTTTTGTCGAAATTCCTACCATTCTATGACGTAGTTATTAAGAAAGAGAATGTACTCTGTACCCGATGCGAGAAGGTTGAATTCAGGATAAAGTTGTAAGCAAAGTGAAACATAGGACTGTGTGGTACTGAATGAACGCATGAACGATTTACGCCATTCAGGAAATAACTGTAACTAAAATTTGTTTGAGTTAGGTGCGGATTGTGACAAGTTTTATGCGAATAAGTTAACCTTCATCCCGAAGGATGAATAGAAATAATACTTGCCTTTTAACTATAACTACTTCAATTTAAACGGGCAGGGGCCTTGCCATGACGATTAATGAGATTCAATTCCGACTCAGTTCAGGTTTTAGCTATCATTTTTAGTACGGATCTGACAGCGAGCGAACCTAAACTGAATCTGAATTGAATCGCATTAAGACTTCATGCGACTCGTTTTGTGAACGATTAAAAATCACATAGAACACTTTATACATACATACACATATACACATGCACAAATCACGTCTTTATCCCTTACGGGGCAGACAGAGCCTAAGGTAACAAAACCTACAGGCCACGTTTAGCAAAACACTGAGGGCGTATAGGTGGAAAGTGGAATCAAAACAGTGATAGGTTGCAAGCCGCATCGCCTGTAACATGATTCCTATGATTTTCGCCCATTCCCTCGATGGGTTTTTACCATTTGCGCGGGAAGAGCAGCAACTGGTGCATTCTATGTTTTTTCTTTACTCCCAGACCAGCAAAACAGTAAATAGACCTTCCAATCCCATTGCACCAACTCATTTAAATCTGTACGAACCAATGCGACTCAAGTCCTCGCGCCCTTTTCAGGTCAACGCGAAACTCTTTTTCACCCCATTAGTTTTAGCTTAAACATTGTTATTGATGGGGGTCTGATGTGTTGAGTAATGAGTGAAGTTACACCGCAGGGGAAGGGATACTGATTTGTGGACGCTATTTCTCATAGAGACGGTCAAGGGGTGGTATAAGAGAAGAGAGTAATGACGCCGATTGACATTTATTTATACACACATGTCATTCTACCCCGCGCCCCTGTACCTGCGCGGGCGAGGACTCATTTAATCGGTCGTTCTATTGGCAGAGTGCAAAGCGGGTGGAGGGGGTAGCCTAAACGATCACAGCGCTCGCTACGGCTAAAATTGTCATTTTTGTCGCTGACTTGAGCTGTCAAATCCATATTGCAGTAAACATTTTCTAATCGTTTTTGAGACAAAAATATGGTCCTGGTAAGATGTGTTGTTGTGAATTGTAATAACACCAAGAAGAATAGCGACTGTAAATTTTACCAATTTCCAAAGACCATGGTGGAAACGAGACCAAAGAAATAAGTGGATATTTGCCGTAAGAAAAAAAAAATAAGTTACCTAACCTCTAAAATTTTCACTGAAAACAACAATTTTAATGTTATTGGCAATAATGTTACTGACTACCATTGTCCAAAATTGTGTAATATAGTAAAATAACACAATATTTCATTAATATTTTTCACAATATTTACTTATTTCTTGTTTGACAGCGGTGACAATATTGTCCATAATGGCCGCCTATCACGTGGCGCTGTCGTCGCGCACGGTCCCAATAAGAGAAGAGAGTAATGACGCCGATTGACATTTATTTATACACACATGTCGTTCTACCCCGCGCCCCTGTACCCGCGCGGGCGAGGACTCATTTAATCGGTCGTTCTATACTTTAGGGTATGTTAGAGCGCTACTAACATACAATCCGTGAGCTTCTAGAAGGACATTCGGGTTTCGGGTAGTATATCGGCCGATTCGAAACCGGTAAGAGTGAGTGAGATAGCTAGATAAACTTTGATTTGAAGGCACCCAGATTCTTGCGTTTGTGAAACAAGGTATTAAAGAACAAGACGCAGCAGTACTCCTTTCCTCGGCTGTCTGGCTAATAAAAAAAAGATACACACACACACACACACACACACACACACACACACACACACACAAAAATCACGTCTTTATCCCTTACGGGGTAGACATAGCCTAAGGTAACAGATACCTACAGGCCACATTTAGCAAGATTGTGGGCGTATAGGTGAAAAATGAAATCAAAATAGTGATGGGTTGCTAGCCTCATCGCCTATAACATGATTCCTATGATTTTAGCCCATTCCCTCGATGAGCTTTTACCATCTGCGCGGGTGGTATTAACACATGTGCTTTCAAAAATCGGGCCTCAGGTATGGATGCACAAGAAATAGAAAACATACACGAGTCCTAAGCGCTAAACAAAATGAGCAAAGCAGAAATGATTTTGTGTGTGTACCTATGTGTGTGTGTGTGTGTGTGCGTGTGCGTGTGTGTGCCATTGTAATCAGTTATAGAAAGCATAGGGGAATTATGTATTCTTCCGTGCTGGTCTGGGAATAAAGAACAAACATAGAATGTAACCAGCTGCCTATATTCCCGCGCAGATGGTATGGGTGAAAATCTTAGCAATCATGACTGTTATAGGCGATGCGGCTAGCAACCCATCACTATTTTGATTCCCCTTTCCACTTCGCCCACAATCATGCTAAACGTGGCCTTTATGTCTTGTTACCTCAGGCTCTGTCCACCCCGTAAGGGATATAGACGTTATTTTGTGTGTGTGTATGTGTGTATGTAAGTAGTGACAATGGAAGCTAATTCTTTGTTACTCTGGTGCCATGGAAGCTGGGTAGGGCTCTGGTGTGGGACGCGACGTGTGTCGACACTTTCGCACAGTCCCACATCCAGGCAACCCGCTCACAGGCCGGGGCTGCAGCTGACCAGGCCCAAGTTCTCAAGCGCCGCAAATACTCTTCTCTTTTAAAGGATTATGAGTTTGCGGCGCTCGCAGTAGAGACAATGGCTCCCTGGTCGGCTGACATGAGGGCCTTCATGAGAGCCTTGTCGTCCCGGCTAATAGAGACCTCAGGAGACCCCAGAGCTGGCGCTTACCTCTCCCAGCGAATTTCTCTGGCTGTACAGAGAGGTAATGCCGCCAGTGTCTTGGGGTCTATGCCGCAGGAGGGCCTTTTAGATGGTGTTTTCTTTTTATAGTTAGGTATATTTATTTAGTTTTAAGTTTTGTATATTTAGTTAACTTTTAGATTTTATCATAGTTTAATTTTTTTTGTAATTCGATATAAATATTTATTAAATGTATGTATAATGTAGTTCAATTAAACGATTAAAACCATAAGTAAATAATTCTTTGTTTGCCATTTATACGCGTATTTCTAGTAACTTACACCATTCTCCGGTTCCGTGCGTAAATATTGTTTCTCGGGATATTGGTTAAGTTTATCGCAATTTACGGAAGGAAACGCAATTTCGTTTGTTACCATTAATTTCCATTCATTGCTAAGCTAATTGGTTCCGATAAGAACCTTTGCCGCTGCCTTTGCTTATTTTATTATTATAATATATATAGCTGAATACCCACTGACTCACTCACTCACTGACATGCTGTTTTGAAGAACCCTTAAGAGGTGTGGTTAGACTCTATACACCATCGTATCAGAAATGCCCCCACGACCACCAGAAAAATACGAAATCGACCTGAACGTGGAAACTGACCCGACACATGGGGCGGTTCTCCGCGACGGCTCGACCTGTCGAGTTTGCCCGGAACTAAAGTCGCTCAGAACAGCCAGCCAATGGGTGAGCCGGTCAAAGTTTTTTCAAAATGGCGAAAACAAGATGGCCGCCATACAAAATTGAAACGCGAATATCTCAGAGGCCAGTCGAGATAGGTGGGTGGTGCTCGACCAAATGTCATTCAGAGTTGAGGGGAAAATCTGACTAAGCAATTTTTTTTCCAAGATGGCGGATTCAAAATGGCGCCCAAAATTTTTTTTACTCCGATCCGATTGAAATTTTGCATCCGGGGCTCTTCAAGGCCACAGATTCAAATGGCATACTTTATTTTTCGGTTCCGCCATTTTCCAAGATGGCCGCCATACAAAGTAATTTCTGTATCTTTGACCTGTTGTTTTAGAGCAGTCTTTAGAGTTAGGGTTTTACTTTATACACTATCACATCAAAAATTTTATCAAAAGTACCTGAAAAATGAAAAATTGACCTGAATGTGGAAACTGACCTGACACATGGGCCAGCTCTCCGCAACGACTTGCCCTATCGAGTTTGCCCGGAACAAAAGTCACTCAGAACAGCCTGTCAATAGGTGAACCAATATATTTTTTTCAAAATTGCAAAAACAAAATGGCCGCCATACAAAATTGAAACGCAAATATCTCAGAGGCCAGTCGCAACAGGTGGGTGGTGCTCAAACAAATATCGTTCAAAGTGAGCGGAGTAATTTAATGAACCTAATTTTTTTTCCAAAATGGCGGATTCAAAATGGCGGCCAAAGTTTCTTTTACTCCGATCCGATTGAAATTTTGCATCCGGGGCTCTTCGAGACCACAATTTCAAACGCCATACTTAATTTTTCGA
The DNA here is from genome assembly GCA_949127965.1 of Pandemis corylana. Taxonomy (NCBI): domain Eukaryota; kingdom Metazoa; phylum Arthropoda; class Insecta; order Lepidoptera; family Tortricidae; genus Pandemis; species Pandemis corylana. The sequence continues at coordinate 1,652,330 of OX421860.1, forward strand.
TTCCGCCATTTTCAAAGATGGCCGCCATACATAGTAATGTCAGACTCATGGGCTCACTTGTGTTGTAAAGCAGCTTTTAGGAATAGGGTTCGACTTTATACACCATCGCATAAGAAATTTTATCACAAGAACAAAAAAAATGCAAAATTGTCCTGAACGTAGAAACTGACCTGACACATGGGCCAGTTCTCCGCAACGACTTGTCCCATCGAGTTTGCCCGGAACTAAAATCGCTCAGAACAGCCAGCCTATGGGTGACCCGGAATTTTTTTAGCAAAATTGCGAAAACAAGATGGCCGCCATACAAAATTGAAACGCGAATATCTCAGTGGCCAGTTGAGATAGTTGGGTTGTACTCGATCAAGTGTCGTTCTAGGTGGGAGGAGTAATCTAATGAACCTAATTTTTTTCCAAGGTGGTGGATTCAAAATGGCGGCCAAAGATTAAAGTAAAAATGGTTAGAAATATATGAAAAAAATAGGGCGGTAGGTTATCCTCCGCGGCCCCCACAGGAAGTACTTTTTCCAAGGTGGCGGCCAAAGATAAAAATAAAAAAATGGTTAGAAATATTTGAAAAAAATACAGGGTGATAGGTTACCCTCCGCGGTCCCCGCGGGGGCCGCGGCCCCCACGCGAAATACTTTTTCCAAGTTAGTGGTTCCAAAATGACGGCCAAAGAATGTAGTAAAAAAGGTTAGAAATATTTGAAAAAAATACAGGTTGGTAGGTTACCCTCCGCGGTCCCCGCGGGGGCCGCGGCCCCCACGCGAAATACTTTTTCCAAGGTAGTGGTTTCAAAATGACGGTTAAAGAATGTAGTAAACAAGTTTTGAAAGTTTTGAAAAAAATACAGGGTGGTAGGTTACCCTCCGCGGTCCCCGCGGGGGCCGCGGCCCTCATGTGAAATACTTTTTCCAAGGTAGTAGTTTCAAAATGACTGCCAAAGAATGTAGTAATATTTGAAAATACAACAGGCTGGCAGGGTACCCTCCGCGGGTCCCGTGGGGCCCGCGGCCCCCATGCGAAATGCTTTTCCCAACATGGCGGCCAAAAAATAAAGTAAAAAAGGTTAGAAATATTTGAAAAAAAAACAGAACTGCAGGGTACCCTTCGCGGCCTCCACGCGAAATACTTTTTCCAAGATGGCGGATACAAAATGGCGGCCAAAGATTTTAGTAAAAAAAATGTTAGAAATATTTGAAAAATACAGAGCGGTAGGGTATGAATCACTGTATATAGTAAAAAAAAAAAAGGTTAGGATTATTAAAACTAAACAGGGTGGCACGGGACCTCCGCGGGGCCCTTGGGGCCCGCGGCCCCCACGCGAAATACTAGTTATAATATATATAGCTGAATACCCACTCACTGACTCACTGACTGACATGCTGTTTTGAAGAACCCATAAGAGGTGTGGCTAAACTCTATACACCATCGCATCAGAAATGCCCCCACGACCACCAGAAAAATACGAAATCGACCTGAACGTGGAAATTGACCTGACACATGGGGCGGTTCTCCGCAACGGCTCGACCTATCGAGTTTGCCCGGAACTAAAGTCGCTCAGAACAGCCAGCCAATAGGTGAGCCGCTCAAAGTTTTTTCAAAATGGCGAAAACAAGATGGCCGCCATACAAAATTGAAACGCGAATATCTCAGAGGCCAGTCGCGATAGATGGGTGGTGCTCGACCAAATGTCATTCAGAGTTGAGGGGGAAATCTGACTATGCAATTTTTTTTCCAAGATGGCGGATTCAAAATGGCGGCCAAATTTTTTTTTGTTCCGATCCGATTGAAATTTTGCATCCGGGGCTCTTCTAGGCCACAGATTCCAACCGCATACTTTATTTTTCGATTCCGCCATTTTCCAAGATGGCCGCCATACAAAGTAATTTCTGTATCTTTGACCTGTTGTTTTGAAGAGCCCATAAGAGGTGGGGTTCGATTCTATACACTATCGCTTCAGAAATTTGATGATAAGTACCATTAAATTGAAAAATTTACCTGAACGTAGAAACTGACTTGACACATGGGGCAGCTCTCCGCGATGACTTGCCCTATCGAGTTTGCCCGAAACAAAAGTCGCTCAGAACAGCCAGCCAATAGGTGAACAGGTATTTTTTTTTCAAAATTGCAAAAACAAGATGGCCGCCATACAAAATTGAAACGCAAATATCTCAGAGGCCAGTCGCAATAGGTGAATGATGCTCTAACAAATGTTGTTCAAAGTGAGAGAGGTAATCTGATGAGTTAATTTTTTTTCCAAGATGGCGGATACAAAATGGCGGCAAAATTTTTTTTTACTCCGATCCGATTGAAATTTTGCATCCGGGGCTCTTCGAGGCAACACATTCAAACGCTGTACTTAATTTTTCGATTCCACCATTTTCCAAGATGGCCGCCATACAAAGTAATGTCAGACTCATAGATTCACTTGTGTTGTATAGCAGCTTTTAGAAATAGGGTCCGATTTTATACACTATCGCATAAGAAGTTTTATCACAAGTATAAAAAAAATGCAAAACTGTTCTGAACGTGGAAACTGACCTGACACATGGGCCAGTTCTCCGCAACGACTTGCCCTATCGAGTTTGCCCGGAACTAAAGTCGCTCAGAACAGCCAGCCTATGGGTGAACCGGTATTTTTTTTACAAAATTGCGAAAACAAGATGGCCGCCATACAAAATTGAAACGCGAATATCTCAGAGGCCAGTCGAGATGGATGGGTTGTGCTCGACTAAGTGACATACAGGGTGGTAGGTTACCTTCCGCGGTCCCCGCGGGGGCCGCGGCCCCCACGCGAAATACTTTTTCCAAGATGGTGGTTTCAAAATGAAGGCCAAAGAATGTAGTAAAAAACGTTAGAAATATTTGAAAAAAATACAGGGTGGTAGGTTACCCTCCGCGGTCCCCGCGGGGGCCGCGGCCCCCAGGCGAAATACTTTTTCCAAGATGGTGGTTTCAAAATGAAGGCCAAAGAATGTAGTAAAAAACGTTAGAAATATTTGAAAAAAATACAGGGTGGTAGGTTACCCTCCGCGGTCCCCGCGGGGGCCGCGGCCCCCAGGCGAAATACTTTTTCCAAGATGGTGGTTTCAAAATGAAGGCCAAAGAATGTAGTAAAAAACGTTAGAAATATTTGAAAAAATACAGGGTGGTAGGTTACCCTCCGCTGTCCCCGCGGGGGCCGCGGCCCCCACGCGAAATACTTTTTCCAAGGTAGTGGTTTCAAAATGATGGCCAAAGAATGTAGTAAAAAAGGTTAGAAATATTTGAAAAAATACAGGGTGGTAGGTTACCCTCCGCTGTCCCCGCGGGGGCCGCGGCCCCCACGCGAAATACTTTTTCCAAGGTAGTGGTTTCAAAATGACGGCCAAAGAATGTAGTAATATTTGAAAATACAATAGGCTGGCAGGGTACCCTCCGCGGGTCCCGTGGGGCCCGCGGCCCCCATACGAAGTACTTTTTCCAAGGTAGTGGTTTCAAAATGACGGCTATAGAATGTAGTAATATTTGAAAATACAACAGGCTGGCAGGGTACCCTCCGCGGGTCCCGTGGGGCCCGCGGCCCCCATGCGAAATGCTTTTTCTAAGATGGCGGCCATAGAATATAGTAAAAAAGGCTAGAAATATTTGAAAAAACAGCAGGCTCGCAGGGTACCCTCCGCGGGTCCCGTGGGGCCCGCGGCCCGCATGCGAATTGCTTTTCCCGAGAGGGCAGCCAAAGAATAAAGTAAAAATAGGTTTTAAATATTTGAAAAACAACAGGATGGCAGGGTACCCTTCGCGGCCTCCACGCGAAATACTTTTTCCAAGATGGCGGATACAAAATGGCGGCCAAATATGATAGTAAAAAATGTTAAAAATATTTGAGAAAAAAACTGGGTGGCAGGGTATCCTCCGCGGCCCCCACGCAGAATACTTTATCCATGGTGCCGGTTTCAAAAAGGCGGCCAAACTATATAGTAAAAAAAAAGGTTAGGATTATTAAAACAAAACAGGGTGGCAGGGACCTCCGCGGGGCCCTTGGGGCCCGCGGCCCCCACGCGAAATACTAGTTATAATATATATAGCTGAATACCCACTCACTGACTCACTCACTGACTGACTCACCCCAGAGTTGTTTGGAAGAACTGGTAAGAGGTGGGGTTTTACTCTATACATCTTCGTATCAAAAATGCTTGCCCGACCACCAGAAAAATACGAAATCGACCTGAACGTGGAAACTGACTTGACACATGGGGCGGTTCTCCGCAACGGCTCGACCTATCGAGTTTGCCCGAAACTAAAAATGCTTAGAACAGCCAGCCAATGGGTAAGCCGGTCAAAATTTTTTCAAAATGGCGAAAACAAGATGGCCGCCATACAAAATTGAAACGCGAATATCTCAGAAGCCAGTTGAGATAGACGGGTGGTGCTCGACCAAATGTCATTCAGAGTTGAGGGGGAAATCCGACTAAGCAATTTTTTTTCCAAGATGGCGGATTCAAAATGGCGGCTAAATTTTTTTTTTATCCGATCCGATTGAAATTTTGCATCCGGGGCTCTTTGAGGCCACAGATTCTAATGGCATACTTTATTTTTCGATTCTGCCATTTTCCAAGATGGCCGCCATACAAAGTAATTTCTGTATCTTTGACCTGTTGTTTTGAAGTGCCCATATTAGGTGGGATTTAAATCTACACACCATTGCTTCAGAAATTTTATAATTAGTTACACAAAAATGAAAAATTGACCTGAACGTGGAAACTGACTTGACTTATGGGGCAGCTCTCCGCGACGGCTCGACCTATCAAGTTTGCCCTGAACAAAAGTCGCTCAGAACAGCCAGCCAATGGGTGAACCGGTATTTTTTTTTCAAAATGGCGAAAACAAGATGGCCGCCATACAAAATTGAAACGCGAATATCTCAGAGGCCAGTCGCAACAGGTGGGTGGTGCTCAAACAAATATCGTTCAAAGTGAGCGGAGTAACTTAATGAACTAATTTTTTTTTCCAAAATGGCGGATTCAAAATGGCGGCCAAAGTTTCTTTTACTCCGATCCGATTGAAATTTTGCATCCGGGGCTCTTCGAGACCACAAATTCAAACGCCATACTTAATTTTTCGATTCCGCCATTTTCAAAGATGGCCGACATACAAAGTAATGTCAGACTCATAGACTTACTTGTGTTGTATAGCAGCTTTTAGGAGTAGGGTTCGATTTTATACACCATCGCATAAGAAATTTTATCACAAGTACAAAAAAAATGCAACACTGTCCTGAACGTGAAAACTGACCTGACACATGAGCCAGTTCTCCGCAACGACTTGCCCGATCGAGTTTGCCCGGAACTAAAGTCGCTCAGAACAGCCAGCCTATGGGTGAACCGGTATTTTTTTTTACAAAATTGCGAAAACAAAATGGCTGCCATACAAAATTGAAACGCGAATATCTTAGTGGCCAGTTGAGATGTGGCTGTCGTTCTAGGTGGGAGAAGTAATCTAAAAAAACTTTCTTTTTCCGAGGTGGTGGATTCAAAATGGCGGCCAAAGATTAAAGTAAAAAAGGTTAGAAATATATGAAAAAAAATAGGGCTGTACGTTATCCTCCGCGGGCCCCGCGGGGTCCGCGGCCCCCACAGGAAGTACTTTTTCCAAGATGGCGACCAAAGAACATGGTAAAAAAAAGTTATAAATATATGAGAAAAAATAGGGCGATAGGTTATCCTCCGCGGGTCCCGTGGGGCCCGCGGCCCTCATGCGAAATACTCTTTCCAAGGTGGCGGTTTTAAATTGGCGGTCAAAGAATATTTTTTTGTTAGAAATATTTGAAAGAAAGACATGGTGGTAGAGTAAACTCCGCGGGCCCCGCGGGGTCCGCGGCCCCCACGCGAAACGCTTTTCCCAAGATGGCGGATTCGAAATTGCGGCCAAAAAATAAAGTAAAAAAAGGTCAGAAATATTTGAAAAAAAAAACAGGGTGGCAGGGTGACTCCGCGGGTCCCGCGGGGCCCGCGGCCCCCACGCGAGACGCTTATCCCAAGATGGCGGATACGAAATTGCGGCCAAAGATTATAGTAAAAAATGTTAGAAATATTTGAAAAAAAACAGGGCGGTAAGGGTAATCACTGTTTTCAAGGTAGCGGTTTCAAAAAGGCGGCCAAAGTATATAGTAAAAAAAAGGTTAGGATTATTAAAACAAAACAGGGTGGCACGGGACCTCCGCGGGGCCCTTGGGGCCCGCGGCCCCCACGCGAAATACTAGTCTATATATATATAATTCAAAGGTGACTGACTGACTGACTGACTGACATAGTGATCTATCAACGCACAGCCCAAACCACTGGACGGATCGGGCTGAAATTTGGCATGCAGGTAGATGTTATGACGTAGGCATCCGCTAAGAAAGGATTTTTGGAAATTCCCACGGGATAAGGAGAAAACGGGAATTATATATGCACAGCCCAAACCACTGGACGGATCGGGCTGAAATTTGGCATGCAGGTAAATGTTATGACATAGGCATCCGCTAAGAAAGGATTTTTGGAAATTCCCACGGGATAAGGAGAAAACGGGAATTATATATGCACAGCCTAAACCACTGGACGGATCGGGCTGAAATTTGGCATGCAGGTAGATGTTATGACGTAGGCATCCGCTAAGAAAGGATTTTTGGAAATTCGCACGGGATAAGGAGAAAACGGGAATTATATATGCACAGCCTAAACCACTGGACGGATCGGGCTGAAATTTGGCACGCAGGTAGATGTTATGACGTAGGCATCCGCTAAGAAAGGATTTTTGGAAATTCCCACGGGATAAGGAGAAAACGGGAATTATATATTCGATTCCGAGTGACGCTATCTCAGTAACTATAATAACTAGGCTCTTCAAATTTGATACAAAAGTTGGTGATTACAAAACTAAGAAACTGATTTCAGGATTTTTGGAAATTCCCACGGGATAAGGAAAAAAACAGGATTTATATATTCAGTTTAACGAAATCCTATGAACTATAATTACTAGACTCTTCAAATTTGGCATAGAAGTAGGTGATTATAATAGTAAAATAAAGTTCTAATGATTTTTGGAAATTCCCACGGGATAAAAACGGGATTTATGTATTCAGTTCTACGGGGTTCGATTTTTCGTTTTACTGGTCGTATAAAATTGAAATTTGGCCTTCAATTTCCCTTGGGGAGTGTAGGGGAGCGCTACAAAAGGATTTCCCGAAATTCCCACGGGAACGGAAAAACGGGACTTTTCGTTTTCTGGTTGCAGAAAGCTGAAATTCGGCATGTAGGTTGCTTCGGGAGTGTAGAGGAGCATTAAGAGAGTACTTTCCAAAATTCCCACGGGAACGGGAAACAAACAGGATTTTAGGTCGTAGAAAGCTGAAATTTGGCAAGTGGGTTCCTTGGGGAGTGTAGAGGAGCATTATGAGATGTTTTCCCAAAATTCTTCTTCTTCGTTCCCGTAAGATATTCGGGAAATGCTTTATTTGGCGAAATTCTTACGGAAACGGGAAAAACGAAAAGCGGGGGAAAGTTGAAATTTGTCACGTAGGTTTATTCGGGAGTGTAGGGGAACACTAAGAAAGGATTTTCCGAAACGCCCACAGGGACGGGAAAAAACCGGATTTTACGTTTCCAGACGAAACAGCGGAAGAAAGAGACTTAACATTTATAACGTGTGTTTCTTTAAAGGCTTTAAGTGTACTCCGAAAGCACTTTTTTTTTTTTTTTTTTTTTATGTGAATAGGAAGGCAAACGAGCAAGTGGGTCACCTGATGGTAAGTGATCACCACTGCCCATAGACACCCACAACCCCGGAGGGATTGCAGATGCGTTGCCAACCTAGAGGATTAAGATGAAATGCCCTTGTGCCCGTAATTTCCCCGGCTGTCTTACTCTCCGCACCGGAACACGGCAGTGCAAGCACTGCTACTTAGCGGCAGGATTAGCGAGTAAGAAGACTTCCCAAAATTTCCACGGGAACGGGAAAAAACTTATTTTTTCATTTTACATCTTAGCGCGTACGATGTCGCGGGCAAAAACTATTTAGGATGTATTTTAGGACAGCCCTATAGGTTATGTTAGGTTTGTTTTATAAAAATCCTGCAATATTTACAGGTTCAGAAAAATTAAGGCATCGGGGCAATGCGGGGGCTGGCTTGCATGCTTGCTTGAGTCCTTGCTTTGCATGCTTGATTGCATACTTGCTTTCATGCATGCTTGCATGCTTGCTTGCATGGGTGCTTACTTGCATGCATGCTTGCTTGCACGCTTGCTTGCATGCATGCTTGCATGCTTGCTTGCATGGGTGCTTACTTGCATGCATGCTTGCTTGCACACTTGCTTGCATGCTTGCATGCCTGCTTGCATGCATGCTTGCATGCTTGCTTGCATGGGTGCTTACTTGCATGCATGCTTGCTTGCACGCTTGCTTGCATGCTTGCTTGCCTGCTTGCATGCCTGCTTGCATGCCTGCTTGCATACCTGCTTGCATGCCTGCTTGCATGCCTGCTTGCATGCCTGCTTGCATGCCTGCTTGCATGCCTGCTTGCATACTTACATGCTTGAAGGCTTGCATGCCTGCTTGCATACTTGCATGTATGCTTGAAAGCTTGCAGGTTTGGTTGCTCGCTTGCTTAATTGCTAGGTTCTTTGAAATGCTCATGGTTCACGCGTGCGAAGCCGCGGGCAAAAGCTAGTGAGAATATAAAGAATGCTTTTTTTTTAATTAATTAAAACTTTTGGCGATCAAAGGCGCCGCTATGGGCGGAAAAAAATTAGCTCGGATATTTGAAATTTGAATTGTACTTAAAGAATTGTTAATAAAATAGAGAGGATGTTACGGACCCAGCTCTTTACACCTTCAATCTTGTTATAATTATCGGTTCAAAGAGTTGTTACGTCTGCTTAGGAAAACTAAGTTTTTACAAGCCAAACTTGTAATGTATACATGTTTGTCCGTGTGGAATCTTGCGACCCAATTTTGAAGCAGATATCATCAGCCGATAGAGCTGAAATTTTAATTTATATATACATACATACATATATATAGTATTTAAAAAAAAAAATTACAATAATCTGTTGGTGAAGTTCTGGTGACCTACCCAGATGTGTTTCCGCAGGAGCGAACTCTTCGACGATTGGTCCGATTGACTTGAAATTTGGTACACATATGTAGATGACAATGCAAATACAGTCAGCAAAAAAAGGACTACGGATGAAATGCGAATGATTACGGACAAAGTCACAAGCAAATGCTAGTATAGTAATATTTTTGAAATGTATAAGTAACGCCCTTCCTAATGATACCAAACACGGTAAATATACCTCTCATATTTATTTATTAACAGAGTGCTTTATGTTCGCTAGAGGGCGCTACCTAAAATTTTGTGACACGTCATATAACCTATAAGCAGCGGAAAATCAAGACGCTTCTAACGATACCTCATTTGTCTAGTTCTGATAAGCAGTTTAGGAGTTACGAGGGCACAGATGAACATACATACATAGCCTGTCAAAATCATAACCCTCCTTTGGCTTTGCTTTGGGTAATCTTGGTGAGCTTTAAGATTTGGCTGTTCTGTTGAGTTTAAGCCGAATTGTATCCAAAGCTCGACAAACAGAAGTTTTATCGTCAGACGACACTTCTTGGAATTAAGGGGTCTTGTTCGGCATAAGTCTATGAATAGTTAGTTTATCACGGAACACAGAAGTTGTGGTGAATTCAACATTCATATTCTATTATTTTCAATTTGTTTCCGCCACCAACTTAAACTGTCTCCATGTTATTTCTGTCTTATTATATAACTAGCTTCTGCCCGCGACTTCGTCTGCGCAGAATTATACATAAAAACCTTTCTCTTGAATCACTCTATCTATTAAAAAAACTGCATCAAAATCCGTTGTGTAGTTTTGAAGATATAAGCATACATAGAGACATAGGGACATAGGGACAGAGAAAGCGACTTTGTTTTATACTATGTAGTGATGACAAGACCGCCTATTGTCTATTGTGTGTTCTTTGTTTCTGTATTGTTTTGTATTTATTCAAACCTACTAATATTATTATAAACGCGAAAGTTTGTAAGTATGGATTACTCTATCACGCTAGAGCGGCTAGACAGAGCTGGATGAAATTTGGAACATCCATAGATTATAGTCTGGAATAACACATAGGCTACTTTTTATTCCGGTTAATTGCGTAATTAAGTAGTAAGGGATATAGACGTGATTTGTGTATTCATCAGTTTATTTTGCTGTTGACTGTACGTACTTAGCAAAATAATGCGTCATTCGATCAATTATTCAATAAGTTATACAAATTTTCAGTTGGCGCATAATTTGGTATTCAAGCAAAATTAGTCAAGTTTCTATGAATAGTCGATAACGAAATTTTCTTACTTACATCTAGTAAGCGAGCTTGCTGAATATTAATCTGTTATTACCCAAGTCTTACCACTGTAACAACGTTTTAATGCTAGTTCGAAAACGCTTCAAACTTTACCTTTGTCTCGAGCGTCGTAGAGTTTACTTTAGATCACCTTAAAAATAACACATAGGACCCTGTCGCGGTAAATCGACGAAATTTTGTCGATTCGACGAGATCCTCACTTAGAGAGGATTTAAAATTAATTAGGAAAGTATTAAAGAGTTTCAAATTGTGGTAATTGATTTCAGAATATCGTTCTACACAATTTAGAGTGTAAACTGTTTTAGGGGCTGTTTCAACAATCTGTTAAGTTCTATTTATAGTAAGTATCAGTAATCTATGATTCCGTCTCTGTTTATTACTACGGAACAAACAGAGACGTCCTCATAGACCACTGACACTTAAGACAACTAGAACTTAACAGTGGCGAATCAGGTCCTTAGTGTGACAGGGTGCCTAGAAAAGTGGATTATTACCACCAAATAAAGTACTATTAGGTTTTATTCTAAGTTGCATACCCTCTTGACAGTGACTTTTCATCGTTGAGAATCTGTTACGAGAAGACCTAGGAGCTCCAATGTCTTTGGCATCTAGACAAGCGTTGCCAGATATGGAATTGTTCCCCGTATAGTGGATATCCACGATTTCCGAAATTCCCTCAATTCCGAGTTTACCCCATGCACCTAACATTAGGTACAAACTCGACGAGGATCTACGCTGGTTGGCTTCATATTAAATAAGCATTGCATTTATAGAATTGTCAATGCTCACCGACAATTGTCAAGTTGATGGCGGCTGCTGAAGTACCTAATTCGAAAAAAAATTGAAATACCTCCTGGAAACACGCACACACACACACACACACACAAATCACGTCTTCATCCCTTACGGGGTAGACAGAGCCTAAGGTAACAGGTACCTACAGGCCACATTTAGCAAGATTGTGGGCGTATAGGTGGAAAATGGAATCAAAATAGCGATGAGTTGCTAGCCTCATCATATTATAATCACCCATTCCCTCGATGGAATTTTACCATCTGCGCGGGTAGAGAAGCAACTGGAACATTCTATGTTTATTCTTTGCTCCCAGACCAGCATGGAAGACAGCGTGGAAACACGAACTCTCAAAAATTAATTATCTACCTTTTGAGGATGTCAGCAAGAAAATGCAAAGAGTCGTCCAAAATGGCGGACATATGTAAAATTTCCTTATTTTTCCAAGTCTCTTCAGTCCATTTACAAAGGCCCTAACGGACAATAAACAAACATACATTGAAGACGTATAAGTGTGGTATAATGCCGACCCTTGTGCAAGGGTTAAGGGCTCTGGAGGGCTATCTTAGACCGTCGAGGTAGGAAACGACCCTTATAATGTGTTTACATATGAGGGCTGGAGTCCAATGAAGCTAGTAAGAAACTAGGCAGTTTTATGTACATTTTATAAGAGCAATCTCGTCGGTAAGTACGCCTTCTTGTTTGTTAAATAACGATTTTAATAATAAGTTTTTTACATCTTGAAACGAATAAGTAGGGATCATCTAATGCTATTGCTATGCTAGGATCACCTACTCTCTTCCATGCTGGTCTGGGAGTAAAGAAACAGAATTTACCAGATGCTTGTCTTCCCGCGCAGATGGTAAAAGCCAATCCGAATGGTCGAAAGTCTTAGGAATCGCGTTATAGCGATGCGGCCTACGAGTAATAATAAGACGCGCGGACAAATCGCGTGCAAGTATTGTCTGTCGGAGTGACAGATGTCACGCTTGCATTGCTGTTAGTTTGTGTGCGTAAGTGGAATGACAATCGAAGCGGCAACTGTTAGGGAATTACGCTTCTTGACTTGAATTCGTAGGATGCGGCTAACAACCCATCACTATTTCGATTTCCCTGTCCAGTTACGCCCTTAATCATGCTAAACGTGGCCTCAGGGTTTTGTTACTTTAGGATCTGTCTACCCCGTAAGGGATAAAGACGTGATATATGTATGTATCTAATGCTAAGTGAAGTGAGTACCATCTTGATATTCAATGAGCGATACCCGCAATTGGCAGCCTGGAGGGCTAAGAGAGATACTCAGGGGCATAATATTTGGCCATGTCTTGATACAAAATTACCTTTATTCCGTACATATAAAGGTCACATTTTTCCCCCCGCTGAGTATTTCTCTTCTTCTCTCTCGTTTCTTCATGACTGAGGGTCGTGACCACGTGACGTTGCGCGGCGCCTCAGCTCTCTCAAGCACGATTCTCGGCCATCCGGATGGAAATTTGAAAGTTCCATTTGCAGGATTCCCTCACCGCATCAGTTTGCAGGTTGGAGATCTTCCACGACTCCTCTTTCGTTCCACGTGACCACGAGTATATCTCGTGCCAGTAATGTCACCAACTGTCGTACTCTCTACGAGAAGAGCAGTGCACTGAAGTGCAGATTATAAGGCCAGTATAATGCTGAGGTTTTCGGGAAGACCATTTCGTGAACATTAAACATTAGAGCACGTAGAAAAATCTGAAAAGTAAAGCAATGCCGGGAATCGAACCCGGATCCTCGTCATTCCGTGACGCGTGCTGTACCCCTACACCCATAGCAGGTGGGTAAGCCTTCGAATTTTTCTATCTGCTACTAGCTGTCACCTGACCTTGTTACTATGCGAATCCTTGTCGCCAAGCGTCATCTGTTTTGAATGATGTGTTTGTACGACACAATTACAATTACCTGCTATGTGTGGTGTAGCGGTATAGCACGCGTCACGGAATGACGAGGATCCGCGTTCAATCACCGGCCATAGCTTTACTTTTCGGATTATTCTGGTGTTCTAAATTTCAGTGCCGCTTAGAAATTTAATTTCTAACTGTAAAACCGTAAAACTAAACATAAAAAAATCAAGAAGTGAAAATTCTTGACTCATTTGATAGTACTTCATATTATTGTTACGAATAAACCTTTTCTTTCTTCTTCTTATAGATAAACTATCGATCTTGTGGCAGCGCTATCAAACACGCTTCCGAGATTTTCAGCATCGCTTAGCTGTTTCGCTGGACGCTTGCCTCGCCGCTGACCTTAGCATACAAATGTTTGCTAATAGCTTAAAGAAGCAGATGTTTGCATTTCGGATTGCTCACATTTGAATAGGCTGATAGCGCAAAATAGCTTGGCTGTTTGCCTATTTAGATTAAAGTCCGAGGGTGGAAAACTTTCGAAATAAGAACTTAACCATAGCCTTCTCTATTGTCTTCTACAAGCCTTGCTATAGGTTTGGCAATGTCATATCTGAGCCCTTTCCGAGAGCCATTCCGTTGTAATAATGTACGAATGATTTTATTGATTTTCGTAATTAGGTATCAGATTTTCGGAATTACTCGAATACACCACGGATCCGGGACAAGTTTGAAAGCTATGAAACAATGGCTTACTTCCTTTTTCGTTACGAATCAAATAATTTTAGTAGCAACAAGGAAGTTTCCATACAAATACATTTGGATCAGGATTACCACCCGTAAATATATTGCGGGTGGTAGGGCCTTGTGCAAGGTCCGTCCGGATCGCTACCACCATCTTACTCGCTAAGCCTGCCGCTAAGTAGCAGTGCTTGCACTGCTGTGTTCCGGTGTGGAGAGTAAGACAGCCGGGGAAATTACGGGCACAAGAGGCATTTCATCTTAGTCCTCTAGGTTGGCAACGCATCTGCAATCCCTCCGGGGTTGCGGGTGTCTATGGGCAGTGGTGATCACTTACCATCAGGTGACCCACTTGCTCGCTTGCCTTCCTATTCATATAAAAAAAGGAGACCTACCTGCAATATTTTTTTACAAATTTCCACATTTACTAGGAAATAATCACAGCGCGACGCGAGATTTTAGGGTCAATGATCTTTTACGTGAAACCTTTCGGATTATCTTTATCCTTTGAACATAAACGTTTGTACTTTCTCGTGTCAGTCACACATATGTAGTTATTCAGCGTTTACAGTCTGTTACACACAATCCGGTAAAAGGTAAATAAGAGAAGGTAAATGTCCTGTTATTTAAGCTGAGACTTGTATACTTGTCTAGTGTTTGTTTAAGGCTGGGACCTACATTAAACTTGATGTCATAAGCATAGTGGACTATTAATTCACGATTTAAGAGTCTGCCCGCGGCTTTGTCTGCGTAGAATCCTCCTACTAATATTATAAATCTGAAAGTTTGTGAGTATGTTTAGATGTTTGGATGTTTGTTACTCTTTCACATCAGAACGGCTGCCCCGCTAGCACGAGAGCGCACGAAAGTCGCGTCGCGCGCGAGTTAGACTACCCGTCTCTTTCTTGTTGGTACAGTAAGAAAAGGACGGGCAATCTATCTCGCGCGCGACGCGACTCTTGTGCGCTCTCGTGCTAGACGTGCTGGATAGATCTAGATGAAATTTGGAACATAGATAGATTATAGTCTGGAATAACACATAGGCTACTTTTTATCCCGGAAAATTGCATAGTTCCCGCGGGATAGCGAAAAACTATTTTTTTGCAGACGAAGTTGCGGGCAGCAAAAATCCGTTGCGTAGTTTTAAAGATATAAGCATACATAGAGAGCGGAAAGCGACTCAATTTTATACTATGTAGTGACGCTGGGGCGTTACCATGAAGTCTCAATGCGATTCAATTCCCACTCAGTTCAGGTTTTAGCTGTCATTTTTATTATGAATCTGACAGCGAGCGAACCTAGACTGAATCACAATTGAATCGCAATAAGACGTCATAGTAAGGCCCCTGATTTGACAGCGAAGAAAAAAGATAAAATGCACCAGTTGCTGCTCTTCCCGCGCAGATCGAGAAAGCCGATAGAGGGAATGGCAGGCGATGCGGCTAGCGACTCATCACTATTTTGATTCCACTTTCCACCTCTACGCCCGCAATGATTGTAAACGTGGCTAAAGTCACATTACCTAACTTATTATTAGGCTCTGGATAAAGATTTAATTGGCATTGTTCATTTTTTTTAAGCTGTGCATTTAACACCTTTATTTGATAAAATGGACTATTTCAAGCAACTAATTTGAATATTATGCTTTTACGTAGCTTTGTTAATTAATAATAAATATTTTTTCGCTGTTTGATAATTCGTGAATTTAGTCAGAATCCCAATCGCCTTCGTTCGGCTGGCTATAAAAAAAACGGCTTTGTCTATGGTTTTGTTAGATTTGACAGTGACACGTGACAGTTGCCGTAGCCAAACTTTTTTTTTCATTTTTGTGGCAAACATTCGATGCTGGATTCTGTCTAAAAACCCGGTCGTTCGGTCAAACAAAGGTTCAAAGTACTTTTACAAAAATATCTGCAATCATAAAGTATTTTTTAAATCGGACAAGATAAATCGGATAATTGATGGTTTTCCTCGAAATGGTTTTCGAATTGGAGCATACTAAAAAAAATGAACAATGCCAATTAATGTGTTTCTATGTTACTTCCATGCTGGTCTGGGAGCAAAGAAAAAACATAGAATGTACCAGTTGCTTCTCTTCCCGCGCAAATGGTAAAAACTCATCGAGGGAATGGGCGAAAATCATAGGAATCATGTTATAGGCGATGCGGCTAGCAAACCATCACTATTTTGATTCCATTTTCCACCTCTACGCCGTCAGTGTCTTGCTAAATGTGGCCTGTAGGTCTTGTTACCTTAGGCTCTGTCTACCCCTTGAAGGGATAAAGACGTGATTTGTGTGGTATCCCCTTATTTGCTATAAAATCAATGGCTATAAAATCACATTCTATAAAACCATTTGCTATAATGATTCACTTTCTATAAATTCAGATGCTATAATCATTGCTTGCTATAATGCTCATTTGCTATAACACTTAAATTCTCTAAAGTTACTTTCTATAAATTCAAAATCTATAACATTCATTTGCTATAATATTCATTTGCTATAACATTCATTTGCTATAATATTCATTTGCTATAACACTCATTTGCTATAAGGATTAGATAGTATAACATTTGTTTTCTATAACTATTGAAATCTCTAAACTTTACTTAGGCAGCGGTACTACAACTGAAAAGTCGCGGAAAAGGGGGGTGTGGGGGGCAGGGCCCCCCACATGCGGGGCTCGGGGGCGCAGCCCCCGCCATTAGAAAAACACGTTACCAACATCCAATTTAAGACAGATAGGTTTGTTAGTTACCTTGTGTCCTTCAGAGCAGAAAATAGGAGCCCCGCCCAGCGGGGCTCCGTCGACTTTACATTTGAACACCTGGCTCTGTTTTATAGATTTTGATGCTTATAGAATGTGAATGTTATAGATTTTGAATGTTATAGATTATGAATGTTATAGAAAATAATCATTATAGAAAACAATTTTATAGATTTTGAATGTTATAGATTATGAAATTATAGATTTTGAATGTTATAGATTATGAATGTTATAGATTTTGAAATTATAGATTTTGAATGTTATAGCATGTGACTTTTATAGCAAATGAATGTTTATAGCAAGTGATTTTATAGCATATGAACTTATAGATTTTAAATTTATAGCTTTTGATTTTATAGCAAATAAGGTAGACCCGTTACCTTAGGCTCTGTCCACCCCGTGAAGGAATAAAGACTTAATATATATTTTTAAATCGTTGTAAAACACGGAAACATAAGGGAATTACTTAGATTGCATTTCAAACTGAAATTGCTCAAAGTTAGACTCGCAATAGAAGTCTTATTGAAGCATTGAGGCAGAACTGCGACAAGTTTGAGCTTCTAGAGCGGCGGCAGATGGCGGGAGACCATCGAGCATAGAGCCAATAGAGTAGCAAAATAAATCAATTAATGTCATGGGATATTTTACACCGTTTTTATTGTGTACTGAGTTATGGTGTTCAATAAAGAGTATAGGTATGGAAATGTATTGTTTTGAAAACGTTGATGACTATTCCAAAGTTCCATAATAATTCACGATTTCATGTGTAGGTATTTTCTTTCATGCTGGTCTGGGAGCAAAGAAAAAACATAGAATGTACCAGTTGCTTCTCTACCCGCGCAGATGGTAAAAGACCATCGAGGGAATGGGCGAAACTTATAGGAATCATGTTATAGGCGATAAGGCTATTTTGATTCCATTTTCCACCTATACATCCTCAATCTTGCTAATTGTGGCCTGTAGGTACCTGTTACCTTAGGCTCTGTCTACCCCGTAAGGGATAAAGACGTGATTTGTGTGTGTGTGTGTGTGTGTGTGTGTGTGTGTGTGTGTGCGTGTGTGTGTAGGTACCTAATGAACAATAAGACTAACAAATATTATGTCCAATGAAAATTATGAGACAATTAAGGACTGGTCTCTAGGGTGTAAAGGGATATTGTCGTGAAAGTACTAACTCTATTAAGTAAGTTAACCATTTTTTTACAAGTCGGACCAAGTGTATTCAATTCAACTCTCATTTAGGTTCTTGTTAAACAAACAAAAATAACATCGGGCATTACTTGACTTTTAACTATACGTGAGTCATCAGCTTGTGTGACTATGATCGAGTCTCACTGTAGTTTCATGTTGAAAAAAACAAAAATAATTCGAATAAAATACAAAAAGACGATCTTAAAGTACACGTACATAATAAAATACTACACATTGCAAGAAAATAGTTGTTTATGAGAAAATAGATATTTCCGAATTGGATGACCGCTGTTACCACTCTATTGGTTGCATGCTCGATGCGGACTAACGACTTGCAGGTAAACGTGCATTTGGTTGCGGTATTAGGTTTTTGCTGATCGTTCTCCAGTTGCAAGCGTTCGTGGTTGAAAACTAACTCTTGTCTGTCTGTTACGCTTTCACGCCTAAACCTAAACCACTGAACGGATTTTATTTAAATTTGGTACCTACAGTGATAGATGTCCCATTCACTCTTACAGGTATGATACTTGGATCGGCCCCAAACCCAAACACCATTTTAAAAGTTCTCGGAATATGTAGTCAAGTATAATTAAAACGTATTTCAAGATAGTCAAGTATAATTAAAACGTATTTCAAGATAGTCAAGTATAATTAAAATGTATTTCAAGATAGTCAAGTATAATTAAAATGTATTTCAATATAGTCAAGTATAATTAAAATGTATTTCAATATAGTCAAGTATAATTAAAATGTATTTCAAGATAGTCAAGTATAATTAAAATGTATTTCAAGATAGTCAAGTATAATTAAAATGTATTTCAAGATAGTCAAGTATAATTAAAATGTATTTCAAGATAGTCAAGTATAATTAAAATGTATTTCAATATAGTCAAGTATAATTAAAATGTATTTCAAGATAGTCAAGTATAATTAAAATGTATTTCAAGGTAGTCAAGTATAATTAAAATTTATTTCAAGGTGGTCAAGTATAATTAAAATCTATTTCAAGGTAGTCAAGTATAAAAAGCTTAGGCGTTTAAAAATTCAATGAAAATGATAATTAAAAGTCATATTTCAGTAAGAATCAGTTTTTATTGCCGGTCCGTCATAGCTTAGTGGTGTCATCGGGATTTAAATGAGGTATCTGTAAGGGTAGGTAGGGTAGCCAGGGTAGGTAGGGTAGGTGGGGTAGGTAATCGGAGCGGTGGGGTACCCGTATCTGAAGACTGAGGGGTATCCGTATCTGTACTCGTACTCGGGGAGGTAGCGGAAGCCACCTGAAGTACCGATTAGGATGGCTCGCTTGTCTTGTTCACTTGGCTCTACTCCCTCGGCAGCTGATACTGGCTCGAGGGCTTCGACTGCTGGCTCAGCTGCTGGGGCCGCTGAGCAGGCAGCCACCAGGGCGAAGAGGGCGAATACAAAGAACTTGTTCATCTGTGGATTGAATAAAAAATGAGTACCTAAGTAAGTAAGTAAGTTAATGCTTTAGTGTACAAGTATAAAGAAACGGAGACAAATGACAAAAAAATGCGAGGCGATTTACGTAGCTTTTTTTTTAAAAGACAAAAAAAAACTTGTGAGATATGATAACATAAGTAACTAATATTATTTGAAAAATGTAAAAAGGTATAATTGGCGAGGTCTTTTTGTTGGTAAATCTTCTTAATTATCGATACCTTAATCAGCGGAAATAATAAGGTAGCTCATTAAGTTGACTCATCGGACTTAAGACGCCTCAAGCGTTTGAACCCAATTATTTTTTTAATCAATCTTATAAGATAAGAGCACTTATTATAAGTCTGAGAAGTATAACCATGATCAAACAAAAAAAGAAGAAATTTTAGACTGTAAGTAAGTAAGTAAATGCTTTATTGTACAAATGTAAAGAAACAGTGACAAATCACAAAAAAAGACATTCAAAATATGCATAAATTCATTCATTGGTGTGCTAAGGGGGAGGCCTTTGTTCAACAGTGGACGTCTTCAGGTTGACGATGATGATGATTGAAAGGTATCGTTTTTTGAAAACATGAAAATAACACTGCACCCAAAAGAATCTGCTATTATTTTTAAATTAGATTTAGAAACTTTGGATCCTTGTGAATTTTAAGTTAACACTATTGCTTAATACTTATTTCCTGTCAATCGTTCAAAGGTTAACTTTTTTTATGTTAGAGAGATCAGACAAACGAACTAGTGGGTCACCTGATGTTAAATGATCACCACTGTTCAAAGACACCCGCAGCGCTTTACGCGATGCCAGTGCGTTGTCGGCCCTAACTGGAACTACGGAACGGGTTAACTGGAAGAGATCCCTTTCAGGGATAAGTTCGTCTTTGTGCATATGTGTTGTCCTGTATTCGTCTTTTTCTTGTGTTTTATGTACAATAATGAATTATACATATATACATACATACTATAGTTTATTGTTAACAAAAGTGCTTACCTTGTTGATGCAAACGGAGATAACTCTTGAATGATGCCTTCACCAACAAACGAAGCGTTTTTATACTTCACGTTTGAGATGAAGCTCCATAATTGATGGCTTGATTGATATTTGATGAACAGAATAATGGAAAAATAAGTAATGAAAACATAATGAAACAGGTCTTGGAGCGCAAGTAACGAGCAAACAACCTGTCGCTAGGTATAATTAGTTCTACACAAAAGATCCACGAAAGATCGAAGTGTATCCGTAAGGACCTCTAGACTAGGTATAATTAGTACCGGATCATACTTCATCATCATCACCCGTGTGACGTCCACTGTTGGGCATAGGCCTCCATAGACCTCCAGTTGCCTCGGATGGAAGCGGCTTGCGTCCACCGCGAACCCGCGACTCTAACCAGTAGGCTTATTACCTAACTCGCTCGCAATCGCCATCGTGTTCATTTTCACAGTTCTTGTATGAATGTGACAGCTGATTCCAACGTCAATTGTCAGCCCATACATGAACTGTCAAAATGAACACGATGGCGATTGCGAGCGAGCTAGGTAAGCCTACAGGTCATCCGTCCATCTCGTTGGTGGACGTCCTACGCGCTTGCCGATCCGTGGTCTCTCGAGAACCTTTCAGGCTCAACGACCATCATACTAGGGTCTGAGGTCACCCATTGTAGAGCAGCCTCTGCATGAGCACGCCAAGTAATGTCTCGTGCAATTCGCTTCCAGCCGCCTCTCGCTGTCTTCACGATTTCTTCAAGTCAATTTTACCTTAGCCAACTAACTCAGATCACGTCTATATCCTTTACGTCTTTCTTGCTTCGTCGTTGGCTTAGAGGGTTGATTTTTTTACAGTTCCAATGGCCTATAGTTCCCACGCGGGCCCAGTGCGGATTGGGACCTTTCACACTCCAATTGCTTCGCAAATGTGTACAGGTTTCCTCACAAATTTCAAATGTAATCGCACATAAATTCCGAAAACTCAGAGGTGCGAGCCTGGGCTCGAACCCACGAGCCTCTGTTTGAGAGGCCACAGGTCAAACCACTAGGCGACCACGGCAGGCCTAAGTATATGGTATTCATTTATAACTCTACGTGTTCCTGAGAAAAAGGGTTTTGACAGACCGACGGACAGTCAATATAAGTTTCTAAATCTCACTGAAAATTAGAACACATAGAAAAATCCGAAAAGTAAAGCTATAGCTGGGAATCGAACCCGGTTCCTCGTCATTCCGTGACGCGTGCTATACCCCTACACCACCCATAGCAGGTGGGTAGTCTTCGATTTTTTCTACCTGTTACTAGCTGTCACGTGACCTTGTTACTATGCGAATTGATGTCGCTAAGCGTCATCTGTTTGAATTATGTATCTGTACGACACAATTACAAACTGCCGTGGAACATCTACTGCTCACCAGGGACGAGAGAAGGCGCTGTATTTCAAATGATAGGTACTATCAAATGAATCAAGAATTTTTATTCCTTGATTTTTATGTTTACTTTTACGGTTTTACCGTTAGAAATTAAATTACACTCAATATAAGGGTTATATTTGTTTCCTTTTGAACCCTAATAGTAAATAATTGATTGAATCAGGCATTACTTTGCGGAGATCCGGTCACCATTATTAGTTATTTGATTTTCTGATGTTTCCTTGTGTTTATAACAAGTTTGTAACTAACTTTCACTTTTCTTATGTAAGTAGAAACTACAAATGTAAAAAAAACATTTTGAAAACAACCTTTTTTTGCTGACTCATTGTCTCCGTCTTACATAATATATTATCTGGTACCAATTTCAAGTCAACCGGACCATCCATTGAAGAGTACCTTCCTACGGTGACGATCCTGGCTGGGTCACCAGGAGCCTTACCATGACGTCTTAATGCGATTCAATTCCGATTCAGTTAAGGTTCGCTCGCTGTCAGATCTGAACGGAGTCAGAATTGAATCACATTAAAACGTTATAAGGCCTAAGAACTCTATTACCAGATTATTGCATTGTCATCCAAATCATGTACGCAAAATGTCAGCTGAATCGGTTGAAGATATCTGCTTCAAAATCGAGTAGCAAGATTCCACCCGGACAAACATGGATACATTAATTGTAAGTTAAATTAAAGTTAAAGTTAAAGCTTCTAAAAATAAAATACCTAGTTGTGCAGTTTGAAAATAAAATCATTTTTTGTCTAACTTTGTAGTAAACTACAAGCCCATGGACAAAAAAAACATGTGAAATGAACCAGCGTGAATGAAGCTTAGAGGGCTGTTACTATATCATAAAATAACTCTGAGCGCTATGCCGTCATTTCTGAGCGGTACAGATTTTTTTCTCATACATTGAAAAAAAAAATTGCACTAACTACCGGCACCACCACTTTAAAGCGGCACTAGGTTTTTCGGCATTTATTTTTAATCATCTATAAGCTATAAAAACGCCGTAAATTAATAATTAGTCGTAATTCCTCACTTGTACCTGATAAATTCCATAAATGTACCGCTCAGAAAAGACGTCATAGCGCTCAGTTATTTTATGATATAGTAACAGCCTTCTAATAAGCTCCATTCACGCTGGTTCATTTCACATGTTTTTTTTTCATGAGCTTGTAGGTAGGTACATTGAAAAAAATTGGGTGAATGCAAGTACAATCGACAAAAAGTACAGTCAGTCCAAATTTTTGTATTATTTCAAACCATCAAGGAAAACGAAATAATTCATGTCAACAATGTTTATTAAATTCAGTTGACATTTCCTTAGTAACTCAAGAGACCTCCAAGCCCCAAACTATATTTGGGACGACTCAAGTAACTTCAGTGACCTATAAACTATAAACTTGATATTTGATTAGAGAATTGGCTCTGATATACCTCTGATCTTTGTTTCTCAGTCGTGTAGTTATGTTGGTAACCACCGTCTAGACAAGTGACATACGCTCCGAAGCGTATCGATGTCGACATACGTGTTGCGACCCTAGCGCCACCTAGTCATCGACTGCATAAACTACTACGACGCACGAGTAGCTAGCGTCAATGCCGCCAATACCACAATGTTCCACATCGCGCCAACGAAGTTTCTCGACGCGGATGCATAAATTTAACTTCCAACTCTCTAATAATAATGGGGCAGCACCCTAGGTTAGGTTTTTGTAATGTTTTTGTATTGTGTATTAATATTGTTTTATTACCTTTTATATGAATATTGTAAGAACCCAATTTAAGATAGAAATAAATGTATAATAATAATAATCATCACCGTATCGCTAGGTGGTTGGGTCAAGGGTCAGATACAGAAGGCGGTACTCCTGGACACGGCTCGGATAGTCAGGAGGTTCCTCTCTGTCGCCCTGACCACCGGTAGCTTAGGCCTCGCCTCGCTGCCGATGGCACCCTAGGTTAGGTTTTTATAATGTTTTTATATTTTGTATTACTATTGATTTATTACTTTTTATATCAACATTGTAAGAACCTAACTTAAAATAAAATAAATATACAGAATAATAATCACCTTAACAGGCTCTCGCTAGGTGATTGGGTCAAGGGCCAGATACAGAAGGCGGTACTCCTGGACACGGCTCGGATAGGCAGGAGGTTTCTCTCTCTGTCGCCCTGACCATCTTGCCATCTTAGGCTCTGTCTGTGATTTGTGTATATGTGTATGTATGTTTTTGAGTTATAGAGGGGTTAGAAGTGGCTCAAAACGGTTCGTGTAATACATGGTGCTGCTCGCCAGTTTTATTACCTTGAACTTTGGAAAATTGCGTAATTCCTGCGGGATAGCGATAAACGAATTCTATGCAGAGGTAATTATGGGCAACATCTAGTAGCTGCATAATTCCCGGTATCAAAACAACAAAACATCAAATCAATTCATATATTTTCATTTTTCACTTTGATTCCGGGTAGAAGCCCTTGTCGTCATAGAACTTCTCGGGTTGGTAGACGCGGTAGGCCCTCGGTACAGGGAGGTAGAAGCCCTTGCCCGCAGGCCCCTGGCTGTAGACGAAGGGGCCTCCGATGTCCACAGGGTAGGAGCCGTAGGCGGCTCTCCATTCAGCCTCCATGGGCACGGCGAAAACGCAGGCCAGAGCAAGAGCGAATACAATGAGGAACTTCATCTGGAAATTGAACATATGTACATATAAATCACGTCTTTATCCCTTACGGGGTAAACACTAAACAGAGCTAAGGTAACAAGTCCTAAAGGCCACGTTTGGCAGGGTACGTATTAAAATACATAAAGTTTAAAATGTATAATGGGTTAAAATACATAATGGTTTATAATATATAAAGCGATTTTCTCAGAAAGTTACAAATTAACAGGATTGTTATAAAACAAACCTAACCTAACCTAAACCAATCTATAGATCACGATATCAAAAAAGTTCATTTAGCTAATAGTTTTACAGAAAATTGCGTTATATATTTTGAACCATTGTTTATTTTAACCCATTATACATTTTAAAATTTATGTATTCTGATCCGCTCCCCGTTTGGCATGATCGTGGGCGTGTGGAAAGTGGAATCAAAATAGTGATGGATTGCTAGCCGCATGATTCCTATGATTTTCGCCCATTCTTCATCATATTAGTATTATTATTATTGATGTTAACAAATGTGTTAAAATTAATTTCATTAAAAAAAGGATGTGAGTAAGTGTGTATGTTTGTTCCTTCTTTACGCTGAAACGACTGGACGGATTTGGATTAAATTTGAAACTGAGATAGCTGGTTACCCCAGATTAAAACATAAGCTATTTTTTGTCCCGGAATATCGCATGGTACCCGCTAATTCTACGCGGACGAAGTCGCGGCCCGAAGCTAGTCATCAATATTTCAAAAAACACACACACACAAATCATATCACACTAAATATCAACTGTAAGTTTCGTCAAACAATTGTCAACCAGCAATCCGTCTAGAAACTAAACTAACGAACTTCTAAACTTTTAATTATACGTTTTAAATCACGTCTTTATCCCTTACGGGGTAGACAGAGCCTAAGATGACAAGACTTAAAGACCACGTTTAGCATGATTGTGGGCGTATGGATGGAAAGGGGAATCAAAACAGTGATGGATTGCTAGCCACATCGCCTATATAACATGATCCCTAAGATTTTCACCCAATCTCTCGATAGGCATAGCTCGATGGGCTCGATGGACTTTTAATCATAATTTTATTTTATTATATTAATGAAACAAAGCATTTATCATGTTGATCTAGGTAAGCTGAATCTACCTGTGAAATCACCATGTAAATAAATTCTGTAGTTTCCAGGATTAGAGTGATCAAACAGAGAGATAATAAACAAAAAAAAAAAAAAATTAAGTTTGTCCACATTTTAACTATCCACCAGATTAGTTTCATTGAAAAATCTTAGACACAAATAACATAGAAGCGGAATCGCTACCTACCTTGGCAAGTTGTCTCTTCTATATCCAGTAAAGGTGTACATCTCCTCTCATGCATTTCGTATTTATATTAAGCTATGAAATAGTATACTAATCGATGCGGTGTTCTGATGATCCATCTAGTAATTAAATTTAGAAATGTAATTACTGCATTTCTATTTTTACAACATATCCGTTTTAAGAATAATGCAAAGTGAAATTAGAAAGAAAATTGGTCGTCGCGTGGCTGCTCAAAATAGTCGACTGGTTTATACAATATTATATTATACATATTTACACAAATCACTGTAATATATCTCTTACGGGGTAGACAGAGCCTAAGGTAACAAGACCTGAAGGCCACGTTTAGCAAGATTATGGGCGTATAGATGGAAAATGGAATCAAAATAATGATGATTTGCTAGCCGCATCGCCTATAACATGACTCCTATATGATTTTCGCCCATTCCCTCGATGGGCTTTTACTATCTGCGCGGGAAGAGAAGCAATTGGTACATTGTATGTTATAAAAAGTGTCCTATGTGTTATTCCAGGCTATCTATGTTCCAATATATGTGTGCGGGTGGTAGGGCCTTGTGCAAGATCCGTCCGGATCGCTACCACCATCTTACTCGCTAATCCTGCCGCTAAGTAGCAGTGCTTGCACTGCTGTGTTCCGGTGTGGAGAGTAAGACAGCCGGGGAAATTACGGGCACAAGAGGCATTGCATCTTAGTCCTCTAGGTTGGCAACGCATCTGCAATCCCTCCGGGGTTGCGGGTGTCTATGGGCCGTGGTGATCACTTACCATCAGATGACCCACTTGCTCGTTTGCCTTCCTATTCATATAAAAAAAAAAAACCATACAGATCTCTCCAGCCGTTCTGGCGTGAAAGAATAACAATCATTCATACATGTTCTATTA
This sequence comes from Pandemis corylana, assembly GCA_949127965.1. Lineage (NCBI taxonomy): Eukaryota > Metazoa > Arthropoda > Insecta > Lepidoptera > Tortricidae > Pandemis > Pandemis corylana. The sequence goes on from OX421860.1 coordinate 1,678,863, forward strand.
GTAGGATGTAATTCTTTTGAAAAAGGTTCTCCAGGGTTTTGCAAATTCAGTTGGTATCTACGAGTATTTATAGACCGACCGCTTAAATGAGTCCTCGCCAGCGTGGCACAGGGGCGCGGGGTGGGACGACAAAGGGGACCGAGAGAGGTGCGGGCGGCTAGTGCGCCTGCCGCCCGCACCACACTCTGTCCAACCAACGTCGGATACATACGTCGTATCCTACTAATATTATAAACGCGAAATTTTGTAAGTATGGACGTATGGGTGGATGTTTGTTACTCTTTCACGCCAGAACGGCTGGACAAATCTGGATGAAATTTGGAACATAGATAGATTATAGTCTAGAATAACACAAAGGCTACTTTTATCACTTACTTTTACTTTTTTTTTATTATTATGCTGAGATGGAACCATTTCCTGATGTACTAGGTATGTACTCATTTTTTTTACTTCTTTTTGTTATTGTAACCCAGTCACTATATATTACGAATAAATGTTTTCTTTCTTTCTTTCTTTCTTTTTATCCCGGAAAATTGGGCTATTCCTGCGGGATAGCGACAAACGAATTCTATGCAGACGAAGTTGCGGGCAACAGCTAGTTCTTTTAATAAACAAACATTCGTGATTTTAAAGTACCACACGCTAAGTTAATACTCGATGGTACAAGAAAAGTTAGATTACTTTTGGCAAACTTTTTAAATAAAGTCACGACATATTGTGTGTCAATTTCACAACGGGCCCATTGCCTAAAGCGCGGGTATACCTATAAAGTCGCATTCAGCTGATTCTTCATCTCTTTCTTCCTTCATCCTTTACAAATACCTACTATTCACTAGTCCAGCATGGAAGAAAAAGTTATATATTCTATATTAATTTAGTTACGTACCTATAAGCATGCAGGCCTGGAAAGAAAAAACACAGAATGTACTACCAGTTGCTTCTCTACCCGCGCAGATGGTAAAAGCCCATCGAGGGACTGGGCGAAAATCTTAGGGATCATGTTATATAGGCGATGTGGCTAGCGACCCATCACGTTTTGATTCTCCTTTCCATCCATACGCCCACAATCATGCTAAACGTGGTCTTTAGCTTGTTACCTTAGGCTCTGTCTACCCCGTAAGGGTTAAATACGTGATTTATGTATGTAGGTATGTATGTATGTACGTATAAGTTACTAGTTTATAAAGTATACTTATCTTCGCACAGACGGTTCTGGCAGAAAATCAGTGCTGCAGGTGTCTAACCCCCAGCATAATGCTGAGTCAGCGACCGCTTCGCTTTTACGAAGACCCACTCGTTAAATAAATGTGATGATCTATTTTCATTTCCGTTTGTGTTCTATATTTCTGTCTTTTAAAACAAAATAAATTGTCTTCTTTGTTCATGTCTATTAGGTTGGTTACTCTATGGCTGTAAAGTACTACCGATTTTTCAGCTTTTAAATGTTAAAGATACGAGTAATAAACTTTAGAACCAATTGATTTGATTGATCTCCTTACATGCACTTGCTAATGGTAAAGTGTAGCCACACACACACACACACACACACACACTTGCTAATTATTCTTGTGTTTTGAGTACTTCACTTGGCACTCGCGATACAGAGCCAGAGTGTAGTGCGAAGGCCGCTGTTTCCTTACCGCATAAAATGTCATCTACGTATCTCTATGTAACAGTGTGTCCCTTGTAAATTATTATGCACTTTATAACTTCTGTGGTGAAGTTAAGTTATTCTCATTCTAATTAACGATCATAGTAGATAATTTTATACGAAATAAGTATTACGAGTACTGGGGCCGGTTCACTATCTTGTGGAAACAGATGATGGTGAGACCTGCAAGCGACACGTCGACCAGATGTTGCAGACGTTAATAAGAGCGCAGAACTAGCAGAAGTCTTCAGGATTTTAGGGCGGAGACCTGTTATATATTTGTCTATGGAAAATTGTCTAGTTTGACTTTGACGGATTATTTCTTTACTCCAATAAATGGATGAAATCTAAAGTCATGTTTTAATGAATATTTACATAAGGTAAACCAAAACCTTTATTCCCTTTGTAGCAACGTATGATTGCAAACAAATCCACTGAGCATTCCCAGGGAACCGTGTAATGGTTCTTTGTTTTGCCAATGTCTATGTGCTGGCTGCACACGACGTTAGGGTGCGGCTCCACTGAGGCGGAGACGAGCGGAGCGGAGAGGAGACGTGTGGGGATCGACCAATCATATTACACGAAATCCACATCGCGTCTCCGCTCTGTAATATGATTGGTCGATCCCCTCACGTCTCCTCTCCGCTCCGCTCGTCTTCGCCTCAGTGGAGCCGCAGCCTGGTCCATACACTCCGGGACTGGCTTTTACCCGGGATTTGATTTTCAAAGTTAGTTCCGCACCTTTCCACTCGCAATAGAGTCATTAGGTAATTTGAGGGTAAGAAGGATGGTATGATATTAATTTAGAAAACTGCATTTCGGAAAACTCGTCCTTGGGGTTTACCGTGACGTCTTAATGCGATTCAATTCCGACTCAGTTCAGGATTTAGCTGTCATTTTTAGTTTGAATCTTTTTTTTTATATATATATTAAAACCGACCGAGTGATCACCGCCGCCCATGGAAAACTACAGCACCAATGGGACTGCTAGCGCGTTGTCGGCCTTGCAAGAAATGGTACACTCGCCTCTTAAAGGTACTCATATCGTAGCCAGTTGGAAAAACCCCAGCCGTCAGCCCATTCCAAATTTTGCACGTACGGGGCAAGAAAGACCGCTTAAATCGCACGGTGTTGGAGCACCAACTATCGAGGTGATGTGGGTGGAAACTACTTTTGCGTCGAGTAGTACGGTGATGGAACTTGGCAGCTGGGATAAGGTTAAAAAGTTCAACGGAGCACTCCCCATTATAAATCCTGTAGAACACGCAAAGAGAACTTACGTCTCTGCGAAGAGGAAGAAGGAATAGCGAGCGAACCTAAGCTGAATCGCATTATGACGTCATTGGTGGCTTGCGAGTGGACATCAGTATTCGATATTATTCTGAATGAAAGATGAGCGTTTTCCAAAATTAAAAAAAAATCCACATGAACGTTTTTCCGGAATTTAACTATTTTGGGTTTTTCTTACTCAGAATCGTTTACCCTATCGATCCTTATAAAAGAAAAAATGTGTCCAGAAATTTCCATTCCAGTTCGTCACTTTTTTTAAATAATAAATAGGTATGTATCGTAAATAGGGATGGAACGTGACGAACAGGAAAATAAATTTTAAACACACTTTTTCTTCTATGAGAATCGATAGGACAAATGATTCTGAGCAAGAAAAAGCCAAAATACCTAATAAGCCTTGAATTTTTTGTGGAAAACGCTCAGATGCGTTTAACTCTTAAGCCATGGATACACTAGGGGACAAATGTCCTGCAACACGTGTCACCAGCGACGTCGGATGAAGTGGTACAACGTTGCTGGACCACTCTCCACATGAACATACACACACACACACAAAAGTTCTTAAAGCTGTTTTTTCTTTTTGTGTTTCGCTCCTATTTTAATTTTTATTATTTTAATTTTTATTTTTAGTTTCAAATTACCTTAACTTCTAACTGACGTCTACTAACCACTGTAAGCTAATTTGTCTTGTATAGTGCACTCCAAGGTCCCAAGATGCAGGCTCTGCCTAGCTCGGGGTCTGCCAGATAATCGTTTTTGTATACTGCTGATGTATTTTTTACGAAATAAATTTATTCTTATTCTTATGTCTGGCAACATCTCGCGCCACGTTTATCGCGTACATTACATAAGTCGCGCGATGTCGCTAGATATGTCAGGCGAAATCGGCCGGCTTCGCTCAACATGTCGTATGACATTTGTCCCCTAGTGTATCTGTGGCTTTATACGTGCATTTGCTTTTGCCACACACAGAAAACACATGGGCAAAAGTCTTAGGAATCATGTTATGGGCGATGCGGCTAGCAGCCCATCACTATTTTGATTTCCCTTTCCATCTATACGGGCTTAGTCATGCTAAACGTGGCTTTGAGGTTGCCTTGGGCTCTGCCTACCCCGTAAGGGATAAAGACGTGATATATGTATGTATGTATGTGTACAGAAAACGCATGACTTTTCTTATTGTGTCTCAAAGTTCTTCTGAGATATCCAGATTGTTGGTTTAATTTGATTTAAATAGCTTTCTAGCGCGTCAGGGGTATAACTTTTGAAAAAATTAATTGAAAAATCTTTGTAGGAATGTTCAGTTCAAAGTAACCGAACCATCTGCTGCATATTCTGGCTGAATTTTGCGACACCTTTTATATGAGATTTGTAGCTTTGCGTGAAGAAGGTAAAACAGTGACGTATAAATAAAAACGTTTTTGCAATTCAATGTCCTTTATTTCGTATCCATGTCAATCGCTGTAATGTCTTCAAAATTACTTCTTGTAGTCAGGGTAGAATCCGAAAGCCTCGTTGAAGTTCTCCGGGTCGTATGACACCCTGTAGCCTTCTGGGAGGGAGTACGCCTTAGAAGCCAGACGGTAGTACATGGGGGCGTCATATTTCAAGAGGGACTCGTCATATTTCAGGAGGGGGGCGTCATACTTCAAGATGGACTCGTCATATTTCAGGACGGGGGCGTCATACTTCAAGATGGACTCGTCATATTTCAGGAGGGGGGCGTCATACTTCAAGATAGACTCGTCATATTTCAGGAGAGGGGCATCATATTTCACTAGAGAGCCGTCGGATTTCACGAGGTATTTCGGGAGAGGGGCGTCATATTTAATGAAGGGCCTGTCATATTTGATGATGGGGGCGTCGTACTTCAGCTGGACGACGTGGCCAGTGGGGTAGTTGCCGTACTCGGCTCTCCATTCGTTGATGGCGGGTTCGGGTTCAGCGACCACACAGGCGGCGACCAGGAAGAATAAGATCAGGAATTTCATCTGAAAATTGGTAATTTCGGTAAATTGGAAATTGCGGATAACAAGCCGTGGATATTGCTTTAAGTGAAAATCTTCAGGAGGTGAGGTACTGTTACAGGCTACTGTTTACTTATAATATGGATACAACAAAGCACTCCAAAAGGTCTAATAAGTACACTCCTAAGAGGATAGAATAGAATAGAGGAGTCACAAAAGTTTTAAATTAATAATTAATTGTCCTGTTCTCAGCGAAATATAATTTTTGAAACTTACCATGACGTCTTTTCTTTTTGAGATCTTTGGTGAATATGATTTTGTTTTTTAGAAGTAGCTTTTTATATGTTTGTTGAAAAACAAAGATCGATTGTTAAGCGCGAAAATCTAATTCGTTATTAATTGTGAAATATTAATTCATCGTTATCTTAATAGCTATTGATGAAGATGTCGGCAAACTAAGATTTTTTATTCAAATGAACAAAACTTGATAATTGATTACTTCGAATATACTAGAGACAAAGTTGGAAGAGAAATTGTCTAAGAGCTAGATTTTGTTTGTGATAAAAGTTGAAATTTATGTCGAGTTTCAGACTTTTCTTAGTCTTTCTCGTAAGTTATTCTCTTAAAATTTGTACCTTAGTCCGTATCTCAAACCAAAGTTATGAAAAATTATAAGTCTCGAGCCAAAGTCTTGGGTCCCGACTTTAGAAAGCACTAGCGGTTGCCCGCGGCTTCGCTCCCGTTTTTTTTCTTCTAAATTTCAATATTTTCTCACCGTCTAAACCTTCCCTGGGCTTCCACGAATATTTCAAGACTAAAATTAGACAAATCGGTTCGTGCGTTCTGGAGTTATAGCGTCAGGAAGGAAAACCCGACTTATTTTTATATAGTAGAAGATAATACTCCAAAATGACATTGGAAAGTGGTTAAAGTGTGTTTAAATTTCAAAGTCGCCCTTCGGCCCATGTTACTCCTCGACATTGTCATGACAAGTTACGATTCGAGAAGCAATGAGCGGTCATGAACCCAATCGGCGTCAACTCTTGTCAAATTAGTAATGTAAACCGAATTACAGTGCAATACAAATACTCTTTATTAACCACAAATCAGTACAAAACAATACAGAAACAAAGAACAAGGTAGACGATAATCGGTCTTATCGCTTAAGAGCTTTACTCTTTTCGTATTAAATAGCAAAGACTGGCAATAAGAGAGGAGCGGGACTTCCTGACACAAGTATTATGCTTACTAGGAGGTTCCAACCTTGATACTTCTACGTGTAAACCTAAAAAAGCATTTTTTTTTATTTCATAGCGATTTTTACCAGACAACCAATAAGAGAAAGAAATAAGTCGGAGACAGTTTATATAGGTGGTGGAAACAAATATACAGAAGAAACGCAAGGATAATGAAAACAATACTATAACGTAAATATAACATAGCTCAATAAATTAAATTAAATACATACACACACATACCTACGGACAGTACATTATTGTAAAATACTTAAGATGCTCACTTGTCATCGACAGTGTAATTTTTCTGTACTACTTACACAAGTGTAATTTTTCTGTACTAGATTATTTATAAAAAATATATAAATCTCTAAAAAAACTTACAAGTGAATGGTGGCTGCTGAAATGTATTCAAAACTGTCAAAAGTAACGACAGTTTTCAATTGTAACAGATTTGTTAATAGCGTATTTTTTTATTCAACAGTGTAATTTTCAAATTGCTCTATATTCCATAAAAGAAATCTTATAATTCTCAAGTCGGCTTATTTGATTCGATTTTACTGTAGTAAGATTACTGTAGTAAGATACACAGAAATTCTAACGAATTCATCAATAGCTTTAGATTCTATTATGTTATCGTTAAGGCGCATTTTTAACACTAGAAGAAAAAGGCTCTGTTTAACCCGTAAGAGATAAAGACAAGATTTATGTATGACTAGCGACCCGTCCCGGCTTCGCACGGTATATAGTGCAAATACAGTATAAACCTTTCAACATGAAACTACCGTGAGACTTAATCATTATTACACATAAACGGATAACTCACGTATAAAAACATCACTCGACTTTTTATACGTGAGTTATCCGTTTATGTGTAATAATGAGTATAAACCTTCCTCTTGAATCACTCTATCTATTAAAAAAACCGCATCAAAATCCGTTGCGTAGTTTTAAAGATTTAAGCATACATAGGGACAAAGGGACAGAGAAAGCGACTTTATTTTATATTATGTATGATGACTTACTCTGGGGTATAGTATGACTTCGTGTACCGAGTGTTAATTCCCTTCAGTCAATTAACTCAAATTTGCTATTATATTAATTGATATTATAATTATGAAGGAATAAGGAGGAAGGCAATATTGGCACGCTACCTTTCTTTCCAATATGAACAGATAAAGGGAATAAATTGCGTGTGTAATTAATTTTATGACGCTTTGACGTGCTTTTAAATGATATTTATTGCTATTACACATAAACGGATAACTCACGTATAAAAAGTCGAGTGATGCTCGACATGTTTCGGACTATTCCGTAGTCCTTCTTCCTGGAGCGCTCGCCCCGGCGGCAGCGAAACGAACACTGCGCGCCAGCGCTCTGTTCGCGCGGCTGCTCGACGCAACTGACAGCGGCGCACAACTACCCTCGTTTTCATCGTCATTTTTATTACTGTCAAATGTAGGGCAGCACACAACACTGATCACGTCACTCCGTAAAGGTTCGCTCACACTCACCGTTTGGTCAATATTTAAAACAGTTTTCCAACTCGGGGGCACCGACCATCCACTATCCCGGTTGAAATTGGGATACCGACTTATACGTGACTTACTTTTTATACGTGAGTTATCCGTTTATGTGTAATAATGATTAAGTCTCACGGTAGTTTCATGTTGAAAGATATTTATTGCGTTTGAAATTTGCCTGAAATTCGGAATCTATCCACAACATACACATACACAAATCACGTCTTTATCTTACGAGGTAGACAGAGTCTAAGGTGACAAGGCCTACAGGCTACGAATAGCAAGATCGCGGGCATGCGCCCACAGAGATGGAAAATGGAATCAAAATAGTGATGGGTAGCTAGCCGCATCGCGTATGACATGATTCCTATGATTTTCGCCCATTCCCTCGATGGGCTTTTACCATCTGCGCGGGAAGAGAAGCTACTGGTACATTCTATGTTTTTTCTTTACTACCAGACCTGCACGGAAGAATATCAACTAGTATAGAGCAAATTACAATAAACGCCTACAATCATGCTAAATGTGTCCTTTAGCTCTTGTTACTTTAGGCTCTGTCTACCCCGTAAGGGATAAAGATGTGTGTCGCAAACACTAGCGACCTTTTTTATAATTTGTTTTTAATTTTAGAATTGTATTTTTTCAATATTTTTATTATTGTATTTGACAGCAGGATTAAAAGTGAGTTTAAAGAACAAACATTGTTTTCCTTACAATGTGACTTATATGTATGTACTAGCTGTTGCCCGCAACTTCGTCTGCATAGAATTCGTTTATCGCTATCCCTCAGGAATTACGCAATTTTCCAGGATAAAAAGTAGCCTGTGTTATTCCAGGCTATAATCTATCTATGTTCCAAATTTCATCCAGATCTGTCCAGCCTTTCTGGCGTGAAAGAGTAACAAACATCCAAACATACTCACAAACTTTCACATTTATAATATTAGTAGGATGTATGTATGTATAGAGCAAATTGGTTTCTTTCTTTAAATTTGCTCTACTAGTTTGAACGATAGACAAAATTTAGGAAAACAGTTCGGTTTGCTATACAATTCGAAAGCTAGCTTTTCTTTCCTATTTGCAATAACCTCATGAGACCTGACTTATGATAACACGCGTAATGCTTGAGACCGAGACGCTTACCCCCTTATTCATTAACGGTCTAGGCTCCTGCTAACTTAGCAATCGTTCGTCCTTATCTGTAAAAGGTAGATGTCAAAGTGGCAGATAAGGACAAACGATTGCTAAGTTAGCAGAAGCCTACAGAACGTTTATGAATAAGGGGGTTAGACCCAAGATTGTGATTTTAGTCGTTTTTAATTGAAGCATATTTAAAATACCAAAAAGAGTGGTGTAAAATGAGTTTGATGTCGATGTCTCTCTCTCTTTCTCTCCCCCCCCCCCTCTCCCTCTCTCCCTCTCTCTCTCTATTTCTGTCTGTGTGCATTAGTGTCGTCTGCAGTTCTTTTCCAAAATGATGTAAGGCATTTTTGACATAAAATTGCTTTTTTTTTATTAATGCATGTCTTTAATTTTTTTATTTAATGTTATTTCATCGAAAATGAAAATGAAAATTTGATTTTTGCAAATTGGCCGCCGAGGGCTCTTTTACATGTCTTTTTGAACCTACCAGCGCATTCGGAAAGACCATCATTGCCAAGAAGAATGCGCTGCAAGAAACTTAGCAGAAAGACATTTTTTCAAAATAAAATACAGTAAGAATACTTAAATTCTACTTGAATTAAATACATTTACAAAAGGGATGTATAAGGTCCCCGAGCAGAGAGAGAGAGAGTAGAGAATCTCTACTATAGATTGATATCATTTAAGGCTCGGGGACCTTATACATCCCTTTTATAAATGTATTTAATTCAAGTAGAATTTAAGTATTCTTACTACTTTACTATTTAAGTATTTAATTCAAGTAGAATTTAAGTATTCTTACTCGAGATTTGGAAAGAAACATCATTAATTAAAAACTGAATATGTGACAAGGTTCCACGTACCCCGACGAAAACACACCTACACTAAAGACTTTGGCGAAGGGAGCCATCGTAGCTTCAGCAGGCGTTTCGACAGAGGCACTGTACTGTCTGATGTATAAACTATCTACTAGTCAAAACAACAATAAAAAAATTAAGTTCAGTGGAGGTGTAAAACGCCTCCACCGTCAAATAAATTAACTGGAGATGTCTCCAATGTCGAAGAGAAAAAAAAACAACATTATGAAATATGAAATATTCAACAATTTGTACTCCATGCTGCAAATTCGGCAGTTATTCTGGCTCTTAGTTTATACTTTTGAAAGTACGCGAGGACTTAGGAGGATAAATAGCAAATGCTTAGCTTCAAGTATGAAATTCGTCTAGAGATTCACTCCCCTTAGCTAGGCAGTTTACAACGGGTACAAGCACCACCCGTGAACGTTGAGCCACTTGGCACTTGTATTAATTTAGCCGTGTAATGGTAAAAAGTCAGCGCTACTTTAGGCAGTTTTGGCACTCCCCTTAGCTCGTCAGCTTATAAATGGTACAGGCACCACCCGGGAATGTTGAGCCACTTGCCACTTGTCCTAATTTAGCCGTGTAATAGCGCTACTTTAGGCAGTTTTCGTCACTCTCCTTAGCTCGGCAGTTTATAACGGGCACAGAAACCACCCGGGAATGTTGAGCCACTTGCCACTTGTCTTAATTTAGCCGTGCAATGGTAAGTTTTCGGCACTTTTGCTGGTTGTCAGTGTAGTTGTTTATTATTTTTTTGAATTTTCTATGTCTGTGTCGAATTTCTGTCAACAAATCTGTTACTTCTTCTTCGTTTAGGGCAAATTGTGCGTGCTTGAGGCTCGTGACTTTTAATTAATTTAATTATTAGGCGAAATTAAGATGAGTGGCAATAAACTCAACATTCCCGGGTGGTGACTGTCACTTGCATTTTATATCCTGTAGAAAATATGTTAAATAAGTCTAAATTTTTATTATATTCAACTAGGAGTTTAAGTCATATTACCTATGCAAGAAAACAAACAACTATTCTTAATTACAAATTAATTGAATTTGTTTGTTTCTACAGATTCATCTTCACTAATTGCAGATAATGTAATCTTTATTATGACATCGATTACATAAACTAAAAATAACTGTTATGTAATAAAAAATATCGGAAGGCGTGATTGCATTATTAAAAAACAATATCAAAGCAATTAAACTACCGGTTAATTATTAAAGCGATTCCTAAGAACATATAAATACTGTTTTGATTTCACAAAAAGTATCATTCGAACGTTTGCAATCGAATAGTAATCAAGGTATTATTTTGTTATATTTACGTCGATATTTACTTTTAATATAAATTTATATATAATACTATAAAAATAAATTAAGTGAATATTTAAATTAAAAAAATTACGAACTGTAATAATCATAGTTTAACGCAATATTTTCTGAAAACAGAAGAAAGAAAAAAGATTATACGATTGCCTCAGAACCTATAAGAATTATTTTGTATCATTATTTATAGTTACCTGAGGAGTACAATTTCATTAAGTCCTTTTTTTGTCGGCTACTTTTTCTTGACTGTACCTACGTGCATTGTCATCCATCCTACTCCATACCAAGTTGATGCCAATCACCACTAGAACCTGTCAAAATAGTGTGCAAATGAATCAGACTTACATACGAACAGTGCAATTTTAATCAAGCCTAGTTTTTTTTACCAAGCTGGCAACTCATTCTGAGTGTGAGCCTATTGCCACCAATATGCTTGTACACCTACTATTTTGTTTTTTTTTCAATATGGCCTCTTTTACTATGATTGTGTTAATTTAAAACTGCATTATACTGTTTTTGTGTGTTTTATGGTAATATTATAATTATAACTTTCTTCCACAGATGCGTCTATTCTCCATAGTCTTTGCCCTCGCCCTGGTGATGCTGGCCTCAGCTGAGGTTCACTGGGATGAGAGCGGCCAGTACCGTCTGGTGGACGAAGCCCCGGTAGCCATCAAGTATGCGCCGGCACCGATCCGCTACTACGCCCCCATGCCCCTGAACATGCGGGAGTACAGGCCCTTCGTGTACTCCTACATCCAGGAGGACAAATACTAAATGCTCAAAGACAACAAATGCTCAACACTCAAGGATGAACTAACGATTAAATGCAAGCATTGAAATAATGTTTATTATTTTCCTTTGTTTAACATATTCTTCTTATGGTGCCTCTCCAACTAGTGAAAGTTGGCAGTCAGCTCCGCATACTTCACATGGTCCCTGGCCAAGTTGAAAATCTCCGCTGCACTTGTGATTCCAGTCCATTCCCGGATATTTCGCAGCCAGGATTTCTTCCTGCGCCCAACAGCTCTTTTTTCAGCCACTTTGCCCATGGTTATGAGCTGTAAAAGCTCGTATCTTGTGTGTCTAAGCACATGTCCTAGATAAGCAATCTTTCTTCTTTTGATAGTTTGCATTTTCTTGTTTAACATGGTGTTTATAAATTGCTGAGGAATATTGTATTTGGTGGTTTGATTAATGTAATTGAATACTTTTAGTAAGATTTTTTTATCGCAATTTTCAATTCGAAATCCAATCACCCATTACTGCGTACGCTTTAAACATCAACCATTGTATGGAAATATTTTGTCAATTAGATATAACAAAATCAGAATAATATTTCAACAGGTTTCAGAATTATTCTGGATTAAATTCAAGATACAGTGTACATAGGTACCTAAATGCAGTCCAGGTTCAAGATGACACACACACACACACACACACACACACACACACACACACAATCACGTCTATATCCCTTACGGGGTAGACAGAGCCTGAGGTAACAAGACCTAAAGGCCATGTTTAGCATGATTGTAGGCGTATAGGTGGAAAGGGGAATCAAAATAGTGATGGGTTGCTAGTCGCATCGGCTATAATATGATTCCTAAGACTCGCCCATTCCCTCGATGGGCTTTTACCATCTGCGCGGGACGAGAAGCAACTGGTACATTCTATGTTTTTCCTTTGCTCCCAGACCAGCATGGAAGTAAACAAGGTTCGAGATGAAAGACTGACAAATAGAATTTCGCTCTTATATTTTGGATGCAGAAGTAGAAAATCCAATACTTCTTTTTTGTACAGCCCTCATTGTTAGTCTCAACCATTAATATACACACACGTCTTTATCCCTTACGGGGTAGACAGAGCCTAAGGTAACAAGACCTAAAGGCCACGTTTAGCAAGATTGTGCACGTATAGCTGGAAAGTGGAATCAAAATAGTGATGGGTGGCAAGCCGCATCGCCTATAACATGATTCCAATGATTATCGCCCATTTCTTCGATGAGCTGTTATCATCTGCACAGGAAGAGAAGCAACTGGTGCATTCTATGTTATTACTTTGCTCCCAGACCAACATGGAAGTCTTGACACCCTAAAGTAACCTTTAATATCTCCAAAAAATCCAATTGAACTCTAAAAACCTAAGAAGAAAAGCATTATTACATATAAACGGATAACTCACGTATAAAAAGTCGAGTGATGCCCGACATGTTTCGGACTATTTCGTAGTCCTTCTTCCTGGAGCGCTCGCCCCGGCGACAGCGAAACGAACACTGCGCACTCCGTAAAGGACGTGACGTGATCAGTGTTGTGTGCTGCCCTACATTTGACAGTAATAAAAATGACGATGAAAACGAGGGTAGTTGTGCGCCGCTGTCAGTTGCGTCGAGCAGCCGCGCGAACAGAGCGCTGGCGCGCAGTGTTCGTTTCGCTGCCGCCGGGGCGAGCGCTCCAGGAAGAAGGACTACGAAATAGTCCGAAACATGTAGAGCATCACTCGACTTTTTATACGTGAGTTATCCGTTAATGTGTAATAATGATTAAGTCTCACGGTAGTTTCATGTTGGAAGAAAAGCATTCTTCCAAATAAGTTCACTAAACATAACAGTTGACCGCAAATAAACGGACTGCGTCTCCAAAGCTCACGAAAAACCATGATAGCACCTGTTCCATTGCTCTGTTCAATGGTTCACTTCGAACTGGTTAGACGTGTGACTTCGCAATGTAATGCTATATCAAGATTCTTCTCACTTGTGCAAGCATTGTCTGTATCGTATCGAATACTAACATCGCATCCTCACATTGGATCGGATATTAAAGTGTCAAAGATGACACCTACTGGACAATGCAATCCGATATTGTCAACGTCTTTCCTTTGCTTCTCATGACAACCATTGGTGATATTTTTAGTTCCATCATTTATGCTTAGTCTTAGAACTATGCCGTTTCACTTTTGCGAATACACACAACGCTGATGATCGATTTTTCATGTCTGTGATTTTTTTGTTTTTGTAGACGATCGGATAGCCTAGTGGTTTGTGATCCTGACTATGAAGCTAGAGAATCCCGGTAGGGTCAGACAGTTGTATGATGAATACGAATGTTTGTGCCCGAGTCATGGATGTAGAATGTATTTAAGTATGTATTTCTACATTATATAAGTATGTTTATCCAGTGCCTGGTACCCATAGTACAAGCTATGCTTAGTTTGTGGCTGGGTTAATTGGTGTAATTTGTCCCACGATATTTATTATTATTTTTAAATTGGATATATTCTCTTATATTCGTGTGTCTTGTGAAAAAGGAATGAATGTCCTCTTTCTTTCTATAACTTATTGAAGTTCTTTTAATCGACTGGAAAATAGGAGGAGGTTCTATGTTCGACTGTATGTATTTTTTTATATTAGCTTGTTACAGTAATTAACGTTCTGTTACCAAGTAGTAGGTAGTATTTACATTGATTGTCGTTTAATAGGTTTTTAATCTAATTCTATTCTTTGGGTACATTATTATGTATACACCATAGACACGAAAGTTACTTTCAACGTGGCAGTTTTTTAATATGACAATTTCAAAGCGCTTTTTCGATCACAAAATAGGTCTCGATCGTTTTTGCGTTAAATATCAAATATTACGAGAAACTTTGTTGCTATTTTCATCCGACCAATTTCTAAAACAAATGATTTACGCAAACGCGTTCGGTGCGTTTTTCTTGTCAAAAACTTACACTAGAGGCTTTCATTTTTTATCTTGGGAGTTACCAATGCGTAGGTATAAGATGGAAACGAGAATAACGAGATGATGAATTTTGAACGGAATTTATGGAACAGGGAACGTTTATGCCAGATCCCGCTGAAAAAATCAATAGAGCAATTAAAAACATCCAATAACCTTCACTTTGTGCTAATTTTATTTAAGTAATTAATGTCACAGCGTCGTCTGGCGGCCGATTTCGATTTGTTGGCACAAACGAGCTCATTAAAACTAACGTCGCTTTGAGTATTGGTGATAATTATAATTTTGTAATTAAGTTACAGTCGGTCCCTATTTCACGAACTCGACAATTGTCGGCGAAATGTGACAATTCGATATGCAATGCGCATACAATATGTAGCCAACCGGCGTAGCCTGTCATCCAGTTTGTGATGTGAACAGAATTGTCACATGTTGCGACAATTGTCGCGTTGGTGGAATACGGAGCTGCTGGAGGGTTGTATTCAGCCGATTAGGCCACCTGGAGAAGGATATGTACGTACTGAAGACTTGCGCTTGAAGCAATCAGCGTTTTGAACGTTCTGGAAGTATTGTTTGGTGATCAGTTAAAGCCAACCAGCAGCTGAGGAATTTCGAGTTTATTTTTAAGAAGGCGGCTCAAAATAAAATAATGTTAAAAATGTATAATGGGTCTAAATACATAATGTTTAAAATGTATAATGGGTCAAAATACATAATGTTTAAAATGTATAATGGGTCAAAATACACGGTCGAAGACATGTAACGCAATTTTCGATGATAAGGTTATTTTTATAATAATTTTACAATCCTGATAAGTTAACATTTTCCGTGAAAATCGCATTCTAATATTTTGAACACATGAATTTTGACTCATTATACATTTTAAAATTTATATATTTTTATACACTGCTTATACACATCCAACCTATGGTACCTATAAGTAAACTGTAAGGAATACTGTACAGTGAAAGAATATGAATGGGACCTTTTCACTGCAAATGTCGTAATGTCTTACCGTACACTGCCAAAGAAATTATTGCGAAATTGCATGAGACAAGGTACCGCAGAGATACGCAATTCGGTTTCTTCGACCGTATCCTGCCGTACCTAAACAAAATCAATAGCTGTTGCATCTATTTCAATTTATTCATACGTTTCGTTACTCGGTTTTCCCGCAGCGTCGTCTTTTATTTCTGCAGCAGCGCGATAGTGAGTTAGAAAATAAAGTTATATCCCGCTTGCTATATTGGAACAAGTTCAGACTGGTTCAGTTTGTGTATTGGCTTTGAGAGGTATTAGGTTACTGCGATAACTAGTATTTCGCACCCTTCGTGGAAGAAAGACGTAAGTCCTGTTAAGCCTTAATAGAACTTACGTCTTTCTTCCACGAAGGGTGCGATTTACATAGCGTCGGAGATAGTTCTTCCTTGCCGGTCTGGGAGCAAAGAAAAAACAGTATGTACCAGTTGCTTCTCTACCCGCGCAGATGGTAATAGCTCATCGAGGGAATGGGCGAAAATCATAGGAATCATGTTATAGGCGATGAGGCTAGCACACCACTAGTTTGATTCCATTTTCCACCTACACGCCTACAATCATGCTAAACGTGTATTAGGTCTGGTTACCTTAGGCTCGGTCTACCCCGTAAGGGATAAAAACGTGATTTATGTATGTATGTATGTTTTTTTGTTTCTAAACGTTTGAAAAAAGACAAGTTTCTCTTGCTGTCACACTTACTCTTATGGGTTTAATACTTGAATCGGCCGAAAGAGGGAGACAGTAAGATAACTCCGAATGATCTAAGAGCACACGGACTGTAATAGCCTAACGGTGGTTTTTAACTCCCGCATTTAAATCGGTTGACGTGTTAAAGAGTAACTGCCACAAATACACACACACATAGACATACATACATACATACATACATACATACCGTCACGCCTCTTTCCCACAGGGGTAGGCAGAGACTACTTTATTCCACTTGCTACGATCCTGACATATTTCTTTCGCTTCATCCACAGTCATCAGTCTCTTCATACATGCTCGTCGGTTTCGGGTACTCCTGACCTTGGAACGTCCGTCTAGGCCTTCCCCTCCCAACGCAACCATTCGCACTCCCCATATAGATCTGTTTAGTTAGTCTACTTTCATCCATCCGCTCTACATGCCCAAACCAACTAAGCATATTTTTTTCTGTCCTAGTCACTATATCCTCTTTCACACACAGAGAGGTGAAACTTATAACATCCCATTGCGTAGGTGGTTTAAAATAGAGCTCTCTAAGTAATGCCTGTACACATCATCGAACTTTCTGCTCTGGCATCAAGCCATTTAATAACTGCCCTTTTACAAAAGCTCTTCGTTGGAACAGATCCCCGCAATCCATTAAAAAAAGCAAGACCATAGCGCAACACAAACAGCGGGCGTAATTTGAACAATAAACTCTCGAAATGTACAAATTTCGGAGTGCATTCCATTAGCTCGGCTCTCCCCTAAGCAAACATTTCGCAGGCCCTCAATCTTTGCCAATTTGCCCCCTGCTTCTAGTGACAAAAGTCACAGCGAATGGTTAGAAAAAAATAGCGATTTAACGTTACAGAGGGTGCACTTAGAAAGTAACTGCTTAGACATTAAGTTAGTGGTAGTTAAGAAAACATTAGAAATTAAGAAATGGCTATATAACGGTACATAACGACAAATCAGTTGATGACGAGAATATTATTATGTTGATAATAGCGACTTAATGATGATGAAATGAATAATTATAATGAAGTAGGTATTCTAAAATAGAAACGTTTCTTAGACACTTATTCTTCTTCTTATTTGTGGAGTATCAAGTCGTTATAGCGACGACAACTTTGCCAATGTCAAAGTAACAAAAATATGATAAAAAAATGCATGACAAAATGTCGGCAACGTTGTACAGTAATGGTCAAAGACCCCCTCCCCCCTTGTCGAGCTCTTAGCCAACGGGCAATGATATCCCTCAGAAACTGCCAGGAAATCATCATGCCCAGGGTGCACCGGACCAAGCACTGCTCTCCCCCCCAGACGGATTCAAAAACGCACAAGACAAGGCACACAATACTGTTAGAACAGTTCAGTTGCTCGTTGCATTCGGCAGCAAGATGTTGTACTCGATGTATTTTGGTTAAGCTTTTTATGAATACAGTCCTAAAAAGTCATGTAGCAGTTTTACTAAGACCAGGGGCTTGATTTTTGGAAGCACATGTGTAAAAATACCACTCGAAAGTGGTGAAAAATTGTGCTGAATTTTAAATACGAGTAGCTTAGAACCTTAGAAGATACTTATGGATCTCATTAATCTTTTGAACTAGTCAAAAATTTGATTAGAGCAATAGTTTTGAAGATATAAACAGATTTATACCACTTCAGATTTTTTTATATATTATGTAGTATATTTTATTTATTGTGTTCTAATTTATCATATTTATATCTTTCATGTGTATGTCTTACATTATTTAAAATTTGGACATTTAGGATTATTTTAGGTTACGGTCGGTTCTTTTACTTTTTCTGTGTGTCTACTCTGCTTAATACTTTTGTCCTGTCAATCGTTCAAAGGTTAACTGGAAGAGATCCCTTTTAGGGCAAGTTCGCCTTTGTGCATGTGTGTTGTCCTGTATTCATCTTTTTCTTGTGTTTTATGTACAATAAAGAGTTATACATACATACATACACACTTTCGAGTGGTATTTTCACACATGTGCTTTCAAAGGCTCCTGTGCCCGCTACATAATGGTCCTTCGAACCGGATTTGAACCAGTGACCTATGGATATGGCCAGCATGCACGTTAGAGAAAATGTTCAGAGTTTAAATGATTCAGTGTTGCCAGGAATGTAATCTGCGGCGGGGACCGCGCAGCGCGGACTGGGGATTATCAAGAAAATTGGGGAACGGTTTATTGTTATTAAGATACAATAATAAACACAATATTTACTACTTTCATTAAAAAATAAAGCTTTTTTTTTAAGAGCGCGTCCAAACGTACTCAACAAAAGAAATGACAAACGGAGTTTTATCGGTAAACATCCCGTCGTAGTCTTCACTTCATATTGTATTCGTGAACGTTTGTAAAGAATTTTGTGTATCAATTTGAAGATGAGCATACGTACATCACGTCTTTATCCCTTACCGGGTAGACAGAGCCTAAGGTAGCTAGATTTAAAAGCCACGTTTAGTATGTGAACGTTTAGTGTCTGTGTGGGAAAGGGGAATCAAAATAGTGATGGGTTGCTCGCCTCATCGCCTGTAACGTGACACCTATTCCTCGCGATTTTTTTCTTCATCGAGAAGCTAATTCCAAATGTAATTTCGCATATAAATTCCGAAAACTCAAAAAAATCGAACTACCTACTTGAGAGGCCACAGGTCAAACCACTAGGCATCCAGGGTTTTTAACCCGGTATAGCAGTAAATCGAGGAAATGGGTGAAAATCTTAGGAATCATGTTATAGGCGATGCGGCTAGCAATCCATCACTATGTTGATTTCCCTTTCCATCTATACGCCCACAATCATGCTAGACGTAGCGTTTAGGTCTTGTTACCTCAGGTTCTGTCTACCCCATAAGGGATAAAGACGAGATTTATGTTCATATTCAAGCTCGTTTGACTAACATAGTTGTAGCGTTTACGTTTACCCAGCGGGTTTACTAGCGCTTATTTGCATTGCAAAGTTTCTTCATTCATCATTTTTGCGCGAAATTTTGTACGTGATCGTTATGGGTGGGACAATTGTAAAGGGACCAGCGGTTTGCTATGTTTTTCGTGGTCTCTAACCCCCTCATAAACGTTCTGTAGGCTTTTGCTAACTTAGCCATCGTTTGTCCCATCTGTCACTTTGACATTTACCTTTCATAGATAAGGACAACCGATTGCTAAAGAAGCCTACAAAGCGTTCATGAGCGTGTAAGCTTTTGCCGATTAAACAGTAGTTTGTCCCTGTTTGTTACTTTGACATTTACCTTTCACAGATAAGGACAAACGATTGCTAAGTTAGCAGAAGCCTACAGAGCGTTTATGAATAAGGTGGTAAGTTGTTATACTAATAGTAATGGCATTTAATTACAATAAAGCACAATAGTACAATAAAGCATTTACTTACTTACTTACTTGTCAGAGTCTGAGCCTTCGAACGTATTTCTTAAATTTGTACAAAAGTACGTGAAAAATACGCAAATGGTGGACGCATGGGTCATAGCATAGCATAGTTTGGATACAGTTTACGTCCCGTCATAGTAAAATCAAATATTATTATAATTTATTGAACACGCAAATAATTTGTAGTTAAGTTAGTTAATTTCTCCCATGCTGGTCTGGGAGCAAAGAAAAAACATACCTAGAATCTAACAGTTGCTTCTCATCGAGGGATTGGGCGAAAATCTTAGGGATCATGTCGCTACCTTGGGGCTCAATTGTCGTAAACGCCATTTTGACGAAAATGAGATTTAAATGCAGTCTTGCTCAGTTTTTTTTTCTCTATCGATCTGTGTATTTAAAATTCTCCAAATCCCGAAAAAATATCGAATACAACCTCAATTTTCTGTTACTCTAAACAAGAAATTAAAAAAAAACGAGCTATAAAAGCCAGCTACTCGGAGTGTGAAAAATGCAAAGGTATTATTGACCCTAAATCAATATTTATAATTGGCATAAAGGACATTGCTTATCAAACTTGGCGTATACGACCTTAACGGTTTCTGAAAATTGAACAAAGTTTATTATACAACCTGCAATTACGTTTCATTTTTAAGATGTATAAGCCACCACTAAACCATTTTGGTGAATACGACCTGAGTTATTTCCAATAACAGAATAAAGTTTGGTGTACGGCCTGCAGTAGCGTTTCATTTCATGGCAATAAACGCCAACCAAAAATAAATTTGGAGTAAAAAGAGCGTTAAACACATAACTTTTATAAAATAGATTGTTTTTGATTGAAAGAGATTAGAAGTATTAAATGCCCTATTCTTGTTGCTACTTTTATTTTTTATCGTTTTATGTGTTACTTGAACAATATTTTTAATAATAACAACGATACTATCAAATGTATCAAGAAATTTTTATTTCTTGATTTTTATGTTTTACTTTTACGGTTTTACCGTTAGAAATTTAATTTCTAAATGTCTGTGAAAATCAGAACACATAGAAAAATCCGAAAAGTAAAGCTATGGCCGGGAATCGAACCCGGATCCTCGTCATTCCGTGACGCGTGCTATACCACTACACCACCCATAGCAGATGCTATGGGTGGTGTAGTGGTATATAACAACGATATTTGTGTTTTTTTTTCGTTGACATTGATTTTTTCCCTTCAGCGATATATTTTTTTTCTATACGAATTTTTTGTTACTACCAAACCCTCCAATCTTTTTAATATGAATGGACTTTAAAAGTTAAATACGATTCTCAAACTGATTTGGTTTATACCTACCTTATCATCGTTATCGCAGTAAAGTAGTTTTGGGTGTATATAGATGATTTATATTTTTACAGTAAAGTACCTAACCAAAAACAGAAAACCGGTGACTAACACCTTTGCTTTTCTCAATAAATCGTAATAGCTGACTTTTACGTCCTAAGTAGCATGTACAGCAACTATTATTTTGGTCATAAGCGTCATGTTGTTTTGGTTTTAAGAAGCGTATACGCCATCTACTTTCTTTGTTATGGGTTCTATCTTAAATATTATGAATTCATATTGTTCTACTCATAATTTTAAGAACTTTCATCCTACGAAGCTTCTTTATAACTATTAAAACAAAAGAGTTACAATTTTTTTTCGTTTTTCTTTTTAGTTTTTTGGCTCTCCTGAAAAGTCGACTTTTGGCTTTTACGACAATTGAGCCCCAAGGTAGCGATGTTATATAGGCGATGTGGCTAGCAACCCATCACTGTTTTGATTCCCCTTTCCATCCATACGCCCACAATCGTGCTAAACGTGGCCTTTAGTGTTACCTTAGGCTCTGTCTACCCCGTAAGGAAAAAGACGTGATTTATGTATGTATGTAGAAATTTTTGTTAAGATGTTCAGTGAAACGATCTCAACCCGTTGAAATATTTTGGGACAATTATGAGACCCTGTATTAATCGCCAGTCTCTTATAACCTGCGCGTGCGCCACAGGGGATCGCTGGCGCAGCGCCGTTGTAAAAGCTAATTAATTATTGTGCAGCCTTGAATAACTAAGGATTTATATAATAAGTGCTGCGGCGTGTGGGGAAACGCGTTTATTATATTAATATCTCATACTTACGACGGAGGTTTGAAACAAAAGGGTGCTCTGAATTAGGTGCTCGAAGACATGTTTCAGGTTTCGCTCGTGAGCGCGTTTTCCAAAAAAGGCCACACGTAATTTTTTTTAGAATGTAAATATTTCGGGTTTTTCTTTCTCAAAATCGTTTACCCTATCGATTCTTATACAAGAAAAAATGTGTCCCAGATTTTACTATGGATTTTTTCCTGTTCGTCACGTTCCATACGTACCTATTTGAAAAAAAGTGACGAACTGGAATGGAAATTTTGGGACACATTTTTGTATAAGGATCGATAGGGTGAACGATTCTGTCTGAGTAAGAAAAACCCAAAATAGTTAAATTCTGGAAAATATGGTCATGTGAACTTTTTTTCGGAAACCCTCTCGTTTGCAAAGGGAGATGATACTAATAATCCACTGTCCGTCTGCAACATAGTCATGTTGAATCTGTCTATCTGTCTGTCACCAGGCTGAATCTTATGAACCACTAGCTTTTGCCCGCGGCTTCGCACGCGTGAACCATGAGCATTTCAAAGAAGCTAGCAATCAAGCAAGCGAGCACCCAAACCTGCAAGCATGTAGGTATGCAAGCAGGCATGCAAGTAGGCATGCAAGCAGGCAAGCAAGCATGCAAGCAAGCAAGCATGCAAGCAAGCGTGCAAGCAAGCATGCATGCAAGCAAGCGTGCAAGCAAGCATGCATGCAAGTAAGCACGCAAGCATGCATGCATGCAAGCAAGCATGCAAGCATGCATGAAAGCAAGTATGCAATCAAGCATGCAAAGCAAGGACTCAAGCAAGCATGCAAGCAAGCGTGCATGCATGCAAGCAAGCATGCAAGCATGCATGAAAGCAAGTATGCAATCAAGCATGCAAAGCAAGGACTCAAGCAAGCATGCAAGCAAGCCCCCGCATTGCCCCGCTGCCTTAATTTTTCTGAAACTGTAAATATTGCAGGATTTTTATAAAACAAACCTAACCTAACCTAAAGGGCTGTCCTAAAATATACCTACCCCAAATAGCTTTTGCCCGCGACTTCGTACGCGCTAAGATGTAAAACGAAAAAAAAAGTTTTTTCCCGTTCCCGTGAAAATTTTGGGGAGTGCTTTCGGAGTACACTTAAAGCCTTTAAAGAAACACACGTTATAAATGTTAAGTCTCTTTCTTCCGCTGTTTCGTCTGGAAACGTAAAATCCTGGTTTTTCCCGTTCCCGTAAAAATGTTAGGAAATCCTTTGTTATAATGCTCCGTTACACTCCCTAAGGAAGCTAAATGCTAAATTTCATCTTTCTACGACCAGTAAAACGAAAAACCCCGTTTTTCCTGTTCTCGTGGGAATTTCTGGAAATCCTTTCTTAGTGCTCCCATACACTCATCAAGGAAGGCTCTTACCAAATTTCAGCTTTCTACGACCAGTAAAACAAAAAATCCCGTTTTTTCCCTATCCCGTGGGAATTTCGAAAAATACCTTCTTAGTGCACCTCTAGGATACTCAAGGTATATGTGTGCCAAATTTCAATTTTCTAGCCATATTATGCCTACCGCAGTATTTCTTTGTAAACAAATATTTTTCCCGTTCCCGTGGGAATTTGGGAAAGTACTCTATTAATGCTCCTCTGCACTCCCGAAGCAACCTACATGCCGAATTTCAGCTTTCTGCAACCAGTAAAACGAAAAGTCCCGTTTTTCCCGTTCCCGTGGGAATTTCGGGAAATCCTTTTTTTATTGTTTACACTCCTCAAGGGAACTTGAAGGCCAAATTTCAGTTTTATACGACCAGTAAAACGAAAAATCGAATCCGTAGAACTGAAAATATAAATCCCGTTTTATTCCTTATCCCGTGGGAATTTCCAAAAATCATTAAAACATTATTTTACTATTATAATCACCTACTTCTATGCCAAATTTGAACAGTCTAGTAATTATAGTTCATAGGATTTCGTTTAACTGAATATATAAATCCCGTTTTTTTCCATATCCCGTGGAAATTTCCAAAAATCCTGAAATCAGTTTCTTCGTTTTGTAATCACCTACTTTTGTATCAAATTTGAAGAGTCTAGTTATTATAGTTACTGAGATAGCGTCACTCGGAGTCGAATATATAATTCCCGTTTTTTCCTTATCCCGTGGGAATTTCCAAAAATCCTTCCTTAGTGGATGCCTACATTGTATAAGGTATCTATGTGCAAAATTTCAAGTCTCTAAGTGCAGTGGTTTGGGCTGTGCGTTGATATATAGTTAAGTCAGTCAGTCAGTCAGTCAGTCAGTCAGTCAGGACTTTGAATTTTATATGTATAGATGATGATGTGTATCTGATGCCGCTATAACAATGAATACGAAAAAACAGAATAAATCTGTATTTATCTGTGTTAGTAACCAATATAAAATTACCTCACACTGCCTATACTTTGCCTAGGAGGCAAGGTTTTGCTAATTTTGGATTTTATATTCATTTGCCGTATTTGTACGAAATCCTCGGTGCGCGAGTCCGACTCGCGCTTGGCCGGTTTTTTTGAGATTATACGAGATGTCAGAAAAAGCGTTAAGTGTGATTAGATTAGATTAGATTATTTATTCAGATTATTTATTCATTTCATTTCATTCATTTCATTTCATTCATTTCATTTCATTCATTTCATTTCAATCATTTCATTTCATTCATTTCATTTCATTCATTTCATTTCATTCATTTCATTTCATTCATTTCATTTCATTCATTTCATTTCATTCATTTCATTTCATTCATTTCATTTCATTTCATTCATTTCATTTCATAGCATGATTAAGGGCGTATTGGAAAGTGAAATCAAAATAGTGATGAGTTGCTGTTACAACCCGCATCGTCTATAACAGTCATGATTCCTATGATTTTCGCCCATTCCCTC
Organism: Pandemis corylana; assembly: GCA_949127965.1. Taxonomy (NCBI): domain Eukaryota; kingdom Metazoa; phylum Arthropoda; class Insecta; order Lepidoptera; family Tortricidae; genus Pandemis; species Pandemis corylana. The sequence continues at coordinate 1,703,753 of OX421860.1, forward strand.
GATGGGCTTTTACCATCTGCGCGGATAGAGAAGCAACTGGTACTTTCTATATTTTTTCTTTGCTCCCAGACCAGCATGGCGGTAAAACAAACAAATAAAATAAATGATTACATTTAAATTATTTTATTAATTGCTCAATAGGTTCGGAAATAATCGGCGCGGCTTCGGTAGTACTCGACGAGACTTCGGCAATCTCCGGCACGACCTCGGCTAAGATCGGCAAGAGTTCGGGCATGCTCGGCATCACATCGATAATATTCGGCATGGATTCCTCCGGGGTCTTCCCCGACTCCACCTGCTTGTAGGAGTAGAAGAACGGGACGAAGGCGCGAACGGGAGCGTAGAAGTACGGTTCAGTCTCGACCAATCGGTACTGGCCGCTCTTGTCCCATTGCACCTCGGCCTGCGCAAGCGCAGCCAGCGCGACGCACACAACGATAGCTAGTTTCATCTGTGAGGAAATATAAATGTATTAGCTCTAAACAACAGATGTAGACCAACAAATTAGACGCATATTATCACACGATAATATGCGTCTAATACATCACTAATTCCAATTCACTATTTCGAAAACCACACACAAACAAACAAACAGAGCGCTGGCGAGTGTTCGTTTCGCTGCCGCCGGGGGCGAGCGCTCCAGGAAGGACTATGAAATAGTCCGAAACATGTCGAGCATCACTCGACTTTTTATACGTGAGTTATCCGTTTAAGTGTAGTTATGATTGAGTCTCACGGTAGTTTCATGTTGATAAGGATGTGCTTTATAAGTGCGTATACGTGCTTTAAATGCGTGTAACATAGTAAAATCATTATCATGAGAATTTTAAGTTCCAAAGTCCATCACTACATAGTATAAAACAAAGTCGCTTTCTCTGTCCCTATGTCCCTATGTATGCTTATATCTTCAAAACTACGCAACGGATTTCGATGCGGTTTTTTTTAATAGATAGAGTGATTCAAGAGGAAGGTATTTATGTATAATTCTACGCAGACGAAGTCGCGGGCAGAAGCTAGTTAGAAATATAACTCAGCCGTAACTGGCGAATGATAAATCAGTCTAAGTTAAGTGAGACATTAAATTACAGGCCCAAACTACTGGAAAAACTTTCTTTTCACGAGTGGATGAAAAACGTGTGAAACGCCACCTGGTGGTCATTTATCATTGCTTGTCCTGCGTCGCGTGTTGCAAACAGCCGCTAGCCTATGTGCGACGTAGTTTTCCTTAAAATCACTGTCTTTATCCCTTACGGGGTAGACAGAGCCTAAGGTGACAAGACTTAAAGAGCACGTTTAGCATGATTGTGGGCGTATGGATGGAAAGGGGAATCAAAACAGCGGTTGCTAGCCACATCGCCTATATAACCATGATCCCTAAGATTTTCGCCCAATCCCTCGAAGGGCTTTTACCATCTGCGCGGGAAGAGAAGCAACTGGTAGGTACATTTTATGTTTTTTCTATGTTTTTTTTTTTAAATTAATGTCATGGGACAAATGATACCCCTGACCTAGACCCAAACTAAGCAAAACTTTTACAAAACACAGCAAAATAAATTAAGATAAAAAATTGTATAACAAATTACTAAAAATATGAAAATACCTTTGAAGTGTTTCCTTGGCACTTGCTTCTGACAAAATGGGATGAACGACTGATATCCACAGTAAAAGAACGGCCGTATTTATATTAAAAAAAAGCATTATTATAATAAGCCAGTGGTTTCAACATTAAAACATATTTCTTTGACACTTAACGCGTGGTCAGACGCAGTCTTTTTTTAGATAAATATGCGAAATTCTATTAGAGTTGCATAATTGATGCTTATTGACATTTATCGCTGATTATCATCACGACAGAAGGCATTAAAATGAGATAAGACAGTTAAAGTCCGGGCTAAGGTCCTTCCGGATCTCTAGCACCATCTTGCTAATCTTGCCGCCAAGCAGCAGTGCTTGATGTAGAATTGGGAGTAACTTAATGGAGTGTATTAAACTATTCGTGGATTCATTGACTCAACTCCCCCGTCGGGCTTATAGGCAGCGGTCAATGATATCCCTCAGAAACTGCCAGGAAATCATTAGCCGATGCCCAGGGTGCACCGGACCAAGCACTGCTTTTCCCCTACGACGGATTCAAAAACGATACGCAGCTCTTGACCACACGTGGAGGTAACCTCTCACACCCCCCTAGTAACCCCCCAGAACTATGATAACGGTCACATTTTTGTCAAATTAATTTAGTTTAAAGAGCCCATCGAGGAATGGGCGGAAATCATAGGAATCATGTTATAGGCGATGAGGCTGGCAACCCATCACTATTTTGATTCCATTTTCCACCTATGCGCCCACAGTCTTGTTAAATGTGGCGTGTAGGTACCTGTTACCTTAGGCTCTGTCTACCCCGTAAGGGATAACGACGTGATTTGTGTATGTGTAGGTATGTATGTGTATGTGTAATTTAGTTTGAAAACAATATACGATCACAATTCCAAGTTCCGAAATTTGAACTGAAACAGTAAAAGCACAACATAAAGTATTGACAACAAGGATTCCAATATTGGAAAGTTGACTTCACCACAATAAAGTTCAATGAACCAGCCGACCGCTTATGAAATTTTAACCCCCTCTTTCCCCCCATAAACCACCCCAGTAGGGGGTTGAGGCTTCATCCACTAGTACCAATATAGCTTCTAACTACTACACAATTAGGCTGAAGTGCGAGTTGAAAGCGTACAGGAGTTAGTAGAAAAAATACAATGACTTTTTGTTACAAATGTCATTATGGTACATAATTTCTCTGACTGTACTCTTTGTTAACTATATTTAACTAGCGCCCCGCCCCGGCTTCGCACGGGTGCAATCAGTGTTTCTCTACATTATGCACTAGCTGTTGCCCGCAACTTTGTCTGCAAAGAATTCGTTTATCGCTATCCCGCAGGAAAAGTAGCCTATGTGTTATTCCAGACTATAATCTATGTTCCAAATTTCATCCAGATGTGTCCAGCCGTTCTGGCGTGAAAGAGTAACAAACATCCATCCATTAATACTTACAAACTTTCGCGTTTATAATATTAGTAGGATATACGCATAAACCTTCCTCTTGAATCACTCTACCTATTAAAAAAACCGCATCTAAATCCGTTGCGTAGTTTTAAAGATCTAAGCATACATAGGGACAGATAGACAGCGGAAAGCGACTTTGTTTTATACTAGCTTCTGCCCGCGACTTCATCAGCGTAGAATCTATACTAATATTATAAAGAGGAAAAATTTGATTGTTTGTTTGTTTGTTTGTTTGCATTGAATAGGCTCCGAAACTACTGAACCGATTTCAAAAATTCTTTTGCCGTTAGAAAGCTAAATTATCACTGCTGACATAGGCTACTTTTTACCGCGGGAAAATACCTTTTCCTACGGGAAAATTAATATATCGCGGGCGAAGCTGCGGACGGAAGGCTAGTTATACATAAAAACCTTCCTCTTGAATCACTCTATCTATTAAAAAAACCGCATCAAAATCCGTTGTGTAGTTTTGAAGATATAAGCATACATAGGGACATAGGGACAAAGGGACATGGGCACAGAGAAAGCGACTTTGTTTTATACTAGGTACCTATGTAGTGACTATGTAGTGATGGACCGGCGAAGTGCGAGTCGGGCCCGCTCATCGAGGGTTCCGTGCAAATTCAGCAACTTAACATAAAATCCAGTGTTAGCAGTTACCTCCTAAGCGAATGTAGGCAGTGTGTCGTCATTTTATGTTAGTACTTACAGAGACAGAAATAAAAAACATACTGTTTTTAGTATTTGTTGTTATAGCGGCAAAAGTAATACATCATCTGTGAAAATTTCAACTGTCTAGCTGTCTTGGTTCATGAGATACAGCCCAGCGATAGACGGACCAGTAGTCTTAGTAATATGGTATTTACCCTTTGGGTATGGAAGCCATACATACATACACAAATCACGTCTATGTTCCTTACGGGTAGACAGTCTGAGGTAACAATTAAGACCAAAAGGCCACATTTAGCGTGACTGGATGCATATAGATGGAAAGGGGATTTGGAAGCCACAAAATAAATAAATATCGCGGCATAATTCATACTAATAAAGAAATTAAAGAGATTAAAGGGATAAGTCCGCCTTTGTGCATGTATCTCAGTGTTTGTCAATTGTATTTATTTTGTCTTGTTTATTTTGCACAATAAAGAGTTTACATACATACTAATTGATCTAGTACCAAACTAAGCAAAGGTTGTACTATGGCCACTATGGATAGGTACTAGTACACACACACGCACACACAAATCACGTCTTCTTCCCTTACGGGGTCGACAGAGCCTAAGGTAACAGGTACCTACAGGCCACATTTAGCAAGATTGTGGGCGTATAGGTGGAAAATGGAATCAAAATAATGATGGGTTGCTAGTCTCATCGCCTATAACATGATTCCTATTATAATCGCCCATTCCCTCGATGGGCTTTTACCATCTGCGCGGGTAGAGAAGCAACTGGTACATTATATGTTTTTTCTTTGCTCCCAGACCAGCATGGAAGACTACTAGGTACTAGCCAACCGATAAAAACTTTCTTTCCATAGTATAGTACTATAGTACCCGCAAAACCAAGTGGCGAGGCATAAAAACGTCAGTCACCGTACGGGTTGTAACATGTCGATAACTTATGATCATGATGATTATGATTTGTGCATACATACATACATACATAAATCACGTCTTTATCCCTTACCGGGTAGACAGAGCCTAAGGTAACATAAAGACCACGCTTAACATGATTGTGGGCGTATGGATAGAAAGGGGAATAAAAACAGTGATGGGTTGCAAGCCGCATCGCCTATATAACACGATTCTTAAAATTTTCGTTTACCATCTGCGCGGAAAGAGAAGCAACCGGTACATTCAATGTTTTTTCTTTGCTCCCACAGCAGCATAGAAGAATAATTTGACGATTTGATTTGATTTGTGGTGTTCAATAAAGAGTATTTGTATTGTATTATGCCTAACGCTAACTGCGCTATGGTTGCACGGCCCGCTCCAAAAGGCAGTGCAGGTGCGAAAGAGATAGCACGTATCCTATGATTTACGGTCTCACTCGCCACTTGGTTTTGCGGATACTAAAAACACTAGCCTATCCAGTCGTAAAGGCATTCCTACAAATCACCCGCATACGACTTTTTTTTAACTTGCCCCAAAGCCTAGTTAACGCTTATCGTATGGCTAATTCGAAAGCGGTACACGTTTCAACTTGAATCAGCTTAATTTGTTCCTTGATTGCAATCGTATCCAATACGGACCCAATCCTCCATGCAATTATGCACTCCGCTTTGGAAAAAGAAAAGTTAGATGCGATATAGTCTAAGATCCGAATATATCGTCGACCTTCACCGAGCTGATAATAGAATGAAACATATTTTATAATAAATTTAGTATATTAGAAAATATAATAAAAATGGGTTGGCTAAAAAAATCCTGGACCGACTATTTAAATATATTACACTAGCTTCTGCCCGCGACTTCGTCTGCGTAGAATTATACATAAAAACCTTTCTCTTGAATGACTCTATCCATTAAAAAAAACCGCATTAAAATCCGTTGTGTAGTTTTGAAGATATAAGGGACATGGGGACAGAGAAAGCGACTTTGTTTTATACTATGTAGTGATAGTGATATCTATAATAGAAAAAAAAATGTAACACAAAATATGATAATGTAAATAATAACCATGCCTTCACTTCACTACATTTACTGCAAATAAATATATTATTATTATTATAATTATTATGAAGAAAAAATAGTCTGTCTAGGATTTTTTTAGCCAATTCATTTTTATTACATTTTCTAATATACTAAATTTATTATAAAATATGTTTCATTCTATTATCTGCTCGGTGAAGGTCGACGTTATATTCGGATCTTAGACTACGGTATTTTTCAAATAAAATTTTCACCAACACGGCTATAGACCGACCGGCTTCCTCGCCCGCGCGGTGCAGACGCGCGGGGTGGGACGACAAAGGGGACCGAGACAGGTGCGGGCGGCCCATTAATCGCCCGCACCGCTTTCGGCCCCCGCGGTCGTCCTACCCCGCGCGGTGCAGACGCGCGGGGTGGGACGACAAAGGGGACCGAGAGAGGTGCGGGCGGAGCAGCAATCGCCCGCACCGCTTTCGGCCCCCGCGGTCGTCCTACCCCGCGCCCCGCAACCGCGCCGTCGAGGAGTCATTTAAGCGGCCGAGAACCTACGTTTATTTCTAGAACGAACAGTAAGAAAGACGAATCTTTCGCGACACACTCGCGTATCGTGCTAGCCCTGCAGGTCAACGAACTCGCTTTTGTCTCTGCCTCCCCCGAGCTATTACCACATGTTTACGATATGCCTTCATAATGCATTATTTATCCAGGGATAAGGGAGTTTGATAACGAAGGTTTTTTATGGCCAAAGAAAAGGTAGAACTGTCGAAATGACGCGGTCGATACGATGTCCCTCAGGCTTAGAATTTTTCCGAAAGACGTCAGCAAGCGGATAAGTTAGTTTGACTGTGTGTATGTATGTATGTATAACTCTTTATTGTACATAAAATACATTCAATTGACTGAACAACCCTATAAAGATTTTTTACTAACTTTCCCATAGGCAGAAACTGGTTAGTTCCACTTGCTACCGTGACATACCTTCGCTTCCACATTCGTCGTATTCCTTCTCGATAAACGAACGAATAAACACCAAAAACTTTCGAGAGACAAAGGGCCCTTAAATCAACAAAAACAAAAGGTTACAACAAACAGGGATCAAATGTTCACAGCATAATTGCGACGTAAAAGATACGTCGAGTATCCCGGATATCAATCCGGAATTTTCTTGGGTAAGGATAAATTTGCCTGGAATTATGCGAAAGGGTTATACTCCATTGTTGTGCGTGCTTATGTTCAAAAAGCGGGACTTAATAATGTACATGGTTTACCTCGACGTTTTGGCCGCTTTGTTATGCCCGCTTTGGTGATTAAGTGGACTTTTTAAACAAAGTAGCAGCTTACTTACTCAAGTGGACGGCATGCCCCTTTGTCGACTTTTTATCAATAAAACTTACCTTTCAATTTTCTTCAGTACACTTCGAGATCAACTCAATACCTACCAGCCGTCGTTCGCTAACTAAGATGGTGCACAGTCTTTAAAAACACTTATGTAGTTATCTATTATCCAAGTAACAATCATACAATCAGGCTAAACGTGGCCTTTAGATCTTGTGACTTTAGGTTCTGTCTACCCCGTACGGTATAAAGACGTGATTTACATATGTATGTAACTATTATATTCATGTTTTATTATTTCTGTAATTCTCCTGTCTATTTGTTTTGGCCACCCACGTGAAACTGTTTTAAATTTATTACTTTATCTAGTAAAGATTGCTTTTAAACGAATAGATCTCCTATTGTCTACCTTTTCTTCTTTATTTTTGATACTAGCGGCTTTGCACGGGTGCAATCAGTGTTCCTCTACTATATTACGCATTTAAACTTTTCTCGTGAATCGCTCTATCTATTAAAAAAAACCGTGTCAAAATCTGTTGCGTAGTTTTAAAGATCTAGGCATATATAGGTATATACAGCGGAAAGCGACTTTGTTTTATACTATGTAGAGATTTAACACTAATTTGAGGTGTTCATCAAAGAGTATTTACGGTTGCCGTACAGTTCCAGTTTTGACCGCCGGATCAGATACATCTGTGGCCCGTAGCCTTCTTATCTCTAATTACTTTGATAGCTGTTTTTTCTATAAAGAATCCATAAAACTGAACTGTAACGACGAAGAAACGCTTCAACAAAATGAAAGTGGAACTACATTTTTAAAAACTGGTGTGAGTCACAGGGAAGCCCTCATGAATGATTGAGCAGCGGTCGATAGTGTCTGCACGCCACCGTAACCACTATACTATACTAGGCATACACACACACATAAATCAAGTCTTTATCACGGGGTAGACAGAACCAGAGAAAGACCTGAATGCCACGTTTAGCATGATTGTGGGCGTATAGGTGGAAAGGGACTAAATGGTGATGGGTTGCTAGACTTGCTAGTGATTCCTACGATTTGCACTGATTCCCTCGATGGGAGTTCACCATCTGCACGGGAAGAGACGCAACTGGCACATTTTATAATAATAGTAGGATGGCAAATAGCTCAACATTTACGAGTGGATAGTTGTTTTGCAATTGAGTCATTTTGCTTCTTAGTGTTATTGCGTTTAAGATAACCTTCAAAGTAATTTTGCTCTGTAGGCACTGTGATTTCAAAGGGTGAAAGCACAAGTCCTCTAGATTCATAGTCAGGTCGTCAAAATACAAAGAATAAAAGACGATCAAAGTGTTATTTACTCACTAAAAAGTAAAAACTTGTTATGTCAATAAATCTGAATACAAATTTGTGAAAAGAACCGTAACAGACAAAAAGCATTATCGCCGAATCCTTACAAAGCAATAACAAAGTTTTCAAATAAATATAAATATTTTGGGGAGTGAACAAAGTTCGGGAGTTAGGAGCGGGGATGATCCCAGTAAAGCGAATAACTTTTAAACGTGAAATAATACTGTTTGATATAGCTTTCTTTTAACTTTATTGGGTCACAACAATACGTACAATTATGCATACCTACTGATCACAGTGATCAGCACAGCGCAGCGAGCGTACCATCCTAAATCTATGATCAGCACTGATGTGATACTATCAGCCTGTTTTCTGAACGTTACCGTGTAGCTGCCTAGTGCTCTATCTCGGTTATTTGTATACTTAGGGCCGATTTTTCAATCGTCAGATAAGCCCTATTCTACGAATAACTCTATGGATATCTGTCAGTTAAATGCTTATCTGAGGATTGAAAAATCGGCCCTTAATGAATAATACATTTTTATATTCGAGGATCCTAGTTCTATTCCCGGCCATAGCTTTACTTTTCGGATTTTTCTGTGTTCTAGTTTTCAGTGTCGTTTAACATAAAAAATAAAGAATGAAAAATTCTGCAAAAAAAAATAATAATGAATTAATTGAAAATTTGCAGCAACATGCTGTGGCCCTTTTGGCACTTTCGGCACATAAGTACCTAGTTTTATTATTATTATTTTTTTTTTCTTTATGTGTCGTTTTGTGTCAATAAATGTTTTCTTTCTTGCTTTCTTTTCTTTCTATATTACCTATCATTTGAAAACAGCGCCTTCTCTCGTCCCTGGTGAGCAGTAAATGTTCCACGAGAGTTTGTAATTGTGTCTTACAGACACCATCATTCAAACAGATGACGCTTATCGACAAAAAATCGCATAGTAACAAAGTCACGTGACAGCTAGTAACAGATAGAAAATTCGAAGGCTTACCCACCTGCTATGGGTGGTGTAGGGGTCACGGAATGACAAGGATCCGGGTTCGATTCCCGGCCATAGGTTTAATTTTCGGATTTTTTGATGTGCTCTAATTTTCACTGTCGTTTAGAAATTTACATTTTTATATTGTTTTTCACCTAACTGAAGGCCATTGTCTACCTTGTTCTTCGTTTCTGTATTGTTTTGTACTGATTTGCGCTGTTCAATAAAGAGTATTGTATTGTATTCCCGCGGAATAGCGCGATCAACAAATTGTACGCAGGCGAAGTCACACACAAATGCTAGTATTTAATGTCAAGACTTTAGTTATGATAATGCGTTTGGTTTACAGCATTAGGCCGGAACGTGCATTATCTTCATGAGATTGTCAACACTAAAATCAAGCACTGTTCTAACCAATGCGTCAACAACCTGTTGCAGATATTTCCGTGTTTAAGGCTTTACAACGGAGATTGTATTCATCATTCATCGTTCATGAATCCTATTCATACTCATTCTAATTATGATTGACATTGTAACCATGAAAATATGTTTCTACCATCTTGACAACTTTGAAACGTCAAATACATTCTTATGATACCTTTGCCATGTGCCGGTGTGAGTTAACTTCTATTTCATGTGAGCTCTAAATTTTGTACACACTACTTCTCGCTTTCGCTTTTTAAATTTAACACAATCAAACCTTTCGAGTGACATGCTTTTAAAAAATCGTGCCCCTGAAGACTAATACTATTTCTGTTAGAACTAGCCTCCGATAAAGGGGCCAGACTGAAAACCGGCGCTGGATTCATGTAGCCCAGCACATGCTGAGACTGGTACCCCGTTGCCGGAACATAGCCCGCCTAGTCTACCTCATTGTTTTTTTTCTCTAGTCTTGAATCTATTGTCAACTTAACTTCTATCTGCTTATGTTTTGGTAATAAATGATTATTTATTTTATTTTTTTATTTAATAAATGTGAATGGTCGTAGGTCTGCTCGTCTTTGCAGATGTATTGGTTCCAACAGGACTTGTTAATGGGATATTATTCTCCGATACGCTATTAACTGATCGAATTAATTGCGTCAAACACAATTAATTACCCGCGGGCGTCATTTGTCATTTAAACTTAAAATTTAATTATATTTGCCACCTTGTTTCATGAAGACAAGTAGCTAATTAAACTTTATGTATTATGGAGCTCTTTTACTAAGAATCGGTGACGAAAAACCAGCCTGGATCAGAGTCTCTAGCTTAAGATTTCACAAAAAAATCCTAGCATCCAGATTCCACCTTCTGCAATCCGTAGGTTTATTATGTAACTCGCTGGCAATCGCCATCGTGTTCGTTTTGACAGTTCTTGTATGAATGTAACAGCTAACTGATTCCGATGCCAATTGTCAGCCCATACATGAACTGTCAAAATGAACACGATGGCGATTGCGAGCGAGTTAGATAATAAGCTTACCGGTATAGCAGAAACCAATTGCTTTACATGTTCGTATTTCATCAATAAAATAGCTCATTACGTTTCTTGTTCAAAATGAAAACAGTCATTTGGCTGCGAGCCAGCGTCCATCCATCGGGACATAATATTTAATTAGCAATTGTTTACTGGTTTTCAATATATGACACAAATTCGTGCCTTTTCTGGTCCGAACATGTTTTAATATTGCACATTTAAAATTAATTCAATGTTTAAAATTTCAATATTTTATACAGGCGCTATGTCCATTTCAATATACTTTGATCACGCAATTTGATAATGATAACTGTTATAATACTCAGAAATTAAAAATTAGAACTACGTATGTTACCGTCCCTCTTACACAAATAATACTTAATTAGGTAAGTGAAAGGGACGGAATAATACGAACTTCAAATGTAGAACTCGTTATCAGACCCCTTGATTTTTCATTCGATTAAAAAAACATAATTTCACGTTCAGAAACGCGATCCGTTATGCATCATTAATTTATTTTAAAATCCGTTAATTCCTAAATTATTATCAAAATTTGCAAACGTTCGTTGCTAAATAAAAAACTGATTTATTATAAGTCTATATAAGGATTTATCAATTCCATACAATTTCATATATACATATAAACATACCGTCACGCCTCTTTCCTATAGAGGTAGGCAGAGACTACTTAGTTCCACTTGCTATGATCCTGGCATTACATCATACATCACGGTTGTTCGGTTTCGGGTACTCTTAATCTGACCTTTTTCAAAACGTTTATCATTCTATTCTCTTAACGTTATCGACATTCGAAAGAGACTTTGTCTTGCCACACTGTCCTGTTCTTTCGTTTCCGAGATAAAAAGAATAGGTTTCGGTCACAACCAGTTTTGGTTTCGGACAACCACTGAGCCATGCTTCATGGATGTCGGCCTGACCGCGGCACGCTTGGACGGCGTCCAATACCGTGTTATGGAGATCGGTTATTTGCATTCGGCTGGCTTGGATACCGTACTAGTGGGATCCGATACAAGGTTTAATAGACATGGCGTAGAAGAAAAACTACGTATAAGTCTAGCAGTAGGACTTTGATGTGTGTGATCCGTTTCCGCAATTCAAAGTGAAAATCATAAAAAAGTTATAGCCACTGTAAAGGCCTATTGCCGTTCATTCGCGGCGTTTGTAATAAGTGTGTTTTTTTTTATGTTACTAACTTTAGGTAAAGTTTTTGGAATTATTAACGCTACGGATTTAAGGATGTAAGGCTGGTGTCCACTAGGGTCGCCGAGGCGAATCTAATCGCAATAATTTGCCTTCTATACAATTATGTACATCTCCACCCTATATAAGTCCCACTGCTGGGCACAGGCCACCTCTCAGAATGAAAGGGCTTGGGCTATAGTTCCCACGCGGGCCCAATGCGCATTGGGAACTTCACACACCATGTTTTCCTTCACCGAAGAGCTCATGGTAAACTTCAAATGTAATTTCGCGCATAAATTCCGAATAACTCAGAGGTGCGAGCCCGGGCTCGAACCCGCGACCCTCCGCTTGAGAGGCCACAGGTCAAACCACTAGGCTACCACGGCGCGCCGTGGCTCTCAAAGGCAATGGACTTATTTATATAAGGGTACTATACTATAACGTCAGTCGATAGGCTATTGCTAACTTCGATTTTTTGGCTTTTTTTGCCTCATCGTGGTTACGATTGGTAGAAGTGAAAATTTGTAAGAGTAGTACCCCACTGCAATGTGCCGATGACATTCCAAGTATCCAAAAACTTTTTTTTTTTTTTTTACTATAAACTGACCAGTGATTGACCTCTATCTCACTTGGTGGAAGGTGCAGATGAGGCCAAAGGTGTAACTCACTGGTTCAGTAATAGCCTATTCACTCTAGCCTTGAATAGCCCTAGGTTGTATCTGTCCGGAAATACAGACAATGGGAGCGAATTCCATTCCCTAGCAGTTCGCATTAGGAAGGATGAAGCAAACCGCCTCGTGCGGGCCAATGGTATGTTGACAATAAATGGGTGAAAACGCTCCCCCCGCCTGGAAGTCCGTTGGCGAAACGGAGATGGCACTATAAGGTCGTGCAATTCCTGCGCACACTCACCAAAATGTATCCTATAAAAAACAGACAGACATGCAACTCTTCGACGGTGTTCGAGACTCTGCAGCCTGTTCTCGATTAACGAGGCATCACCAATGAGCCTACGGGCTCGCCGCTCTACCGAGTCCAGCGCGGCCAACTGATACTTGGCCGACCCGTCCCAAAGGTGGCAGCAGTACTCCATACACGATCGAACCTGTGCTTTGTATAGAGTAAGAAGCTGTTCCGGTGTGAAGTACCGCTTCACCTGATACTTATTAGATACACTGATACACTGATAGATATTATAGCCATTACATAATGACAAATACACACCGACGCAAATTGCTCTTACGCTTACGACAATCGCAAAGACTTTAAGGTAAAACAACTATGTTCGCGGCTCAGGGGTGGCCCAAGAGCCCCCGCCGCACCCTAACCTAAATAGTCCTAAAGCGTACCGGATAATTAACGTATGTAAATACACTTTTAGCTGTGTCATTCTCCGTATGTTTTATGTGTCATTATCCGTGTCTATCGTATATGGCATGAAATTCAAATTGTGACTGGCAAAGAGAAACTATCGGACCACTCGTAACCAACTTTCGTCGCACCCTCACATTAACAGTTGGCAGGCCACAACCGTTCGTATCTCGCGGAACTTCACACCATCACCTCTGGAATCAGTTGGCGGCTCCAGTTTTTCTGGACTTCAACTTAGGAATCTTTAAAAAACGAGTCTGCTCTTCATGCCTGCCAGCAACGCATTCGCAACCCCTCTCTGTCATGGGTGTTGCTTTAAATCAGGCGACCCGCACGCAAGTTTGTCCCAAAAAACGCTTTGTTATCTGAGTAGATCCCGACGCCGACATCATTATGTCTCTGATATACTAGGTAACAGTCATGTGTAAAAACATGACGGGGATGTAATGTCCGACGTGTCTGCGGCTTACGCGCGGCAAGCCAACGCCAAACGCGTTAGGCTATAGTTTTTAGAGAACACTTTTTCTCAGCAATAAATAGTGCGTAGTTTTCATAAAGAAAGCTCCCCATCTATTCTCATCATCACGTGCAGCACTAGTCGCTGGATACACCTAAATGAGGTTAAAATTTACATACAGGTGTCGCTTTAAGTTTTATCCTAATTATCCTGTCGCTAACTGATTCATACTCAATTGCATTACTCCTTAGTATTTCTGGAATAAGGAAGGCAACTCCATTTCGGTTGCTATCGTCATTTCCAAAGAAGTATATGGCATGAGTTTCTGTGAGAAAATGACCGTTGCTTTTCCAGTGAGTTTCTCTCATGCCACACCGCAGCAGCGGCAGTAAATGGCTCATCATCACTACATGAATGCACGAGGAAGGCGGCCATCAGAGAGGAGTGGCGGCGTGGAAGCTTGCCATCAATACCTGAAGTCATGACCACGACCACTCTGTCACGAGTAATACCGACAAGGAAGAAGAAATTTCATAAATCATCTACGTATTTGGAAAAATACCTTTCTCAAAACATGCAATGTTTTCTTAGATTCTGTGACATAACTGGCCATTAGGCTGAAATATGTTGACTACCCTCAATTTCTCCACACCCTCCTTAATGGCTAAAGGTATTAAGGTTTTTCAACCCTCCTTTAGGTTACAAAGAGCTAAAAATATATTTTGCTCAATCATTTACTTGCTCGGCCTACTCCTTCATCTTGTTTTGGGTTAACTTTGCTTAAGATAGTTAGTGTATGATTGTGGTCCACGGTTGAAAAGAATGAGCTCATGGTCTCCACACTCATTGTGACCACGAAGTAGTAAAAAATACGAATCGAATGAAAGGATTGCAGATATAGTTAATTGATATTATTATAATTTCAGCTCACCGAATTCAACAGGAGCTCCCGAAATGTGCCTGCAACAAAAAAACAACATGAATTAGTATATAAAAGAAAACCTCAAGTTATTAAGAGAAACTGATATTCATAATGATATCAAAAGTAATGGAAAAGATTGCAACAATGTTTTCAGTCACGTAATTTTAAGAAATGCTTGCTTTGATATACCTACTCTTTTATTGTGAAGTATTTCGAAGAACATCCTCCTCTAAGAATATGAACTGCTCTAGAATTAAATGTGGTAATCTAATTACAAATAGCTAAAATACTTCTAGTTTCGTTATCAATGCAAAACAACGCTTGTTACATAAAAAAGTGCTTCAATTCGAGCGAATAAACATGCCGGCGAATAAGGCTCTCGAACTATACACTGCGTGTAAGAGAAATTAGTGTCAGATGAAATCAACAGGCCTCGTAAATAGCCAATTAATCCTCCTCCTTTAAAATTAAACCGCCCTAATAAGAAAACGAATGAAGGAAATAACAGGGAATGAGCATTAATACAGTTGCAAGATTAATCAGGCACGTGTGGAGCTAAATAAATCAAGGCTAACGACGAGTCTCGCGACGTATTAGAAGGAAGAACATACGGATTGAGGGAAACGCGGCGGTTAAAATACGGTTCATCGTAAAACGTTTCAACCGCTAGTACCAGAGTACCGACCCTGGCGCCATCGACAACGATAATCGAATGTGAAGTTGAAATAAGCGTGACAAGCGTTTAGAGGAATGGTTTCTAATCTTTTCAGTTCTATTAGCCTTATGACCTAACGAGGGTCACGGATTTTACCCCTGGCAGAAGACCTTCTCCATTCATAAGCCAAGGAATCCATCCCGCCAACCAGCTCATACATACTTACATTAAATCACATCTTTATCCCTTACGGTAGACAGAGCCTAAAGTAACAAGACCTAAAGGCCACGTTTAGCATGATTGTGAGCGTATCAAAATAGTGATGGTTGCTAGCCGCATCGCCTATATATGGGCTTTTACCATATGCACGGGAAAATAATCAACTGGTATATTCTATGTTTTGCCTTTGCTCCCAGACCAGCATGAAAGTAACATCCAGCTCATAACCCCCGCAAAAAGCCATTTAAATATCAACACATTAACAATTAAAGTTTTGTAGTGTGGGGAGAAGTCACAGTAGTGAAAACTCGCTCCAGGCAGATGTTAACTCTAGGTTAGAAGCCCAGAGCTTAGAAAACGAGAGATAATGTTTATTCCAGTTAAATAAAATTTCTTTCATGCTGGTCTGGGAGTAAAGAAAAAACATAGAATTTACCAGTTGCTTCTCTTCCCGCGCACATTCACATGGGCGAGTCTTAGGAATCATGTTATTGGCGATGCGGCTAGCAACCCATTACTATTTTGATTGGCCCCAGCTATACGCCCTTAATCATGCTAAACGTGGCCTTAAGGTTGTGTTACCTTAGGCTCTGTCTACCCCGTAAGGGATAAAAACGTGATATAATGTATGTATGTATAAATTTTAGTGTCTCCGGAGGTGATACCTCTCCGTGTGCTCTCAACAACAGTCCCTTTACTCAAGATTGGAAGGCAATAATGAATGAGACGAAGGTTGTGACGCAGTGAAAGGACTCTTTATCAGCCAGGACCTTTTTCGAAGCCTTCAAACATGTCTAATGAGTGTACGCACTTAATATCCGGGTGTGCGCAAGGCAGCTTGTTCGGGCGCGAAGTGTTTGTTCCATACTTTAATGACATGTTTTCTTGTAATATTCTCGGTTGCTTATGACAATGTGTAGATAGCTCAGAAATAATTGCTGTTATGTTTGTAAGCGGTTACTTTTCCTTGATTAAGTCTTTTAGAGGGTATAAGTACAAACATTTTTATTTATTCTAAAACTTATCAAAAGGGGAAGCGGGTGCTCTTTGATAATCGTAAAAGGCTGGGTGGGATATAGCTCAAGCTAAAAAATAACACGTACACAAATCACTTCTTCATCCCAAACGGGGTAGACAGAGCCTAGGGTTGTTTTTCGTTGTACAACGTTGTACGGCTGCAATTCTATGAACATATTGACAAGGATTTTAGTGCAGCCATTAAGATAAACTACATACATACATATATCACGTCTTTATCCCTTACAGGGTAGACAGAGCCGAAGGTAACAAAACCTTGAGGCCACGTTTAGCATGATTAAACTAATATGACTATACCTAAATCACGAAAAAGGAATATCTTAGAAGGCATCATCATCATCATCATCTTCAGCTTATAGTCCCATTGCTGGGCACAGGCCTCCTCTCAGAACGAGAGGGCTTGGGCTATAGTTACCAAGGGGGCCCAGTGCGGATTGGTAACACACACACCATTGAATTGCTTCGCAGATGCGTGAAGGCAAGTACCTGCTGCAATTTTATTTGTCTACTCAAATTATATTACAGGAGTTCCAAAGGTTATTTTTTCTTTCCTGTTAAATGCTTGACCTGAAACGTTATCCCTTAATTTGCAGGCGTCTAATGTAGGGCTGAACAAAAGGAGCCCCCTTTGATGCATGATGAACTAGGTCATGAGTACACAGCATTACGATCTATTCTGATGCAATGAGCTTTGGCGCGTCTGTTAATGTCATTGCATCGTTGCTCTGTGAACGAACTGGCAAAGCTAAGGCGCTAGTCAGACAAACATTTTTAACATGTAAGTACTTCACTGTTTTTTTTTACTTTTTGGCATTTTTATTTTGGTACGGGGTAGAGAGCCTAAGGTAACAAAACGTTGCCACGTTTAGCATGATTAAGGGCGTATAGGTGGGAAGGGAAATCAAAATAGTGATGGGTTGCTAGCCGCATCGCCTATAACATGATTCCTAAAACTCCCTCCATGGGCTTTTACCATCTGCGCGGGAAGAGAAGCAACTGGTAAATTCCATGTATAATAGTATTCAAATATTTAATTCAAGTGACGGGGTTGTATCTACACAATACACTACTACAGATTTTTATCACTTTCGAATGGTTTTTCGGATGTGATTTCAAAATCGACCCCCTGTCCTTAAGAACAAGAAAAACCGACAAGTGCGAGTCGGACTAGCCCATCGAGTACAATTTCGCGAAGTTAATAAAACCAGTGTTAGCGGGGCCCTGCTCGTAAGCAAAGTGTAAGCAGTGAGAGGTTATCTTATTTGGTTAATACATAGACTGACAGACAACAAAGGTTTCCGTACAATTTCGCACATACATCATCGTTCATGAGATATAGCCTGGTGACAGACGGACAGACACACGGACAGCGAAGTCTTAGTATTATGGTCCCGATTATTAGTTAAACTTACTTTAATATTACTTCCCAACTCCAAGGTTCTATGTCCCGTAGGAACTACCCAGGTTAAAAGTGTCTATACATTATACATCGCTCTTAGCTTCGAGTTTCTAAAAGGATAGCTTAAAGGCTTTTTAAACCTTCGACACGAAAGAAACACCTGGTACCTAAATAAAATATGCATTGTAAAGAAAAGGGAACATAGAACGCTCTATAGTCTGAGATTTTTATGATCATCGTAAAGCAAACTTTTAAAATTTTCACCAGTAGGCTTATTGTCTTAACTCGCTCGCAATCGCCATTGTGTTCATTTTGACAGTACATGTATGGGCTGACAATTGGCATCGGAATCAGCTAGCTGTCACATTCATACAATAACTGTCAAAATAAACACGATGGTTTATCATCCTAGTTTTGTTTGATCCTCCATATAACCCCAGTTTAGGGATCGTTTCAGAAGAACCGTTCTAAAAGACCGCTTTGTGTTCCGCGACGATAGTACCGTTTTACGTTTTATTCTAAACCAGTCTTCGTCGCCTTAATGTCTATGTCCAGCCTAGAACGCAATGAGATCCTTGCAACATCGTCGCTCGTTCCTTTCGTTTTGGTCGTCCGCATTCCGCAAACGTTTCACTCGTCTTCGAGAACGTCGACGAGATGAGTTTACGTTTTTCGTTTGACCGTCTTGCCTGTGCGTCATCCGTTGTCCCATACAACGAACCCAGTTGCAAACGAGGACCGTTTCGATTACTAGTTTTCGTTCTAGAAAAAACGGTTGCGTTTCGTTGTCAAAAAATTCAACAACGACCCACTACTACTCCAGTTGCCCCGGTTGGTAGCGGCTTGCATCCACCATGAACCCGCGACTTTAACCAGGTCATCCATCCTCGTTGGTGGACGTCCTACGCTGCGCTTAATCCTACCAACCTCCACAGTGTCGAATCTGATCGGTATATTTTGTATTATTAAATCCTCCTTCAGTCATTGCTATCAGTGGGAAATCCGCAAAATCCTTCAAAGGAATGTCTATCAGTGACATAGCGTCCATAGTACTCGATTCCCACCGGCTTGCCTATTTTAAGGCAGTTGGGCATTTTTATTGTGCAGAATTAAAGCAAAAGGCTAGTTAAATTCCCTTCGGCTTGCCTTCTGATATACTAGACGCCACGCCACTGATGTCTATACATTTTTTATGCGTTTAGGTACATTACAACAATTTTAACAAAGTGTTAAGTTCATTGTTCATGAGGCATTCAGTCTGTTAGGGCTTTTTTGTTTTGTACATACCTACTTATTAAGATAACTTAAACACTGTGGAAATTAAAATATTATTGGCAGTTCCATCTTCGAGTGCACGATTTCCATTATATTATTTAAAATGCTAGAAATAATAAAGAAAATCCTCACAGAATGATATTATAACAAAGCACTGGCATTGGATAAATGACCCCTAATAAATACTCGTTAAAAACACAAGTCATGTCGTGTAAAAAGCCTTTATGTCGCGAAAGAAATTAATCAGCTTAATGCTCGACTCAAAGAGAAACGTGAGCGCGGGAATTTGCAGGAATGCGCAGGAATTTTCTGGAATTATACAAAAACTATGGAGCCTCCCATGCTGGTCTCAGAGCAAAGAAGAAACAATAGGTACAATAGAATGTCACTATTTTGATTCCGCTTTCCACCCATATGCCCACAATCATGCTAAACGTGGCCTTTAGATATTAATATTGTCTACCCCGTTAGGGATAAAGAGGTACCTAGCTAATTATGGAGAATTCCATTCCGCAAAATATAGTTCAAATTAGTGTAACGTCCATGGGAATCGCAATCACCTCGCAAATCTCGTCGCTAAGCAGCAGTGCTTACGCCGCTATGTTCTGTCGTGGAAAGTCAGACAGCCGGTGTAACTGTCGCATGAGCTATTTTATCTTAGCTGTCTAGGCTGGCAACGCGTCTGTATGCTCTAGTATTGCAGATATCCATGAGCAGTAATTAGTTATCATCAGATAACCCTTTTGCCTTCGTTGTTTAAAGATGCCAAGGATTTTAGGTGAGCTTAATTAACACAGCTTTGTTTCATTATTTTATTGAATCAGGCTTTAATTTGTCAGGTCCATTTCAATGAACAAAAAAATATTTACCTTGCTACTCCGCTACTCACGTGCAAGATAACCAAGCCTGTGTGAAATATAATACGTTATCATATGTGTGTCATAAATGAAAGGGTAGTTTGGGAAAATATATAAATGTGGGTACATTATATTTATTTATAGTAAAGTTGGACTCATTAAACTTTTATAATGATCCCGTAGAGGGATCGAAACGCGTCAGTGTTTGTGTGGTGTAAGGGATAATTACGTTTGAGTTTTTTTTTTTCATTTTTCATTAGTGGAGGGAGGGATTGTATGAAAAACATATATATTTCACACAGGCTTGGTTATCTTGCACGTGAGTAGGGGAGTAGCAAGGTAAATATTTTTTGTTCACAGCATGTTTCGTTTCCGTCATTAAACATCGAAATGAAATTGTCGGTAGATTTAAGTCCGTAATTGATGGTACCACCGTGACTCTACCCTGTGCCCCTTGTACCAAAGGCAGATGATAGATCAGTCAGTAAAAGGGTTAATCAAACAACGGGCAGGATTCCGTGGACGGTTGATAAGACACGGCTAATCGATGCTTTAGACGGTGCGGTAGGGTTGACACATGAACTGCCATTTAAGCCAATAATCCTACTAATATTATAAAATGTGAAAGTTTGTGAGTATGTTTGGATGTTTGTTACTCTTTCACGCCAGAACGGCTGGACGGATCTGGATGAAATTTGGAACATTATAGATTATAGTCTGGAATAACACATAGGCCACTTGTTATCCCTAATAGGGATAGCGATAAACGAATTCTATGCAGACGAAGTTGCGTCAACAGCTAGTAAAACATACATACATTTATGTGCGGAATGACATTTGAAATTCACCATGAGCTTTTCGGTGAAAACATCGCGAGGAAACCTGCACACGTCTGCGAAGCAGTTCAATGGTGTGTGTGAAGTTCCCGTGACGTGTGAAGTGACGTAGTTAGGCTGTAGATGAGTGTCTGTATACATTTAATTTTTTCTGACAATAGTCCATTCCAATAGTGACAACCCTGTACGTGATCGAAGGAAATGCACATACACATACATACACAAATCATGTCTATATCCCTAACGGGGTAGACAGGGCTTAAGGTGGCCAGACCTAGCCTAGGCCACGATTAGCAAGATTGTGGGCGTATAGATGGCAAAAAATTGAATCAAAATAATGATGGGTTGCTAGCCGCATCACCTATGACATGATTCCTATGATTTTCGCCCATTCCCTCGACGGGCTTTTACCATCAGCGCGGGACGAGAAGCAACTGGTAAATTCTATGTTTTTTCTTTAGTCCCAGACCAGCATGGAAGCAACCCCTCCAACTATACCCCATCATAATGCCTTTTATCAAATTCAGTCACGAAAACTTTCCAGGGACTGCCACTCAACGATTTTCTACGTGTTTTAATCTATCTTTCATCGGGTCTACGGGACCCTAAAAGACAAATCGCGGCATCCAAGATAAGACTGACTCTGACAAATGATACGGTCAACCGGATAACAGAGTCAGGGGGTAAAAAGTGGTAGAAGATGTCCTTTAGTATCTCGTTTTCGTGAGCTATCTGTTTAAGGCAATTGAGTTGTTTTAGAGCTGGTGTTTTGCAAGCTTAAAAGATAACCTTTCTTGTGTGTAGGTATTTTTTACTTTCCATATTTTTTTTAACCTTTTGCAAGGTATATACCTAGTAAATAAATAGGGTATGGAGACTTGGCTTATTTTTTGAAATAAATACCTACGCGCCAACGGTTAGGGTTGACGATTTATTTTTTGCAAAATAGATAAGCTTTTTTTTTAGTTAGCGCTACAATCTCAACTAGTAAGGCCTGTTTTAAAGTAACTAGCTAGCATTCTTAAATAAACTATTGAGAAACATGGACACACTGCGCAATACGCTCTTGGTATGTTTAAAATAAAAAGATCGCGGAATGTGTGGGCGCACGCAACAGACGGCAGCTCGTCTCAACGCGGCACTCGCGACTGGCGGCACCGCGAGATCCGCTTAGATGCATTGTAAAAGCGCGCGTCTATGTGTGCGTTCGTTTCGACCGTTTCGTTTGTAGTTTCCTTACTGCTTTAGCTTATATGTATACTGTAGTATATTTTGTGAACAAAAATTCATCATCGTTCGTCTAGGCCTACAATACAATACAAAATACTCTTTATTGAACACAACAAACAATGCAATGCAAGTACAGTCAGCAAACATAATAGCAAACAATGCAAGTAAAGTAACAAAAACTTACACAGGCTCAGGATTGTAAGTAAAATGTTAATCTCTACCATAGAATCATCGCTACTTAGGGTCAAGTAAAATTTTGGTTACTTAATACACACATACATACACATACATACATACATCTTATTATGTTAGAATTAGTGTGCAGAAATATTGTACGCCTCTAGCAGGCAGGATAAGGCTATCTATGTTTGTACATACTCTTTATCATCCTTATCTTCTAAATATTATATAACTCAAAGGTGACTGACTGACTGACTGACATAGTGATCTATCAACGCACAGCCCAAACCACTGGACGGATCGGGCTGAAATTTGGCATGCAGGTAGATGTTATGACATAGATTTTGATCAATTCTACCCCCAAGAGGATAAAATAGGGGATGAAAGTTTGCATGAAACTTTGTCAATTTTAAACCGATCGGGTTGAGACTTTGCATGCATAAAGCTACTATGACGTAGGCATCCACTAAGAACGGATTGCGTTACTTCTGCGGGATAGCGATAAACGAATTCTATGCAGACGAAGTTGCGGGCCACAACTAGTTACCCATAACCGCAATAAATGAATTTGAATTTGAATTTGAATTTTACACATACATAGGTAACAAAACCTTAAAGCCACGCGTAGCATGATTAAGGGCGTATAGGTGGAAAGGGAAATCAAAATAGTGATGGCTAGCCGCATCGCCTATAACATGATTCCTAAGACTAGCCCGTTCCCTCGATGGGCTTTTACCATATGCGCGGGAAGAGAAGCAACTGGTAAATTCTATGTTTTCTTTACTCCCAGACCAGCATGGAAGAAATGGTCAGAAGTGGCACTAACAAATCGTTTGTCAATTGTTTAACTTTAACAAACACCCTGTTGATAAAACAGATCTGATATTTTTTACCTTCTTTTATGATTATTTACGATAAATAAACGATAATAATAAAATTTTGGGACAATTTTGCTAACAGCAATTTGCTTAGTTTATTTAATTAGGTTTGTTCGTTGAATTTGCTTAGTCCAAACTAAGCAAAGTTTGGACTGGGTACTAGTTAGTAAATAATAATAAATATTAACACCAATTCACCTAGTCCCAAACTAAGCAAAGCTTGTAATATGTATTTGACGACCGGATAGCCTAGTGGTTAGTGACCCTGACTATGAAGCTAGAGGTCCTGGGTTCGAATCCCGGTAGGGGCAGACAGTTGTATGATGAATACGAATGTTTGTGCCTGAGTCATGGATGTTGTATGTGTTTATCTACATTATATGTATGTTTATCCGTTGCCTGGCACCCATAGTACAAGCTTTGCTTAGTTTGGGGTTGGATCAATTGTATTGTTGGGGGTGTAATTTGTCCCATGATATTTATTTATTTATTTATGTGTAACTACTAGACAAAACTTAAATACATATTAAACATCAAAGACTCGAGAGCAAACATTCGTATTTTTCATATCGAACCCGGGACCTCAAGATTCATGTTATGTATGTATGAATGTAAACTCTTTATTGCACATAAAAATTTAAAAAATACAGAAATACAGAGAAAATAGTACAAAGGCGAACTTATCCCTAAGAAGGGATCTCATAGTCACATACATTCATAGTCATGGATTCATAGTCAGTTTCTCTAACCACTAGGCCATGCAGTCAACCAAACTAGTTACATACATACATATATACAAATCACGTCTTTATCCCTTACGGGGTAGACAGAGCTTAAGGTAACAAGACCTGAAGGTCACGTTAAGTATGATTGTGGGCGTATAGGTGGAAAGGGGAGTCCATATAATGATGTGTTGTAAATGGCTAATCAATATTATTTGAATGGAAATTTCAAATTTGAGTTTCCTTCTGTGTCTGTGACTTTGTCACTCCAATTAAAAATCTCTATACAAACACATCATGTTTCACTGTTTATTTACTAAATAACGCTATATAAAGCGTAGGAATCCCAACATGATGGGTTGCTAGCCGGATTATAACATCATTCCTAAGACTTTTACGTTCGTATTAATACATCACTACATAGTATAAAATAAAGTCGCTTTCTCTGTCCCTATGTCCCTATGCCCCTATGTATGCTTATATCTTCAAAACTACACATCGGATTTTGATGCGATTTTTTTTAATAGATAGAGTGATTGAAGAGGAAGGTTTTTATGTATAATTCTACGCAGACCAAGTCGCGGGCAGAAGCTAGTTACTTATATAATACAGGTATATACCTACATCTGCAGTAATCGGGAATCGAACCGAGAACCTTAAGCTCCCTATCCGATCATCGCAATCAAAACCGTATCATTGTTATACATTCATCACATTAAACAAATGCAATAAAATTATAATAGGTACAAATATTTGTTAACGCACACCAAAAATCGCTACAGTAACTTAAAAAAATAAATAAGATAAGACACATAATATACTTTCTTTTTTTAAACAACAAAAAACGCAAACGAGCTAGTGGATCGCGTGATAGTAAATGAGCACCACCACCCATAGACACCCGCAACACTAGAGGACTGACAATGTTTTGCCAGCCGATAGAAACCTCATGTTCCAGTAATTTCACCGGCTGTCTTACTCTTCACGCTGGAACACAGCAGCGCAAACACCGCTGCTTGGCGGCAGGATTAGCTAGTAAGTTGGTCTTCTCACTTAAAAGCGATCTTTACTAGACAACCAAAAACTCAAATCTAAACACAAGTCAAGCTATCTCAGTCATCATTAATTTATTCCAACGCCATCTAGTGACCCAACACTAAACGTATTTATGTCGCATCCTATACATCGCTTCCTAACTATGGCGCTTAATACAGCTCAAGTTCCCGAGACCTAATCAAGTACTATCGCACAACTTTGCTAACTCACAGTTTCAATTTACTAGTACCGAGTAACAAGAGATCACCTTGAGCTTTGAACGATACCATGTTTAATTTCTAAACGTATTAAATTTCTAAACGACACCGAAAAATAGAACTCATAAAAAAATCCAAAAAGTAAAGCTATTCCCGGGAATCGAACCCGATACCTCGTCATTCCGTGACGCGTGCTACCCCTACACCACCAGATGGGTAAGTCTTCGAATTTTTCTATCTGTTACTAGCTGTCACGTGACCTTGTTACTATCCGAATTTTTGTCGCCAAGCGTCATCTGTTTGAATGATGTGTCTCTACGACACAATTACCAAATAATGAATTAATTACTTACTTAATTAATTTTGTAAACGTATTGGTAACTTTTGCCAGGCATCTGTCGCTTAGTCCTTTCACTCAGTACGTGTAAAAAGGACACCCTACAAGGAACAAACAGTTGGGAACTTAATAAATCTACATCCATATCATTACTTCCCGACAATATGTTATTTAGAATCCCTGTGTCGCTCACTCCCGCTCAAGAAAGCTGTTGAGCACCCAGCTCAGCCCACGCGTGGGACGAGGCACGCGGGAGGACAGCACGGTTGCGACAAAACTGGCTGCCCGGGCGCAGCCCCGGACTCGCCTAACGAGCACCACCGGCGGCAGACAGCCTCCGAATTTAGTATTCAGCTTTGTTAGACGGCTTATTAAACCATCCTATAAGTTTACCCTCCATGCTTCCATGCTGGTCTGGGAGTAAAGAAAAAACATAGAATGTACCAGTTGCTTCGCTTCCCGCGCCGATGGTAAGAACCCATCGAGGAGGGCATAGGAATCATGTTATAGGCGATGCGGCCAGCAACCCATCACTATTTTGATTCCCCTTTCCACCTATACGTCCACAATCATGCTAAACGTGGTCTTTAGGCCTTGTTACCTAAAGCTCTGTCTACCCCGTAAGGGATATTGACGTGATTTATGTATGTATGTATAAATATACAGTCCTCGATTTTTTTAACATCCCATAGGACCTTAACAAAAGCCAATTTGTACACTGTCCTAAATTAATCTAGAATACTCCACCAGGCCTTTGGATCTTGTCACCATAAGCTCTGTCGACCCCGTAAGGGAGAAAGACGTGATTTATGTATTGTATGTATTGTATTGTATTTGTATTCCACCAGGTGGTTACTTTGACTGAGACACCTCTGTGAATGTTGTTCAGCCCAGCTAGCACGAGGGCGCGCGTGAGTCGCATCGCGCGATATAGACTACCCTTTCTAAAACGAGCAGTAAGACAAAGATGGGTAATCTGGCTCGCGCGCGCGGCGACTCTTGTGATTTTTAATATTGTTTGCATTTTCTATGTAATCATCAGCATTTTAAGTGTACGGCGTTAAATGGCGACCTAATTTTAGAAGCAACTAGCTGTTGCCCGCGACTCCATCTGCAATGGATTCGCTCTTTGCTATAAACCTCACGGAGCCCGAGACCTTTCCAACGAATGCAAAACCGTGGAAATCGGTTCGTGCGTTCTGGAGTTATAGCGTCAGGAAGGAAAACCCGACTTATTTTTAGTAGAAGATAAAGTTAGAAATTAAAAAACCCCCGCATCAATTTTATGCCAAAATTGCCTTTGCTTTGGTAAAATGCTGGAGAATCTCCAAACCACTGGAGCGATTTATACCAAACATGGCCAAGAACAACCACAACTGGTTTTCGAATGAATAAACCTGCATCGCAACCGCTCCATCAATTTGAGAGCTCATCGACGAAAACATCGGTGTCAAACTTACACCACCTCTCTTTTTGCATTGGAAGGAGATAACTTAACAGGCATCCAGCGCGATCCTCCGATCTTAATGAGGTCATCGGTCCACCTTGTGGGTGGACGTCCCACGCTGCGCTTGCCGGTACGTGGTCTCCACTCGAGGACCTTTCGACCCCATCGGTCATCCGTCCTCCGTGCTATGTGCCCTGCCCACTGCCATTTTAACTTGCTAATCCGCTGGGCTATGTCGGTAACTTTGGTTCTTCAAGCCGCTTCCAACCGGTCTTATTGGAGGTCTAAAGGAGAGGCCTATGTTCAGCAGTGGACTTGTAATGGCTGAGATGATGATGATGATGAACTTAACAGGGGTTTTCAATCAAAGTTAATTAACCACCTAACGCAGAGAAATACTTGGTGTAATTACGCAAACGGATACTTAAAGGTCGAGTGATGCTCGATATGTTTCGGACTAGACCTTCCTTTTGGAGCGCTCGCCCCAGCGGCAGCGAAACGGACATGTTTCATGTTTTCATGTTGAAATCTTGGTGTTTTTGGGGAAGGCAGTTCAGCGGTGGACTTGTTGTGGCTGGGTATGATCTTGGTGACAGCTGGTGTGAAAGAGGATATAGTGACTAGGATAGAAAAAAGTATGCTTAGTTGGTTTGGTCACTAGCGGATAGATGAAAGTAGACTAACTAAACAGAGCTATATGGGGGGTGTGAATGGTAACGTGGGAGGGGAAGGCCTAGACGGACGTTCCGAGACCAAATAGGAGACGTTTTGAGAAAAAGTCAGGTCAGGAGTACCCGAAACCGACGAGCATGATGAGATTGATGAATGTGGATGAAGCGAAAGAAGTATGTCAGGATCGTAGCAAGTGGAACAAAGTAGTCTCTGCCTACCCCTGTGGGAAAGAGGCGTGACGGTATGTATATGTATGTATGTACGTATGATCTCGGTCGATTCTGCTATTGCTTCTATAAGTAACCGCTAACCGTTACTAACTTGCATCAGTTATAAAGAGCGACAAAGTTTAAGCTCTCTCGACGTGCTCATATTACGCTCTTGTTCAAGTTACCGTGCTGGGAAGGCTTCCTTATATTTTATGTCGTCTTGGTACTCCAAGCGAGTTTTTAAACTGAAAACTTTGAATGCAGCTGCCAAAGAGACGACAGTAAATATACCGAGTTAACTTTTACGGACACAGTCCGTTACAGCATGTAACACGCATGTACATACATACATACATAAATCACGTCTTTATCCCTCACGGGATAGACAGAGCCTAAGGTAACAAGACCTAAATACCACGTTTAGCATGATTGTGGGCGGATGGAAAGGGGAATCAAAACAGTGATGAGTTGCCAGCCACATCGCCTACATAACATGATCTCTAAGATTTTCGCCCAGCCCCTCGATGGGCTTTTATCATCCGCGCGGGAAGAGAAGCAACTGGTACATTCTATGTTTTTTCTTTGCTCCCAGACCAAGCAGAAAATATTAAAATACAAAAAAGGTGAACACTGAACGGGGCGTCGAAGTGAGAAACCAACGACTGAAGGGTGCAAGAAACAACTTCACTCCACTCCGACAAAGTGCTAGAGCTGGTGCTGCATCATCATCTCCAGCCTACTACATACATCCCACTGCTGGGCCCACAATCTCCCTTTTCCAACTATAATCCAGTCAATACTGAGCGCAGGTCTCATGCACGCCATACCTTTCGATCTTGTGTTTTTTGCGTCCAATTCCTCCCGGTCCTTCCACGTCATCGGCTGTAGCCAAATTCCACACTCTGGGCCTCTACTCAAGCACCCGTCTACCCATCTGTGGTCCTGTCTGCGGCATTATGCCCTGCACACTTTACTTTCTGCTGGCGATCCCAAACACATAATGGTAAAGAAGAAAAGCATATAACATAGCATGGTTCAAGGCACCCCAGTCAGGTAAAAATATCATTTTGCTGCAAGTATAATATCTCTCAGCAAAACGCGAGAGTTGTCAGATGATCATTTTTAATATTATTTAAATTTTATATTAAGTACGCTTTTGTTTAAGCGTGCCATATAGAAAGACATCCTTTAGTATTATGCCGTGGCGTTCTTTCATAAGTGAAAACTTAGAAAATGTGACTTTAATAGGAAATTACCGCGCTGATGTTGGGTGTATTCTGTCTACTTTCTTGAAACATTTCACTATCTTACTCCTAATGTTATGAATGCATTTGTGAGGATGTATGTAAATAAATTGTATAATTGTTACTCTTTGGCGCTAGAACAGCTGCACTAATTTAGTTTAAATTGGAAATTGCATGATTCCCGCGGGATGGCGATAAACAAATTATTTACAGATGAATTTGCTGGCAATAGTATGTGAAAATGTAATTGCTACTGATAAATTAAATATTATATCTGATTAATTTTTGATGCAAAAACAATCAAAAATAATTGAAACAAGCAGACAAAGGGCCGTGTCAATGTTATTAAAGCAGATACAAATTGTGGCGAACTGTATATTATAAATGAAATCGACTTATGATGATGAACTACATACACATACACAAATCACGTCTTTATCCCTTACGGGGTAGACTGAGCCTAAGGTAATAGGTACCTACAGGCCACAATTAGCAAGATTGAGGGTGTTTAGGTGGAAAATGGAATCAAAATAGTGATGGGTTTCTAGCCTCATCGCCTATAACATGATTCCTATAAGTTGATGATGAACTGGTTTTCAATAAGTATAGAAATAGAACTAAATATAAATAAGGTGAGTGACCTAGTGGTGGCAGCACCTCCTACCGTGGTTCGTAAGGAACTGAACCCACTTATACAAAACTAGCCTTCCGTCCGCAGCTTCGCCCGCGGTAAATTAATTTTCCCGTAGGAAAAGGTATTTTCCCGCGGTAAAGAGTAGCCTATGTCACTCAGTGATAATGTAGCTTTCTAACGCCAAAGAATTTTTAAAATCGGTCCAGTCGTTTCGGAGTCTATTCAATGCAAACAAACAAATTTTTCCTCATTACACATAAACGGATAACTCACGTATAAAAAGTCGAGTGATGCTCGACATGTTCCGGACTATTTCGTAGTTTTTTTCGTCTTTTTTTTTAATTTTTTTAATTTAGTTTTTTTTTTAGTTTTTTTTTGCGCTCTTGGAAAAAGGACTACGAAATAGTCCGAAACTGTCGAGCATCACTGGACTTTTTTTACGTGAGTTATCCGTTTGTGTGTAATAATGATTAAGTCTCACGGTAGTTTCATGTTGAAATTTTTCCTCTTTATAATATTAGTATAGATTAGTATAGATGAGACGCTGCTGTCACAAGGTTAACAACTGCCAGCTATAAAATACATTTTGGCAGTACAAAGGAGTATCCTCCACACACATGAAACACTAATAAAGTAAAAATCGCTGGTTCACATTTATGCTGCTGGTCCTTTTGTATCGGTATATCTGTGATACTGGATAGAGTTTATTGATAAAAATGCTGAAAAACTTCATTGTCCCACCCGTATACAGCCGTCAAACAAATAGCTCCAACAATATTGTATCGGCAGAAGCTGAAATAAATGATCCCGGTGACGAATGTCTCAAAATAACTTTGCCTGGTAATGGCATCAATACATTTATAATAACAAGTTATGCGTGAAATATTGAAAGTTGATGATAAAGAAAAAGTAGTGTAGGAACTTAAGTATACAAAAGTTTGTATATACAAACCAACTCGCTGGCAGATAATGCAAATATAAAATTTGGTTTTAGAATTTAAGATGAATCGGAAGAAACAAGTGTTACTTTGTGACATTACCTGGACAGCTGCCTCCGAAGGCGTTGCTGCTGTAACTTAGAATATTAAAAGATAAAAAGTTTAAAATAAAATACGGTTATGAATCTATATGATACTAGCTGACCCGGCGAACTTTGTTCCGCCTTAAATTTGAAAAATTCCTTTGTAAGTGCATCTTTATACTAATCAAGGAATAATGTGTAGGCATGCTAAATTTAATGTCTGTAGCTTTATTAGTACAACATTTCGGAATTTTCCAATCCCGTGGGAAAATCGGGATAAAAAGTATCCTATGTCAGTCTCCTGGTTCTAAACTACCTCCCTACCAATTTTCAGCCAAATCGGTTCAGCCGTTCTCGAGTTAGAAATAGTGTAACTAACACGACTTTCTTTTATATATATAGATATAGAAGATAGATTTAATAAATTAAGTTGAAAGTTTGGCTCAGAGCGCCAAGATCCCGTACATCTTGAATAAATCCAGAGACACAAATCACGCCTTTATCCTTTAAGGGGTAGACAGAGCCTAAGGTAACAAGACATACAGGCCACGTTTAGCAAAACTGGGCGTATAGGTGGAAAGGGAAATCAAAATAGTGATGGTTTGCTTGCCGCATCGCCTATAACATGATTCCCTCGATGGGCTTTTACCATCAGCGCGGGAAGAGAAGTAACTGGTAAATTTTATGTTTTGTCTTTACTCCCAGACCAGCGTGGAAGAAAGCTATATTGGCGCATAATCCTGCATAAAATATTCACAACAATTAGCCCATTTTAATCGCATACGTTCAACATTAATGTTGGCAGTAATAAAAAATAATTTCCCTTACTAATTATGACACTTAAACCCAGATCTTAATGAGTAATACAAATCCCAGCTATATCCCCGTTTGAGCTCAAAAAGCTCTGGCTGACACGATTCTATAAACAAAAGCGGAGCGACATTAATGGCTTCCATTCAGCAGCCCACAGAAAAGGTGCAGGGAAGAAACGGGAACGGTTGGCATGTAAAAGTAAAGTAAAGTAAAGTAAAAAAGTCTTTATTTATAATATGCAAAAGGTTACAACATGTTTGTTCGGCAGCCTCCGCACTAGACTCAGGGCCTGTGTCGCGGAGACTAGAGACAGTTATAACAGTAAGGGCTTAACATAAAAAATCTGAAATAATTT
Source organism: Pandemis corylana (assembly GCA_949127965.1). Lineage (NCBI taxonomy): Eukaryota > Metazoa > Arthropoda > Insecta > Lepidoptera > Tortricidae > Pandemis > Pandemis corylana. Next base: position 1,735,807 of record OX421860.1, read on the forward strand.
GTGTGCGTGTGTATGTGAGTGTGTGTGTGTGTGTGTGTGTGTGTGCGCGTGTGTGTGTAGTATGTGAGTATTAGTGCATTTAATTAGGTACAGGCTGAAAGAATATTTTCAGTTTCGTCGTGATTCAAACTCATTAGCCAGCGTTCAGTTTCTTTTTTCAGTTCTTTGCTTGTCAGATTTTTAATGTTTTTTATGTGTTTACATGATTTATTATAGATGTGCGAGTGGGCATAAGGTGGCAATTAATATTTTATTTACAAAACTAGGAAGAAACAGATCTATAGGGGGAGAGTTGGTTACGTTGGGAGGGGAAGGCCTAGACGGACGCTCCGAGACCAAATAGGAAACGTTTTGGAAAAAGTTCAGGTCAGGAGGTCACCGACGAGCATGTATGAAGAGATTGATGAGTGTGGATGAAGCGAAAGAAGTATGTCAGGATCGTCATGTGGAAAAAAGTAGTATCTGCCTGTTCCTGTGGGAAAGAGGCGTCACAAATCACGTCTATATCCCGTACGGGGTGGTGAGAGCCTGAGGTAATAAGACCTAAAGGCCACGTGTAGCATGAATGGAGGCGTATAGGTGGAAAGGGGAATCATAATAGTGATGGGTTGCTAGCCGCATCGCCTATAACATGATTCCTTAAATTTTAGCCCAATCCCCTCGATGGGCTTTTACCATCTGCGTGGGCAGAGAAGCAACTGGTACATTCTATGTTATTTCTTTGCTCCCAGACCAGTATTGGAAGTAATAATGTATTTTATTTTGAAAAAATTACTTTCTCCCAAGTTGCGGCGCATTCTTGGCAATGGTGGTCTTTCCGAATGCGCTGGTAGTTTCAACAAATACATGTAAAAGAGCCCTTGGCTGCCAATTTGCAAAAATAAATTTTGTACATTTCGACGCTTGAAAGGCAAAATGTCATAAGCGACAAAATGGTAATTTTACAGGAGAGACAAAACCTCGACGCAGACAAGTCTGCTGATTTCAATGATATAACTCAATATCACAAAAAAATGTCGCTTATCCCATTTCGCCTTTCAAGCGTCGATTTGAATTTTTGACACAGATATTGACGTCATACTTATAACACGCCTTTTGCGTCGAGATTTAAAAACAGCCACATTTCTGCGGACGCTACCCACGCCGAGCGCAGGTAAGCTCGTCCTTTTGAGCCGCATTCTTCTGGCTTAAGTGGGCTATTTTAATTTGCCGACGCTACCGTTTTCGATGCTGAAGTAAAAAGTAAATAATTACATTGCCAATGCCAGAGTTTCTGCTCTGAATGTTTGCTGCGAAGAGTTTTGTTCGGGAACTCAATTTCTAGTTTTACTAGTACAATATGCTGTTTGAAAGTTTTTGAAAACAATCTTGCTGTTGTCGGTCTTTGAATGAAATAATGCAGTCGGTAAAATATATGGGCCCAATTTGTTCATACATAAACGCCATCTACCCCGTAAGGGATAAAGACGTGATTTGTGCATACATGTGCATACGTTCCTACATAAAGGGGGCATACATCTAAGGGGGCGTCCATTAATACGTGAGGCATTTTTAAGGATTTTTTGACCCCCCCTCTTGGTGAGATGTCGTAAGATTTTTCTCGACCCCCTCCCCCCTACCCCGATGTCACGTGAGATTTTACAAAACTTGTACTTTGGGTATAAAAGTATTGGATTTATTAAAAAACATAACACAATTTGTTTAATTACTTTTTTAAGACTAGCAAGGACTAGTATTTGCAAATATTGCTGTAATTTTAATTATTAATTCAACTTTAATTTAACTTATTTTTCACGCAGTTTTACACCATTTTCTGCTAAAAAAAATTACGTGATATTTGCCAAGACCCTCCCCCCTCTCCCCCAAGTGAGATTTAGTAAGATTCGGCTCGACCCCCCCCCCCCCCCCCTGAATACCTCACGTAATTAATGGACGCCACCTAAGGTAACAAGAACTAAAGGCCACGTTTAGCATGATTGAGGGCGTAGGTATATAGGTGAAAAGGGGAATGAAAATAGTGATGGGTAGCTAGCCACATTGCCTATGTTAAATTTGTATGTATTTAGCAATAACTCATTGATACCTTCACAAAGTAACGGCTGGTTCGATCAGTTATTTATAAACTGTTTAATCACAAATATATAAAATTCAAAGTCCTGACTGACTCACTGGTTGACTGACTGACTTAACTATATATCAACGCACAGCCCAAACCACTGTACTTAGAGACTTGAAATTTTGCACACAGATACCTTATACAATGTAGGCATCCACTAAGGAAGGATTTTTGAAAATTCCCACGGGATAAGGAAAAAACGAAAATTATATATTTAGTTCAACGAAATCTTATGAACTATAATTACCTACTAGAAATCAAATTTGGCATAGAAGTAGGTGATTATAATAGTAAAATAATGTTTTAATGATTTTTGGAAATTCCCACGGGATAGGGAAAAAAACGGCATTTATATATTCAGTTCTACGGGATCTCTTTGAAATGCTCATGGTTCACGCGTGCGAAGCCGCGGGCAAAAGCTAGTCACAAATTAACCTTTTAAATAGTATTTCTCGTGTCTCCTCATTTGTTCTATTATATTTCACAAATTGGAGGGATTGAGTAAATGGGCGTAAGTCTTAGGAATCATGTTATAGGCGATGCGGCTAGCAACCCATCACTATTTTGATTCCACATTTCCTTAAGGTTTTGTTACCTTAGGCTTTGTCTACCCCGTAAAGGATAAAGTTGTGATTTATGTATGTATGTAGAATGAAAATGAAAATGAAAATGAAAATGAAAATTTATTTTTGCAAATTGGCCGCCAGGGGCTCTTTTACATGTCTTTTTGAAACTACCAGCACATTCGGAAAGACCATCATTGCCAAGAAGAATGCGCCGCAAGAAACTTGGCAGAAAGTCATTTTTTCGAAATAAAATACAAATAAAATACAGAATACTTAAGTTCTACTTAAATTAAATACATTTATAAAAGGGATGTATAAGGTCCCCGAGTCTTAAACTATATTAATCTATAAATAGTAGAGATGTATAAAGTCTCTACTGGTCAAAAAATAAAAAACAAAGAAAAGAAAATAATAACAATAAGTTCAGTGGAGGTGTAAAACGCCTCTACCGTCAAATAAATTAATTGGAGATGTCTCCAATGTCGCAAGAAAAAAAATATATAAAACAAAATTATGAAATATACATTTCATGTCAAGTAAGTAACCAATAAGCTTTTGGATTCCGAAGGCAAGCTTGCGTCTGCCGCCCCCAATGTTGGCTTCCACGCACTCATGTCCTGCTCTGAAAGCAGAGCGGTACCGAGGGCATGTCTCGCTTCCGTCCCCACAAGCACACTATGGGAACGTTTTAGGAACTTCGACGTCGTTAGCCTGCAACTAAACAGTAAAAGAAAAAAAAATGAAACCGGAAATCCATAAGCTTAACAATATACCTACCCAATACCTAGCTTAATGCACATACGACATAGCAATATTTACGTCATTGTAAACAATAATAATTATGAAAAATAGAATAAATATTTAAATAAACAATTACAGTAGGTACAATATTTATTTTGATAATACCTATCTTAATATTCATAATTAATAATAGCTATAGGTACAATTTTGAATCTTAATAAAAATCTTAATTAATCAAGATCAGCTAACCTAAACAGCAGACGGTAGCAACAGGGCCAGAGACCGTTGTATCTAGAGACACTACACGCATACACATATACACATACACATAGAGGTTTAGCTCTCACAGACACACTCACAGAGAGGGAGAGAGAGAGAGAGATCGACGTCAAACTTACACCCTCTCTCTTTTGTGCCGCGGGTTAAAAATAAACTAAAACAAGAAATTCTATTCCCTGTTTGGTACTCTTCAGATTAAACCAAACAAACACCGCTACTTAAATATGGGGAAACAGCGGAATCAATACAAACGCAAATCCTTGGCGCACCGAAATAAATAATGCCAAGTTTTGCAATTCAAAAATCGCCCGGGGGAATCAAATATTTCCAATAACCGAAAAAAAAACCTCAACAAATTCTAATAACAGAGCATCGGGAGTAATATTCGAACAATTTGCAAATAAAGGAAAGGCCGGCATTTCGACTACACAATCGTTCTCGATCCCGTACGCAGTACTCGTTAATTCTGCAGTACATACATACACAAATCACGTCTTTATCCCTTACAGGGTAGACAGAACCTAGGGTAATAAGACCTAGGCCACGTTTAGCATGATTGTGAACGTATAGGTGGAAAGAGGAATCAAACGAAAATCTTAGCGATCATGTTATATAACTTATATAGGCGATGTGGCTAGCAACCCATCACTGTTTTGATTTCCCTTTCCATCTATACGCCCACAATCTTGCTGAACGTGGTCTTTAGGTCTATAGTCTGTCCAATCATTTATTTTCTCGATGACAGCTCCCGTAGAATGTTACTGCGCTTTTTACGCAAAAATTAACTTTTAAATGCGAGGTATAAAAAATATGACGACTGCCTAATTTTGTTCCTTGGTCCCATATAATATGACATTAGTTGTTTTATAGATAATTGAAATGTAATTTTTTAGTTATTTTTATCCAATATTGTACACCATTAATATGGTAGATTACGGCCATGTAGGTGCCAGGACCCAGGCTGCTGATGGTAGCGGGTTTCCTAGCGATGCGTTTATAATGAAACTTCGATAATATTCGACTGGTATATTAAGGTACTGGATCTTACAAATAAAAGTGCCTATTCGCTGAAGTGGTTATGAAGACAGTGGCTAAAAAAAAGGACCGTTTAAGACGGGTACAATCCTAATATTTTTTGGGTAGAGTCATTCGGGTCAAGAGCACGCACTTTTTTTTTGATGGCCTCCCAGACCTATAAAGAAGTATATAATTGGCATGTTATGATATTAAATCTGTAGAATATTTAATAAATTTTCACTATTTAAGAAAATTTTCCATCAAGATTAATTAGTTTTAGCCCTACATAGGCTTAACTGAAAACTTTTCCAATGCGTAATCTTGACCCGATGTGTGGGTAAAATTACGCAAGTCTTAGGGTAAAGTTACGCACGCGGGGTAAACGTACGCAGTCATTCGGGTCAAGAGCACGCATTTTTTTTTTGATGGCCTCCCAGACATATAAAGAATTATATAATTGGCATGTTATGATATTAAATCTGTAGAATATTCAATAAATTTTCACTATTTAAGAAAATTTTCCATCAAGATTAATTAGTTTTAGCCCTACATAGGCTTAACTGAAAACTTTTCCAATGCGTACTCTTGACCCGATGTTTTTCGCCTTCATTATTTGGTCATCTGAGATGAGGGTCCGCTCAGGGGCCTTCCTTATGTAATTTCTCGGCATTTTGGTGTATTCTGAAAGATTGTTTTTTTTTTACATTTTTATTTCATTTGGGGTATAAGTACGCAACGGGGGTAAGTACGCGTGCGTACTATTAATCTCGTACTCTTACCCCAATCGGCAAATATACCAAATAATCAGTCACAACACACACGTTAAATACTTTTTACGAATATGATAAGCTTACATAAAAACTACATTAAATGAACAATAGAAATATAGTAGACTTACTGGCACAGAGCTATCCATTTAACTACAGCACACTTTTCCGTGGCACAAAAATTAAACGAAATAAGCGTGCTACAAATATTCGGTGACGTGTCGCGACCAGTACTAAGATTGCGTCGGCGCGGCGTGTGGCTCCTAAACGGCGACAGTAGCGCCACTCTGTTTTACAAACACAGACCTCGGCCCCCCCACCCCTGTCGGAGATCGGACCACCGCGTACTTTTACCCACCGCGTGCTGTTACCCCGAATGACTCTACATGCGAAGCTGTGATTGGTTACTGAAAACCTACGTCACGTGACGTTTCGTTTCTACGTTAAAATGTGGAAGTTATACAATACTAAATAATTAATTAAAATATACAAATAAAAACAGTTGCGTTCGCAACAGCCATGTACCTACAAAACTGTTTCTATCCTTCTGTACCCGTTTTCATGCAATAAATGAATTATTATTATTATTATTATTATTATGCATCTAAGACAAATTGAGTCCAGATATGCAGTAATATCTTTTAAAAGTACGATAAACAATAAACGTTTTAATAAAGTTACATTCTATGGGAATGCAAATAGTGATGTTATGATTGAAATATCGATATTGTATCGGTATTGTATACATTGAACTAGATGTGTTCCTGCGACTTCTTACACGTTGTAATTTTTTACCGGGATAAAAAATAGCCTGTTACTCAGGAATAATGTAGCATTTTAATGATGAAATTGTTTTTGTTTGTCCAGTAGTTTTTAGTTCATTCATTACAAACATACTGTCATTAGGCCATTTTGCACGCTTAGTAATAAATTAGCATTGAAGTCGGTTGTTTTATTGGCTCCATAGCCGAATACTTCTCAACTACTCGTATATATAATAAAATTGGATCGATATCGTATCTACTGATCACTTATTAGGTCACAACACTATAACTATCAAACTACATCTGTCATCGAGAAAATAAATGATTGGAAAGACTATAGTTACCTTAGGCTCTGTTTACCCCGTAAGGGATAAAGACGTGATTTATGTATGTATACGCCCTTAGTCATGCTAAACGTGGCCTTAAGGTTTTGTTACCTTAGGCTCTGTCGGCTCCGTAAGGGATAAAGACGTATGTATGTATGTAATCTATCTCGCGCGCGACGCCATTCTTCTGCGCTCTTGTTTTTTTTTTTTTTTTTATGTGAATAGGAAGGCAAACGAGCAAGTGGGTCACCTGATGGTAAGTGATCACCACTGCCCATAGACACCCGCAACCCCGGAGGGATTGCAGATGCGTTGCCAACCTAGAGGATTAAGATGAAATGCCTCTTGTGCCCGTAATTTCCCCGGCTGTCTTACTCTCCGCACCGGAACACAGCAGTACAAGCACTGCTACTTAGCGGCAGGATTAGCGAGTAAGATGGTGGTAGCGATCCGGACGGACCTTGCACAAGGCCCTACCACCCGCAAAAAGTGTGCTGCGGCAGTCGCGTAACTATAGAGTGGCAGGGGTGGCAAAATGCCACGGGCCCCTAGCTCTACGGGGCCCCGAACTGAGTTGGTTTAGAGCACAGAAGGGACGCTGATGCACTTCTTTATATTGAGGAAGGAGCATCAGACGAACTTGCCACGGGCCCCAGACTAGTTACGCCACTGTGCTGCGGTATTGTTGCTTTGCACTTTACTGTGATCCAATGGTATTTTGGGTATCTTGCATTGGTCCCACATCCAGTTCCCTCGTGTTGTGGACGTAGGACAAATTGGGTGAAATGGGAACGGGTTGCTCAGGGCTGGATTGATACGATACGATTCGCCTTTATGACATCAGTACAGAACTAACCTAGCTTACCCAGATTTTAGACGGCAATGAAGCTTATTACAAGATTTATTTCGACTTGCCGTGTTAGTGTAAATAATTAATATATAAAACATTCACACATAACTTTCACGCTGGTCTGATGGGAGCAAAGAAAAACCAAAATGAACACGATGGCGATTGCGAGCGAGTTAGGTTATAAACCTACCGAATGGAAGAAAATAAGCTTGGATTGCATCGCGCAATGCGTCAATCTTGCTTGCTGTGATATAGCGGCTTCGATGATGACACTGTCACTTTTTGTTTTGACGCAACAAACGGAGAGGACATCAGACATCCCAGATACCTGATTCTTAGATACATCATTTTAATAGAGAATGGTGTTTAACCGTGTCGCACATTTATAAATACCAGTTTGTTGTTACTTTAAGTAATTTGAAATCTCTCAACAGAGTGCTAGTGTATGTAATTTTAGTTCAAATGTTTTACAATAGATGTCACTCTCAAGTTCAGTCCCCATCCTACATCGCGCGGTTGAGAATTTTCTGAATTCACAGGCATGACAGAAGGCGGTCAACTTTATTCATTCTTCCTACACGTACTACGAATATTGTAAATTTATAGCATTATATATATGTTAGTTCAGTTGATTCAGTTGAAGAACTTGAAGTTGTAGATTCATTTCTTGGGACCTTGTGGCGTGAAGTCGTGAACAAATGGTGAGACCGGCCCTAAAGCACTTGTCTAAGTTCTGGGTAGGGATAGACTTCAACAAACAAATGAGCGGCGGTATTCGGGCTCTCAGCCGATTTGCAAACATATTGGATGAGATGAAAATATTACCATCTGTTGGAATTTCAAATGAATCGGTGTCTAGGGGAGGCGCTAACGGGGTTTCTGTTTTTGAATTCTTATTCGTTATTGTTTCTTTACATAATACATAACCTTCGGCTTTGCACAGAGATCTCAAGAACAGTGTTACTACACCAAACAATTTTTTTAATGCCTTTCATTTTTAGCTTTTTTTTTGCCAAGGGGTTTCGGTGAATTGTGTGTTTGTGTGCAATACAGAGTTATACACACACATGCAGCTTCCTCGCACAATGAATTAGTATTGCGATACAGCGGGGAGCCAGCATCTTTGGCTCAATGCCGCGGGGGTACGTTTTTAGATTTATTTTAGTTTTAGTTTAATTAATTTATCTTGTAATACATTTATATTTTTATATTTAAGTAATTACACGTTACTTATAAGTGTTTTGTAACTAAAAATAAATACACACTTAATTATTTAGACAATTAAGTACGATCAAGGACAGAAACTCGTATTAAAAATGTAATTTTTACCTTTTCAACTGTACCTACAGTTAGCATCAGAAGTTAACGAACAGTCGAAAAGCTCAAAATAATCTACACACGATTCCAAAGCCAACAAGAGTTTGTGTAGATCTTTGTGAGCATACAGTACAGTAATTTTTAATACTGATTGCATCTCATATAAAGGTGCACATTAAAATTTACGATGAAACATTTTAATAAATAAGCCCACGTTAAAATTATTACAAGACCAAAAACTTTAATTCAACACAATTTATCTCAGCTTATCTACCGCCATCTATCTGTTTCTGTCGTAAACAATTACTCCGTCCACTGTCGACGAAGCGCCGGAGTCGTTATTTTAACTCCAATCACCCCTTTGTCTGCTTGTGAAGGCACACTTTAAACTTAATTTGCTTACAATTAAATTTATCTCAAATTTCTTTAGTTCATTACCACGAAGTTCTTAATCGAACTCGGAACAAGGCTGGGAATGGAGTGTTTATAATTAGAAATATTTTAAGTTTAATCTATAAACACCTTTATAGGTACGCTCAATTTCATAATGATTCTGTAGAGGAATCGAAACGCGTCAGTGTGTGTATCGTGTAAGGGATAATTAAGTTTGCTATTTACAACGTATATGTAACGTTTTTACACTCTATAAAATGCACCAGTTGCTTCTTTTCCCGCGCAGATAAAAATGGGCGAAAATCTTAGAAATGATATTAAAGGCGATGTGGCTAGCAACCCATCACTATTTTTATTCCCCTTTCCACCTATACGCCCACAATCATGCTAAACGTGGCCTTTAGGTCTTGTTACCTTAGGCCCTGTCTATCCCGTAAGGGATAATGACGTGATTTATATAGGTATGTATGTATTTACACTCTACCAGAAATATGAGAAACAAAACATAATTTAACTACGTCTGCATCAAAAGGCCATATTTATTCATGCATTTGTCAATACAAACAGAATTACATGCTCTGAAACTTTCCCTGCAAATCAAAATATTCATAATTGGAGTCCATTTCATTGTCCGCTTTTTACCGCGACTGTACCAACGGCAACGCAATAACAAACGTAAGTAAAACAGTACACAGTTCAAAATGCAGAATCTCGACGAGTTTATTAAAAGGGATGGAGAAATTGAACTCTGTGGCAGGTACAATTAGGGAGCAGAATGCAGGGTTTTTGCTGAAGATTCGTTTACCCTAAAAGGAGTTCTCTGCAGAATTTTTGAATGACTTTTTCTCGACTTGGAGTTTTATTCGATGTTCGTAAAAGCAAATTAGTTTCAAGTAAAATTTTGTTTGCACGATTCCGAGCTTGTGTTACGTCGCTCCTACACTATTTCAAAAATCTTCACCTTTTTTTAATATGGCCCCATCGATCAATGCGATTTCGCCAATTTCACAGTAATAAATACAGTACCTACAATCCCATCTGCAATCCCTCCGGTGCAATCAATCAGGTGACCCACTTGCTCGTTTGCCTTCCTATTCATATAAAAAAAAAAAAAAAAAAAAAAAAAAACCTTACCTATTCAAAAATCTTGTGACAAAAATGTCGGCAACGTTGTACTGTAGAACACGGTCAAAAGACCCCTCCATAAGGGTATCGGGCTTTTAGCCAACGGATAACGATATCCCTCAGAAAATCATTAACCGATGCCCAGGTTGCACCGGACCAAGCACTGCTCTTCCCCTCGGACGGATCCAAAAACGAACTGCAGCTCTTGACCACACGCGGAGCTAACCCGACTCGCACCCCAAGTTCGAATTTCAAGTGCAAAAAATGACGGTTGGTAGGTGAGAGGGGGTGAAGTGAGGCAAGCGGGGGGATTTTTCGACATTTGAAATAAAGTTGGAGCGGCATTACAGTAACTGGGAAAGTTTTTCCTGTGTGATTTTTTTTCAGTTAATTTAGAACATTTGTAGTTTATGCTCTTTGATTTTTAAACCCCGACGCAAAAAAGGGGTGTTATGAGTTTGCGTATACATGTATGCGTCACTATTTTGATTCCCCTTTTTTTTACCTATACGCCCACAATCATGCTAAACGTGACCTTTAGGTCTTGTTACCTTAGGCTCTGTCTACCCCGTAAGGGATACAGACGTGATTTATGTATTTGGGTCAATTTCCCAAGCAGTAAATTTTGATGGCAAGACTGAAAACGCAGGTGCAGAAGGCTTTGATAATATATAACTATTTTTTTTAGGAAACAGCCCCCTATTGTCTACCTCGGGCAACAGCTAAAATTAAAATATTATGTTATTTAATCATTTAAAAAAATATATTTAGACCGTATTTCTCATCGAGGTGGGTTGTCCCGGAGCCGGTTTTAGTTACAAAATGCTGGATAAGTCGAACACTATGCGTGACAACAAAAAAAAATTACCTTTGTTTTATTACCATATAAACAGGTAACAAAAAAAGCACATCACCTGATTTTTACCTCATTTGTAAACCTCTGAATATATGCATATACATTTGTCCGGAGACACGGTCTCATTCCGCGGGCAAATTTTGGGAACGATTTATTTGCCGAGTTTAACCCTTAAGCCCCTCAGTCTCCCGCGCACCCCGAGCGATAGTCGAACTGCGGCGCTCGGCGAGAGTAGACGTGTGTAACGGCGAACGTTTCCGAGCAAAACATGAGTATTTCTCATGCCATGGTGTGGGGACAAAAAAAGTTTCATTCCGGAGTTAGTCATAACTTTTATATTTTGTATCGCTTTTCTTTTAAATTTATATATGTCACGTCTAATGTAGTCCTGATTTCAAGAGTTTAATTAGTTTAAGAACACGAGGCTTACTTTTTTTTAAATATTTATTTTTATGTCGAGTTTCTCATTCCACCATATTTATTCCGGTGTTTCCGGTGTAGTGAAACCGGAATGACATCAAATGTAGCTTCACTTTATTATTATGAAATGGTTCCGTAGCATAATGTCTAAAATCAAATACTGAACTTATTTTATTGTACCACAGCTCATGTTCTTAGATAAAATTTACGCTTGTAGGCCATCAGGGGGCGCTACAAAAAGGGTTTAAAAAATTTGGTTTCCGTACCCAAAGGGCAAAAACAGGACCCTATTACTAAGACCACTGTTCGTCTGTCTGTCTGTCACCAGGGTGAATCTCATGAACCGTGAATGCCGTGATAGCTAGACAGTTGATTTTCACATACGATGTAGGATTCTTTCGCAGCTACACAATAAATACTAAAGACAGAATTGGGATTGTCTAAAAAAAAATACCTATCCTTTTTATATTTTTTTTGTGCAGAATAGTCAATTATAAGAAACCAATTTCAATATTTTCTCATATAACTCGGTATTTTTTTCACTATTAATTATTGAAAGTATTTTGGTTGATGACGTCAGAGTTTCCACTGCCGGTGTCACACATCTGCTTATTGGATAAATTGATCATAAAACGTATGTGAAGCGCCGCCATTAACGTCTTTTCTATCTGTGGTGAAGTTGGCAAACTGTCAATACTGTCATTAGTATCAATGTCCACATGATTCAACAATAACACAGGAAGATTCACGCGATCTTCTCCTATGAATTTTATATTTTCACAGCCGTTACACATACCATAACATTCTGCGCGAAGCAGAAAGGTCCATAAACACATACCAGGTATGATCAAGACAAAACAGGACCCGGAAATAAGACAGTAAACTCAGTAGGTGAAAGTAAACCGAAAAACGTAATATTTCACTATCCATTAAAATATTTAGCGGAAAATCTTTCATGTGAGCGAAGCACATCGCTGTGCGGATACACTCTTGCCTAATTATCTACCGAAAGTGCTTCTAAATCTAAAATATAATACAACAATATGAAAGTAATCCGTGGAAAAAACAAGAATGACAGTAACAAGATTGTCATTTTGCTTGTCAGCTGTCATAAGATGAATGAAATGTCAGATTGCGGGTCCAAATTGAACTCCGTAGTATAATCCACGCGTAAATAGCATAGAATTTGTAACATTTGCAAATAAAGTACATTTTGGACCGTCTACGTCATGTCTGGGAATGTCAAATGAAGGTCATTGCTTATTTTTCATGTAATAAATTCATTATAGTAAAATAAAATAAAGTAAATACAGAAAACGATTTAAAAAGCATTTATCTCGAAATGGTTTTCGATTGACTATACATTGTAAAAAAATAGACAATCCCAATTATTTTTGTCTTTGTCTGTCTATGTAAGGTATTGTCATTCGTACCTGTCCTATTTGGTAAACAAAATTCTAACCTCAAAAAGTCTCATTTTCATATTTTTTTAACTATTTCATCGTAAATAAAGGGACTGAAGATAAAATATCAGCAAAATTATGTACAAAATATTACCTCCGGTTTATTAATTACATAATAAATCCTGTACGATACTTGAAAGCGTAGTGTATTGCTATCAAGTATTGAAAACATGATACATATTGTTGTGTGTATAAATTTATAATGCTGCATCCAATTATTATTTGATAACTGGAAGGTTTATCATCATTTGATAAACAACATTTTTCAAACAATCACTTCTTAACAAACAACGATTTACAAACTATTCATTTCACAAACCTGTCATTCCTAAAAATGATCAATTTACAAATAATTCTAATCGTTCAAAGGTTAACTGGAAGAGATCCCTTTTAGGGATAAGTTCGCCTTTGTGCATGTGTGTTGTCCTGTATTCATCTTTTTCTTGTGTTTTATGTACAATAAAGAGTTATATACATACATACATAATTCCTCGGTAATAATCTCATATATCTATTCTACAACATAACTATGTTTTTTCAAGTAACCAATGTTTTATGCAATTTCTAATTTGTGAATCGTTGATTTGCCTAACGTTGTTTGCAAAATGAATACCTATTCATGAAATGTTGTTTACTAAGAGATGAAATACCTACTTAAAACATATTCATCAACCGGCACCAAATTTTCGCTCTTAGGACTATTAAAATGCTACTTACTTAAGGTCTGTCTGTATTTTTTCTAAATAAAAGACGTGATTATGGAACCCTGTTTATTACTTTAATTCCGGTGGTCTACATTTCATTCCAGTGGGCTGATATTGTCATCCCAGTGTATATTTATCATTCCGTTGTAAGGTATCATTCATTCCGGTGTACATTTATAATTCCGTTGTGTCTTTAGAAATTCGACCTCTAATAACTCAAAAACTATTTAAGATTGCAGGTTCCCCTTTACATATGTCTTGCAAAATAGTCTAAGGTATCGTTTGACATTTAAAAATCCAAAATAAAAACACATATAATGGATCACACCGAAATGATACAAAAAATGAGTACTGTTGAAATTGACCCATTTATGTATTTATTTTTGGCATAAAATTGAATTTTACTTTTAATGGTTGTTTCTTAAACTATGTCTTTTTTTGTGGGGTGTTTTTAAATTTTTAATAGTTATTACGATTTTTTACTTAAGTGCTGTATTATTTGCTGATTGTAGACCTTACTTCTAGTCGTTGGATTGACTTGAGATTTGGCATAAGAAAATAATTATTCTACTGGGTGTTGTTAATGCGGACCCCTAAAAACAATCACTGAACCACCAAGAAACTTGTCCCGTTTAACCTCCGAGCGATCGCGTCCGCCACACGGAACAGATTGGTCCGTTTAATTTGTCCGGCGGACGGCTGCGGACGCGTGACTAATGGACTGTCCGGTGCCCGGAAAAAGCCGGACACGACTCCGGACAGCTCGGATGAAAATCGACAAGTCAAGTTCACAGACGAGCAACAATGCCACTGTATCAGCAGATTTTTTTACGTGTTCAACACGCAATGAAACTATAACAAACTGCAATGTAATGCATGTATGTAATGCAACTATATTTTATTGTGTATTGGCAGAGTGCAAAGCGGGTGGAGGGGGTAGCCTAAACGATCACAGCGCTCGCTATGGCTAAAATTGACATTTTTGTCGCTGACTTGAGCTGTCAAATCCATATTGCAGTAAACATTTTCTAATCGTTTTTGAGATAAAAGTATGGTCCTGGTAAGATGTGTTGTTGTGAATTGTAACAACACCAAGAAGAATAGCGACTGTAAATTTTACCAATTTCCAAGACCATGGTGGAAACAAGACCAAAGAAATAAGTGGATATTTGCCGTAAGAAAAAAAAAGTAAGTTACCTAACCTCTAAAATTTTTACTGAAAACAACAATTTTAATATTATTGGCAATAATGTTACTGACTACCATTGTCCAAAATTGTGTAATATAGTAAAATAACACAAGCTTTCATTAATATTTTTCACAATATTTACTTACTTCTTGTTTGACAGCGGTGACAATATTGTCCATAATGGCAGTCTGTCACGTGGCGCTGCCGTCGTGCACGGTCCCATGTTTAGTGTTTATTATTTCTCACCGTTTATTTATTTAATGTGATCACCCTATGGTCCCAACGGAAGACCAGCGCTGGCTGTAAGGCCAGCAAATGCTGAGTTGGGACCATTTTGTGACAATTTATTTATTTTGCTTATTTTATTACATTTGATGTTTTTTGATTGTCGTTGATTGTCATAAATATTTTTTTTTCTTTCTTTCTTTCTTTCTTTCTTTCAATGCTACGGGATTGGTCGAAACTCGAAAGCGACGTGGAATAGGTAACTTTTTAACCACGGAAGCAAAAAGTGTTGTAAGTTTGACATCAATGTATGTATGCATGTAAACTCTTTATTGCACATAAAAAATTAAAAAATACAGAGAAAATAGTACAAAGGCGAACTTATCCCTAAGAAGGGATCCCTTCCAGCTAACCTGATACAGAAAGGAATAGTTTACAAAAAAAGGCAAGCAGTCATTATTAATATTATTATGCGCAAATAAGTAGTGCAATACTAATATATATACCGCCTTATTCATAAACGCTCTGTAGGCCTCTGCTAACTTAGCAATCGTTTGTCCTTATCTGTCACTTTGACATTTACCTTTCGCAGATAAGGACAAACGATTGCTAAGTTAGCAGAAGCCTAGAGAGCGTTTATGAATAAGGGGAATAGTCTATAGTAGTAGCAATGTGTGCGTGAAAATTAGAACACATAGAAAAATCCGAAAAGTAAAGCTATGGCCGGGAATCGAACCCGGATCCTCGTCATTCCGCGACGCGTGCTATATCCCTACACCACCCATAGCAGGTGAGTAAGCCTTCGAATTTTTGTTGCCAGCGTCATCTGTTTGAATGATGTGTGTACGACACAATTATAAACTCCCGTGGAACATGTACTGCTCACCAGGGACTAGATGGCGCTGTTTCTCAAATGATAGGTACTATCAAATGAATTAAGAATTTTTACTTCTTTATTTGATGGATCGCTTTGCGGTTTTTTTTAGTTCCAAAGCCAGTTTCTTTGCGGTTCTTAGCCATGTTTGGTAAAAATCGGTGGAGTAGTTTTTTTTTTTTTATGTGAATAGGAAGGCAAACGAGCAAGTGGGTCACCTGATGGTAAGTGATCACCACTGCCCATAGACACCCGCAACCCCGGAGGGATTGCAGATGCGTTGCCAACCTAGAGGATTAAGATGAAATGCCTCTTGTGCCCGTAATTTCCCCGGCTGTCTTACTCTCCGCACCGGAACACAGCAGTGCAAGCACTGCTACTTAGCGGCAGGATTAGCGAGTACGATGGTGGTAGCGATCCGGACGGACCTTGCACAAGGCCCTACCACCCGCAAAAGTTTGAAGTGTCAGGTTTTTTCCAAAATGATGCAAAGCATTTTTTGCATATTTATTTTATTCACGTATGATTCCTCGATTAATGAATGTTTACTTACGTAAAATTGTTTTATGAAATATCGCTATTACTATCACTACATAGTTTAAAACAAAGTCGCTTTCTCTGTCCCTATGTCCCTATGTCCCTATTTCCCTATAATGTCCCAATGTATGCTTATATCTTCAAAAGTACACAACGGATTTTGATGCGGTTTTTTTTAATAGATAGAGTGGATTCAAGAGGAAGGTTTATATGTATAATTTTACGCAGACGAAGTCGCGGGCAGAAGCTAGTGTATATTATAAAAGTCAACAGTTATTTCCTAACAAAAATATTTCTTATATACAGCGCTCAAAAGATGGCGTCACAGGTATAAAATGCGAAGGTATTTTGTTATCTATTTTAACATAACATAACTGACCATCAGAGTGCTGCTTCCGTTTAAACGAAGCATAACGCTGCAGAATTCTGGAGTTTGCTTTAAAGCACGGGCCAACATAATAACCAGCTTTACTTGCTTCAAAAGCCATAAAGAGACTATCCCTTTGGCATCAGGTTCCCTCGGCGGTCCCCTTTGTTTCCTACCTGGAATATTGGAAATACTTGTCGCCTCCACATTCGGGGTCCAAACATGTATTGAATTTGATATGACCCTTCGACTATGTTGGGACGTCGGGAACATAAGGATGTGAGAAGAGACCATAATGTGTAACGTTGGAATAGCAATCACATTTACCTATTCCTTCTGTCAGAACAAATAGGAACAGGATAGAAAGAAATAGAGATTGCTATTGAAAGCTCCCGCGTCTTGTTTCTATCCGTTGCTCTTCGTGTTTCAACTGTTGTCTAGGTTTCGATCGAATTAATAAAAAAATGATGTTTGCCGTAAGAATTCCGAACGTAAAATTGAATCTTTTTTCATCCACCATTGCTTCGGCATCAGTTCGGCAATCAGTAGGCGATTTGACACATTCAAATGTCAAAATTGACAGCTTGCCTGACCATGCGTTCTGCGGTCTGCGATTATGTTGCAAAGGCACGGATTACTTGGGGATTCGGGGGTTTTAGTTTTTCTTAATTATAGCTTAAATTTTGATGAATTTGATGTTATTGCACTGAATAAATAATTATTAGATAGCTTGTTACGGATTTGAAAGGATATGCGATTAGAACTCCCCTTTTTTCTGTCACACTTCGACAGCTGTTGAAAATCCCCAACTAAAATGACGAAGCGCCCCGAATAGCTTACTAAGAACTCATCGCGTTCTCATCGGATTGTGTTCGGCACACTGACATTTTGGCAACGCCGAATAGCAAATTAAACGTTAGGCACTGCAAATGGTTGGTAATAGCGTAGGCGTATCAGCGCCGAATAGAGGCCCTGGTTGCAATCAACGGATCAGGTTGCTATTGACCGCATAGAATAACGTGTCTTCTTCTTATTTGTGGCGTATCAAGTCGTTATAGCGACGACAACTTCGCCAATGTCAAAGTAACAAAAATATAATTAAAAAATCTTGTGACAAAATGTCGGCAACGTTGTACAGTTTGACAGCAAAAATAATGCTCCACGATGTACCTGCGCAGTATACCAATTTTAGTAGCGCGGGAAACTCTGGCGCTGTTATTGGTCGATCGATTTCGTACCAACAATGGCAAAATCGTGTAAGCGGGACAGAGCTAAGAATGCAAAGCAAGCAATACTCTGCCAGTTGCGCTTGCAAATAAAGTTCAATATAGATTATTTACACGTTCGGCTACCATCGGAAACTGGTCTGCGCTTCTCTGCGCAAACGAATACTGCCGATGCGCATTATATTTGTTGTCAAACTGTACGGTAATTGGCAAAGACCCCCTCCCCCCTAGTCGGGCTCTTAGCCAACGGTCAATGATATCCCTCAGAAACTACCAGGAAATCATTAGCCGATGCCCAGGGCGCACCGGACCAAGCACCGCTCTTCCCCCCGGACGGATCCAAAAACGAACCGCAGCTCTTGACCACACGTGGAGGTAACCCGACTCGCACCCCGAATAACATGTCCAGACAACGGACAGTTACTTTCGCATTTGTAATATTAGCAGGGATAGGTAATTTTGTATGCAGATTGGGCTCAATTTTGTGCCGATGAGTATTATGAACGTTGTTGCATTCTCGCGCGTGGTTCTTCGCACATTATGTTGTTTGTGAAAGGGTTATACTTACGGCAATAAATTAATAGCAAAGACACACGGCGCCGGGTTAAATCATGTCGCTGACACGGGGAAATGAGGTCGTAATTTTCTTTGCGACATCCCACCGATTTGAGGTCGCGCCCTGCCAAGTATTTATGTGCCCTTTGTTTGAGGGCGAGAAGCAGAAACAATGTTTATGTAAATCCGTGTTTATTTACACAACAGAATGTTCCGATTTTAGAGTTTTTTTACATCTGTGTAGTTAATTTTGTATTGGACAAATCAGCGAAAACAGTCTATCCTTCTTCAACCAACATACATAAATCACGTCTTTATCCCATACGAGGTAGACAGATGTTAGTACCTAAAGGCCACGTTTAGCATGATTGTGGGCTAGCCACATCGCCTACTACATGATTCCTAAGATTTCAGCCTATTCCCTCGATGGGACCATATGCGCATATTTGCATATGTGCATATTTGTGGTGCGCGTTCCGCGGCCGCTGCAGGAGACCATCGCGTGCGCTGACTTCTGGCCGAAGGGTGTCGTATTTCGTCGGTTCCGGGGCAACCTACCGAATCCAACACCGGAGATGACGACGCAGCGGAGCCACAACGTTTCGTCGCCTAAATAATATTTATTATATTTTTGGAATTTTATAGCGCATTGGTTTCGACTGTAATGCTGTAATTTTTTTATTGAATAAATAAATAAATAAATGCGCGGTAAGAGAAGTAACTGGTACATTCTATGTTTATTTGCTCCCAGACCAGCATGGAAGCCACAGCCAATTTCCTACGAAATGAGTATAACGCTAAAGTCGAACTTTCACATTAACAGTCACGTCTTATCGAGATTGTATTTTATACATAGGTACATCACGACATAGTATAAAATAAGGTCGCTTTATCTGTCCCTATGTCCCTATGTACGCTTATATCTTCAAAACTACACAACGGATTTTGATGCGGTTTTTTTAATAGATAGAGTGATTCAAGAGGAAGGTTTTATGTGTAACTCTACGCAGAAAAAGTCGCGGGCAGAAGCTAATAACATATAAGATAAGATATCTCGACGTGCCTTATAGAGGCCTCCCGTGACCAGAGCGCTGGCCAATATTTCGCTCAGCGAATAAGCATTGCCATACATCGTGGCAATGCTGCCACCATTCTGGCAACCCTCCCCATTGACGGCGAATAATAAACTTTAATAGTAGTTTTTTGTAATGATTTGTTTTTCTTTTTCAATAAATTCAATAGTTATACAAGAAGGCAATGGCGGGACGATTACGACGCGTTATTGCGTCGGACCGAGAGTTGTGGAGGTCGAGAGGAAAGGCCTTTGCCCAGCAATAGGCTATTAAAAAAAAAGTTAGGTAGACGATACAAATTTGAAAAAGTAGACAGAAGTTATTTACACGTAGTACGTTTTATCAATATCCTATCCCTGATTATTAGAGTTACGAACGTGGAATTCTTTACACTAAGATAAAGATCGAACGAACCTCATTTATAAGCGTGTATAGAAGCAAAACATCGTGTTTACTTTATAATTTTCCTACAAACGGCCTGATATTGGAACTATTTGAACTATCCTAAACAAACAAGGTTCCTTTTGTCCAGTTTCTTGGTCTTATGTTACGTGAGGCAAATGTTATATTAGAACTTAGAGCTAGATGTTGCCCCGCGACTTCACCCGCGCAGAATTAATATTTGTATCCCAGGTAGCTTGGCTATTTTCCTATACGCGCACAATCACACTAAACGTGGCCTTGTTGCCCTAGGCTCTGTCTACCCCCCGTATCTAAGGGATAAAGATGTGATTAATATAGTATATAATACGCACACATAATCCAAAGTCAGAAAAAAGAGCAAATCCAACATACTTTTGACCTTTTAAGCACGTTACAAACATTAAATCGTAATGCCGCGTTGAAAAAGCAATTAAGCGCCAGAGATGAGTTTAGGATAAAAATAAATTAAAAAAACAGCGGCCCAGCAATATTTGTTTCACATACGAGTGAAACAAAGAGCGGACAGTTTATTGAGTTTCCCATTACGCATAGATATTGTTATGAAAAACGGTTGAACCTTTTTTTTTATAATTAAATCACGTTGCCCCCGGCAGAGATCCAGTTGGTGAAACACGAAACGGGCAATATGTTATACGTAAAACGGAATACGTATTCCCAAGCGTCGAAAATTAAAAAAAAATAGGATGTTTCTTTGTTTTTTTTTATAATAAGCATAAACGTTGATGTTTTGTCAATCGGCTTCGTCCACCGTGTTGAGCACAACCATAACCAGAAAAAGTTTTTTAACAACGTTTACTTTAACTCCCGCCGTTTCCGAACCCCCAATTACTCCGCCATAAATAACATCGAACAAGAAAATTAATATCCTCCTAAACTACGCAACTCCATTTTGCAAAATTTCATGCGCCTTTCAACATAAACTCTTCAATTTCTAAACGAAGGGTTTGACGACAGCGTTCCCGCGTAATTAAACGTCAACGGCCATTTTGAAAACAAACATGGCGGCTGCAACGTGGCGGGAATGTGTTAATATTTGAGCGTTTTATGAGAGACATAAAACTTTCGAGGGAAAATTAAAGTTGACAAAGGAGAAACGGATCTTGGCGCGAGTGAAGATAGCCATCTCGGTAACCAGGGTACTTTGTTTATGTTAGCTTTAAGTTTATGCCTCTGCATGCTATTACGTGAAGATTTTACATGCGTTTTAAGTTTCTCGCGGCATACGCTTCATACTCGTTTGTTGTGTTGGTGATGTGAGAACATTATTTGGAGTCTTTTGAAACCATCAAAAGTTAGACTAAGTTCACGTGATCTAATATCTAATATATTATATAGGTACACATAATATACCTACATATATATTATACAAACCACATCAATATCGCCCACGGGATAGACAGAGCCTGAGGTAACAATACCATGAGGCCACTTTTAGCATGATTGTAGGCATATAGGTGGAAAAAGGAATCAAAATAGTGATGGGTTGCTAGCCGCATTGCCTATAACATGATTCCTCAGAATTTCGCCCATTCCCTCGATGGGCTTTTACCATCTGCGCGGGACGAGAACCAACCGATACATTCTATGTTTTTCCTTTGCTCCCTGACCAGCATTGAACACAAAATTATGAAATTTTGCAATAATTAAGAGGAAA
The DNA here is from genome assembly GCA_949127965.1 of Pandemis corylana. Taxonomy (NCBI): domain Eukaryota; kingdom Metazoa; phylum Arthropoda; class Insecta; order Lepidoptera; family Tortricidae; genus Pandemis; species Pandemis corylana. The sequence goes on from OX421860.1 coordinate 1,757,655, forward strand.
TAAAAGGCAAAAGTTAAAAAGAAATCCTCTTATAATAAACCATTAATTCAAAAGACTAAATAAAGTAAGTAAATGACTCCTACATAAACAAAGATATTTTAAATACCAAAACCATTAAAAGTTCTTCTTACCTTAGGTTCTGCTGTCTACCACGTAAGGGATAAAGACGAGATACATCTATGTATCATAAATCAAAAGGTGTTTGTTATTTATAACTAACAATTTGTACGAAACACTTACCCCCTTATTCATAAACGCTCTATAGGCTTCTGCTAACTTAGCAATCGTTTGTCCTTATCTGTGAAAGGTAAATGTCTAAGTGACAGATAAGGACAAACGATTGCTAAGTTAGCAGAGGCCTACAGAGCGTTTATGAATACGGGGGCTAGTATGCCAGGCTCGCACTTATGCTTTTTGTTTTTGTGCGATAGTTTTTACATAAATAGTACATGCACTTTCAAACTTCATTTTAGCATGCCTTTAGCATCTCTTCTTCAGTTATTTATGAAAAAGTTAAAGGACATTACTTATATCCGCAGTATCCTCGGTCCTCTCTAAAATCAATTTCATGCTGAGATACGACGTTTTAATGGCGGCCATACTATCTAAGTTTAAACTGAAATTTAGCGAGTCCCGGGCAAAGCAAAATGCAAAGGGCATTTGACACTTTATGACTTATAATATTTTCAAGGAAAATTTTAATAAATGCGAGTGTGTGTGGGTGCGTTTTGAGGGGAAGGCGTAGACGGACGTTCCTTGACCAAATTGGGGATGTTTCGAAAAAAAGGTCAGGTCAAGAGTACCCGAAACCGACGAGCGTTTATGAAGAGATTGATGAATGTGGATGAAGCGAAAGTAGATGTCAGGATCGTAGCAAGTGGAACAAAGTGGAAAAAAGAGGCGCGGCGGCCTGTATGCAAATATTTCATAGAAGTGTGAGTTTGTCCTTTGTAATATGTCAGATTTAGGTCGGCTTTGGCAAGGTCGAGCTGTCTTCGATAAGAAATTGGCCAGTAGTGGTCCAAGCACTATCCACTTTTCACAGTTTCCAATTTTCAGGTCAAATGACGCGGTAAATTCGGAAAGTAATCTTCACTTAAAGGGGTTCTCGCTAATCCCTTGAGCAGAATCCTTGGATCTTAATACTCCGGGGCTGTCGTTACTCGTTGTAAATGCAAGTTCAATTAATAACATCGCCATCTCAAGATGCTTTGCGGTAAATTGATTATCATTTTGAACTACGCGTTTTATGATATTAATCCGATCTAGTTTCACTAACTTAACAATGATCGTGAATTCAATTAGAGTTTTCTGATATAAAACATCGCTAAATGGCATTAAAATCGAGAATTCTGGCTGACATCTATGTCACGTTTGACATTGACTCCTAACTTATAGTTCTTTCCAATCCATGGTAACACTTTTGTAAACAAACAACTCCCCTCAAGTTCATAATGGAATCCAAATAACTGTAGTATAAAATTGATATAAATTTTCTGATGAAATTGATTTGTTTACAAATGCGTTGTAGTGGGTTGGAATGGAGAATAAGCAAGCTCCTAACGTGACAGATATGTCAAATCAACCTATCGATACTGATGTCATCTAGCGATACTTTGTGTGTCAGAAAACCATTCAAATCAAAATAGTTTACAAACGCTAATAAACTTCATTTGCAGTTGTTTCTATTTAAAGTGTCCAGGGGCAACAGAGTACGATGTCGTTTACTTGTAAAATCACGTAATTAGATGCGTATTGAAATCGCAAGTGACTTTGGCACTTGGTGCATGACCCAACAGCTGCCATAATAACAGCATCAAGGCAGCATGCATAATGTATGTGCCACCGCACTGCCGCCTAATGGCGCGCAATTGTTACCCCGTTTTAATCATCGACCGATACTGATTCACGCCGATGAGCAAACCAGACCATTGCGAGTAGAATGAGCCGAATATCGCCCATCGAACCCACAAAGACCTAATTAGTGACGGTGAAAGAGAGCGATTTCTCCACCGTTCATGAATATTAAAATCCCTCATTAGGCATTTTCGTAAGTTCGTCAGCACCGCCGCTTCGCAGTCGCGGCACGCGCGTAAAACACAATGACAGCTCCTAATCGGCATCCGTTACACAACCGATGATCCTCGCTTTAAGGGGCCAATGTCGTGGCCCACTCGGCCAGAATATCGATTATGAAGGAGAGGTGACACATCCGGAATAAACGGAAACTTTAACAAAATAACACTACGCCGTGTGGAATATGTATAAAAGCGGAATGATGCTTGGAAACAGCATCATTCGACTAAAGTCAGCCGAAGCATAAACAGCAAAATGAAATCTGTCGCTTGTGTTCTTTTGTTAGCCGCGTTTGTGGCGGCAGAACCTCCATTCTACAGGCCAGCGAGATTCACATTCCAACGACAAGAGAGCGAAAGAGAACCGACTACCGCAAGAAACGAGGAGGCACCATACGCTCCGGCTGGATATAAGCCGTCGAAGGAATTCAAGCTGCCATCCCGTCAGGAAGTCGCTCCTCCGGCTACTTCTTACGGCATCCCGTCAGACAGCTACGCAGTTCCTCTGCATACTTACTCCGCACCGCAAGCGGAGTACGGAGTTCCACGGAACAGCGGACGTGAAGAACCTGAGAAGGAAGAGAACGAAGGCAACGGTGAAGGTGAAGTGGAGAACCTGAAAGTTGAAGGGAAGGAGGGCAAGGAGCGTAAAGAAAAGAAGGGAAAGCTTGAAGAAGAGCCTAAAGAGGAATCTGCAGTTGTTAACGCTCGTGGAGCGTACTACGTGTTGCTTCCTGACTTGCAGCTCCAGCGAGTGCAGTTCCAAACTCAGAATGATCTCCGTAACATGGCTTATACCGCTCGTCTGCAGTACAGGAACGAGGACCGTGCCCCAGTGTATGTATACTCAGCAGCCCCTCAATATCAAAACGCGGCTTATGTTCAGCTAGTTTAAACCTCTGACCATGTATTCTTCTATGTCTAAGTTGTGTTGAGATTATAAAGGAGACTGATTATTTCAGAGTTGTAATATTCCGTTTGCCATACCAAATACCATGTAATTTATTAACATCATTATAAAAACTTGGGTGTTCTAAACAATACGTTTCGTTTTATTCATCGTGGAACTCCTTATCTGTTCTTTTGCGGAATGGTTTTACTTTTTCCCGACTTTTTACCTAATTGCTCGTTTTGTTGCTTTTTACACAATGTTGTTTGTTATTGGTTGATTTACATTTGAATGTACTTCTGTTATTTTTGTTCTCTATTCTTTCTTGCGCTACTTTTACGATTATGAAACAGCGTTTCAACTTAAACAGTGGGTTGCTTATTACATTACGTAGATAATGTAATATTACGTATTTGTGCTTTTGTGTTTTAAATTCCTTAGTTTTCTAAGAAATTTAAAACGAGATTTTCCTTTGTAATACCATCTTTCTATCTATCTAATCCAATATCTTTAATGGAGTAATTCTTGAATACATAAATAATGTATATTTATATACGATCGGATAGCCTAGTGGTTAGTGATCCTGACGGCTAGAACGTTTTTCATTAAAATTACGTTGCAGGGGGTTTCGGTGGCGAAAAATCGATCTAGCTAGGTTTAATTATTAGGAAACGTACCAAAAAAAATACGGTGCTCATCCAGGTGAATTTACGCCAGAAAGCAAAGAACCAAGTGCTTTTGGATTGTACATACATAAATAGATACGTACATCAGGTATTTATCCCTTACGGGATACACAGAGCCTAAGGTAACAAAACCTAAAGGCCACGTTTAGCATGATTAAGGGCGTATAGGTGGAAAAGGAAATCAAAACAGTGTTGGGTTGCCAGCCGCATCGCCTATAGCACGATTCCTAATACTTTCGCCCGTTCCCTCTATGGGCTTTTACCATCTGCGCGGGAAGAGAAGCAACTGTTAAATTCTATGTTTTTTCTTTACTCCCAGACCAGCATGGAAGAATCACTAGATGGATTGTGTACTAACTAAATAAGTGCTATTTCAACCAAATATAAGTCGCGTATTATCTTTAGCGACATTTATTGAATCAGCTAATAATTTATACTTAAATCATCTACTATTCATTGAACTGGCACTCTATCAATTCGCGTTATCTTATAATTTGGATGGGTACTCTTCCTTTGTCTGTATTACGGTATTGTTGACTGAACAATGATTGGGCTTGGAACCCTGTGGCACAGTATATATATAAGCTAAAGCAGTAAGGAAACTACGAACAAATCGGTTGAAACGAAACACGCACACAGGCGCGCGCTTTACACGGCCCCTAAGCGGACCTCGTCCACTCCGCTCCGCGCCGTGTAAAGCGAGCGCCTGTGTGCGTGTTTCGTTTCAACCGATTTGTTCGTAGTTTCCTTACTGCTTTAGCTTATATATATACTGTACCTGTGGTACTTTACAATGTGTAATACTCACACACACCAGTGTAAACTACATCAATCACTATTGAGGCATCTGTGTGATCTTAATAGTATATACCTCATGAATACAAAGGGTGTTGCTAAACTAGATGTATGGAACCTTGTTCAATCATTAAATGGAGTGTTTCGAGGATTGAGGAATATGATACACGCTTGTTAATGATGTACTTACCTACTTATTTACTTTAAGCAGTAATAGTTCTATGTATTTGAGTTAGTAACATATATACCTAATGTTCAAAGGTATGCTTAAAGTAACTGCTAATACATTAGCCCAATTGAGTATTCCAATGCTGAGCAAAGGCTCTCTTTTCAGCCACTCTATCTATCGACAGCCATTGTCCGTCCACTGCTGGACGTAGGCCTCCTTCGTATTGCGCCAACTTTCGCGATCCTGGGCTTCCCTCATCCAGCCACTGCCAGCTGTCCTCCTAAGGTCACTCTACTTCACTACATAGAATAAAACAAAGTCGCTTTCTCTGTCCCTATGTCCCTATGTCCCTATGTCCCTATGTCCCTATGTATGCTTATATCTTCAAAACTACACAGCGATTTTGATGCGGTTTTTTTCAATAGATAGAGTGGTTAAAGTGTAAGTGTAGAGTGGTTAGAGTGATTTGTATGTATAATACGCAGACGAAGTCGCGGGTAGAAGCTAGTCCCTACATAGTATAAAACAAAGTCGCTTTCTCTGTCCCTATGTCCCTATGTATGCTTATATCTTCAAAACTACACCACGGATTTTGATGCGGTTTTTTTTAATAGATAGAGTGATTCGAGAGGAATGTTTATATATATAATACGCAGACGAAGTCGCGGGCAGAAGCTAGTGTGTAATATTCGTGTAATAATAATAGCCCCTTTTATTCTTTTTCCCTACAATTTCAGTACATTGTGTAGGTTTTTTTTTTAATCAATTATCGCGTAATTCAGCGTGCCTCATGGTATAGGCCTCCTTCATTTATTGGAGGGTTTGGGCTATAGTTCCCACGCGAGCCCAGTGCAGATTGGGAACTTCACACACACCATTGAATTGCTTCGCAGATGTGTGCAGTTTTCCTCACGATGTTTTCCTGCACCGAATCTGTGCAATCTGCGAATAGCCTAATGTCATTTAAAGGTTAGTTCAGATCAGAAAAATTTCGGCTTCGATTTCCCCTTAGCATTTTCCCGTCAACATTCCAAAAAACTTTATTTATATCATGTACAAAATGTGTTTACACGTCCCTTCATTGGCCTGAACAAACCGCCCGACCTCCCAAGAATTCTCTATTCAATTTGTTCGTTGGCGCTTGAAATACACAATTTCCTCGCCATCGCAGCGGTCATCCGGCATCCTGGTTGTGCTTTATAGTGTTTGCAAAGGACGGAACACGAGTCGATTGAGACGGAATTGGGATGGTTTACAAATTGTACAGGGGTATACTCGGGTTTATAGAGGAGGCAAACATGATCGGGCCACAGCGGTCGAGAGCTCCTTACACACTCAACAGTCTGCAGGTAATAGAGCCGACAGCATGCCGTATCATCACTACATAGTATAAAACAAAGTCGCTTTCTCTGTCCCTATGTCCCTATGTATGCTTATATCTTCAAAACTACACAACGGATTTTGATGCAGATTTTTTTTAATCGATAGAGTGATTCAAGAGGAAGGTTTTTATGTATTCTACGCAGACAGAGTCGCGGGCAGAAGCTAGTCTACAGATAAAAAGCATTTACTGAAGCTGCATTTAACATGTTGACTGTACGTTAACCTTCCTATTTGAGTCTCATAAACACCGTAAGTTATACACTACATCTTCTTCTTATTTGTGGCGTGTCAAGTCGTTATAGTGCTGACAACTTCGCCAATGTCAACAACAAAAATATAATTAAAAAATCTTGTGACAAAATGTCGGCAACGTTGTACGGTAATGGTCAAAGACCCCCTCCTCCCCGTGATCTTAGCCAACGGTTTATGATATCCCTCAGAACCTGCCAGGAAATCATTAGCCGATGCCCAGGGTGCACCGGATCAAGCACTGCTCTTCCCCCCGGACGGATCTAATAACGAACCGCAGTTCTTGATCACACGTGGAGGTAACCCGACACGCACCCCCATCTTAAAATTAATCTGTAGACTTATTGTCTAACTCGCTTGCAATCGCCATCGTATTGATTTTGACAGTTCTTGTATCAATGTGACAGCTAGCTGATTCCAATTCCAACTGTCAGCCCATACATGAACTGTCAACTGTTAACACGATGGCGATGCCAGCGAATTAGGTAGGTAATAAGCCTACTGGAATAGAATCATAATCAACTTCAATTATGAGGATTGCAATTTCCCTCAGGATATGGTATTCCTCACACTTGCGTTAGCGGCAAAGCGGTGGAGCAACTGGGATGACCTGTAGGCTTATTACTTAACTCGCTCGCAATCGCCATCGGTTCATTTTGACAGTTCTTGTATGAATGTGACAGCTAGCTGATTCCGATGCCAATTGTCAGCCCATACGTGAACTGTCAAAATGAATACGGTGGCGATTGCGAGCGAGTTAGGTAATAAGCCTACTGGCCTTTCCTGTGTCAGGACCGCCGGCTGTATGTACCGTCACGGCACATTAACGACCAGGGCCATTTTTATATCTCTAAAACTAAAGCTCTCATCAAATTTTTAACTAGTTCATAAGATTAATGAGAGCCGAAGTATCTTCTAAGCTACTCGAATTTCAAAATCAACACAATTTTTCACCACTTCCGAGTGGTATTTTCACATAATGTGCTTTCAAAAATCGGGCTCCTGGTACTTCAGTCGCTTGTATATATTTTTACTCTATAAGCCTCAGAATCTTTACTTTCCTATAAAAACAAAGTGAAGTAATAATAAACAGAGTGTTTTTAGGTAAGTATTAGTTTGGAGGATAACAGTGAACCGAAATGGAAGGTAAATAAAGGTCAGCGGTTGGTATAGAAAATGCGCGCACACTTCTTTAAGTATAAATATGGTCAAGAGCTGCGGTTTGTTTTTGGGTTGGCCCGAGGGGAAGAGCACTAGCAATTTCTACTTTCGGATTTTCTGTGTTCTAGTTTTCACTACCGTTTAGAAATTAGAAATTTAATGTACAGGGATGTTCAGTCAATCGGACCCACATAAGTCACAGCGGGTAGACAGAGTATAAAGTAACAAGAGAGGCCACGTTAGCATGATTGTGGGCGTATAGGTGGAAAGGGGAATCAAAATACTGATGAGTCGCTTGCTCCATCGCCTATAACATGATTGCTGAGATTTTCGCCTATTCCCGCGGTGGGCTTTTACCATCAGCGCGGAAAGAAACGCGACTGGTACATTTTATGTATTTTCTTTGCTCCCAGACCAGAATGGAAATAACAATGTACCTAATAAACCTGGTCTACTTTTATAGCACAATAACTTTACCCAACTCAAAATGGTTAAAATAAAGTAGCTATTAATCCATTTATGGCCGGCAATTCCCAAATGTATTAAATCTTCGCAACAAAGAAATACAAAGTAATATGTCTGGTGAAACTCCATAACTAATCCCGCTTAATTAAATGTCTTGGTAAGCTTTGGCTAAGGATTGGGAGCATCGTAGAGGATATAAGTCTATTGATCTCAAGATACCTTTAATATTAGACAAGACTATGGGGATCAGCTTAGACGAGAAAACAATACAGTTCTTTAGTCGACCTCAACGTGCTTCTGTCACAATAAAAAAACGACCTACCATAAAAAAGGCTACGACGGCTTTTGTTTTAAACATCCATGTTTACTATCAAAATGAAACTGTTGCTTTTTTAAATTATTTTTTAGTGTTTTTAAAGATTTTTTTTTTCTTCTAAAGTAGATGGCTTCAATCCAATGAGACAACTTATATAATACTCCTCTCGTCCAGTCACTGGAAGTTTGACTGGAAGAGATGCCTTAAAGGGATGAGTCCGCCTTTGTGCATGTATCTGTCAGTGGCAGTGGTTATCAATGCACAACTTTACATACATACATACATATTTACAACTTTGCAAAAAAGTTTTCATCAGTTGTAAAATTTGACGTTTCCTAACCGGTCATACTCATGTCTGACTTGAAAGCAATTTGTCAAACAGACATTTGTTGACTACTGTCATTCTGTTATATTTTCGACTAGACGCCTTCAAAAACTAATAGGTAGTCCTAAAAAATGAGACCCCAAGAATTTATCGACAGAGGGTTCTATGACATTCATTCGCCGTCAGCATTTGGAGTAAAGCCATCCGACAGGAGACATTTGAGGGCTATTTCCTGGATAATCATACTGCAATGTAAGTTGACCTTACATCATCCATTACTTGTAAAACTGCGTCTAGGAATATCTTACTTGCCCAATCCAGCCACAAAACTGTAGTATATTATTACCACGCTATGGTTTATTTAACTGCTTAGAACTCAACGAAGACAGCTAAGATTCCATCAAGAACGCCTAAATTTTAGAGCACTGAGCTGCAAAGCATCTGCAATCTGCAATTTCAGCAGCAAAAAAGCCGTGGTAGCGTAGTGGTTTGACTTATAGCCTCTCAAGCAGAGGATCGTAGGTTCGGATCCAGGGCTTGCACCTCTGAGTCTTTTGGAATTTATGTGCGATATCTCATTTGAAATTTACCATGAGCTTCTGTTTGTGTGACAGCACACAACTGCGAAGCAGTTCAATGGTGTGTATGATCGTATAGCTCAAGCCCTCTCGTTGTGAGACTAGGCCAGTGCCCAGCAGTGGGATGTACATAAACTGAAGATGATGAGATTATTTCAGCAGAAGTTTAGGTTACTTTAACTGAACATTGTACTAGTTTTTCAAGATTTCGTTTTTAGTTAACGACATACGTACATACATATATCACGACTTTATCCCTTACAAGGTAGACAGAGCCTAAGGTGACAAGACCTAAAGACCACGTTTAGAATGATTGTGGGCGTATGGATGGAAAGGGGAATCAAAACAGTGATGAGTTGCTAGCCACATCGCCTATAACATGATCCCTAAGATTTTCGCCCATTCCCTCGATGGGCTTTTACCAGCTGTGCGGGAAGAGAAGCAACTGGTATATTCTGTTTTTTCTTTGCTCCCAGAACAGTATGGAAGAATAGTAGATTGTTCAACAAGGGAGGAAAAGAACCAATATCACACGATGCGAGGGTGCCAATATTTCGAGTGTGATATTGGTGTTTTTCTCGAGTTAAACACTCTACTTTTCATTTCGACTACAAGGAAATAGAGAGATAGGCTGTGTGGCCATTATACCATTGTCATTTACAATGTTTTTTTTTTCTTAATTGTTTTTCTAAAACTTTGCATTAAGTCTACGTATGTATAAGAAAGGAATGTAAATAAATTAATAAAAATAATATTTGACTAGCATTATAAAATTTTAAATATTATTAATTAAGAAAAAAAATGGATATACCGTAATGCTTGGCTGAATGCGTATGTGTTGCATTGACAGCCAATGCCTTTATTTTTTTTCAATTCATTTCTTTTCTACCCCTTTGAAGAAAATAATAGTTATCCTCCCGTATGTCAGATATGATTTGCCTCACTTTCCGAGTATCTTCTTCTTGGTCCTGGCTTTTATCCCATTTTTATTTGGGGTCAGCCCTCCTAGTATTTCTGCGCCACATCAAACGATCGTGGGTTGTCTCCGATGCCGTATCGGTTATCTTTAGGTCGTTTTTTATGGTTTGTGTCCAGGTCATTGGTGGTCGTACTCGGCTTCGCTTTCCCTCCTCCATGGCGAGTACTCGCTTCGTCATGTGGTCACTTTCCGAGTATGAGAGATGAAAATATGTTTCCATTTCCATACAGTAAATGATGTTCTAAGCTAAGACGTCAAAAGGGTGGCTTAAGTTTGATTAAAAAATTACGATGGTTAAACCTTAACAGGAAAGTTCAATCAAAGAAACCCAACCTACTGAAATGTTCCGGGTCAATTTTAAGACAATTTGTTTAAGCGTTTCTTCCATGCTGGTCTGGGAGTAAAGAAAAAACATAGAATTTACCAGTTGCTTCTCTTCCCGCGCAGATGATAAAAGCCCATCGAGGGAATGGGCGAGAAAGTCTTAGGAATCATGTTATAGGCGATGCGGCTAGCAACCCATCATTATTTTGATTTCCCTTTCTACTTATACGCCCTTAATCATGCAAAACGTGGCCTTAAGGTTTTGTTACCTTAGGCTCTGTCTACCTCGTAAGGGATAAAGACGTGATATAATAATATGTATGTATGTATGTACAATTTTATTGACGTAGGTACCCAATGACGACCATTTCCGTGTACGAGCCAACCAAACCCATCTGGTAATGATGCATGTATACGTTGTGAACGTGCCTGGCTTGAGAATGGGAAATAGATCGCAGTCGAACCGGCAACTGGCGGTTCCTTTGCCATGCAAACACCATCCATTAAATCTCGTACGGCCCCTTTGGTCAACTTTCTGGCGACAGCTAGCCAGTGGCCCTGAAAATTGGTGTAGTTAGAGCTACCATTTGAACGGTACATTTCTGTACAATGCAAGGGTATATCGCCAGGGGCTTCAGCCCCGGCTCCTTAAGGAATTGAAAAATGTAGCGTTGTAGGGTGAAATGAGGTGCCAAGAAGTACACACAGAAGGTTTATTAAGTAAACTTACAAAACAAGTTAAGTCTTACTCTAGTCGAATACCCTAGCTAAGCAAAAGCATAACCATATGAGTTTTGGAATGGACCGCAGCGGCGTTCTCACTCCACTCACTTGATCGGTTTCCACTGGAGGATGGCAGAGGCCTTCTCTCCAGCTTGACCGCTGGCTAGCGAATGATGATAGGCGGCTGCTGCGGTTTTATAGGGACCGCGCGCCGCGTTCGGAGATGCTCGGGTCCGTGTCGGTCCGCCGAGCGAGATAGATAGCGAGTGTGCGAGCGGGAACGTATTCGAGTCCGCGCGCATTGCATAGTTGATGTGATGTTTTGTTAACTTGTCGCTTCAGCGTCTATTTTTTGGTTAATGTTGGCATTGAAGTGCTGCCATAATGCTTGACCTACCGATAGACGCTATAGTTCTGCTAGCCCCACCCTTTAGATCAGCTGCTGACGACGATATTAAGATAAATTTTGAAAAATGTAACTTTAACAGCGAATAGGCGGAAAATATGCAAAATTTTAACCGACACTGAAAATTAAAACAGAACAATCCGAAAAGTAAAGCCATGGCCGGGAATCGAACCCGAATCCTCGTCATTCTGTGACGCGTGCTATACCCCTACACCACCAGCAGGTGGGTAAGCCTTCGAATTTTTCTACGAGTGACGTGACCACGTGACCTTATTACTATGCGTTTTTTTTGTCGCTAAACGTCATCTGTTTGAATGATGTGTCTGTACGACACAATTACAAACTCCCGTGGAACATTTGCTTCTCACCAGGGACGAGAGAAGGCACTGTTTTTCAAATAATAGGTACTATCAAATATGCACTCATTTGGCTTCTGAGCAGCGAACATAACCATCGAAATTTAGGTATCAAACCAATCGAAGGTTTTTAAGCTTAATATACAGAGCATGAGCATGAGGATGACAAATGATGGCTTATGAAAGCACATGCACACACCATTGACAAAAAGGTAGCGAATGCCTGGCGAGTTTCCAATTGTTAACCATAAGATGTACATAAGCTAAGCAATCTTGTGTCGCTACAGTTTTAATTCATTAATTTTGTAAAACATTTATGAATAAATTATCTTTATCTTTATCTTTATCTTTATCTTTATTCCCTTTCATCATTTCCAGGTCTTGGTGCGTATGTGGTAACAGCATCAGTCTTCGGCTGCCTCTGGGAACCAGAAAACGGTTTCTTCGAGTTGGACGTGTTAACTCGTGTAATGTATTTGTATGACACGCATGCGTGCGGCGCACAAGTGCATATTATGCATATCAATGAGCTGGTGCTTAGCAATCAGACGTATGGGCTAGCGGTGCTGCCTATAAAACACAAGTCGCCAGTCATAAGCGTGATATCGCAGCTGCCTGAGAAAACGAGAAAGTATGTCTATACTGTCTCAGTTATCACCTTTTTAGACTGTCCTGGAATAACATGATTAGCGCATTCACTGCCGGCGACGTATATTATGCGTTTTTGTGACTGGCCCAGTGTCGCTGTCATAATTTTACTGGCTTTTGAACGCACGTGAACAGTTTGGCAGCTGACAGCGAATGCGTCAGAGGCTGTATAAAGGTACGACCACAGCTGTGCGTAAAAGACGTTGACGGTGCGTTTACCTAACAAAATTTATGGAAAAACAGTGAGAAAACGTGACGCCGTCATTGCGTATATGCCTCGGTGTGGTCGCTCCTTTATGGATAGTAGCTAGCTTAGCTTAGGTAGCTTTCTTGTTATTTATTTAAAGTAGTCTACGAATCTTACATGCCCATGTCTGGTTGTTGTGATTAGAACTCTGACGTGCTGCACGTCTTGTGGTATTCGATTTTTATTTCCATGTTTATGTAGTTACATTTGGCAATCATTTCCACGTAAGAAATCTCATTCGCCTTACTTTCCTTTAATTTATAAACTAACTTAACTAAGTACAACTGTTCATATATACATACATACCGTCACGCCTCTTTTCCATCCTGACATACCTGTTTCGCTTCATCCACATTCATCAATCTCTTCATACATGCTCGTCGGTTAGTACTTAGTCGTAATTTCTTCTAAGGTTATTATTTTCTGCATTTATTTAGATTCTTTTGTAAGAAAACATCATTATTATTGTTGTTTGTCACAAATAATTTACTATATTAATAAAGTCATGCACTTTGTTCTTTGTTTCTGTATTGTTTTGTACTGATTTGTGGTATTCAATAAAGCGTATCTGTGTTATATTGTAAAGTCATGCAGCAACATTCTTGTGCATTTCAGTTATCTAATAATAAGCGTGTGCTTGCACACCTTCTGGTTGGCCACCGCTTTGATCCTGAAGGTGTTCATTAAAGTCGAAGACCTCGAAGTATTCGTGATCGTCCTCAGGATCGTTTACTACACGTCTCTACTTGTCATCTTCTTTGATATCTGCTTGGGTGTGGTCTACATCGCTCATATCCAGCAGAGCTTGACAAAAGGAATGATATTGAGGTGCTGATATTTTATTTGGTGTATCTTTTATACGTAGAGCAAGAACTGTACAGTCAATCTGAAGTAGAAAATTAATGTCGCTGGAGAGAAGGTTAAGTATTTCCAAATACGATAGTGTAAGGGCTCTCTCGAGAAGCTCATCACTCGCACTGGGCAGTCTTTTTCTAGAAAGAACAGTAAGTAAAGGGTGGGTAGTGTGTGAGATAATAACCTATAGCATCCTGTGGTTTTAATTGAATCCAGTAACACATGTGAACGGAAATAATGTTGCTAGTTTTTACAGCACGTCTCACTTTCTTCAGAGCCGATCTGTGGTACCTAACACTCAAGGGGAGGCAGCAAAAATGTGTGTTATCCTCCTGCCGCCCAAAGCCCTTTTTAAAGGTCATCAGGACTCAAGGTTGTAATGAAAATTTGGACTACAGAACCCTGGGCGGCAGGAGGTTAACAATGAAAATTTTGTCAACTTATGAACGAAACGTCTTCAGATACAGCGGATGGGTGAAGGTACGCGGCGTAGATAACATAGAAGAGTTCGGCGGCTGGGTGCCAATGATAGCTTCGGCTGCCTGGATGCGGGGCATCGTCCTCCTGGCAGTCAACATGTTCAACTGCCAAATCATTCGAGTTATCATCGCGAAGCTGAAGAAGAAGAAGGTCAAGAAACGCCTGCACGATAAGACGAATGTCCCGTTCCCTGATAGCAGGAATGCTCAATACACTGATGGGAATTCCTTGTATTTCCGATCGGGGGAGAGCACGCCGTACTGTGGGCAAAGGTTTTTAAGTGATTTGGAGTAGTTGAATATCAAAAGGATCTAGTAGAAATGAATAAAGCGTTTTATCGGCGGCACTTTCTTTGGTAGCTGAACAAGCTTATACGGGAGACGTACATACATACACATATACAAATCACGTCTATATCCCTTACGGGTAAACAGAGCCTGAGGTAACAACAAATGGTAAATAATATTAAGCTGTAACTGTTCTTAGTGATGGTGAAGAAAACGAAATATTAGTGTAGAATGGAACATAAGAGGGTGTGAACGTGATGGACGATACGAGTGAGACGACGAATATGAATAATGAGTTGATGTATGTAAGATGTTAGGATTTAGTTTAGATTCAGTTAGCGGTAAGATTTCGATGTAACGTGATGTAAAGAAAGAAAATATATACTTGACGGTGACTAAACTGTCTTTTCTTATTAATTTAGTCCCACAAATGGGGGCTTGTCCGGATTTTTAAACGACACATGAAGAATTTTTAAAAGTTGACACGACGGCGACGTAAAAAGACTGATAGAAGACAGAAAGAAGAAAAGACGAATGACGGAAGACGAACGACGATTATTATAAAAGAGGACGACGCTTATGAACGTTTTCCAAAAAAAGTCCACATGAAATTTTTTTCCAGAATTTTGACCATTTTGGGTTTTTCTTAGGTACTCAGAATCGTTTGCCCTATCGATCCTTATACAAGAAAAATGTGTTTTTTTTTTTGGAAAACGCTCTTAAAGAAGACTTAATTTTATAAAGGACGTCTTAACAATTTAGTTCAGGTCGGCTTGTGTAAAGTTTAATACAATAATATTTTAAGACTAACGCATTTATTTTTTCTTAACTCTGCGCTCGAAACTGCTGAGACAGAACCCTTAGAACTTCGCTATTTCCGTATGTATATCTGTCTGCTTGTATGCGTGGTTTAGTTTGGACACAAAAGAGGTCCGCTAGGCGCTTTCGGAAAGAGGCCGGGGGAGCATCACATAGTATAAAACAGTCGCTTTCTCTGTCCCCATGTCCCTATGTCCCTATGTCCCTTTGTATGCTTATATCTTCAAAACTACACAACGGATTTTGATGCGGTTTTTTTAATAGATAGAGTGATTCAAGAGGAAGGTTTTTATGTATGATTCTACGCAGACGAAGTCGCGGGCAGAAGCTAGTACGCACTAAAAACTATTCAGGTTTAGGAAGGCGCCGTGGTCTCCCAAAGATTCCAGCCGACGACATCTCCCGGCCTGAGTTCTTCTTCTTTTTCAATATGGCGCCATCGATCGATGCGATGATTTCGCCAATGTCAAAGTAATAAATACAGTTTTCAAAAATCTTGTGACCTAAATGTCGGCAACGTTGTACGGTAGAACAGGGTCAAAAGACCCCCCTGTCGGGCTCTTAGCCAACGGATAGCGATATCCCTCAGACTCTGCCAGGAAATCATTAGCCGATGCCCAGGGTGCACCGGACCAAGCTCTGCTCTTCCCCTCGGACGGATCCAAAAACGAACAGCAGCTCTTGACCACACGCGGAGTTTATACAGTGTGAAAACTGACACTTTCAGTAAATCCATCAAAACCAGTTCTGACTGACGCATAGTTAACACTGATCAATCTGACAACACAAACATAATCGAATGTCACTCCAAACAGGACAAACTTACTTTGCTAGTAACAGCGTCGCTAGCATCTAACGGTAAGCGAAAAGTTTGCATGCAGTAGCTAGTTTCACAGTTTAGTCAACTGCATAGTTAACTTTGTCATTTCTGAAGCTAAAATGTGTACGATCGGGAACTAATCGCTCTTATGCGACAGGTTTAATCGAGTTGTCAACTGGTAAGTCAGAAGCTGGAGTTACCTTCAAATATTAAAAAGGATGAAGGAATTCTGATTACAAATCACGTCTTCATCCCTTACGGGGTAGACAGAGCCTAAGGTAACAGGCACCTACAGGCCACATTTAGCAAGATTGCGGGTGTAAAGGTGGAAAAAGAAATCAAAATAGTGATGGGTTGCTAGCCTCATCGCCTATAACATGATTCCTATTATAATCGCCCATTCCCTCGGTGGGCTTTTACCATCTGCGCGGGTAGAGAAGCAACTGGTACATGCTATGTTTTTTCTTTGCTCCCAGACCAGCATGGAAGCAAGAAAAAAAGAAAGAAAGAAAGAGAAACATTTATTTACACACATTCGATACACGTAGATATAAAACAAGGAGAAATACAATATACTAAGGAATAGTACCGACATGGTGTAAAATAAAATGGACCCCACTCAGCATAATGTTGCGGCTAGCCGCAACGCTGTTTTGATTCCCCTTTCCACATGTGTATACGTCCACGATCACGCTAAACGTGGCCTTTAGGTATTGTTACCATGGCCTCTGTCTACCGCGTAAGTTAGGGACAAAGACGTGTAATAATCCAATTCAGAGGCCTTACCATGACGTCTTACACACACAAATCACGTTTCCCTTACGGGGTAGACAGAGCCAGAGGTAACAAGACCAAAAATTCACGTTTAGTATGACGTGTTAATAATGCTATTCAATTCCGACTCAGTTCAGGTTTTAGCTGTCATTTTTATTTTAAGTTCCTGGGGCCTTGCCATGACGTCTTAATGCGACTGAATTCCGATTCTGTTAAGGTTTGCTCGTTGTCCAGATCCATACTAAGTGATAATAAAACCTGAACTGAGTCTGAATTGAATCGCATTAAGACGTCATGGTAAGGTCCCAGGAACCTGTTTGCAACGCCATTGCTACTCGTATTGTGTGTTATGTTGCTCAACAAAATCAAATTCATCGGTCTAAGGTTATTATGATCCAATAACTATTTTTATCCGACTACGGTAAACTCAAAGAAGGAAGGGTTATGATTTTGATAGGCTATGTATGTATGTACGTACGTTCATCTGTTCCCTCATAGCTCCTAAAATACTTATTAGAACTGGACAAACGAGATACTTAAGTATCGTTAGAAGTGTCTTGATTGTCCTCTGGTTATTTACAAACGATTTGTATTTTTTTAACAAAACTTGTAGCTCGGGCTTAACAACGTTTCCGAACGCAACCCGGCCTTCTCGCTCGTTCGGTATCTCTCGCTCTCTCGCAACCAGCATCCGATCGAGCCGCACGCGCGCCGAACCGCGGTGCTCAGTTTTATTACTTTCAGTTGTGTAAGACTTTATTCTTGTATCGAACCGAATTGTAAATACTATATGGAGAATAAAGACCTTTCATCCTCCAAACTTTTTTTATTTGATCTGAGTACCTTACTCCGGTGTAAACAGACAATTTTCGCTAACGTTTTCGGTAATGCGAAATAAAATGAGAATTCCGTTTATAAGAAAATTCAATTTAAAGGTCCAACGAAAGGCGCATCTTTCATTATCACCTCGGAGGTGGGCCATTAATTTGAGACTTACAGACATGGAGCATTCATGTCGGGAGTTGACTTTATATCTTCGCAATAGGTACAGTATCTGTCACTTTTGGAAAGGAGCAATATACGATGTAATAATAATAGAGACCACAGTTTTGGTCAGGATCGAGACTAGGCCGCTTTTCAAACAGTTGCACATTTTACCTCTAGCTTGTATGTACATAAGAATTGTCTAATAACTATATCCCAGCCACACTTTTTCCAGTGGCGATCAGATGTTTCTGATAGGCATCAAAGAGCGCAGTATAGGGATCTTCTGCATCATCCGCAATGTCGTGCAGGCATTTACAAAAGGAATGTCTTTAACATGGCTATTGAAATTTTTAATAATCTTCCGGGGGATTTGCGGGCACTACATCATGGTCTTGATTTTAAAAATAAATTGACGATTTGGTTGCAAGAACAATGTTTCTATAGTGTTAAGGAATTCATGGATTTTTCAAAATGTAATTAATTTAATTTAATGTAAATTAGGCAATGATTAGTTAATTTTAGTTTTTAATTTGTGACATTTTATCAGATTTATTGTATTATTATAATTTGCATGCTGATGTATCGGCTGAATACTGCTTCCAGCGCTACATTAACATCCTTTTGTACGTTGTTCTAAGCAAATAAACAGTTCTTTCTTTCTTTCTAGAATCGATTATAGGTGAAAAACTTAAGTACAATCTGTTTATGTGTGAGTAATGTGTACGAATAGTCCATATCAGTTTTGTACACTACTACATACAACAGGTTATTTACTTGAGTTTCTCATCTATACCCTAAATACGTTGACTCGCGACACTAGTATGGACATGACCCGTAGTGCACAAAAACTCTAATTTAAAAGACAGTAAGGCATAGTCTTTTATTTTACAACAGTCAATTTTAAACCGTATCATGTTTAAATTAAGAATGAAATGTCCATTACTGGTGCTTGTCAGCTTAGTGTCTGTTGAATAGATCCTTTGTATCAAGGTTCTCTATTGTGTTATAAAAAATAAAGTTGTGTTACTGTCATTGTCTTCTATCAAGCGAGCTAGCGATGGACTCTGAAGCATTCCAATAAAAACACGTTATCTTAAAAACAGTGTATTATTTATACTTTAAAAGGTTATGGGCTAACGTAAAGTATAAATAATGAATAATAACGGCGCTTAAAAATTAAAATAAAGGTAAAAAGTGATTAAGAAAATAACGAAAATGTCGGACGAAAAAATGAGTATAGAATTGACAGATCCGGATACTTTTCAAATGTGGAAATTCCAAATGAACATATTATTGGACGCAAAAGGCTTAAAGAAAATTATAAACGGCGAAATTAAACGCACAGACCAAAACTCCGATTCATTTGACGAGAAAGACGCGAAAGCGAAATTCTATATAATAAGAAGCATCAACAAAAGACATATGTCTCAATTACTTGAATGTCAAACTTCTGCGGAGATGTTTAATAAAATCTGCAACCAATTCGAAGGCTCCGAAGAAAGGAGGAAAATGAGCCTATTGCAAGATTTCTACAACTTCAAAATTAAACCTGAAATTAATATGGAAGAAAATTTATCGGAAATTGAAAATTTATCTTTCAGGTTGAAACAATTGAATGTCAACTTGGATGAAAATATGATAGAATCAAAAATTTTAACTAGCCTCGGTGAAAAATTTCAGAACTTTATTACAGCTTGGGAGAGCACACCATCTATAGAAAGAAATTTGAAAAATCTGAAAGTCAGGCTGATAAAAGAAGAAGAAAGAAGAAACCAGACGGACTGTGTTCAGGTAGCTTTAAAGGCTTCTTCGTCAAAAGAAGGTAACATTATATGCTTTCTATGTAAAAAACCCGGTCATATTGCCAAAAACTGTAAAACATGTTGTAAAATTTGTAAGAAAACCAATCACAAAGAAAGTAATTGTTATTTTAGAAAGAAAAATAATGTGGCTCTTTTAGCTAATGAAAATAATAGTGACAATTTGGAAAGTTTTGTTGTAGACTCTGGTTGCACAGTTCACATGGTGAACAACAACAAAGTACTGTCCAACCTAAGAGCAAAAACTTCCAAGATTGGCACAGCTCAAAAAGACTGTAGTCTTAAAGCAAATTGTGAAGGAGATTTTTTAGGCGAAAATTGTACCATTAAAAACGTTCTTTGTGTTCCGGACCTGACTCATAATTTACTCTCAGTTTCAGAAATTACCAAAAATGGCGGTGAAGTCTTATTTAAGGGTAATAATGTTGAGATCAGTAGCCAGGGTAAGACAATTAAAGGATTTCAGGAATCTTCAGGATTGTTTACACTTGAGCTACCGAAAGGAAAAGAAGAGAAGACTTTACTGGGTAAAAAAGAAAATGATGACTCTGCTACTTCATGGCATAGAAAATTAGGTCATCCGTGCTTAACCACATTAAAGAATATGCCAAAGGTGGCAAATAATATAAAAATAGATAAAATAAGTAAAGAAGAGGAAATAAAATTAGCCAACTGTGAAATTTGTATCCAAGCAAAGCAGACCAGACTTCCTTTTAAAACTCAGAGAAAAAGAGCAGAACGCGTACTCCAAATAATACACACAGATGTGTGTGGACCAATAGAAGTGGCTACATGGGATTCTAAACGCTATTTTCTCACGGTGATTGACGATTTCAGTCACTTTACAAAAGTGTATCCCTTAAAAAAACAAATATGAAGTACCACATCACATTAAAAACTATGTTGAAGAATCCGAAAGGGAAAAAAACCATAAGGTATCGATAATAAGATGTGACAATGGCGGGGAATATTCTTCTAGTGAATTTAAAAACTGGTGCACTAAAAAAGGAATAAAATTGGACTACACCGTACCTTATTCACCACAGCTGAATGGAAAAGCAGAGCGGCTGAATAGGACTGTGGCTGAAAAAATAAGATCACTTCTCTACAATGGAAATATGCCCAAAATCATGTGGGGTGAAGCTCTATATTGTGCTGTTTATCTCATAAATCGATTACCTAGCGAGTCCATTAACAATGTGACGCCTTACGAGCTGTGGAACAAAACAAAACCGAATATGTCCAATATACAAGAATTTGGTACAGAAGCTTATGCGAAAGTTTTGACACCGTTAAAAAAATTAGATTCTAGAACCCATAAGTATATAATGATTGGATATACAAACAATGGATATAGACTGTGGGATAAAATAAAACAAAAAGTAATTGTGGCACGTGATGTCATATTTACGGGACAAGTTTCAGCTAAAATGCAAAAACCTAGACGTGACTACTTAGACATGATGTTTGAAGGAGAAACCCTAGAAGAAAATGGTATACAAAACCAAGAAAATGTAGAAGAAATATTGAACCAAGCACGAGAAACAACATCTATAGATCTTGGTAGTCAAGAGGCTGAAGCTGAAAATATAGAACGTGAAGAAAGAGTTGAATCAGAACAAGAAAGTATCTACGAAAGTCCTACATCAGAAACGGAAAGTAGTCAAGATGAAGAAATACCAATAAGAAGCAGAAGAACAATAAAAATGCCGTCGCGATACAATGACTATGTTCTACTTTCATATAATGAAGTCATGAAAACACCAGAAAAAGAACATTGGGAAAAAGCTATTGAAGAAGAACTAAATTCATTGAAAGAAAATAATGTTTGGAAAATAGTAAACGAAGAAAAAGCTAAAGGACATAAAATTCTAACCAATAGATGGGTGTTTCGTATCAAAGATAATGGTACATACAAAGCAAGATTGGTAGTGAGAGGAAATGAACAAAACGACGTAGATTTTGATGAAATATATAGTCCTGTAGCATCCCAATCCGCAATAAAAACATTATTTGCTTTGGCAGCAGCCAAAAATTGTGCGTTTATGACGTTTGACGTCAAAACAGCTTTTCTCAATGGGGAACTCAGAGATGAAGAGAAAATATTCATGAAAATACCACGTGGAGTGAATAAAGAGAAGGGCAAAGTTTGCCAGTTGATAAAGTCATTATATGGACTAAGACAATCTCCAAGAAGATGGAATGAAAAGTTTCTTAAAGCAATGTCGAACATTGGCTTTATACAAGTAAAAAATGAGCCCTGCATACTTAAAAATAAAGACTCTTCTATAATAATAGCAGTCCATGTGGATGACGGATTAATAATTGGACCAAGACAGGTAGACGTACTAGCAGTTCTTAAGAAAATAAATGAACAATTTGAAATTAAAATTTGCGAGAAACCAGGATCATACTTGGGAATTGAAATAAAAGACGACGGTAAGGGCCTGCATTTGACACAGACAGCGTACACTGAGCTTATGTTGAAAAAGTACAATATGGAAAATTGTAAGCCTGTACAGACACCTTGTCAAAACAATAAAGAAGATGTCGAGACACAGGAAGAAAAGATAAAGTTTCCATATAGAGAAGCTGTTGGAAGCCTATTATACCTGTCGACTAAAACACGCCCTGATATTGCTTACGCTGTCGGCATGGCTAGCCGACACATAGAAAACCCTGAAATTAAAAATGTAGTTGCCTTGAAAAGGATTTTTAGATACTTGGCAGGCACCTTAGGAGAGGGTGTATACTACGACAAGAATGTAGCCAAATTTAACCTGACAGCTTTCTGCGACTCGGACTACGCAGGGGACCAAAAGACTCGTCGTAGTACTTCAGGCTACGTGATAAAATTTGGAAATGGACCAATAGCGTGGTGCTCACGAAGACAGTCCATCGTCGCTTTGTCTTCAACTGAAGCTGAATTCATCTCGGCAGCAGAATGTTGTAAAGAGGCTATGTTTTTGAAATCCATGCTTCTTGATCTCAACATTAATATCCCTATGTGTTTTAAAATTGATAACCAGAGCGCGATTCAACTGATAAAAACCGGTATATTTAATAAGCGGTCGAAACACATAGACGTTAGATATCATTATATCCATGAGGTATATAACAATAAAGGATTTAACATAGAATATTGCACATCTGAAAATCAAACAGCGGACATACTAACAAAGGCTTTAGATAAAATAAAATTTACAAAACATAAGAACAGTATTCTATGTTAAATTGAAAAAAATTCTACTGAATACTTATAGTATGTTTGTTATAGTTCAAAGATTATTTAGTTGCAGAGGCAACATTGCAATTTTGAAGATTTGTAGAACATAGAGTAAAAATGAACAGAAGCGATACTGTCAAAGTTTTCTATTTTTCTTAAGAAGTATAGTTAACTAGCTTTTGCCCGCGGCTTCGCACGCGTGAACCATGAGCATTTCAAAGAAGCTAGCAATCAAGCAAGCGAGCACCCAAACCTGCAAGCATGTAAGTATGCAAGCAGGCATGCAAGCAGGCATGCAAGCAGGCAAGCAAGCATGCAAGCAAGCGTGCAAGCAAGCATGCATACAAGCGAGCGTGCAAGCAAGCATGCATGCACGTAAGCACGTATGCAAGTAAGCATGAAAGGAAGTATGCAATCAAGCATGCAAACCAAGGACTCAAGCAAGCATGCAAGCAAGCCTCCGCATTGCCCCGCTGCCTTAATTTTTCTGAAACTGTAAATATTGCAGGATTTTTATAAAACAAACCTAACCTAACCTATAGGGCTGTCCTAAAATATACCTACCCCAAATAGCTTTTGCCCGCGACTTCGTAGTTACGCGCTAAGATGTAAAACGAAAAAATAAGTTTTTTCCCGTTCTCGTGAAAATTTTGGGGAGTGCTTTCGGAGTACGTACACTTAAAGCCTTTAAAGAAAGACACGTTATAAATGTTAACCCCCTTATTCATAAACGCTCTATAGGCTTCTGCTAACTTAGCAATCGTTTGTCCTTATCTGTGAAAGGTAAATGTCTAAGTGACAGATAAGGACAAACGATTGCTAAGTTAGCAGAGGCCTACAGAGCGTTTATGAATAAGGGGGACAGTCTCTTTCTTCCGCTGTTTGGTCTGGAAACATAAAAACCCGTTTTTTCCCGTTTTAGTGTTCCCCTACACTCCCGAATAAACCTACGTGACAAATTTCAACTTTTTGTGTCCAGTAGGTAAAACGTAAAATCCCGGTTCTTCCCGTTCCCGTAAAAATGTTAGGAAATCCTTTGTTAATGCTCCCTTACACTCCCTAAGGAAGCTAAATGCTAAATTTCATCTTTCTACGGCCAGTAAAACGAAAAATCCCGTTTTTCCCTATCCCGTGGGAATTTCGAAAAATACCTTCTTAGTGCACCTCTAGGATACTCAAGGTATATGTGTGCCAAATTTCAAGTTTCTAGCCATATTATGCCTACCGCAGTATTTCTTTGTAAACAAATATTTTTCCCGTTCCCGTGGGAATTTTGGAAAGTACTCTCTTAATGCTCCTCTGCACTCCCGAAGCAACCTACATGCCGAATTTCAGCTTTCTGCAACCAGTAAAACGAAAAGTCCCGTTTTTCCCATTCCCGTGGGAACTTCGAAAAATACCTTCTTAGTGCACCTCTAGGATACTCAAGGTATATATGTGCCAAATTTCAAGTTTCTAGCCATATTATGCCTACCGCAGTATTTCTTTGTAAACAAATATTTTTCCCGTTCCCGTGGGAATTTTGGAAAGTACTATCTTAAATGCTCATCTACACTCCCGAAGCAATCTACATGCCGAATTTCAGCTTTCTGCAACCAGTAAAATGAAAAGTCCCGTTTTTCCCGTTCCCGTGGGAATTTCGGGAAATCCTTTTTTTAGTGCTCCCCTACACTCCGCAAAGGAACTTGAAGGCCAAATTTCAGTTTTATATGACCAGTAAAACGAAAAATCGATTCCGTAGAACTGAATATATAAATCCCGTTTTTTTCCTTATCCCGTGGGAATTTCCAAAAATCATTAAAACATTATTTTACTATTATAATCACCTACTTCTATGCCAAATTTGAAGAGTCTAGTAATTATAGTTCATAGGATTTCGTTAAACTGAATATATAAATCCCGTTTTTTTCCTTATCCCGTGGGAATTTCCAAAAATCCTGAAATCAGTTTCTTCGTTTTGTAATCACCTACTTTTGTATCAAATTTGAAGTCTGGTTATTATAGTTACTGAGATAGCGTCACTCTGAGTCGAATATATAATTCCCGTTTTTTCCTTATCCCGTGGGAATTTCCAAAAATCCTTCCTTAGTGGATGCCTACATTGTATAAGGTATCTATGTGCAAAATTTCAAGTCTCTAAGTCCAGTGGTTTGGGCTGTGCGTTGATATATAGTTAAGTCAGTCAGTCAGTCAGTCAGTCAGTCAGTCAGTCAGGACTTTGAATTTTATATGTATAGATTATTTGTTTAATATTGATTAGTCAATAATTTGATATTTTTGTCTGATATAAAATTAGGAGAGGGTGTTGAATAGATCCTTTGTATCAAGGTTCTCTATTGTGTTATAAAAAATAAAGTTGTGTTACTGTCATTGTCTTCTATCAAGCGAGCTAGCGATGGACTCTGAAGCATTCCAATAAAAACACGTTATCTTAAAAACAGTGTATTATTTATACTTTAAAAGTGTCCAACACTGGTTTGACGTTTGACGACGCGGTTGGCCTAGTTGGTAGTGATCCTGCCTGCGAAGCAAGCGTCCCGGGTTCGAATCTTGGTAAGGGCATATATTTGTGTGATGAGCACGAATATTTGTTCCTGAGTCATGGATGTTTCTATCTATTTAAGTATGTATTTCTCTATATAAGTATGTATATCGTTGTCTAGTACCCATAACACAAGCCTTACTAGCGCTTACTTTGGGACTAGGTCAATTTGAGTGAATTGTTCCCTAATATTTATTTATTATTTATTTATTTACTGGTGCAGTCACCCTAGCTAAATAAGGACAAACTCTGCTTTTTTTTCGACTAAGTATAGGTACCTACTATATTTTTTAACGATACTGAAAACCAGACGCATGGAAAAACCTGAAAAGTAAACTGTCATGGCTAGTTTGGCCATAGTATGACTTGCTATGGGTGGTGTAGGGTAAAAGCACCCATCACGGATTGATGAGGATCCGGGTACTAGTTCTTAGTATCGTTACGAAAATTTCCTGAAACCTGTCAATTTCCTAACAGGTTTGTCGTAAAAATAAACACCGAAAATCGGGAAGTAAAATTCTCGATGCACTATCTCAATTGGAAATACCGTGATATTTCTCTACTAGCTGTTGCCCGCGGATTCACCCCGTTTCGGTTTTGCAAACCTTGTCCTGACGATAACGAACATAAATCAAATAACAACTCAATTTGGTGCTGTCATTCGGAAGTTATGCGCGAACATAACATTTTGACGATTCATTTTTATTTGTATAGACAGATAGATAGATAGGTAGATAGGTAGATTTACTAGCAGTTTCCCGCGACTCCGTCCGCGTAGAATTCCCTTATCGCTATCCCGCGGAAACTATAAAATTTTCCGGGATAAAAACTATGCTATGTCCTTCCCCGGAACTGAAACTATATCTGTACCAAACTTCATTAAAATCGGTTCAGCGGTTTAGGCGTGAAAGCGAAACAGACAGACAGAGGTATTATTAGGGATTTATGACGATTTCCATCTCCTGTAGTAAATGCTTCAAGCGTACGGGTAATCAAAACAGGAAGGTTGGCCTCGTGATTTTAATTGAAATTACTGAGTGCCCTTTTAGTAAACGATTTATGTTCTGTGATACTTTCAGAGGAATTAATGGGAAGAAATGTGGACGCACAATGCGTCGGTCACCGACGCTAACAAGAGCGCGCAAGATAGAGTGGTCTCTTTCTGTAACGAACAGAAAGAAAAAGACGGGTATAGGTGAAAAACTTAAGTACAGAACAGAAATGGGGCCTTACCATGACGTCTTAATGCGATTCAATTCCGGTTCAGTTTGCGTTCGCTCGCTGTCAGATCCATACTAAAAGTGAAAGCTAAAACCTGAGTCTGAATTGTATCGCATTAGGACACCACGGTAAGGCCCTTGATATGGGACTTAAGTCATTCTAATTTGGAACGAAAATTTGTCTATTCGCAAACATGACACACATACAACAGTAGCCTCTAGTGTAAGTTTTCGCGTATAAAAACGTCTCGAACGCGTTCACGTAAACGTCTCAATTACTATGAAAAATTGGCAGCGCCACTTGCGGATCGAAACGGCAACAAACAAGTATGCTTAGTGTGGGTCGGTCACAAAATACGTCTCGAACGCGTTTGCGTTAAAATATCAAACACTACGAGAACAGTTTGTTGCCGTTTCGATCCGCAAGTGGCGCTGCCGATTATTCCATAGTAATTGAGGCGTTTACGTGAACGCGTTCGAGACGTTTTTATATGCGAAAACTTGCACTAGAGGCTCTTTTCATAATAGTGTTTGACATTATAATGCAAACGCGTTGGAGGCGTGTTTTGTTACCGATAACTTACACTAAACATAGTCATTTAATTAAGTTTCTCACCTGTAGTTATCTCGCGCGCGACTAAGCTCTCCAGTCTTGTGCTAGCCGTGATCGTAGTTCCCAGGTTTGGCGTGAGTAAATAACTGTTATGGCAGTAGTAAAATGTCAAGGTCTGCGCGACAATTTCGAGTGCAATAAATAACGCCGACCCGCAGCCCACTGGAATGTTCCATAGCCCAACTCTCCGCCATCAATTTTAAATAATAAATGTAATTTTTGGCTGTAATAACGAAATGAGCTCGTTTTGTGTTTGGACGATCGCCGTCATTCTATATCAGAGTGAGTTATAATTGTGTTTGGAAAGGATTGTTGAATTTCAGATTTCGGACGCTGAATTTTTGTAATGAACAAACTAACCTAACCTAAAAATTGCATTTTAGATACAAGCTTTGTTGCTGACTGTACTTTTTGATGGCTGTTTGCATTGTCATCCGTTCTACATATGTGAACCAAATTTCAGGTCAATCTGACCAACCGTTGTAGAGTTCCCTCCTGTGGAGACGGTCCTGGCTGGGTCACCAGAATTCTACTAACAGATTATTGTGTTGTCATCTGACTTACTCAAGTATGCAAAATTTCTGCTCAATCGGTTGAAGAAATCTGCTTCGAAATTGAGTCGCAAGATTCCACCCGGACTTACATACTTCCATTCATAGATACTCGTAGATAGGTACATTGCAAGTTAATAAAAAGCTTATAAAAAAATGCTATGGTGGTTGCCCCCAAATATGCATACCCGGAATACTGCAGAACTGCGGAAGCACTGCAGGCGGATGCTGTGGATAAATTTATTTATTTTTATAAAAATAAATTATAGTCATATTTCTAGCAATTTATAGACCTTGAAAAATTATACACCGAAACTTTCCTCATGCATCACTCTCTCGAATTGTGGTCTGTTCGTAAAATCTGTCCATTAGATTATTTTTTTCCTATAACCTCCAATAGCCTCACACTTCCACCTCCTTTCCAGCAATCATCTGCGTCGTGTTCAGCTGGCTGACTCTGGAGTGTTCTTTTGCTCCGCACTCCAAAGAGCCTCGCCAGCTGACTCTCATCAAACTGCTGTACCTGTACGAGCCTCAAGTCTGTGAGAGGCAATACTTCTACAACCACACCACGAGCTACAAGCAGGCCATATGGTTTTCTACCATCGTTTGGCCCGAGAGCAATCACGTTGCGCAAGCCTTCAGGAAGTGAGATTTAATTCATATTTATATTATACCATCTATATTATACCTTCCATTTGACCACATCCAACGCAGAGCTGCTCGATTTGTCGATAACCAGGCACTCTCTGGTCGGCTCGATTCTCTGGCTGTGCGGAGGGATGTAGCATCCCTCTGCATATTGTACCGAATTTATCATGGGGAGTGCTCCGATGAACTCTTCGGATTGCTGCCTGCGGCTAAATTCCACTACCGTACTTCGCGGAACAGTCTGTCCTTCCATCCTCAACATCTTGATGGTTGGCAGTCAAGTACTGTGCGTTTTCAACGCAATTTGTTTCCTCGTACGACAAAGATCTGGAACCAACTTCCTGCTGCAACATTCCCTGAGCGGTACAATTTAGGGATCTTTAAAAAGCGAGCCTTCCTGTTGAAAGGGCCGGCAACGCACCTTGATTCCCCAAGTCTTGCAGGTGTCCCTGGGCGATGGTGATTACTTTCCATCAGGTGACCCGTCTGCTCGTTTGCCCCCTCTTATATAAAAAAAAATAAAAAAGTTAACGTTTACCAGTGTTATCAGAGCCCTGCATTTAAGAAAAATGTAGGCAGTGTGAGGTCGATTGACATTGGTTACTTATTTAGTAGTATTTATTGGGAACACTTCTTTTCATTGGATTGACTTAGAGAGATATGATTTCACAGCTTCAAGGCACCGCAAACTTAAGTCTTTGGTATTCATTTCAACTTTACCTCTACTCGTTCCTGAGAAAAAGGGTCTTGACAGACATAGACGGACGGACGCACGGACAACAAAAGGACCCTATAAGCGTTCCGTTTTGTCGTTTGAAGTATGGAAGGGCATTTTCAAAAAAAGTGTACCTTTTTTCCAGCAAGATTACCTTAATTTCCCATACAACTTTTTCGTGTCAGTTTTGTGACGCCCCATATAAATCCTATGAAAATAGTGTCACAAAACTGACAAAAAACCAATGGACACTTTTTTTCTTTACAAAAATAAATAGCGCTAATAGTCCTGATTCAGAGAAGCCAAAATTTCATCATTTTGGAAAAAAAAGTCAAGGGTACACACGGTAATA
Organism: Pandemis corylana; assembly: GCA_949127965.1. Taxonomy (NCBI): domain Eukaryota; kingdom Metazoa; phylum Arthropoda; class Insecta; order Lepidoptera; family Tortricidae; genus Pandemis; species Pandemis corylana. Next base: position 1,787,141 of record OX421860.1, read on the forward strand.
TAATCAGGTAAGCACCTACGCACGCTCGCGCCGTATCTATCCTGCTTACCGAATAGCTTTGCTGTGTGTACATTTTTTTTTGAAAATGCCCGAAATACTGAATGAATTTCCAGTAAGGTGAAGCTGTCGCTGTGCCTGCACCTGGCCTGGCTGGGCCTGGCGCTGCTGAACGCGAGCCAGGGCCGGCGCGAGTGCGGGTTCTACGCGGTGCTGCTGCCGCTCACGGCCACCGGCTTGGCGATACTCGTCGTCGACATAGTCCACACTGCCCTGTTCCTCCGCGACGCTAGCTACACCACCACGGAGCGTAATAAACAGCTAGATCTCTTCTTACACTAAGCGTGAGACCAAGTTGCTCTAACGGCAACCCGAAATGTTGACATAATATTTCACAGAATGTACACACGGCAATATAATCAGGTAAGCACCTACGCACGCTCGCGCCGTATCTATCCTGCTTACCGAATAGCTTTGCTGTGTGTAAATCAAAACCATCGGTAATAGTTATCAAGTGAGTGTGAGTTGCACCAACACACTTTATAATAATATACATACATAAATCACGTCTTTAAGACGATTCCTAACATTTTCGCGCATTCCTTCGATGGGCATTTACCGTCTGCGCGAGAAGAAAAGCAGGTGATTCATTCTATGTTTTTATTTTACTCCCAGTACAGCATGGAAGGTATTTACTTTAACAATATCATTAACCATAACACACAATTATTGACTAAAAATCTATGATGTTTGTTTTACTTTAGAAATGTCTTTATTTTACCTTAGAATGTCCTGGTAATGTAACTTGGTTACGTACGAAGAACAAGGGAAATATTAGATTGTTCTTCGTACATAACCAAGTTACATTACCAGCACTAGTAAAAGTAACGTTGGATGATTAATTTGGATTAATTTAGGTTTAAGCGGCGAACATGTATTTTACTTTAAAGCTAGGTTTTATTTTACCTTAGAAGGTTCTAGTAATTTAACTTGGTTATGTGCAAAAAACAAGAGGAAATTATGTCAAAATAATAACAATAATAATAACAATAAATATTTTGGGACAAATTACACCAATTGACCCAGCCCCAAACTAAGCAAAGCTTGTATTATGGGTACCAAGCAACGGATAAACACACTTACATAATGTAGATAAATACATACAACATCATTACTCGGGCACAAACATTCGTATTCATCATACAACTGTCTGCCCCTACCGGGATTCGAACCCAGGACCTAGCTTCATAGTCAGGGTCACTAACCACTAGGCTATCCGGTCGTCCAAATAATCGGTAATTAGTGCATATTTAGTGCTCAGTTTGCTGCCGTTGCCAATTTAACTATCATTATCTGGGACTCGATATACTGTGTCAGTATTCACACAAGAGACTCAGATTAATTACTCATCGATACCAAGTATATAAGTATATCAGTGAGCAACCGTATCACGTATCAGAGACAGTCAAGTGGCATCGGCGTCTCGATTCGCAATTACTAAGTCCACTTGTACGTTGCGATATCAGCATTACCAGTCGAGTAGCAGAGCTTGAGCGAGCGTCTGTTGATCAAAGAGGATCGTATACTGGGGTGTTTTATGACAAGTTTCCAACGTGGAATGATCGCATTAAATTGTTAGTCCTAACCTTAGTTAGAGTATTACCTCACTCGCTCGCAATCGCCATCGTGTTCATTTTGACAGATCATGTGTGGGCTGACAATTCACAACATTTCAATTTTAAATAATTACTAAAGTACCGACAACCATTTCGAGCTTTGTGTTTAAGTATTCCATTCCATATTTTTTTGATTTTTTTTTATTACTTATTTAACGTAATATTCACAAAAATCTTCAAAAAATCCGAAGTAAGGCATCGTCGTAGTATACCTTTGCCTTCCTAATTATTTATGAATAAAAATTTCAATGTCAAAAAGGTGTCAATGTCAAATATCAGTGTTGTTTGCCGATCGATGTTGCTTGTTTGTTTTGTTTTGAAAAAGCATTGTTATATTTATTAAACTAGCTAGCTGTCACATTCATACAAGAACTGTCAAAATGAACGCGATGGCGATTGCGAACGAGTTAGGTAATAAGCCCACAGATACATTAAAGTCGTATTTCAATAAAAGTGCAACCTCGCCTCGTGTAGCTTAAAACACAAATATTTTTGAAGAACAATAGTGATTCACAACGAACGCCTTAAAATATTTTCTGAAAAAAAATTTTTTTTCAAATCATGACTTTTGTAAATCATGACCCATAGTAGGTATGAAGTATCTTCAAAGTTAGAAAAATTAATCGTTGTGCTGAGAATTGTAAATAACGATAGATGAGTCGTTTAAAAAAAATGTACATAGTTAAGGGCTCAATCACAACAAAAATTAATTGATTCCTTTGTGTTACGACCGTTTCAACTATATACATACCTACATACGAGGTAGACAGAACCCAAGGCTACAATGCCAAAAGGCAACATTTAGCATGATAGTAGGCGTATAGGTGGAAAGGGGAATCAAAATAGTGATGGGTTGCTAACCGCATCGCCAATAGCATGATTTCCAAGATTTTCGCCCTTTCCATCGATGGGCTTTTACCATCTGCGCGGGAAGAGAAGCAACTGGTATATTCTATGTTTTTTCTTTGCTTCCAGACCAGCATGGAAGCAATCAATTAACTTTTGTTTTAATTAAGGCCCTTAACTATGTACATGTGTTTTGAAAACGACTCAGTTATGAACATGAATAAATTATGGAAATCAATTTCAGACTTTCGCAGTCTAACACTTAAGTTAATTCCAAGGGGATTCCGTTTACAACACTATACAAGAATAACACCAAATGTAGGTAGGTACGAATAGTAAAACCAAACCGTGTCACCTTGAAACAATACTTAAATGGCTTATAGTATCTTAAACATCTGGTTCGCCAGCTTACCAGCGGTTTAAGCCAGTTGCTTCTCTTCCCGCGCACATGGTAAAAGCCCATCGAGGGAATGAGCTAAAGTCTTAGGAATCATGTTATAGGCGATGCTGCTAGCAATCCATCACTATTATGATTTCCCTTTCCAACTATACGCCTTTAATCACGCTAAACGCATTGGTTGTCTGGTAGAGATCGCTATTAAGCGATGAGACCGCCTATTGTCTACTTTGTTTGTTTCTGTATTGTTTTGTACTGATTTGTGGTGTTCAATAAAGAGTATTTGTATTGTATTGTATTGTAAACGTGGCCTTAAGGTTTTGTTACCTTAGACTCTGTCTACCCGGAAGGGATAAAGACGTGATATATTGTATGTATCCTATCTTTCAACCTCGTTACAGCTGCCATCTTGGAATACATCGGCTCAGGATCAACTCTCCGCAGCATAAAGAAGAAAAATCCCTACGACGAACAACTGCTGGCATTCATGGAATATGATGACACAACCTGGATCTCCCTGATGTTCGCTTACCTGAGCTGCCGTGGCGTCGTTCAGTGGATCGTCAACTTCTGGATAGTCCAGGACAACTATTTTACAGGACTCGAGGTTTACCGTAAGTAATGACCGAATGGAGACTATCGTTTCTTTGCTCACCAGTTGGCGCCACTGTTGACTAAGGTCCAGAGGTATAGCTGTCAAAGACTTTATAAGATCGGCGCCAAAACAAAGTTTTAAATTTAGAATCTCATTAAGTTTAGTAATTATAAATAACTATCATCATATCGAGTAGCTATGCCGCAATGTTGTGCAGTTCCGTTGTGTTCGGGAAAAAAATCCGCTTTCAAAGCGTTCACATTCATCGCCAATTAATCCATTTTTGCGATAATTTCACGAAGCAGATCACTTTTTAACAAGTAAATGAAAGAAATTATAATTTACTAGCGACCCGCCCCGGCTTCGCACGGTATATTATGCATGTATTATACATATAAACCCTCCTCTTGAATCACTCTATCTATTAAAAAACCGCATGAAAATCCGTTGTGCAGTTTTTAAGATTATAAGCATACATCGGGACATGAGGACAGAAAAAGCGACTTTATTTTATACTATGTAGTGATGTCACGAAGGCCGCCAAAACAAGTGAAAAGTGAATGTTATTGGACCTCACGCGACACTAGCGCCTCTAGTGGCAAATTCACACGCGATAGCCCCCATTGGGGATATTTTGAATAAAGATCCGAGGCCTTACCATGACGTCGTCATGCGATTCAATTCCGATTCAGTTTAGGTTCCCTCGCTGTCAGATCCATACTAAAAATGACAGCTGAAGCCTGAACTGAGTCGGAATTGAATCGCATTAAGACTTCATAGTAGTGGTCAAGAGTACCCTGAAGAGCATGTAATAATATGATGAATGTGGATGAAGTGAAAGAGGTACAGGATCATAGCGAGGGGACCAAAGTAGTATCTGTCTACTCCTGTGGGAAAGAGGCGTGACGGTATGTATGTTTAGTAATGACTAAAGCAGCTACCAAAAGCTCTGTTTAATTTCATATCCATTTCGCACAGGCTTGGTTATCTTGCACGCGAGTAGCGGAGTAGCAAGGTAAATTTTTTGTACATCGGATTGTCACTGTAACGCCTGTAATATCTAGTCATTATTTTTCACGAATTCAGACGAATGTACGCAATAACAAGTATCCCCCGTATTCGATAAATATAATCATCTGTCTGCTTATTTACAGGTAGCCTGTCACCAACAAGAAGAGGAGCAAAAAAATGATCATTAATAAAAAAAGGAAAACGTAGAACATCCTTCGAACGGTATAAGCGAAATGTCAAACGCCAAAGGGATCATTCTAAATATATTCGAACACGTATTCCCATTTAATACATTTCCACGTACATGTGATATTTTTTTATTCCACAATACCAAGAAACGTGAGATCTGAGGCTGTTAAGGCAGAGTTATTATATGACTTTAATTGCTTCCTTCGTTCAAAAGGTTTCGCTCTTTATGAAAGGTGCCTTTTTACGTCCGGTGTACCTTATTTTCTGCTTTATTACCGCTTGACTTCATAAAGCGCATGCGAGTCCTTAGAAAATGAATATCCGAGTTTGCAAAAGCATAATTTGCTAGTAGAAAATCTTTTTTTTTTTCGGGATGTCCGGGCGACGGCTTCGTCCGTAGACAACGAACATTAAAGTTCTCATGACTGCTAAATAATTAATAATAATATCTTGGGACAATTGACACCAATTGACCTAGCCCCAAACTAAGCAAAGCTTGTAATATGGGTACTAGACAACGGATAAACATACTTAAATACATATTAAACATCCAAGACTCGAAAACAAACATTCGTATTTTTCATACAAATATCTGTCCCGACCGGGAATCGAACCCGGGACCCCAAGCTTCACAGTCAGGTTCTCTAACCACTGGGCCATCCGGTCGTCAAAAAGTTACAGCGGCCCTGTATAAAAGAAAGTCGCGTAAACGCATATGCTTTGTCGGCAGCATAGAGCAACCCTAATAGAGAGGAAACGCAAGTAAAAAGTAAGTAAGTCTCCTATGGGTGGTGTAGGGGTATAGCACGCGTCAAGGAAAGACGAGGATCCGGGTTCGATTCCCAGCCATAGCTTTACTTTTCGGATTTTTCTATGTGTTCTAATTTTCACTGACATTTAGAAATTTAAGTAAGTAAAAAATACACAAAAATATAAAAATAACATTAATATATGCAAAAAGGGGATCTTATCCCCATAAGGGATCACTACCAGTTAACCTTTGAGTAGATGAGAAGAGCATTAAACGAAATGTCATACAATGCATGTGAAATAAAATTACGCCGAGACCAATTACTGCACTCTGATTGGCCAGCCGAAAGTCAAAAGAGTAAATAAAGTTGACTAAGCAGCTATTTTATTGATATATACTCGTATATTTAGTTATACTTCCATGCTGGTCTGGGAGCAAAGAAAAAACATAGAATGTACCAGTTGCTTCACTTCCCGCGCAAATGGTAAAAGGCCATCGAGGGAATGCGCAAAAATCTTAGGAATCATGTTATAGGTGGCTAGCGACCTATCACTGTTTTGATTCCCCTTTCCATCCTTACGCCCAAAATCATGCTAAATGTGGGCTTTTGGTCTTGTTAACTTAGACTCCGTCTACCCCGTAAGGTATAAAGACGTGATTTGTGTACATTATGTATGTATATAGTTAATGATTAGTCGTTGTGCGGCATAGTCAATTAACCTCGATTAATTTCAATATAAAAACAAAAAGTAAATACCTAAATAATTAAAATCCTAATTACTTAAATGGATAAAGGAAAAGGATCAGGAAAAAATTGTGTTAGTATGGTTAAGTCGAAAAAAACTGATGTATTGCCACAATTGGACAGCTCTTATTACCACTCTAATTCGTTGTTTCATCTATGGTAAACTTCTGAAAGCATTGACATGTTTAATCTATTAAAACAAGCATCATTAAGTTCACAAAAGAAGAACTCAAGGCACTAGCGCAATCCGTTTGGATCCTCGTATCGGATTTTCTAGGAGCCTCTTCAGTAAATTGGTCTGAGAGGATATTATCTACCGTATTGAACACAGGACGATTATTTAAGACGTAAAATGTACAAAGACTTCGAGTACTTTGATACCTGGAGATAAAACACGGCCGAGTGCATTGGACCACGTATAGAGTAAACAATGCCTCTAGTGTAAGTTTTCGCGTATAAAAACGTCTCGAACGCGTTCACGTTAACGTCTCAATTACTATGGAAAAATTGACAGCGCCAGTTGCGGATTGAAACGGCAACAAACAGCCTCTAGTGTAAGTTTTCGCGTATAAAAACGTCTCGAACGCGTTCACGTTAACGTCTCAATTACTATGGAAAAATGAGCAGCGCCACTTGCGGATTGACACGGCAACAAACAGAGCCCCTAGTGTAAGTTTTCGCGTATAAAAACGTCTCGAACGCGTTCACACGTCTCAATTACTATGGAAAAATTGGCAGCGCCGCTTGCGGATCACGCAATAAACTGTTCTCATAGTATTTGACATTTTAACGCATACGCGTTTGAGACGTATTTTGTGACCGAAAACGTAGGCATACTGTTATCTAAATAAAGTGAAAATGGTTAACGCTATTACAGCGATTGTAGAGTCGCTAATACAAAAGATCCTATCTGTACAGGAAAAGATCATGGCGGTTACGTCTTTTTGCGTAAGAAAAATAGTTTTTGGCGATATCTCCGAAACTTTAAGAGCTTAATTGTTTTTAAATCTTTCAGCTACACTTGTCTTGATCCGGAGAAGTTAAGTGAAAATTATTTCATAGATAATTATGTATGTGGAACCATATTTTATTTTATCAGTAGCATCTAATAATGGAGTGTCCCTCCAATTTTTTGACGCCAATGAAGACAAGCGAGCAAGTGGGTTGATGGTAAGCGAGCACCACCACCCATGGCACCCGCAACACTAGAGGATTGCAGATACGTTGCCAGCCGGGCTAGGATAGAATACCTCTTGTGCCAGTAATTTCACCTCGTCTTTTCTTTTGTTTTTCCGTAATCCATACATACATATATCACGTCTTTATCACGGGGTAGACGGAGCCTAAAGTAACAACCTACGTGTAGCTGAAAAGGGAAATCAAAATAGTGATGGGTTGCAAGCCGCATGGTCTATAACATGTTTCCTAAGACTTGCGCCCATTCCCTCGATGAGCTTTCACCAACTGGTAAATTCTGTTTTTTCTTTACTCCCAGACCAGCATGGAAGATAATAGCATGATAGCATGGGAGACATTTTAAGTAAAGAAATAGCGCTTGCTCAAATGGAGCATCCTCACGGATTAGGATTATCTCATTAAAAATCCCATCAAGGCTTAAAAAGTTATAAAGCAACAACCATAAATATCAGTGAGCGGTAGGCCTAAGGGACACAGACGAGCGAACAGCGTGAGCAATTAAACCGACTCTATTATAAATGAGGTCGTTAATGCCAAAGATTCCGGCGCCGTAATGAGGCAGCCACGTATCGGCTGTGTTTAGCATCTCATTATGGATGGTTATGATATAACATTTGAATATTCAGTTGCAGCGTTTATGGTGACTGTTACTTGCTTCATAATATACAAGCCCATGGACAAAAAAACATGTGAAATGAACCAGCGTGAAACACGCTTAGAAGGCTGTTACTATATCATAAAATAACTCTGAGCGCCATGCCGTCTTTTCTGAGCGGTACAGATGTTTTCCTATACATTGAAAAAAAATTGCACTAACTTCCGGCACCACCACTTTAAAGCGGTACTAGGTCTTTCGACATTTATTTTTAATCATCTGTAAGCTATAAAAACGCCGTAAATTAATAATTAGTCGTAATTCCTCACTTGTACCTGAGAAATTCCATAAATGTACCGCTCAGAAAAGACGGCATAGCGCTCAGAGTTATTTTATGATATAGTAACAGCCTTCTAAGCGTGTTTCACGCTGGTTCATTTCACATATTTTTTTTGTCCATGGGCTAGTCTATAATTGGTGATAGGCCGTTTTTCGCGTAGATATATGGAAAGTACTTCCCTTTGTACCTAAATGCGTCAGAGCTTAAAAGGTTTACGTTGTTCGTCCAATTCTAGGTTCTCTGATTTTATTATGCATACATACATACATACATAAATCACGTCTATATCCCTTACGGGGTAGAGCCGAAAGGTATCAAGAACTAAAAGCCACGTTTAGCATGATTGTAGTGTAGGCGTATAGGTGGAAAAAGGAATCAAAATAGTGATGGGTTGCTAGCGGCATCGCCTATAACATGATTCCTAAGAATTTCGCCCATGCCCTTGATGGGCTTTTACCATCTGCGCGGGACGAGAAGCAACTGGTACATTCTATGTTTTTCCTTTGCTCCTAGACCAACATAGAAGTAGTAGTGGAAGTATTATAATGCGCTTTTAAATATATTAGATTGAGAGCGTGGTCAACGCAAACTTACAACTTTTTCATCTTTTCAAGGAATATTGTTGTGGTACCTACTCAAGTAACGACGTACACACGGCAATATAATAAGGTAAGCATCTACGCACGCTCGCGCCGTATCTATCCTGCTTACCGAATAGCTTTGCTATGTGTACTTTGCTGACACTTTAGATAATTAAGTGCTACATGGCGTTAAGAGTTTAAATATCTCTCAACACGGCCAAAATATAAAGGCCGCTATTTACATTCCAGCACTGTTAAGTTTCGGGTACCTTCTTACCTTCTTTCTTTCCTCGTACGACAAAGATCTGGAACCAACTTCCTGCTGCAACATTCCCTGAGCGGTACAATTTAGGGATCTTTAAAAAGCGAGCCTTCCTGTTCTTGAAAGGGTCGCCAACGCACCTGTGATTCCCCAAGTCTTGCAGGTGTGGCCGATGGTGATTACTTTCAGTGTCAGGTAGCTATAATTCCCTCCCTGTTTATTACAGACAGAGATGACATCATAGATCATAGACATCAAAACAGACAGAAATGACATCATAGATAAATGACACTAAATATCAGGGCAACTAAAAGTTTTGCTTCGTTATTTTATAGAACGCTCTGTTAATACGAAACACTAACACAATCTTCTGTTCAATGATTCTTTATAATTTATTCATTTGACAGTAATATAAAGTCACTCAAGGTCTGAAGACAAAAAGCGGGGCGCGATTCTGAAGCTGCAACCTTGCCGTGTATCTCATGTTCTGGACATCATTCTCCGTCACAAACTTTACTTGCTGCAGCTGTCCGTTCGGCAGCAAAACGTAGTAAGTGCCAATGCTCTTCTGTACTTCCACTGGTCCTTCCAGTTTCTCAGCTTGAGGGTTCTCAGTAACTTCAGTAGTGGTTGCATCTGTAGTTGGTGCTCCATATGTATTATCAGGTGCCCCGTAAGTGTTATCCGGAGTTCCGTAGCTAGTAGCTGGTGATTCGTTGGGTAGTGTGAAAGGTTCACCTGCTGGTTTCCATCCTGACGCAGGGTAAGGTCCGCTAGGAGGTCCGTAAGTGTCCGTAGGAGCTGCTTCTTGTTTTGGAAGGGTGAACGGCTCCCCAGCGGGTTTCCATCCTGATGGGGCGTAACCAGCAGCCTCGGTTGTAGCTTCCGTTGGTGAGTCAGTCGTTGGAGCTAGCTCTTGCCTCTGGAACCTGAACCTCGCTGGTCTGAAGCGAGGCAGTTCAGCGCAAACTGCAGCAACCATGCAAGATAGAACCAGGAACTTCATGTTGGATTGTTGTCTGATGAATGATAGTTATGACGAATATGCTCCCTATTTTATACTAGTTAAAATCTTTATGGTTCATTGTTGTGTCGTAAATGGAATCTCTTAAGGTCGTTTGGTGCAGGATGACGGATGGGTCTATGAGGATAAAGGCTGGTCACGTCTGTGGCTGACATTGACCTCTTAATGTGGATACGTCAGTGCCCAATGGGGGACGTGATAATGATAATTAAGTAAGTTAATACCGGTAGAACTCCCCGCTAGCGTATGTTCGAGAGGTTTAATTTGGCTTCTGTGGGGCTTCGCGGCTAATCTGTTTATAGGTAGCATGGTTATGGATTCTACTAATCTGATGATCTAGTACGTATTGTATGTATGTACGTATGTATTATCGGGTAGCAACCTCTTTCAAAGGTGGCTGGCAGGTGGACGGTCTGACGTGGCGCTAGCTGCCATGTGTCAGACGACTCCTGCCCGCCTACGGCTCTGCATATAATTCGTTATTTGTTCCATTTTCAAATTGTACTTGTATGCGTTCAATGATCTTCCATTATCCGTCTTTCATTTGTAACCAGAGGTTCTTGATTGTATATTATTACTACATACATGTATGCATACTATGTTTTATTGGTGTATTAAAGCGCGTGAGTTTCAAAGTTTTACTAGCTAATTAACTGATATGTTTTTAGGGTTTTTAGGGTCCCGTACCTGTCTGTTTGTCTGTGTGATCACTGGATTTTATATTCACTCGCCGAAACCCTCGGTGCGCGAGTTCAACTCGCTCTTGGCCGGTTTTTATTCATCATTGTCATAGATAAGTTCTGCCATAAGTGATTTCATGATTAAATTTGTTAAGTTGACTTTAGGTCATGCATTATTTCATCCAGCACTAGCTTTTACATGCATGTACCATCAGATTTTGCGGTTAAATAAAATTTACTCATTTCCCATGTTCATTTACAAGAATACCATGGAATTTTACATAAATGCGTTGTACGGAGGACTCCGAACTACAATGCCGTAGAAAATACCAATTATTTTTTCTGCTTTTGACCTGTATAACTTCATTTTGAATTACTTAGGTTAAATTACATTAACCTATTTAAAACCGGGTGAATTTTTTCTTCAAAGTCGAAACAAAAGGCATTAATTATACTTTTGCGAAGCAAAAGTCGTTAAAAAGGCTTGTTATTTCGTAATTAACATCAATTTACCTTTTACATTCAAATTTTGACTTTTCTGTCAAGTTTATTACACGCTTAGATATATTACGCCAAAAGAAAGATAAAATAAAATAAAAAAATAATATTAAGCATTACCCAGATCAAAAAGCCGTGGTGGCCTAGTGGTTTGACTTGTGACCTCTCAAGCAGAGGGTCGTGGGTTCGAATCCCGGGCTTGCACCTCTCAGTTTTTCGGAATTTATGAGCGAAATTACATTCGGAATTTACCATGAGCTTTTTGGTGAAGGAAAAAGTCGTGAGGAAATCTGCACACATCTTCGAAACAATGAAATGGTGTCATACATACCTACACAGTGGAAATAGTAAAATTGTAAGACCATGCAACCTGTACAGTCGAGGGCATAAATATCGACAAAGCTATCATGTCAGATATATTATTATGTGTCACCGACCTTATTGTTTATGGCATAAAGGGGTAGTTATAAAACGTTTGTGACGTCTTGGCATCGTACATATTTATATCGCTTGTTCCCCGTACATAACTGGGTGAGGACCAAAAAGTTACACACCGCGGGTCTGCGGGTGGTAGGGCCTTGTGCAAGGTCCGTCCGGATCGCTACCACCATCTTACTCGCTAATCCTGCCGCTAAGTAGCAGTGCTTGCACTGCTGTGTTCCGGTGCGGAGAGTAAGACAGCCGGGGAAATTACGGGCACAAGAGGCATTGCATCTTAGTCCTCTAGGTTGGCAACGCATCTGCAATCCCTCCGGGGTCGCGGGTGTCTATGGGCCGTGGTGATCACTTACCATCAGGTGACCCACTTGCTCGTTTGCCTTCCTATTCATATAAAAAAAAACACCGGTGCGTTATAATTTCCACTAACTTTTTCCATTGTGACTCGAAAGTTATCCATATATGTTATGGAAATATATATGTTTAAATCTAGTGTATTACCCATGGCACTACTACGTGGCACTACTCACTAAAATAAATATCATCGGTTTAGGTTATGTTAGATCTTCAGCAGGCCCGAAGGGCCAAAAATACCCTGAAACAGCGGTAGCGGAGCTCCGTCGACTTTGTTAAGCTTGATTTTGAAATAGAAATCTTTCAGTAGTGCCACTCAGTAGTGCCACGGGAAATAAAGGTTATGTATAGTTATGGAAATTTGAACTACCTTCTAACGCAACTTTAACGGTGTGTAACTTTTTGGTCCTCACCCAACTATGTATTTTACATTACCAGGACATTCTAAAGTAAAATAAAGCCCGAGGGCCACCCCGCCGCACCTAAACCTAAATTAATCCAAATTAATCATCCCACATTGGTTTTACCAATGCCGGTTATGTAACTTGGTTATGTACGGCGAACAAGCTACGCTATATGCCCTTGACTGTTTGTAAATGTGTCTCTCTCTGTATTTAATTGACGCTATCCAAATACCTATCCAGAATTCTAGGTATTCTAATCACAACTCAATTCTGATGCAAATACCGACCGTTTAAGTCCGATACACTATAGCAAACATTATGATTACTGTTAAAGCTCTTGATCCTGGGCGGAGACACCTAAATGGAATACCAATAGCTCTAATCTCCGTCAACAGTAGACCCTGAATTCAAACTATCAAAATCATAAGGTATTCTGTAAATAGGCCAAGGGCTCTTCTGTATGTCTTTTTAGTCTGGGAACAAAGAAAAAACAATGAATGTACCAGTGGCTAACCTGAGACTGTACGACTGTAGCTCCCTATCGCAATAAGGTGACATATCACTCTAGTTTGTGTGTCGGTGGCCTGTCAATTGCGGCAGGGTTCTACGGTGACGCATGAATACAATTCCATCACTACTATGGAGTGGAGCGCTCCAACCATCAGGCTCTGAAGCAAGTAAACAAACAATCAAACCGTCGTCGTATAACGCGCGACCGGTTGGCACGTGCCCGAAATGTTTAATGCGTATGCGCAGTACTCCCGTTGGAAACAGTATCACAAGACGTCATGGATTAGATTACACGGTCAATATTATATGCTATGGGTGGTGTAGGGGTATAGCACGCGTCACGGAATGACGAGGATCCGAGTTCGATTCCCGGATTGTAGGGATGGATTATACGGCCAATATTATTGTGATACTAGTATGCCAATATAGGATCTTGGATTTCAAGACAACCGGATTCGCACCCATCAATTTCCATGCTGGTCTGGGAGGAAAGAAAAAACATAGAATGTACCAGTTGCTTCTCTGCCCGCGCAGATGGTAAAAGCCTATCGAGGGAATGGGCGAAATTAATAGGAATCATGTTAGGCGATGAGGCTTGCAACCCATCACTATTTTGATTCCATTTTCCACCTATACGCCCACATCCCACAATCTTGCTAAATGTGGCCTGAAGGTACCTGTTACCTTAGGCTCTGTCTACCCCGAAAGGGATAAAGACGTGATTTGTGTATGTATGTATGTGTAAAAGATAAATATTATGTATGTTCACGTATATCGCGATCCACATCACGAAATATTGAATTATGTAAAAATGAGCAGCCAGATTTAATAGTATATAATGTATATTAAAGCAAAAACATAAAAATAGCCCCCGACGTGTGTACACTGTACACGTCAGTCTCTAAATCAACAAACAATGATTGAAGTCGTGTCTAAGCAAAACGCTGTGTTGCTACAACCGTTTGAACACTAACATACATGTAAGTAGATTACATTATCAGCCAGTATATTATCAGGAGCTATACAGCCTCTAATAGAAAGAAAGAAAGAAAGAAAAAGTTTATTTATGACAATGACAAAACATCAAATAAAATAAATTAAACACACTTAAAACAATACAGATAAATTGTCACAAAATGGTCCCAACTCAGCATACGTGCATACACACATACATAACGTATTTATCCCTTACGAGGTAAACGAAGACAGGGTAACAAGACCCAAAGGCCACGGTTAGCATGATTGTGGGCGCATAGGTGGAAGTGGAAAGGGCAATCAAAATAGTGATGGGTTGTTAGCCGCATAGCCTCAAACATAATTCCTAAGATTTTCGCCCGTTCCCTCGATGAAGTTTTACCATCTGCGCGGGAAGAGAAGCAACTGGTACATTCTATTTTTCTTTGCTCCCAGACCAGCATGGAAGTACTGTACTGTTTAGAATCTGTGTGTAATAAGCGAGCATAATGTAATTGTAATGCCGGCCTACTTCCGTGTTTTTTATTTGAAGTTTGAACTATGTTTTCCTTGTCTCCTCAACTTTTCTGCTGCCAAATCTTAATCGCCATAAGTTTAAGAAAACTTATGTTTTTGTACGTAAATCACACACCCCATCCGGGAAAAGGCATTTTATTACTGCAATAACAAAAAAGGAGACATTCTTTTGCAAACTCAGATTAAATAAAAATTTTGTGGGACAAAATAATAATTTATTTACACATATTCTATAAACTATACATAGAAAGACACATTAGAAAGTATTCACTACATAGTATAAAACAAAGTCACTTTCTCTGTCCCTATGTCCCTATGTATGCTTATATCTTCAAAACTACACAACGTATTTTGATGCGGTTGTTTTTAATAGATAGAGTGATTCAAGAGGAAGGTTTTTATGTATAATTCTACGCAGACAAAGACGCGGGCAGAAGCTAGTAACAAATAAAAATGGAAGACTAATAAATTAATTGACTATGAAAAAATTGACAAGTCAGTCTGTCAGTCGGAGTGTGGCAGGGCAGCACCATCATCAAAGCCAAACAGCTTCGCTGCTGGCTTCCATTTATGACGGGTGATTAAATAAAAATTATGACAAGGCAGTCGTCCACATAAATGTCCGTAGGTATATTAAGCATCGGACGCATCGCATCTAAAGGATCGTAGTATTCTTTGTTTAGAAAGTCACACGAACTTGTCCCACTTGCCAGCGCTCCGTGCCTACCTCATGTGTCAGATTTTTCACCAGCTTTCTTACTCTTCAAACCTAAATAGCATAAGCATATAAGCAGCGCATGCCTTTTGCTTGGCGGCAAGTAAGATGTCGTAGTGATAGCGATCAGAACGGACCCAGCACTATTCTATTGACCTGAGAAGTACCCTGATTATAACGTTCAATTGTTTTTTTGGAATAAATGCCCTTTCGGATTTAAAACTGCGTCACAAATTCGATCCCGCACTCAAAATGACGGGACGAAAAAGTTTCTTCGCGAATTAATATTGGAAAAAAGAAAGTTCCGGTTCCAAAATCGTAAACTTTTTGTGTACTCACCCAGCTGCCCCCAATTGGGATCTGAAAAGTAAAAAAGGGAGGAAATTAATTAATGAAAAAACTGATAATTGAGAGGGAAAGTTCGTTAATTAATTCATAAAGTCTCCGTGTCCGAGAAAAGGGGCAAAATTTTCCATATGCGTAGCGAAGTAACTTAAACATGTACCTCTTTGCTATTCTTTTACCTGAATTTCATTTATTCGCAAACGATTCATAAAAAAATTTAATCCATTAATCTGGCTTTTCATTATTTCATAACGCCACAGACACAATTTTACCAAAAATTCAAAACCTGAATGGCAATCTTTACACAAAATTTCTTAACACTGCAAAAGCTAGATATAGAATAGGCTATAAACTTCGTATGAAGCAAATTTTTCTATAGATACTTACACACACATACATCGAATTATTACTTTATTATGAAATAAATCAATATGCCCACTTAACTAAATATACAAAACTTAAAACTAAATAAATATACCTAACTATAAGAAAAAAAAACACCATCTAAAAGGCCCTCCTGCGGCATAGACCCCAACACACTGGCGGCATTACCTCTCTGTACAGCCAGAGAAATTCGCTGGGAGAGGTAAGCGCCAGCTCTGGAGTCTCCTGAGGTCTCTATCAGCCGGGACGACAAGGCTCTCACCTATAACGTCCCTTACGGGGTAGACATTGACATAGACATAGACATAGACATAACTTTATTCGACATCAAAAAATACACAGACTCTTAAACTAATACAAAAACATACTGAGTTGATGATGCCGAAAAGGTATTCGACTCAGCATTATGCTGCAGTAGGTGCCTACTACAGCGCTGATTTTCAGCCAAACCCCTCACATCTTTGCATCAAACGCGTTGGACCGGAATCAGCACAAATAAGTTTGTGTAGGAAAAGTGTGTAAATAAATAAAATAAATAAATAATAAAATACATAGATTTATCAAAAACTGCAATATCTGTTTTTAAAATAGAGGTAGCCGCATCAGAGGTAAGAAGAAGCAGCCTTCCCGCCTGCTGGCAGTGCTTGTTGCAAATTAATTAGATGTTTACTTAGTTTAAACTTAAAATTACTAATAGTGATCAATTTTTTGAATGGCGGAGGCAAATTATTCCAACACTTCGTGGCAGTGTATTTAAAACTACCCCTAAAAGCGGCAGTCCGGTGATACGGAACAGCTAGTTCATTGCTAACATCTCGGAGCCCATGTGTGCTGGATCTGCTTTTACGCCATCTTATTGTAACAAATTTTGCCATTGCCTAATGTAACAAAACCTTAAGGCCACGTTTAACATGATTAAGGGCGTATAGGTGGAAATGGAAATCAAAATAGTGCTAGTAGTAGTGGGTTGCTAGCCACATCGCCTATAACAAGATTCCTAAGACTTTAACCGATTCCCTCGATTGGCTTTTACCATCAGCGCGGGAAGAGAAGCAACTGGTAAACTCTGTTTTTTCTTTACTCCCAGACTAGCATGGAAGAATCGATGATTCATTAAATAAAAAGTCAAAATGTAATAAGTTCGCACCGTATCTGATATATAGTACCAAAATACAAGCAAATAATTTAAATTTTTCCTCGAACGGCCCCCAGCGAGAATGTTAAAAGGTTCTATCATTTAATTTCCTTTGAATGAATTCACGAAACACTGTTTTTCAATTAGACTCTTCTGTTGCAAATGCTTGATGATTGCTATCTGTTTTTGAAGGGAACGTGAAACAAATTCTTCAAATTAGATTGGTTCTACTTACAAATCAAAGCATTTTGATCTCTCTGTACATCGTTGAACACCACAAGTTCAAAACACATCAGTCAAACAGATGACGCTTGGCGACAAAAAATCGCATATTAATAAGGTCACCTGACAGCCTAGTAGCGGATAGAAAAATTCGAAGGCTTAGCCACCTGCTATGGGTATAGCACGCGTCACGGAATGACGAGGATCCGGGCTCGACTCCCGGCCATAGCTTTACTTTTCGGATTTTGTGTGTCGGATAATCTAGAAAAAAAATTATATTATCAAGTCCAGAGTCAATCTAAAGCAAAAGTCTGATAGTATGACGTATTTAGTCTTTCCGATAATATCTGTGGACCAAATTCCAAACGATACGCCAATGACTATACAAAATAGATCATTTTACAGCATAGCAGTACAGATTATACGCATCGCTGATTCTCGTATCGTTATAGTACATTACTGCAGAGACCAGCAAGCCATCCTGGACAAGTATGAGTCCAGTAGGCTTATTACCTAACTCGCTCGCAATCGCCATCGTGTTCATTTTGACAGTTCATGTATGGGCTGACAATTGGCATCGGAATCAGCTAGCTGTCACATTCATACAAGAACTGTCAAAATGAACACGATGGTGATTGCGAGCGAGTTAGGTAATAAGCCTAGAGGATGGCTATTACGGTCGAAACAAGTATAGTGATTTTCTTAAAAATGAAACGAGAAGATTTAGTAACATAAAAGTATATTAAAAAACGATTAAGAAATATCAAAGTAGACTATTTATGTATCAAAGCAAATAAAAGTTTGAGTTTGAATGTGACGTTATTCTATTCAAGTTAGGGCAATTGTCTATTGTTACTGAAATTAAAATAGTTGTATTTCGTTACCCGCTTTTTTTACTTCATAAGGCTTGAATTTTGGTTCATATGCCAAACTTCAAAAAATATTTAAATACGAAACTTATAAAATTGTCTATTTTAGAATTTTTTGGCCTTCCAAATACGCACTTTAAGTATAATAGTGTTGAAACTACCTAATTATATTATTATTTTGTAACCTGCACACGTCCGCATAACCTCTTTCGTTAATAAAAAAAAAGTAACTGATACTGGAGAGCCCTAATAAAGACGGGTTCTTCCAAATTCAAGTATAATGATATGTTATGGATGGATTTTCATACCACTTTGCTGGTCACTTTTTGATTCCAAATACAAAATGACTCGATAGTCATCTACGGTGTTCAACCTTCTGGCTCCTTTTCACTAATGTACCAAGCCCCTCGGATGGATCCAAAAACGAACCGTACCTAGCTTTTGACCACACATAATGACACAACCAAAGGAAAACAAGTACGTTGTTTTTTTTTTTAATATACATCTGAATTTTATTGATACAAACACTAATCCTAAAAACCACATATCTATACTAAAAATAACTATAAAAACCTATATTTTGTAAATTTTATAAAAAGAATACCCCGTCTAATCCTACTGGCTGCGGCAGGGTCCCCGTGACGCTGGCGGCATTACCCCTTTGGACTGCAAGTGCGATCCGCTGGGATAAATACACGCCAGCTCTTGGGTCCCCTGAGGCGTCGATCAACCGGGACGACAGGGCCTTTACAAAACCTTTCATGTCGGCTGACCAAGGCCCCAAAGTCTCAACCGCAAGCGCCGCAAACTCATAATCCTTTAGTAAGGGGGAGTACTTATACGTTAGTTATCCAATACGCTTTAGGACTATTTAGGTTAGGTTGGAGGGGGCTAAGCACAGACAGCAAACAGACAGACAAAGTTCAAAAGGCACTATTAGTTTGTTATTATACAAAATAAGAGATAGTATCTTTTAAATTTATCGATCGGACTTTGCTATTTACTTTATAAAGGAGGCTAATTATTGATAAACTATGATTTGAAGTTATTTTTGATATGGGTCGTGTTGCTTCAAAAGATAACCGTATTCTTGTAATCTATAAAATATAGTAGAGGATCCGTACAAGGGCGAGTTTAAACAATCTGATAACCGAGAGAAAAAAAAAAATTCACACCTCTCATTCAGAAAAATAAGCTTTGCTCCCTGTCGAGAGGGATCAAAGCGCCACTTTTCTGTTCAAGGTTTTTCTAATTGTTTTATTGCAAATGCAAATATTTGAAGTTGTTAATTGTAAAACCACGCCATTTTCTATGCTGGTAGCTCTTTAATTATATTTAGAATTCTTTTTCAAGTTTTTTTATGTTCGGCGTGAAAAGTTGTATGAGCCACTCGGGAGCAAAATTATTTTCATCTTGGGCGTTAACACTTGAATCCCTGATTACGCTCTGGATTCGTTACGCTCAGGATTCTATTGTAGAATCCTTCGCTACATTCTAGATTCAATGTAGCGCCCTCGCCGTAAATACATCATTTTGCTCCCTTGTGTCACAAATAACTATTTTATCAGTTTGATGTATCCAGTGTCACTCTCACGACTAAGATAAATCTAATGATACCTCTCAAGCTCAAATCCGACAAGCCATTTAGGCTCTAGAGCGTGACAAAGAAACATACGTACATATTATCGCGATGAAGCGCGAATGGGGCCGAACGGTGTCATAAATGTCTGAACTGTCATTGATTCTCTATGTTGGTGTAACTGTTAGTGTGACAGAAGACAGTCTTGAGAACGGACTTTGAGAGCTGCTTTTGGAGGGTGGCGGTGGCGCAGGAGACGAGACAGGACGGTAAGGAGGTGAGGGTGATAAGAAAGAGGTACGCGAGGCGTAGCGGAGGATTCAAATGCATAATTACTAGTGAGTTCATTAAAATTCCCTTATGTTACGTCGTCTTGTCGTCGTCTTGAAAGTTTGTGTAACAATAATGATTAAAAGTACTTACTAATTCGTAGTAATTAATACCGTATCATGAACTGAGTTGTGGTTCTGGTGGCAAGAGCTGGCTGTGAGGGGATTTGTTGGGAGGCCAGCGGGCGGAAGCCCGATTTATCGTAAGCTATACCTACTAAAATGATATAATATAAAAGCTATTTCTTCCATGCTGGTCTGGGAGTGAAGAAAAAACATAGAATTTACCAGTTGCTTCTCTTCCCGCGCAGATGGTAAAAGCCCATCGAGGGAATGGGCGAAAGTCTTAGGAATCATGTTATAGGCGATGCGGCTAGCAACCCATCACTATTTTGATTTCCCTTTACAGCTATTCGCCCTTAATGATGCTAAACGTCGCATTAAGTTTTTGTTACCTTAGGCTCTGTCTACCCCGTAAGTAAAGGATAAAGACGTGATATATGTATGTATAAAAGCTATGAAGCAGCGTTCATCTAATAATCATAATTGTACCATTATGTGGCGAATAGTGTTGAGTATATTGTGAAGCTATACTATAATGTAAACATGTAGAAAGTCGCGACACATAAAACATAACCCCCTTCAGGCGCAGTCGGGTAAACAGAAGCGAAAAGTTAAAGTAAGCTTTGCCTTGCGTTTGTTAAAAGATACAAAAGAAAATCTAAAAAAAAACGTTTCTTGTCGGTCTCGAGGAATCTCGCGCTCGCCCAATTAATTATAGATAACTTCAAAAGTGTTATGTTTGCTAATGATACAGTAATTTTTAATCCTGATAAAGATTAATTGATAAATAAAAATAGTATAAAATTGATGCTAAAATCAAATCATTTTTAATTCTTGAAGCGCCTGCCAGGATTGTCGACTTCAGGTGAGCGAATAACCTATTCTTTTTACAATTTTAAATTATAACTTTAAAAAAAGTAGTTGATTAACTTTGTATGTTTAACGAAAAGTTGAATTGAGTTTCATTATTAGAGCAAACAGAACTTTATATACAATGAAATTAACTTCCATGCTGGTCTGGGAGTAAAGAAAAAACATAGAATGTACCTACCAGTTGCTCTAAAAGCCTATCGAGGGAATAGGCATAGGAATAATGTTATAGGCGATGCGGCTAGCAACCCATCACTATGTTGATTCCCCTATACACCCACAACCATGTTAAGCGTGGCCTTTAGATCTTGTTACCTTAGGCTCTGTCTTCCCTTGATAATCCTTCACGTATGGGTTGACAATTGGCATCGGAATCAGCTAGCTGTCACATACAAGAACTGTCAAAATGAACACGATGGCGATTGCGAGCGAGTTAGGTAATAAGCCTACTGATGTTTCTTCTCGACTTATGGATATAATATTTATGTATCTACGTATGTTTATCCGTTGCCTGGCACCCAGCTCAAGTGTTGCTTAGTTTGGAAATAGGTTAGTTAATGCTAATCTACATTATGTATATATATATATACATAATAATATAAGAAATCAGTAGAAAGTTTCTGTATGTCCATTTAATAAATTTGACAAAAATAGAGTACTAACGATTAAGGAAGAGTAATAAAACACAAAAAAGCACATTTCATCATTTTGTCTGTATGTATGTATGGATGTGTTCATTTACCTATGTCTGTGTTTGCTAATCTCCAAAACTGTTGGGCCGATTTAAATGAAATTTTGCGTGGTTGTACCTTATTTCCCTGGTCAATATTTTAGATACTTTTAATCCCGGAAAATTAAAGAGTTCCCGTGGGATATTTAAAAACAAGTAAAATTGGCGTGCTGACACCTTATATGCCGCGGTTACGTTAAACATACATACATAATTAGTTAGTTTCAGTCCCAGGCATAGGATAGTTTTTATCTCAGAAATCAGCATAGTTCCCGCGGGACAGCGATAAGCGAATTCTGCGCGGACGGAGTCGCGGGCAACAGCCAGTTTTCCCATAAATATTTCTATTTTAGGCCAGCTACAATTGGAAATGGCAAAAGTGCAAGTGCAGCAAGGTTGGTTGGAAGGAGCCAAGTGCGAGGTGGTGACCAAAGACGGACACTACTACAGCTTCAAGGGAGTGCCGTACGCCGCGCCGCCCGTCGGCAAACTGCGGTTCAAGGTAGCCAGCAACTTAAGAGGAAGTCGGGTGGCCAGTAGGCCTTTTCTCCATATTAAAGTAGTTCCCTGTTTCCTCCCTCGATAAAATTAGAACGATTGTTTTTTACACCATTATTTACACCTAACTCTGCTGCTCTTTTGTTTTACTTTTTTCCAATTTTGATTATTTATCAAAAAAAACAAAATGTTTATTTGATTTTTTACATTTATAGTTTACAGTAATATAACCTTCCTGTAAGCATGAGAAATGCTTGTATCGGAATGTTCCGCTCTTTTTTAACTTGACGGTTAACAAAAACCAAGCAGAACCTAAACCAATTATATCACTAACTTAACTAACTATAAAACTAGAGACCTTAGAATGTCACAAAAAATGCCGACTTTCGATGCAAGAATTAATAAGACCTTTTTAATGAATAAAATAAACTAAAAGAAAGCATGGAAGCATAGCCAAAGTCCTTCTTATTTATACCAGAAAATAAAAATAAATCGGTTCAGTTTTGAAAAAGGAAACAGGGGACTACAAAAGGCCGTTTCCATCAGTTTTAGCAGGTATTATCATACTGAGCTGCAGTTGTGCCTTTCATGCTCATTTCGTTGTTATTACTTGAAAGATACTTGTAAAAAGCCTTGGCGATTGGGTTTTGCCCTTACAGGTTTAAAACGCCTGATTAATATTTACTTCAAAACTTCAGGAGGATACTAATGTGCTACAAAATGCTTTCAGGCACCTGAACCTCCGTTGCCTTGGACAGGCGTCCGAAAAGCAACCGAGCACGGCCCCAAGTGCCCGCAATACGACGTATTTACGAATAAAAAAATTCCTAGCAACGAGGACTGCCTTCACCTCAACGTGTATACACCCGAACTCTCCCCCTCCGCGCCCCTGCCAGTCATGGTGTACATGCACGGTGGTGGGTTTAAGAGCGGCTCGGGAAACGACGACTTTTACGGCCCGGACTTTCTAGTTCAACATAGAGTTATTCTCGTCACCACGAACTACAGGGTTGACGCTTTAGGCTTCCTCTGTCTTGACAATGAAGACGTTCCCGGTAACGCAGGAATGAAAGACCAAGTGGCAGCATTAAGATGGGTCCAAAATAATATCAAACAGTTTGGCGGAGATGCCGATAACGTAACCGTTTTTGGTGAAAGCGCTGGTGGAGCGTCTACTTTTTACCACATTTTGTCGCCGATGTCAAAGGGTTTGTTCAAGAGAGCAATACCGATGAGTGGTGTGCCAAGTTGTGAATGGGCCGTGCCATTTGAAAGCAGGAAGCGCGCTTTCCAGCTCGGCAAACAGTTAGGGCTAACTACTGATGACCCAAAAGAACTTCTGGAGTTCCTTCAGAGTCTTCCAGCAGACAAACTCATTGACAACAACCCTTGTGTGACAGCGTTGGAAGATATTATGAATACTGTGCATGTGATCAAGATGTACCATTTTAATCCTGTAGTAGAAAAGGACTTTGGACAAGAATATTTTCTGAACGTAGACCCGTTTGAGGCGCTGAAGGCGGGAAAGATAAATGAAGTGGACATCATGATGGGTCACACGAGTGAAGAAGCGCTTGTGTGTGCTATGCTCGCTTTCGGTACTGAGCTTTTAGATATCTACAATAGATGGCCAGAGCTATTAGTTCCAAAGGAAATTATCTATAACCATTCACCGAAGAAAGTTATTGAGGTGTCTGAGCGTATTCGCAATCATTACTTTGGCAGCAAACCTATTAGCCAGGATTCTATAAAGGAGTTTTTCAAACTCGCATCGCATGAAAACTTCAACGTCCACATTCAGAGGTTCCTCCAGCGTTTGCCAAAACTTGGCGACACTAAAAGATACTTCTATCACTTTGATATGAAATCAGACAGAGATTATTTTGGGCCAGCTGCTGGGGAGCTCTATGGAATCGGTTGCTCGCACATGGATGATTGCTGGTACTTGTTCCACGCTAACTCACTACCCATGAAGGTCGACAAGAATTCTAAGGGATACCAGATGGTGCAGACGACGTGTAAACTGTTCACCAACTTTGCTAAATACGGGTAAGTTTTTCGTGTTTTACTATTCCAGCCTCTCAGAACGAGAGGGCTTGGGCTATACTCGTAGTTCCCACGCGGGCCCAGTGCGGATTGGGAACTTCACATATACTATTGAATTGCTTTAGATTTCTTAACAATTTTTTTCCTTAACCTCATGGTATATTGCACATAAATTCCGAATAACTCAGAGCGAGCCCGGAATTCGAACCAACGACCCTCTGCTTGAGAAACCACAGGTCAAACCACTAGGCCACCACGGCTTTTTAGCAACACCAATCAATTCAGTTAATCAGATCCAACCACTCGCTTAAGTATCCGGGAATTGTAGAGAGTTAATGTGTCGAGGTCCTTGACATTCAGGTGGGGCTAAGTGTCCGTTTGTTACAGGGATCCTACCCCGGATGCGTCGCTGGGCGCACGTTGGCCCGAATACGAACCGAGCTCAGCACTCTACTACCGCATTGCTGAAACGCTGTCCGTTGGCAGCCATCTTGAAGCAGACGTTGTCGCTTTCTGGAAGGGCATCTTTGAAGACGCAGGTTTAGAATTCTAGAACGTTTCTTGTTCGCACAGAACAATGCTCTGTTTTAGATTCGCTCGATACTGCAAAGTTTGTAAGCACTCCACTTTACTAGTTGTTTGATTAAGAATCATTGTGTACTTAATCAACAATGTAACTTAATTAATAATGTTAAGTTAATTAAAAGCCATTAAAAATTAATTATGCGTGGGACATTTCATATTTTGTCGGGATTTTTATGTTGCGTAATTCGTGTTTTATTTTGCTTCAATAAATATTTTACAGCTTGAAATACGAATTTCAGTTGCTTAACCCTAGAACTCACAAATATTAGGTACTATATCAAATGAATCAAGAATTGGCATTGTTCATTTTTTTTAAGCTGTGCCTTTAACACCTTTATTTGATAAAATGGACTATTTCAAGCAACTAATTTGAATATTATGCTTTTACGTAGCTTTGTTAATTAATAATAAATATTTTTTCGCTGTTTGATAATTCGTGAATTTAGACAGAATCCCAATCGCCTTCGTTCGGTTGGCTATAAAAAAAAACGGCTTTGTCTATGGTTTTTGACGATTTGACAGTGACACGTGACAGTTGCCTTAGCTAAACTTTTTTTTAAATTTTTGTGGCAAATATTCGATGCTGGATTCTGTCTAAAAACCGGGTCGTTCGGTCAAACAAAGGTTCAAAGTACTTTTACAAAAATATCTGCAATCATAAAGTATTTTTGAAATCGGACAAGATAAATCGGATAAATGATGGTTTTCCTCGAAATGGTTTTCGAATTGGAGCATACTAAAAAAAATGAACAATGCCAATTGTTACGTCTTGATTTTTTGTTTACTTTTACGATTTTACCGTTAGAAATTAAATTTCTAAAACACAGAAAATCAGAACGCATAATACATGTTGTAATATGTGTTCTAATTTTTTGTGTGTCGTAACGATCAATTAAAAATGTTGGTATTATTCCAATTTTTTATTGCAGGAACAACCATAACGTTTTATACTAATAATTATTAACTAGAAGTTAATGTTTACCAAATTACAAAAATCAGCTAGATCTACCCGCCCGTTTGTCTGCGTCCCGTGAGAACGTCGTCGAGGTAAAAGGATCTTTTTATTAATGAGAAATGGTATAGCTTTCTATCAGTAAATGAATTTTTCGATTTAGTCAAATAGAAACGCAAAGTAACTTACATGCAACTTCGGAACATAAACATTTCAGCAAAGATAGGACTGTAAAGCAATGAAAATTTTAGGATACGTGGCAAAGAGTTTGATACAATTTGGAACACATCACGTGAATCTCTCGACACAATACCAGCCCAAGCTTTAGGACCCCAAGACACAGGTTCAGACTAGTTTGGGGTTCGACAGACATTCCTTTTTATGTATACCAGTATTTTTTAAGCAAATAAATTATTATTAAGAAGGTATTTGGTGATACTGCGTAAATTACAGAATTAATGAATGAAGTGGTAAAAGCTATGAAGGGATAACATATACACATTTAGACTTTTTTACACTTTAAAGAGATCTTCACATACATACATAAATCATGACTTTATCCCTTACTGGATAGACAGAGTATAAGGTAACAAGGCTTTAAGGCCACGTTTATCATGATTGCGGGCGTATGGGTTGAAAATAGAATCAAAATAGTGATGTATTGCCAGCCGCATCACCTATTAATAGTCACTACGATTATCATCCACTAGCTGTTGCCCGCAACTTCGTCTGCATAGAATTCGTTTATCGCTATCCCGCAGGAATTACGCAATTTTCCGGGATAAAAGTAACCTATGTGTTATTCCAGACTATAATCTATCTATGTTCCAAATTTCATCCAGATCTGTCCAGCCTTTCTGGCGTGAAAGAGTAACAAACATCCATCCATCCATACTTACAAACTTTCGCGTTTATAATATTAGTAGGATTCCCTTATTAATTTCGTTTAGTCATTGCCTTGATATTTACTGTCAGTGCTACGCAATCTCAGCAACAATAGGTATAATATATTATAAGAGGGTCAGTATAAGGTATAAAATTTATTGAGTTATAAATTCTAAAAAATTACAATAAATTTATAATTAGTGGCGCAATGTTAAAGTTCATTCATTTCCAAATGGTCGCGAAGGTAGTGCCTTTGTATCCAACATTAGCTTTCTTTTCATCGATGAATTGGATATACATCCTGAAAGTAAAAGTTTCATTTTATTAATATTTGTATGAAATAAAAACGGATGGTTAATTAAAATTAAGCCCTAGTTTGGATGGCTGTATGGATTCGGTTTTCATTGCCTATACCTGAAGAGACGCAGATATAAAAAAAAGGTTGCACATAATGTGAATATTGTTTAAGAATGAGTTTTCCTTACACCCTCGCCATCCCCAAATGAGAATGAAAGAAACAATTTCAAAATAATCTCGTTTTGAAAATATCTACCCCCTAGCGTCCATAGAACTCGATTCCCACCGGCTTGCCTATTTTAAGGCAGTTGGGCATTTTATTGTGCAGAAACAGAGGAAAAGGCTAGCTAAATTCCCTTCGGCAAGCCTTCTGATATACTTGACGCCACGCCCCTGGTAGTGTGTGAATCATACAAACATTTGTAAGTTTGTATTCATCATACAAGGGCTTAGTTCTAATTTACAATCAAATGTCAAACAAAATAAATAATGTGGGGAGACGCCACAATAGAGAATTCTCTCTGATGTTATCGCTGGATCGAAGTCCATAGGAAGAGAGTTGGAAGTCTACCGGTCTCTTTCTTACTGTTCATTCTGGAAAGAGACGGGTGGTCTACCTTGCGCGCGACACAGGGTCGTCGCTACCCAATAATTACCTGTCTGCGGGTATGCCTAGTTCCTTCTCAACCAGTTCGGAAAGAGCTTTCGAGTGTCTCTTGTTCTCTTCCAGGCCAAGTTGGCCGATCGAGAGTACACTGCTGATGGCAAAAGGCTCTGATGTCCCGGCGAAGCTCATGATGACCTCAGGTATCACAGACACCACGCACAACTAGAAGTAATAAATAAGATTCCGTCATAAATTCCATTTTTAATACAAGCTTTATTGCCGACTGCACTTGCATTGTCATCCGTTCTACATAAGTGTACCAAGTTTCAAGTCAATCGTACCAACCATCGAAGAGTTCCCTCCTGCAGAGACGATCCTGGCTGGGTCTTCGAAATTGAGTCGCAAGATTCCACCCGGACAACATACTTCCATACATAGATACATTGCAAGTTAATAAAAAGCTTGTAAAAAATGCTATGGTGGTTACCACCAACTATGCATACCCGGAACACCATCTGCAGGCAGATGCTTTGCCAGCTTAGACGTCTAAGACAAAATACCTCAAGATGTGCTTGTAATTTCTCCGTTTGTCTTACTCTCCACGTCGGAACTCAGTACACGCACTATACTGCTTGGCTGAAGTGTAGTGCAGTGGCGTAACTATAGGGTGGCAGGGGTGGCAAAAGGCCCCTAGCTCTACGGGGTCCCGGACTGGCTTGGTTTAGAGCACAGAAGGGACGCTGATGCACTTCTTTACATTGAGGAAGGCACCCCATCTGACGAATTTGCCACGGGCGCCAGACGTTATAGTTACGCCACTGGTGTAGTGATAAGATGGTGGGAACGATCCTGACGGACCTTACACAAGATACTACTCCTACTCTACCTATATGTTCCACCTGATAGTCCCACGGAAGGCCTGCAGCACATTGTGCTGACTTGGGATCATTTCGTAACTTATTCCACGTACGAGCGAAAAAACTGAATCGCGTGCCTCTGTTGAACCTTTTCATGGACGACATCACAATAATTTCTTTGGCATTATGTGCAGACTCTTGTGTGCGTCAATTTAACGCTTGTAATGACGAAAGGCCTTACCATGACGTGTTAATGCGATTCAATTCCGATTCAGTTTAGGTTCGCTCGCTGTCAGATCCATACTAAAATACACACACACACACGTCATAGTAAGGCCCAAGGTTCCATAGGGGCACATAAATCAGTTTCTTTGGCTGCAGATACCGTCAATTAATCGAGGAATAGCTTGTAGAAAAAGTTTTCTTCCATGGAAATGACATTGAACCAAAACATGGCAAAGTCATTTTTATTCCACTAAGGGCCTGTCTGACCACTCTGTTAAGTTCCAGTTATCTTAAGTGTCAGTTATTTATGATTCCTTCTCTATTTATTACTACAAAACAGACAGTGACAGCACGGAAGAGTGGTGAAACAAGCTCTAAGATTAAGCGAGAAGAAGTTTACTATTAACAAAAAGGAATACCTCAACAGGTTTGTCAAGAGTCTTGGCTAGAATCGGCACTGATTTGTAGACGAAATCCTGAGGGATCCTGCTGCGAGGCAAGTTGGTTTGGATTTGGAAATGCGGCATGATGATAACTAGAAAAAGATGAACCCTTATTAATAAACGCTCTGTAGGCTTCTGCTAACTTAGCGATCGTTTGTCCTTATCTGTGAAAGGTTATCAAAGTGACAGATAAGGACAAACGATTTCTAGGTTAGTAGGAGCCTACAGAACGTTTATGATTAAGGGGCTAAAATATTAAAGTCTTATCAGTGTTTGTAAACAAGATGACAGCAAGCGTTGGCGCTAGACGATTCGGATGTAGTTATATAACACTACGTAAACGAGCGTTTTTCAAAAAAAAAAGTCAACTTTAACATTTTATCCAGAATTTAAATATTTTAGGTTTTTCTTACTCGGAATCGTTTACCCTATCGATCCTTATACAAGATAATAAAATGTGTCCCAAAATGTCCATTCCAGTTATTCACTTTTTCTAATATAGAGGTATGTATGGGAACGTGACAAACAGGAAAAAAAAATCATAGCAAAATCTGAGGCACATTTTTTCTTGTATGAGAATCGATAGGGTAAACGATTTTAAGTAAGAAAAACTCAAAATATTAAAATTCTGGATGAAATGCTCACGTGGACTTTTTTTGAAAACGCGCAAACTCTCTTTTACTCGGCATGGTTACTTAAAATCGAGCATAATAAAGTACAATGTGTCTTAAAATAATACGTCCATGCTAGTCTGGGCTGGAAGCAAAGAAAAACATAGAATGTACCAGTTGCGTCTTTTCCTGCGCAGATGGTAATCAAACTTGCAGGTAAACAGTATCAAAACGAACAGGTTAACTTGGCCGTAATGCCCCATATAAAACCCTCGGCCTTTTTTCTTATCACTAAACCCTAGGGCGGTAAGTAGCACGGTTTTTTCTGCCCTATAATTTTATTTATTTACTCGCAAATGTGATGAAAAACATTGTATGTTTCACGGGAGGCACGGGAATAATGAACCTCGTCTCAAAAAGCCTGAGGGCTTCAGGTCAGAGGCTTAATCGTAATTCCTTACTTACCGCCCTTAATACACAATGTACAAATTTCTAAATGTCAGTGAAAATTAGAACACATAGAAAAATCCGAAAAGTAAAGCTATGGCCGGGAATCGAACCCGGAGCCTCGTCATTCCGTGACGCGTGCTATACCCCTACACCACCCATAGCAGGTGGGTAGTCTCCGAATTTTTCTACCTGTTACTTACTGTCACGTGACCTTTTTGTTACTATGCGAATTTTTGTACAATGTACAAGTAAATCAAAAATATACAAGAATAATTTTAAGACACATCGTATGATAAATAATTTACGTCGCCCCGGGCCGTAAGTAGCCATTTACCGCTCGCTATGAGAGCGGAAATTTCCACTGCCAAGCCAGGGGAAGCCGTAAAATTGTGTTCACGCCGGCGGTGATAAACAAAGCCTCAGGTCGCATGTTTATCGCCCTCGCCTTTGGCTTGTGCGACAAATTCCTGCGATCTGAGACATTCTTTGTTTCACCACAAGGTGTAATTAGTAATTCGTGTACGACAAAATTGCATAGTAACAAGGTCACGTGACAGTTAGTAACATATAAAAATTCGAAGGCTTACCCACCTGCTATGGGTAGTGTAGGGGTGCACGCGTCACGGAATAACGAGGATCCGGGTTCGATTCCCGGCCACAGCTTTGCTTTTTGGATTTTTCTGTTTTCTAAATTTCAGTGTCGTTGATATAAATGAATAGAATATACCTACCTTTTCAGCTGAGGAGAACTGAATCAATATTTCTGTTGTGTAGCTCCGAAGCTACTTATACCATTCGTATTATGCTGATTACAATAACAATGATGGATTGAACGAGACACTTGATAAAAACACGCATATCATTCTAGAGTTCAAACACATAGGTATGTATAAAATATTTTACCGATAACAAGTAAACCATGTTAGTGATTAAGTATACAGGGCGAGTTTTAATGTACTTATAAATTTCTAAATAAAAAATGGCATAGAACAACACAAGGGCAAATTTAAAATGCGGCAGAAACGTGAACCAATTTCATACAAACATACATACATGCATCACGTCTTTATCCCTTACGGGGTAGACAGAACCTAAGGTAACAAGACCTAAAGGCCACGTTTAGCATGATTGTGGGCGTATAAGTGGAAAGGAGAATTAAAATAGTGATGGGTTGCTAGCCGCATCGCCTATAACATGATTCCTATTTTCGTCCATTCCCTCGATGGGCTTTTACCATATGGGCCGGAAGAGAAGCAACTGGTACATTCTATGTTTTTCCCTTGCTCCCAGACCAACATGGAAGACCAACCAATTTCAAATTTGAATAAAATCGTTATAATTATGAGTTACTAGCGACCCGCCCCGGCTTCACACGGTTTCAATCAGTATTTCTCTACTATATTATGCATGTATTATACATACATATACCTTCCTCTTGAATCACACTATCTATTAAAAACCGCATCAAAATCCGTTGCGTAGTTTTAAAGCATACAGGGACAGACAGACAGCGGAAAACGGCTTTATTTGATACTATGTAGTGATTACTATAAAACTGATTTGTACAAATCTGACACTTATATTAACAACTGAACATTTCTTTACTTAAATTAATTGACAGGCCACAAGGATATCGACAGAAAAAATACAATGTCGAATTTAGAACCTTTTTTAAAATCAGTATCTACCTAAGATGTAACTAAAGTCACAATAATAAAATTATACATATATAGATAGGTTGAAAATTTGGATATAGCCACAGACACCTATGTAGGTAAGATGTAGGTACGAGTATATCTACACTAAATTATCATAAAACCATGATAAGAAACAGTACCGGTGGCTAGTGCATGTCTGAATCCATAGGAAAAAAACTGGACGAAAATCTTAGGAATCATGTTATAGGCGATGTAGCTAGCACAACCATCACTATTTTGATTCCCCTTTTCAGCTATATCTACGCTCACAATCCACAATCATGCTAAGCATGGCCATTGGGCCTTGTTACCCAAGGCTCGATCTACCCTGTAAGTTTCTAAATGTCAGTGAAAATTAGAACACATTGAAAAATCCGAAAAGTAAAGCAATGGCCGGGAATCGAACCCGGATCCTCGTCATTCCGTGACGCGTGCTATACCCCTACACCGCAAATAGCAGGTGGGTAGTCTCCGAATTTTTCTACCCGTTACTGTCACGTGACCTGTAAGGGATGTAGACGTGGTTTATGTATTTATATAAGTGTAAAAGTAAAATAAATGCATTAATTTAAAGTTTCGTTTGTTAAGTTAATTAGAATTAAATATGTAATAATGCATTTACAAAATAAATATTTATGGTCCCCTAAATTTCGACTGCCAAATCTGATAATTTGATAAACGAAGCCGGGGCAAAAGTCTAGTGAAAAACAAATAGGTAGCATCGGTGCGATATTATCTTGCCCAGCAAAAACGCAAGTCAATATTATGATATCATAGGTATTATTATGTCTAGATAATATATATTTAAAAAAATAAACTTTGAACGTTTGACGACAAAAACAAGCTGATTTAATTTAATTATTGTCCGAAAAGGAATTGCGGCACGCTACGGGTCTTCTCAAACGTAATAACTAGGGCTCTTGGTCGATATATAAATTTCCATCTGGTCCTTTCTAGCGCTTGACATCCTGATATGACACGACTTCTTCTTTCTCTTTCATCTGAGCCTTAGTGTAAGTTTTCGCATATAAAAACATCTCGAACGCGTTCACGTAAACGTCTCTACTATGAAATAATTGGCAGCGCCACTTGCGGATCGAAACGGCAACAAACTGTTTTCATAGTATTTGACATTTTAACGTATCTTGTGACTGAAAACATACACTAAGCATACTGTAGGTTTATTATCTAACTCGCTCGCAATTGCCATCGTGTTCATTTTGACAGTTCATGTATGGGCTGACAATTGGCATCGGAATCAGCTAGCTGTCACATTCATACAAGAACTGTCAAAATAAACACGATGGCGATTGCGAGCGAGTTAGGCAATAAGCCTACTGGTCCATAAATGATCTTCTTGGCCTTCCTTCCATCCGCTCCCCTTCAAACTTAAGGGTATACTTTTATAAATTTGAAGTGAAGACTACGTGCTAAACGTGGCTTTGAGATGTTGTTACCTTAGGCTCTATCTACCCCGTAAGGGTTAAAGACGTGATTTAATGTATGTATGTGTGAAACTATTGTAAGTGTATTTTTTTGTTACGGGGATCGGAATCAGACTAACTTTCGATGAAATTTGCTGTGTAGGGTTTTTGGGGCGGAAATTCGATCTTTGAGAAAACTGGATTTTCCCAGTTTTACAAACCAGTAGTTTGTCTCATAAGTAAATATTTCGCGAACGGATCCCTGAAATAAAACATAAATTAAAAAAAAAATAACTCAATTTTATACCAAAATTTACATCATTTTGAAAAAGAGCTGTTACTCTTCAAACTGCTAGACAGATTTTTAACAAACATGGGTAAGAAACACCGCAAGCAAACTTGCTTTCGAATGAAAAAACTGCATCCAAATCGGTCCATCCGTGGCACACACAGCCATCGATGTCAAACTTACAACACCACTCTTTTTGCGTCGGTTTTAGAAAATGGTTTTCCCACACCCATAATATTCTTGAACGACCTGTCCATAGACACCCCACACAATGGGATAAACGAGAATCATCCCCACCTTACGTGTCAGGGAGGTAGGTAACACAAAAAAAAATTAAGATATTATTTTACAACTTTGTCGGTAGTTCCATACAAAATTACAGCTTTCTAGTCTAGAATCTCTGAGCTAAGCCGAAGACAGACAGGCTGACAGACATGGCGAAACATGGAGGCGTTTTACACCTCCACTGAATTTAAAAAAAAATGTTATTTTGACTAGTAGAGACTTTATACGGCTCTACTATAGATTAATATAATTTCAGGCTCGGGGACCTTATACTTATACATCCCTTTTATAAATGTATTTAATTTAAGTATTCTTACTGTATTTTATATGGAAAAAATGACTTTCTGCCAAGTTTCTTGCGGCGTATTCTTCTTGGCAATGATGGTCTTTCCAAATGCGCTGGTACTTTAAAAAAAACATGTAAAAGCCAATTTGCGGAAATAAATTTTCATTTTCATTTTCATTTTCAGAAACGATAAAGGCTCCTTGTTGACTACACACACACACACACAAATCACGTCTTCATCCCTTACGGGGTAGACAGAGCCTAAGGTAACAGGTACCTACAGGCCACATTTAGCAAGATTGCGGGTGTAAAGGTGGAAAAAGAAATCAAAATAGTGATGGGTTGCTAGCCTCATCGCTTATAACATGATTCCTATTATAATCGCCCATTCCCTCGATGGGCTTTTACCATCTGCGCGGGTAGAGAAGCAACTGGTACATTCTATGTTTTTTCTTTGCTCCCAGACCAGCATGTTGAGTACAGAACCCTGGAAACCATGTCTGATATACGCGTGTTTTCTTTTTGCGAACAGATGCTATAAACGGCTATGATTTAATTGATAAACTTGCCTTTGCTTTTTTGTCAAATCACTACGCAATCAAATCAGTCTAAAGTTCAAGTGATGAAACTCTTGAAGTCACGTTCAAAGATCGTGGCCACAAGCTGCGGAAAAACCGTCGGAAACGTGAAAAAAAATGCGCGTCGGACTCCATGACTTAATAAGTAAGTAAGTAAGTAAATGCTTTATTGTATAAATATAAAGAAACAGAGACAAATCACAAAGAAGACCTTAAATGTATGCACAAAGGCGAACGTGTCTCTATAAGGGGACTCTACCAGTTAACTTTTGAGTAAATGAGAGGAGCATTAAGCGAGAGACCAACAAAGAGTGAGTTAATACCTAATCAGGTGGGGAGAGGCCACAATAGTGAGGTCTTTCGCCTTCTTCTTATGGTTTCAACTCCTACCAGAGGTCGGTTACCATCATGACTATCCTTATCTTGGACACCGCTGCTCGAAAAAAAGATCTAGTGCTCGAATAGAATCACGTTCAAAGGTTTTTGAAGCCACTGTACGTCTTTCAAGTCTTCTACTCCTTGTATCTTCCCCATTTCATTCTTTGCATCAAAAGCTGTAGCAGTTTGTATAACGTTGCGCATTATTATGTTCAAACTAGAGCAATTTCTTTATCTTACACATCGGTAGATTTATATAGGAGACCGAAGTCCGAAGGAAGAGAGTTGTAAGTTGTGTTAATGCATACGCGTTGAGAAACTTCGTTGGCGCGATGTAGACCATGGTGACGTCACTGTCGCAAACACAAAAATCACAGAATAGCAGTTTTAATTAATCGTGTAAATGTAAGTAAAAAGGTACCTAAAGGTACATTAGAGGAAAAGCCTGACGTTTTCGTATTCCGGTCGCATTTCTGACAGCATCACCAAAATTCCTGTCATGTCAGGAAAATTTCTGACGTCAGCTAGCTCTTCACTAGAAGCTCTACTCAATAGATGCCTATATCAAATGCTACGTATGCTGATCATCATCACTACATGTCATCTATACATACATAGTATAAAACAAAGTCGCTTTCCGCTGTCAGTCTGTTCTTATGTCTGCTTAGATCTTTAAAACTACGCAACGGATTTTGATGTGTTCTTTTTCCTAAATAGAGTGATTCAAGAGGAAGGTTTATATGTATAATTCTACGTAGACGAAGTCGCTGACAGAAGCTAGTTTTAATGTATACGAGCAAGCGGATATTATCTAATCTAGGGGTCCCTACGGATACACTTCGACCCATTCGTGGATATTTTGTGTAATTACTCCTTCGTACTATTCCATCGCTTTTACCACCTTGGTCATGAATAGGGTGTTTGGCGCAGTGGTAGTGCCTTGAAATCTCCTGGTTCGGGGTGTCCGCTGCCGAGGAGTTTCATTCTTCTCCTTCTTCAAGCGGATCACTTGATGCAAGTGATCAATGATCACCACCACCCATAACATGAACACCCACAACACCAAAGGATTGTAAATACGTGGCCATCCTAGGGCTAAAATAGAATGCACGGACGTGCCAGTAATTTCAACGATGGGATGTGTATTATGATAATATGATAAAAGTCTTTTTTTACTTTAATCTACTATTTTATCTGTAGCCTATTAGATAAACACATGCAATAAAATGGCATAAAACATGTTAAATCATTCAAAACACCTGTTACTACCGTCCGGCAAACAAGGTCAGTTCATGTTTAAGTCCTTTTTATTTTAAAACTTGTTTTTATTTTCTTTGAACGCGTTTTGTATTTTAAGCATTTTATTTGTATAACAATTTTTTCCGCAAACTATTTGAACAAGAAAGTTGCAGTGAAATGAAAAGTGAATTAAAAGGCAAAGACCTCTCGGAGCGCTCGCCCCGGTGGCAGCGAAACGAACACACACCCCTCAAAATAAAGAGGAAGGACTACGAACTAGTCCAAACATGTCTAGCATTTCTCGACTATTATACGTGAGGTTGTCCGTTTGTGTAATTAAGTTGCAGAACATTCTCAAAATAGCAAGAATATTCTCAGATATTTCCAGAAACTTTCACGAGAATTTATGGTAAAGTTCCCATAACGAAAGTTTACAATGGGAATTTTTTAAACATACATAGGTACACACACATACACAAATCACGTCTATATCCGGGGTAGACAGATCCTGAGGTAACAAGTCCTAAAGGCGACGTTTAGTATCTTATCTTAGTCTAAGGGTCCCTACGGATACACTTCGACCCATTCCTGGATCTTTTGTGTAATTACCCCTCCTTCGCACCATTCCATCGCTTTTACCACCTCATTCATGAATTGGACGATTGAGCGTAGTGGTCGTGCCTCCTGGTTCAGGGTAACCGATGCCGAGGAGTTTCATTTTTCGTTTAGCATGATTGTAGGCGTATAAGTGGAAAGGGAAATCAAAATAGTGATGGGTCTAGCTGCATCGCCTATAACATGATTCCTAAGAGTTTTGCCCATTCCCTTGATAGGCTTTTACCATCTGCGCGGGAAGAGAAGCACCTGGTGCATCCTATGTTTTTTCTTTACTCCCAGAACAGCATGGAAGAAAAAATACTGAAAACCTTCACTATTCAGCCATAACCTGATCACCTAATGAATTATTTCGTATTATTTTGCGACAGTGAGTAACCCCGAATTACTGGAGCCGTATAAGTCTTAACAAATGAATTGGAGCAAAGTGGTTCCACTAGGTGAACCTTTTAGTTTTATAGCTGCGCCGCGGGCCATCGTTTCATGGCGTGTAACGCCCTGAACAAATGTTGTAATACCTTCAGTACAATGGGACCTCCACCCAGTAACTAAGCGAATTCGAACAGCCCAAGACCCGTAGACTTATTGTCTAACTCGCTTGCAATCGCCATCGTGTTCATTTTGACAGTTCTTGTATGAACGTGACAGCTAGCTGATTCCGATGCCAATTGTCAGCCCATACGTGAACTGTCAAAACACAATGGCGATTCCGAGCGAGTTAGACAGTAAGCCTACTGTTAAATACCACGAAAAATTACGTTAAATTAAAAAAAATTATAAACTCCCACGCATAAATCGAGTAATCATACGTACATAAAAAAACAACTATGCCAAAAATGCCTCACACCGTTTTGGAAAAGAACTGATAGTCTTCAAAGTACCGTACTGATTTTTATGAAACACTAGCTTTTGCCCGCGGCTTCGCACGCGTGAACCATGAGCATTTCAAAGAAGCTAGCAATCAAGCAAGCGAGCACCCAAACCTGCAAGCATGTAGGTATGCAAGCAGGCATGCAAGCAGGCATGCAAGCAGGCAAGCAAGCATGCAAGCAAGCAAGCATGCAAGCAAGCGTGCAAGCAAGCATGCATGCAAGCAAGCATGCATACAAGCAAGCGTGCAAGCAAGCATGCATGCAAGTAAGCACGCAAGCATGCATGCATGCAAGCAAGCATGCAAGCATGCATGAAAGCAAGTATGCAATCAAGCATGCAAAGCAAGGACTCAAGCAAGCATGCAAGCAAGCGTGCATGCATGCAAGCAAGCATGCAAGCATGCATGAAAGCAAGTATGCAATCAAGCATGCAAAGCAAGGACTCAAGCAAGCATGCAAGCAAGCCCCCGCATTGCCCCGCTGCCTTAATTTTTCTGAAACTGTAAATATTGCAGGATTTTTATAAAACAAACCTAACCTAACCTAAAGGGCTGTCCTAAAATATACCTACCCCAAATAGCTTTTGCCCGCGACTTCGTACGCGCTAAGATGTAAAACGAAAAAATAAGTTTTTTCCCGTTCCCGTGAAAATTTTGGGGAGTGCTTTCGGAGCACACTTAAAGCCTTTAAAGAAACACACGTTATAAATGTTAAGTCTCTTTCTTCCGTTGTTTCGTCTGGAAACGTAAAATCCTGGTTTTTCCCGTTCCCGTAAAAATGTTAGGAAATCCTTTGTTATAATGCTCCGTTACACTCCCTAAGGAAGCTAAATGCTCAATTTCATCTTTCTACGACCAGTAAAACGAAAAACCCCGTTTTTCCTGTTCTCGTGGGAATTTCTGGAAATCCTTTCTTAGTGCTCCCATACACTCATCAAGGAAGGCTCTTACCAAATTTCAGCTTTCTACGACCAGTAAAACAAAAAATCCAGTTTTTTCCCTATCCAAATTTCCAAAAATCCTGAAATTAGTTTCTTCGTTTTGTAATCGCCTACTTTTGTATCAAATTTGAAGAGTCTAGTTATTATAGTTACTGAGATAGCGTCACTCTGAGTCGAATATATAATTCCCGTTTTTTCCTTATCCCGTGGGAATTTCCAAAAATCCTTCCTTAGTGGATGCCTACATTGTATAAGG
This sequence comes from Pandemis corylana, assembly GCA_949127965.1. NCBI lineage: Eukaryota > Metazoa > Arthropoda > Insecta > Lepidoptera > Tortricidae > Pandemis > Pandemis corylana. Next base: position 1,826,278 of record OX421860.1, read on the forward strand.
TATCTATGTGCAAAATTTCAAGTCTCTAAGTCCAGTGGTTTGGGCTGTGCGTTGATATATAGTTAAGTCAGTCAGTCAGTCAGTCAGGACTTTGAATTTTATATGTATAGAAGATGAATAAGAACTACACACACACCCATTCGCACGCACACACGCGCACTCAATGGAGAAAGAAAGTACAAAAACAGCCAACTATACTTAAAATTACGCATAATTTTTGTGACATTATACAAGCGCAAGTGTATAGCGCGGCGGGTGTATATGGACAGTGGTGATTATTTGACATCAGGTGACCCACTAGTTCGTTTGTCTGGCCTCTCTAACATAAAAAAAAGTATTGGTCAATATTTTCGAGCGTAAAATTTGATACGTTTGTCACCTAGTATCAATTTTTACGCCAAAAACGAGCTCTCTATACCAACTTACGCCATTCAGTAAGCCGCTGCGCTCACGGCCTACACGACGTCACCTAGGTCTCAATGCGTACCTCCCGCTACTAAACAAAATTTGCACGATAGGCAAAAAGCTATAATACAAAAGCATAAAATCCGATGTGTAAGGATAAGTGTCTGCAATTAACCAGGAAACAGAAAGCACGGGAAGACATTACCCGTATTGTTGTACCTAATACTGGGAGCCCGCGTACTCGCTGAACGCGATCCGCGATGAGATTGGACCCCCAATTCCCGTACAACACAATGCCGGGATTAATTTGAAAGGCTCTTACAAACAAGTACAATAGATTAAAGATCGAGATTCTTAGAATACCGGGAATACGGGAAATATTACGCATTTCATCTGTCTTTTATATTTTTCGTGAATGAGCGTTTCCCAAAAAAAAAGTCCATATGAACATTTTTTCTGAACTTAATGATCATATTTTATTCAACAACGTCAATAATTTAATTGCAATAGATACAATACGTCATGATTAATCTAAAAGTTAACTAAATATACAAAACTTAAAACTAAATAAATATACCTAACTATAAAAAGAAAACACCATTTAAAAGGCCCTCCTGCGCTATAGACCCCAACACACTGGCGGCATTACCTCTCTGTACAGCCAGAGAAATTCGCTGGGAGAGGTAAGCGCCAGCTCTGGGGTCTCCTGAGGTCTCTGTCAGCCGGGACGACAAGGCTCTCATGAAGGCCCTCATGTCAGCCGAGAAACTTAATTGTTTTGGGTTTTTCTTACGCAGAATCGTTTACTCTATCGATCCTTATACAAGAAAAAACATGTCCATGGTGCAGGATCCTTTAGCATTGCTTAAAAACATCTTACTCGCTGATCTTGTCGCTAAGCAAGAACTCCAAGATACATTTTTTACAAGTATATAATATTTGTCCGAGTGGAATCTTGCGACTCAATTTTGAAGCAGATATTTTATCTTCAACCGAGCTGGAATTTTGCACTATGTGTAAGTTAGACGACAGTACAATAATCTGTTACTTAGTGGAGTTCTGGCCCAGCCCGGAGCCCCGCGGGAGGGAACTCTTCAACGGTTGGTCCGATTGACTTGAAATTTGGTATACATAAATATGTAGGACGAATGACAATGAAATTTGAAAAATGAAATTTTTGACAGACTTATTAATCTTGCAATTCACATTTTATCCAATCCCAATTTATCTATCTTTGATATTTTTTGATTCTTCATGGTCGGCCATTAAATTTATCTTTCCTCTTTAGTCTCTCTTTCTGTGTTAGGTAACTACTTAAAATAAAATTTCTTTACAAAAAATAACTATGTAGGTAGTTTAACAAGTACTGATCACCGGTTTTAAGAATAAAAAATTTCAAGATAATGCTTTACAGTTTGACAACAAAAATAATGCTCCACGATGTACCTGCGCAGTATACCAATTTTAGTAGCGCGGGAAACTCTGGCGCTGTTATTGGTCGATCGATTTCGTACCAACAATGGCAAAATCGTGTAAGCGGGACAGAGCTAAGAATGCAAAGCAAGCAATACTCTGCCAGTTGCGCTTGCAAATAAAGTTCAATATAGATTATTTACACGTTCGGCTACCATCGGAAACTGGTCTGCGCTTCTCTGCGCAAACGAATACTGCCGATGCGCATTATATTTGTTGTCAAACTGTAACACTTTTTCTAATACGTCCATCGCGGGAAGAGGCCGCTGTCTATATCAGACCACAGACTATATATTAGGCTACAAGGCATCGTTCAGAAAACAGGCTAAAGTATGTATGCGATATGAATCTATAGATACAATCATTTTTGTTTTCCAAGTTGGCAACTAAACGGACGCGTAAAGCTTTCCGTCAATACTTTTACCCCTAAAAGCTTTGCGATCGCCGCCATAACCTAAATCCAGCTTTGGCAGAATGCCTAACAGACCTAAATATTCCGCTAATCTAGATAACAGGGTTTCACTAAAACAGAATGGACTGTATAAAATATGGGCCAAACAACGTATGTTTTAGCATGTTAATAGAATTTCAGCCACGCTTTTTCCTTTTATTTTCTTACAAGCCCGCAATCTTTATGGGGTATCTAAAAATTGTGCTGAAATACAACGTATGTACATTATGTATGTGCGGGTGGAATCTTGCCACTCAATTTTGCAACAGATATCTTCATCCGATTGAGCTGAAATTTTGCACACATATGTAAATTAGATGACAGTACAACCTATTTTATTAAAAAACTAGCTTCTGCCCACGAGTTCCTCTACTTAGAATTATACACCTTCCTCTTGTATCACTCTATCTATTAAAAACCGCATCAATATCCGTTGCGTAGTTTTAAAGATCTAAGCATACATAGGGACAGACAGCGGAAAGTGACTTTGTATTATACTTAGTAGGTATGTAAATAGTGACGCTGTGACCTAAATTTAGGCCAGAATGTTCTTAAGATCTCAAGTAGGTACTAAAGAAACGTTAAATTGCGAAAACCTTTTTCCCCAGGCGTCCTCTGACAAAGGCATAGCAAATTATACAAATTAGGCCATAAGACCATTGTTGATTTGACCTTCCTTTGTGGCTCTAAAAGGTAAATTAGCGCTTACGCCAGTAAACCGTACGGTATTCGATCATTTGCCCGACAAACGTTTGACAAATGACATGTATCGTTTGACAAACAATTTATTTGACAACCCTTTTAATATTTGATAAACCGTAAACTTTTTTTCGCCTGAAAAGTATTGGCTTGATGAATCTTCTTAAGTGGACTTAGTATGTTTTGTGTGTATATATTTATGTAGTTTATATGTATTTCATTATTATTATTATTATTATTATTTAATATGGTATTGAACCTTATTCGGTATTCTGTAGGTGTGTATTCTTATTATTATTATTTTAATGCTTTATTTGTTTAGGTTAAGTTACCGTCTTTGGTCTTAGCTTTTTAGTATGTCTACTCTATACTCTGGTTTCTGTTGTCCTGGCAATCGTTCGAAGGTTAGCCGGAAGAGATCCCTTTAAGGGATAAGTTCGCCTTTGTACATCTGTTTTTCTCATTACCTGTAAAATTTAATGTGTTTTATGTACAAAATAGTTATACATGCATACATACTTTTTAAAAATAGTTTAGGTTTGTTTTATAAGTTTACCAAAAAGTCAATATTTTAGTAGAAAATAAAAGGTTGTCAAATGAAGTATTTTCAAACGATGCATTTCAGAAAGGTTGTTTAGCAAATGATGGTAAATCAAAACGTACATACATACATATACACTACGAGTGGACGACTTTAAGTTAAGCATGCATGGAACGCTGTCGTAGTATAACCACATGTCAACAAGCAATTTCATTTCACATCGGCATGCTGATCCCTGATTCCACCAATCAGAACACAATTTGTGATGCTATTACACAAAATCGACCAATCAGAACACGTCGTGTGCTTCATATTAATTTTTTTCAAGGTATATTCCATCAGGGAGAGGCAAAGGAAACTAGGTCCATACAGCCACGTCTGACGTAAATTGTTTTGTCTTTAATGTTTAAGTCCTGTCTTAAAGTCAGAGTCGTCAGTCCGTCCTTGTCACGTCATATTAAAACTATAAGCGATTATGGGTGTGTTTAATAAGCACTTCGAAGCGCTTTTCATAATAAAATAACATAACAAAAAAAGCCTTTGCGTGACTGGCCACTAGAGCGCTCTCGTTTTTTTTTAAAAAAGTAAAATTTGGCGGGAGAGCGAAACTTTACTGTTGTATTTACGCTCATGTTTTTTATTTCCTCGCAGTAGTCGTGAAAAGCACTATGTAATGTCTCGGCCAAAAGTGCAATAGATGGACTCGTCTCTCTTCACTCGTCCATCTATTGCTCACTTTCCAGCCTCTACAACAATGTACTGTAGTGGCCAGTGCCAAAATATAATAGTTTGATAAAAAGGTAGCTGCCTAAATAGGTGCGTCGCCTACATTCCTATCTCTTTAAAACCAACTCTACGACGTAGTGAACAATCCGTTCTTGATCCTTTCCCGTCGGAACTCACGATTACTTCCGAATGATGCCGATGTGTCTATGAGTGACTGAAGTAGCAAGACAAATACCATACAAACACGAACATTTCCGAGATGATACGATGGGAAATTACAATTGCACGGCTAGCAAACCGCGTGACACAACTCTCGCGTGCACTGTGCTAGCAGTGTTGGTCAAAATCTTTTTTTTATATATATATTAAAACCGACAAACGGGCATGCGGTGCACCTGATGGTAAGTGATCAGCGCCGCCCATGGACAACTACAGCACCAATGAGACTGCTAGCGCGTTGCCGGCCTTGCAAGAAATGGTACACTCGCCTCTTAAAGGTACCCATGTCATAGCCAGTTGGAAAAACCCAAATTTTGCACGTACGGGGCAAGAAAGACCGCTTAAATCGATCGGTATTGGAGCACCAACTATCGAGGTGATGTTGGTGGAAACTACTTTTACATCGAGTAGTACGGTGATGGAACTTGGCAGCTGGGACAAGGTTAAAAATCTGTACGTCACCTCTCCGTTTTTTATGGAAATAGAACGCTTATCCAACTATGGATGTTTTCCGAACGAACCACGCTCGTAGCTTCGTCTACGATCTTTCCATGGATTTAGTTTGCTTAATAATTTGTAACTTTCAAACGACTTTGATATTTGACTGAAACACAAAATAATCAGATTAAACTCACTTCTCGTACCAGCTCCGAAACAAACAACGATGACCAGAACATAACGACACATAACCGCTACAGAGTCTTTGCAACCCAGAGACACGTGTAAGCTGGTCAGTTTGTCCCAAAATTATCACTCAAAACCCTTTGGCGCCTTCCAGCGATTTAATTTATTTTAATGGTCAATATTAGTATGTTAAAACGGTCGCATGTACAACTTTTAGGTACGAATTGGGCTGTGAACCCGCTGATTTTATTACTTCTCTGTTTCTCACCTTTACGATGCAAAGTTTTAGGAGAACAAGCTTAATTGGCGCTGTCCGTGTAATGTGATGCTTACTTTTTAGGGTTTCGTAACCACAGGACAAATCCAAAACCTACTCCAAGTCCTTTTCCGTACATGCTGTTAGACTGTGGAATCGTTTACCTGTTGAGATCAAGCAGTCTCAGTCGATTGTCGCGCTGCAAAATCGCCTAAAATTCTGCATCTCTCTCTGATTTTTAGATTCATTTTATTAGTTGGGCTAATGCTACATACATACATATATCACGTCTTTATCCCTTACGGGGTAGACAGTTCCTTAGGTAACAAAACCTTAAGGCCACGGTTAGCATGATAAGGGCGTATAGGTGGAAAGGGAAATCAAAATAGTGATGGGTTGCTATCGCATCGCCCACAACATGATTCGTAAGACTCGCCCTCGATGGGCTTTAACCATGCGCGGGAAGAGAAGCAACTGGTAGATTCTATGTTTTTTTTTACTCCCAGACCAGCATGGGAGACATAACCTAATGCTAACCGTACGTATAACGCTGTACGTACGTCTGTACGTATGTAATATAGAATGCGACCGACCAAGGTCTAATTGTAAGTGTCGCTGAAGCAGCCGCAATCAAAGCAATCAGCAGCCACGCGAGAGGCAGCTGTAAAGGCGCGACATACTGGCTAGCAAAAGCGCTGCGTTTAGAAAAACGCTGTTAAAAAAACGACGAATAACGAGTTGCGAAAGGCGTAGATCCAAATTGGAAAATATGAAATAAAAACGGAATAAATAGTAGTCTACATACGTGTTATTCATTCCATTGGGAATTTGTATCCAGTTAATTTACATATCAAATTTAATGTCATCCAAATACGTCCACCGGTTAGCATAGAGATAGACAGACACTCTTTTAACCCTCTACAGCTCTGTATTATATTGGCAGGACTAGTCGATTTTTAATACCCTTCGCGAGGCCGGCGATTTGCAATTCGAAGTAGGAACAAAAAAACTAATACATGCAAAGCGCGTAACGCTCCGCAGCTGCAGTTTTAACTCGCACCTCGACTAGCATGATTTCAACACACACATACATTATAAATCACGTCTTTATCCCTTACGGGGTAAACAGAACTAAAGGTGAAAAGACTTAGAAAAACGTCTTTCAATTTCTATTTCATGCTTGTGGGCGTATAGGCGGAAAGGGGAATCAAAACCAGGGATAGATTGCTAGCCGCATCGCCTATAATATGATGGGCTTTTACTATCCGCGTGGGAAGAAAATCGACTACTACATTCTATGGTTATGGTTGGCATTACATGGTTGTAATTATCATGCATAATACACAGATTTGTTCTCGAAATCCTGAACACACTTAGGCGTTTTCCCGTCGTGTCATAAATAAAAACGCCCCGCCGTCTGTCGCGTGTGCACGCCGCGTTACGACAAATTAAATCTCCCCACGCATGACGAACGACCGACGACAGGTGTATCTTATAATTACACTTTGTCGACGACAAATGTGCTGGTGTAGGAATTATGCGGCGAGTTGTGATGTTATGAGCTTACAGTGCAAGATTTTGACACGAAAAACGTCTCAAAAGCGTTCCCGGAAACGTGTCAATTGGTGTGTACTACTATTCTATATAAGTCAAACTGGGGCTGCTGGTGGCGCTGGTACTGGTGCTGTGTGACCTGCTATGGGTGGTTTAGGGGTATAGCACCCGTCACGGAATGACGAGGATCCGGGCTCGATTCCCGGCCATATAGCTTTACTTTTCGGATTTTTCTATGTGTTCTAATTTTCGGTGTAGTTTAGAAATGTAAGAGATATAGACGTGATTTGTGTGTGTTCTGTCATATATTTGTTAGTTACATTGAGAGCAAATAACCAAGATCACATTATTTATTTGCCTCAGTATCTGAAACCGCGTATATACATTCTAAGCCTTATCCAGCCCTATTCCTAATTGACGTAAGAGACTATATTAACGGAAGCAAGAAACATCCTTCAGGGAAGAGGAATAAGGCGGCAGTCCCTTACACCCGCAAGCTTTACCTTTCTGGCGAGATATCGAAATGTTAATGGTAAAAATGATTGAAATACACGTACAAAGCCTAACCTTTGCGTGGAATCTGCGAGCCAAATCTCGGTAATAATTTATTTGGATGTTGAAATTACATTTTTTGGTTATTCCGGGATCTGGAATGTTGTATTCCGCTCCAAGAGTTGTGATACTCTCGGATTACTGTATCATACTAGCTAGGGTATTATACATAGAGCATACTAGGAAGGAAGCTAGCTTTGTCACAAAAATCATGCACTATTTTTTAAATTTTATCGAATGGAAAATTACATACACATACATACATACATACATACCGTCACGCCTCTTTCCCACAGGGGTAGGCGGAGACTACTTTGTTCCACTTGCTACGATCCTGACATAATCCTTTCGCTTCATCCACATTCATCAATCTCTTCATACATGCACGTCGGTTTCGGGTACTCCTGACCTGACCTTTTGCCAAAACGTCTCCTATTTGGTCTCGAAACGTCCTTCTAGGCCTTCCCCTCCCAACGTTACCATTCACACTCCCCATATAGATCTGTTTAGTTAGTCTACTTTCATCCATCCGCTCTACGTGACCAAACCAACTAAGCATACTTTTTGCTATCCTAGTCACTATATCCTCTTTCACACCAGCATGTTCCCTTATCACACTATTCCTTATTCTATCTTTCAGTGATACACCTTCCATACTCCTTAACGCTCTCATTTCTACTGCATTTATTCTACTTTCATACTTCTTTTGCCATATCCAAGTCTACCACTAAAAAAAAAATTGCCACTTGGAAACGTTGATTCAATAACCAGTCAATTGTAGGCTTGATAAAGCTGCGTATTTCAATAATACTTATGTATAGGCATATTCCACCGTCAATGGGTAGCGGTTCTGGCGACAGATTGGTGCAATGGTGCCAATGGTGTCATGGAGCACCTGGCTTTGTACCCTAGTGTACCCTTCAACGGCAAAGTCACACAACATTAACTATAACAATGAAGAAATCGCAGTAAGGAACCTTAGACTTGGCACGACTTTGTCTAGATTTCATTACTTTTTAAAGATAAACAGCAGCTCCTACTTCGCGGAACCGTCTGTCCTTGCATCCTCAACATCTTGATGGTTGGCAGTCTAGTACCGTGCGTTTTAAACGCAATTTCCTACCTCGTACGACAAAGATCTGGAACCAACTTCCTGCTGCAACATTCCCTGAGCGATAAAATTGAGGGATCTTTAAAAAGCGAGCCTTCCTGTTCTTGAAAGGGCCGGCAACGCACCTGTGATTCCCCAAGTCTTGCAGGTGTCCCTGGGCGATGGTGATTACCTTTCATCAGGTGACTCGTCTGCTCGTTTGTCCCCTCTCATATAAAAAAAGCTCCATCGAGACTTGGCTAGTTTTTTACAGAGTGTTTTTGGTGGGTTACATTTTACGGAATCCGTACTGTGTGGGAGCAACTCACACTCGACCAATTTTTTAAACTTGGACGCTTCGCTCTCTCCTCCACATCCACGCTGATTTGATTGCCGAAATCCTATGCAAGAGATCTATTTCGTGTTTTCCTTATTTTGTGCGGCTACTAGGCTTTACTTTTTCTCGATTTTCATTGCGTCCCTTCCCTTCCTCGCTGGTTAGAGGGAGACAAAGCGTTCGGCCGATAAGACTCGGCTTCACCGGCCCAAATTGGATTCACGTGAACTTTGTTATTTCCAGAGCGAAGACAATATCGAAAGCAAAGTTTGGAAAATTGAAGGCTCTGGGTGTGCCGTTGTACTGTGGAATACCAGGAAATATCAGAATGGGTGGCAGTTTTTACATAAAACACGTCTTTAACCCTTACGGGGTAGACAGAGTCTACAGCAACAAGACCTAAAGGCCACGTTTACTATAATTGTGGGCGTATAGGTGGAAAGGGGATTTAAAATAATAATGGGTTGCTAGCCGCATCGCCTATAACATGATTCCAATGATTTTCGCCCATTCCCTCAATGGGTTTTTACCATCTGCGCGGGAAGAGAAGCAACTGGTACATTTTATGTTTTTTTCTTTGCTCCCAGACCAGCATGGAAGTAGAGTGGTTTTAATTGTAATCTATTTTACATATAATAAATCAGTAGAGAGTTCGTATCTGTACATTAAATAAATTCATCAAAAATAGACATGCTAACGATTAGGGAAGAGTAATAAAACACAAAAAGTAGATTTTATATTTTTTGTCTGTCTGTATATATGTATGTATGTATGGATGTGTTCATTTACCTATGTCTGCGTTCGTTAATCTCCAAAACAGTTGGACCGATTTAACTGAAATTTTGCGTGGTGTTACTTTATATCCCTGGTCAATATTTTAGATACTTTAATCCCGGAAAATTAAAGAGTTCCCGTGGGCTAGTTAAAAAACTATAATAACTTATGCAGCTTAGTTCAATACAACTTAAGCATCTAATTAAGTAAAATTGGCGTGCATAATCAGTTGAAATTTGGTATACAGTTAGTTTCAGTCCCAGGGACGGACATAGGATAGTTTTTATCCCAGAAAACAGCATAGTTCCCGCGGGATAGCGATAAGCGAATTCTGCGCGGACGGAGTCGCGGGCAACAGCTAGTTATACAATAAGCCACTTGTTTAGTTTATTCGCATGAATTTTACTGTAGTGGAAATAAATATTGTCCCCGAGCGCTGTTTAATTCAAAGGAAATTCTTTTGCAGGAGTTTCAAGGCTACTTTTCAATTACTTAAACGGTTTCGCAGTCGACGTAAAAGACTTATTTCTACGGCAATAACATTAAATTAAAATGTCTAAAAAAAACCTACGCATTTATCGAACATCATACGTTAATAAAAAATTATTAAATTTTATTACAAAAATACTTTAAATCGTTTTGGAAAAGCGCTGAATATTCTTCAAAGTGCTGGACTGATTTTCACCAAACATAACTGAGAAACGCTGTCTGATAAAAAGTCTGGTAAAATCTGGCTTTAAAAAAGGGAATGAAAAAAATCACATCTTAATAGGTTCTTCCGTTAGAGTGCTACGATGACTCAGACAGACAGAGAGAGAGAGAGAGAGATCGACGTCAAACCTATAACATCCCTCTTTGTTCGTGGGGGGTTAAAAACCATGGTACCCTATAGTAGCTTCTCTAGCTGATGCCGTAGAGTAGAGCCCAACCTCTGAGGTGTCCGAATTATTAGGCAAACTAACATTTTGAAAATTAGCATTAACTTAGCAACTAACAACAACGCAAGTGGAACAAAGTAGTGTCTGCCTACCCCAGTGGGAAAGAGGCGTGACGGTAGGTTTGAAAATTTCGTGAGAAACCTTGCACACGTCCGAAACATGTCCATCGATGTTTTCGCAAGCTGTGAGCATGTTTTGATGTTTACTTTTTTATACGATAGATCCGGTTAATTAACTAATGATAAAGTAACATTTGAACTGTTATTTTTCTGTTTAGCTTAAAAGTTATCACAAAGCCAATTTGAATAAAAATATTGGACTTTCGGACTTTGACACTTGACACGAAAATCGTCAAGTCATGTCGGGTGATGTCCAGAAGATAATTGTCAAAACTATAAGATTAATAATACAATAAAATTAAGATGTAAACGTCTTTAGATAGACGGCACCCCAAAACAAAATGGCGGATTTGGATTTGGGTACAAGAAAAAGTTATTAAAAGTTTTGTCCATTGAAATGGACCTCCGCAAAGTAACGCCTGATTCAATAAATTATTTATAAAATGTGATTTTAAATATTTTATTGAATCAGGCGTTACTAGGTACTACTAGTAGTAGCGGAGTAGCAAGGTCCAAAGTCCAAGGCTCATCATTATTTTTTTAAACAAAAACTTTTTCTTTTCTTTTTTCATTTTGACATTAATTTTGAAAGACAAAACCAAGTTTTTTTGTCGCATTCTTCTAACTCTCTACCCTTCTAACTAACTCTCTCTAACTTTCTACCTTTTTGCAAAAACAAACTTAGCTAGCATTTAGCGATCACACATCACTGGGCTCCGTTTCATCCTAATGGGATGAGGATTAGGCTCGCCGTCCACCGGACACGAGGCCGGGAATGCGTGTTCAAATTAATAGCCCGGCCGGACCTGGCGGCTGGTGGACCGTAACCTTTAATTGACGTTACATTTTGCGCTCTGATCCAATTTCTAGCCTAACAACTTCGGCCCGAGGATGGTGTCTCTCATCGCTCACACAGATTACATAAGGAAGCTTTGTTCTTAGTTATAAATTTGTAAAACATCTATGAATAAATTACCTTTATCTTTAAAAACATTTCATTTCATTCATTCATTCATTTCATTTCATTTTTATCTTTATCTTTTATAAGGCAGTTGACTCAAAGAATAGTTTCCTGTTGAAGTTGTAAAAGAAATTGTTAGTAAAAAATCAAACAAGATTAAAGATATTCACGAGATTAATAAGGACCACTTAACTAAAATTATGTAGCAGCTCCTTGACTGCGACAAGTCTACAAATAAGGGATTAGTGGTTAAGTACCTAATTATAATAGCATATATTTTTCTTCAATAATGCGCGTACGTAAGTAGCTGCTGCTATAGTTGTTCCAATCATTTATTTTCTCGATGACAGATATGTAGTTTGATAGTTATAGTGTTGTGACCTAATAAGTAATCAGTAGATACGATATCGATTCAATTTTATATATACGAGTAGTTGAGAAGTATTCAGCTATGGAGCGAATAAAACTGTTGATTACCTATATATAAGTATATTACTTATATTATAAAGAGGAAGGATTTATTATGTTTGTAGTGAATAAACTAAAAACTACTGGACAAACAAAAAAAATTTCACCATTAGAATGCTACATTATTCCTGAGTAACATAGGCTATTTTTTATCCCGGTAAAAAATTACAACGCGTACAAAGTCGCGGGAACACATATAGTTCAATATAATACAATACCGATACAATATCGATATTTCAATCATAACATCACTGTTTGTATTCCCATATAATGTAATTTTATTAAACCGTTTATTGTTTATCGTACTTTAAAAAGATATTACTGCATATATGGACTCAATTTGTCTTAGATGAATATTATATGGGGTCAAGGAACAAAATTAGGCAGTTGTCATATTTTTTATACCTCGCATTTAAAAGTTAATTTTGCGTAAGAAGCGCAGTTACATTCTACGGGAGCTGTCATCGAGAAAATAAATGATTGGAAATACTATACACTGTTTTTTTTTATTGACTTGACTTAGATGATAATTGATTTTTCACAGCTCTCAGTCGCAGACTCAAATGTATTATATTATACCTATACGTTCCTGACAAAAAGAGTCTTGACAGACGGACAGACAGGCAACAAAATGAACATATAAGGGATCCGTATTTTCATTTCGATGTACGGAATCCTATAAATGACAAGACACATTCAACTACAGTAAACACAACAGCTGCTATAAATACATACTTTAATAGGTATGACCAAACCAGATACGAGAATTATAGTCCAGCAAATTAGTTGTCTCCGAAGAGCCGCTTGACGAGGTACTGTGTAATTATCTTTTTTTTAATACAGCCGTGTTTTTTTAATGAATTAAGTTGTTCTTTTCAAACAAAGTGAGGTTATCCTGCGATGTGCCTCTCATTCATATTTACGGACCAAAAGTGTTTGATAAATATTTGTTAGTCGGTCTGAACACCTGTGTAAAGTGATTATAATAAATTAAAAAATTCATGCTACTCCATACTAACACCATAAGTGCGAAAGTTTGTCTGTCTATTACCTCGTCACGATTAAACCGCTGAATCGATTAAGTTGAAATTTGGTACGTGTATAGAGCTAGTTTCAATCTCTGGAAGGGTCATAGAAAAGTTTTTATCCCGGAAATACGCGGACGAAATTGTGGGCAAAAGCTAGTTAAAAAAATTTTTTTTTTCAGATTTTTTGATTCAATGACAGTTTCAGGAGGTATTCCAGTTAATGCTCTTCCCCATTCAGTCAGTGTCTTGTATTTGCCATCGTTTCAATCCAGTCGTATCATTGGCACTGGCAACTATGTCCCTGGCAAGTTGGTTTGTGCTTTTGGAACCTTTCTTTGTATTTTGTGGTATAGTTACTAATCTCCTCCTTGATGTTTGGCAAGTTTAAGTACACAGGCACTTCCATATTTCTTACAAACCATGGTCCATTTGATATTGCTCTTAGGACATAATTCTGGAATCTTTGTAGCATTTCAAGGTTGGAATTACCGGCCGATCCCCAGAGTTGAATTCCATGACCATATTGGCTTTATCATGCATTTATGCACCAGCAGTTGTTCAGTTAAAAAATAAATGTAATGAATAAACTGAGAATGTAGTTACTGCAATACATGAGTGTGTCAATAATAAAACCTATGATCATAAAGGAGAAGCTACATTCAGCAAATTAAGGACAAGGTTGAGGTTGTCGTACCAGAAAATTAAACAGTTTTCGGAGGACAGGATTGGATGGCGACAACTCCACCGACAAGAGCAAAGCTTTTAAGAAGAGAGAGAGATGATGATGTGAAATGGATATATGACATTTTTAATATGGTTAACGCGTTAAGTGACAATTAACCCGCTTAAATAGTTACCTAATTACTTCAAGCAACATGCTCATATAGTTACCTAATTATTTCATCGTCATCTCTACCCTATGTACGTCCCACTACTGGGCACAGGCCTCCTCTTAGCACGAGTGGGCGTGGGCTACAGTTCCCACGCTTCGCAGATGTGTGCAGGTTTCCTCACAATGTTTTCCTTCTTTCTGTTCTTTTTTAGAATTAGATTGATTAATTAATCAAATTTTTTTTTGAAATAAAACCGACTTACAGAAAAGAAAAAATTTCCGTGACAATTTTAAATTTTCTTATGATAAGGATTGCTTATGTTTATGTTTACCTATAATTATGATAATTTAATATCATTAATTTATTATCATTAATTAGTAATTACATCATTACTAAACTTAAGATGGCGCAACCGAATCTCTTCTCATTTTGCTAAAACTCACAAGTTTACTAAAAAATCTAAAGGCCATCTGCCAGATTTCTTTAATAGGTATTCTCGAAAGGCTTTATAAAGATAAAGTCCAAACAAAGTGCACTGCAGAGCAAAATTTGAATTTTAAACGTATATTCACGTTTTATAACGCGACACGGTCTTTTAACATGGTTTTTCTTCAAAAGTTTACGCCGAAATTATGTTTCAAAATTATACTTTCCTGATGCAAAATTTAGTCCACAAGTGCACTACAGAGGCCAAACGACGAAATTCTTGCAGTTTATTGAAAAAACACATCAAAAATGGGTTAAATCATCCAATTCAGAAACTACAGTTATGCATGGGCTGACAATCTTCTTCTTCTTCTTTTCTAATATGGCCCCATCGGACCATGCGATGATTTCGCCAATGTCAAGGTAATAAAAATACAGTATTCAAAAATCTTGTGACAAAAATGTCGGCAACGTTGTACGGTAGAACATGGTCATAAGACACCCCCCCCCCCCCCCCCCTGTCGGGCTCTTAGCCAACGGATAATGATATCCCTCGGAGACCGCCAGGAAATCATTAACAAGCACTGCACTTCCCCTCGGACGGATCCAAAAACGAACCGCAGCTCTTGATCACACGCGGAGGTAACCCGACTCGCACCCCGGGCTGACAATCGGCATCGGAATCAGCTAACTGTCACATTCATACAAGAACTGTCAAAATGAACACAATGGAGATTGCGACCGTGTTACATAATAAGCCTACTGAAGACAGTAAATTGTTACTAGTCTTCACTAGCTTCTTCATAGTTTCTTCTTCTTTACCTTTTAAACTGAAACATCATTGAATTTGTCTTTCGCTGTTGACATTTCATAATCAAGTATTGGTAACATTATGACCTTAGTCTCACCTTGAACGCAGAGTGCACAGCTAGCACTGCCCGTAGCGGCTCTTCCCGGCAGATGGTACCTTAAAATAAACAAGTTTAAAGTTAATTTCATCATGAATCATCATAATCTTAAGAGTTTCTAGTGCGAATTTCTGATGTAAAACGGAATTGGCACTGTATTATCTGGCACTTACACTTTTTTTTATTTTTACATACATACATACATACCTACCGTCACGCCTCTTTCCCACAGGAGTAGGCAGAAACTACTTTGTTCCACTTACTACGATCCTGACATACTTCTTTCGCTTCATCCACAGTCATCAATCTCTTGACTTCATACATGCTCATCGGTTTCGGGTACTCCTGACCTGACCTTTTTCCAAAACGTCTCCTATTTATACTCAATTTATTTTTATTTTTAGACCGAAAGAAAACTTAAATTCTCCGAATCCAAAATTCAAATTCAAGTTCGTTTATTCATAAAAAGTACATAGGTGTTAATAGATAGATAGATTTATTTGACACCTTTTTAATATATTAGGTAATAATTTTAAATGTCAATTATAAGTAATTTACAAAAACATCATCAATTGTAATAAAAAAAATAATAATAATACGAATTAAAACAAAATAAAATGTCACTGTAGATGGATTCACGAAAAAGATCGCCAAAAAAACATAAAATAGAGAAAATATAGATGACATTAAAATAATAAGAAATTAAGTTTTGTGTTTTAGACTGTCGGTAATATACAAACATTTAATATAATTTGATGTGGTTGCCTGGGCACAAACCCCTTTGCCTTTTAAAGGAGAGAAAAAACGTAGCTTTAAAAGTGGAACGGTTGTTTCAGACCCACAATGGCGAAGGTAAAGATACAGCAAGGTTGGCTAGAAGGAGACCGGCGAGAGGTGGTGACCAAGGACGGCCACTACTACAGCTTCAAGGGGATACCCTACGCAGCCCCGCCGGTGGGCAAGCTTCGGTTTAAGGTCAGTTTTGATTACCGAATAAACAAGCGAGATAATCATCATCGGTGGGTCTATGACGCCATAGGAATCATGTTATAGGCGATATATTTTGATTCCATTTTCCATCTATACGCCCATAATCTTGCTAAACGTGGCCTGTACGTCTTGTCTTAGCTTTGTCTACCCCGTAAGGGATAAAGACGTGATTTGTGTATGTGTGTCTATGTTTGTGGATGTATGGATGTTTGTTATTCTTTCACGCCAGAACATGAAATTTGATATAAAGATAGATTACAGTTTTGAATAACATATAGGCTAAGTACTTTTTATCCCGGGAAATTGCGCAAATCCCGCGGGATAAACGAATTATTTGCAGTCGAAGTTGCGGGCACTGCAATTAAGGCTAACATATTTGTTTTTATATGTTACCAGGCACCTCAGCCACCGTTGCCATGGGAAGGCGTAAGAAAAGCCACCGAACATGGTCCTGTAAGCCCGCAGAAGGACATATTCACCCAAGAACTGGTGCTCGGCAGCGAGGACTGCTTGTTCCTCAACGTGTACTCACCAGACATTAAACCAAAAACTCCTTTACCCGTAATGTTCTTCATCCACGGAGGAGGCTACAGAAGCGGCTCTGGAAACGACTCCCACTATGCACCGGACTTCTTAGTGAAACACGGAGTGGTTCTTGTCACAATCAACTATAGGTTAGAGGCCTTTGGATTCCTCTGCCTGGATACCAAAGATGTCCCTGGAAATGCTGGATTGAAGGACCAAGTTGCAGCTCTAAAATGGGTGAAAGAGAATATAAGCAAGTTTGGTGGTGATCCCTCCAATGTGACGGTCTTTGGAGAGAGCGCTGGGGGAGCGTCAGCTGCGCTCCATATATTGTCTCCATTGTCAAAAGGATTGTTCAAAAGATCTATTCCGATGAGTGGTGTTCCTTTGTGCGACTGGACCGTGGCTTTCCAACCAGCTAAACGAGCGTTTACTCTCGGTAAAATACTGGGATTCGAAACTGACGATTCAGCCAAGCTCCTAGAGTTTCTTCAAAGCGTTCCTTCAGAAAAACTTATCTTTACCGACCCTTGCGTTTTGAGCTTCGAAGAAAAGGCCAACAACCTTTTAAAGATGTATCACTTTACGCCTGTCATTGAAAAAGACTTTGGACAAGATTATTTTATCAACGAAGAGCCTTTGGAGTTGTTGAAAAAAGGAAAAACAAATGCAGTTGACGTATTGATAGGACATACGAGCGAAGAATCGCTGCTTGGAATAGCTGCTTTTGAAAACGAGTTGTTGAAACACTATAATCGGTACCCAGAAATATTAGTACCACGAGAACTTCTTTATCAGTGCACTCCAAACAAGATTCTGGAACTGGCTCAGAAGATTCACGAACATTATTTCGGAAAGAAACCGATCAATGTCGAAGTCATGAAAGAGTTTGTCAGCTATGTCTCTGAAACCTCATTCGTTTACGATATTCAGAGATTCCTGGAAAAATTATCGAAAGCTGGCAAAAACAAAACTTACGCTTATAGATTCTCCAGTGTTTCCGAACGGAACATTTACAGCGCTGACGGTGCTAAGTTTGGTCTTACTGGTGCAAGCCACTTGGACGATTTGATGTACCTCTTCCAGGCCAACTACGCGAATGTGCCGATTGACAAGAACGGCAAAGGATATAAAATGATACAGCTGGCTTGCACTGTGTTCACTAATTTTGCCAAATATGGGTACGTATTCTGGATAAAACACTGAAGTTCATAACAAAAGGCATGTCTGTATCTGACCTTGATTAAATAGTAGTCGAAGATCCCACGAGTCCTTTCTCGCCTCTACTTACTTTCGTAGAAATGGCGATCTAGCTTAGACAAAAGTCTCGCCCTTGACGTGGTTCTCGTAGGACATCGATTAATGTGTTGAAAAGTTTGTCAACTATGATTCAAGATCCTCAAGAAAATTTACTGGGCCCCTACCATGAATTCTTAGTGCGATTTAATTCCGATTCAGTATAGGTTCGCTCATTGTCAGATCCATACTAAAAATGACAGGTAAAACCAGAACTGAATCGGAATTGAATCGCGTTAAGATGTCATGGTTAGGTCCCAGGACTATTTAGTAAAACTAACCCAACCACCTTGTGAAATATTCCATAACAATTTTAGAGACCCTGTAGATAATTTTAGAGACCCTGAAGATAATTTTAGAGACCCTGAAGATAATTTTAGAGATCCTGAAGATAGTTTTAGAGACCCTGTAGATAATTTTAGAGCCTTTATATAATGATTATTCAATAGGTTAGGTACTCAATATTTTTCTTTGTTATAGAAATCCAACTCCTGACGCGTCTCTGCCAACTTGGCCGACCTACGACAACACGACAAAGAGCTACGGCGACATCAGCGACACCGTGGCGGTCGTACAGTCGCCGCACAACGAGTTCGCGTTCTGGAAAACCATATTTGACGCAGCCGGAGTTGAATTCTAACTCATTCATACACGCTTGTCTTTTTTTCGTGGCATACCTTTCGATTTTTGAAGTTCGTATCATTCCGTCCCTTTTACTCTCAAATTAATGACTATTAGTGTTTGTGGAACGGCGCGAAATGAACTTCGAAAATAGCGAGTACAGGTGTAATGGATAGAGTTTGCCCGTGAAATTTCGTTGAATCCCATGCGGTCCCAACTTTAACATCATATGAATAAGATTCTTATTTATAAAAAAAAATCTGACAACTGCATTGTATACACAACTTTAATTACAACATTTAATTTTAAAACCGAATAAAATTCAACGAAATGAAATGGGAAAGCTTTATTCACTACACATAAATGCGTAAACGTTCATTGTGTTTTAGCTGGATTTTTTAAAGTGAATATACGAATGAAGAAATAAAAAGTTGAATTTTATTACATTTGCTTATTGCACTACGGTGATCGATTATTTTTTACGCCATAACTTGCTGTTTGATATGCTGTTGGTATATCAAACCAGCTCTATAAATTAGGCACTTATTAACTTAACAAAAATAAAACTTAGGCTAAAAAGTTAAATAAATTTGGACCCCTAGAGACCCCCGGACCCCATCACGCAGGCTGCTTTCCCACGCTGTATTGCAATCACAAGACTATACAATACTATAACAATGGAGTGTATTTCGCAGTTCCAAATTAAACTCCTACAGTATCCACAACAATATCTCGAATAGGTATGTATCTAACTAGTAATTATCAATGCCTATTGTGTTTTGTGCTTTAAAGCCGGTTTCGTAGGTTTCGTATTTTATTGTATGCTTGAGACACCGGTAACACAGTAAATAAATAGACCAGTATGGAAGCTAGGCATACTTTTTGAAATAAATACCTACGCTCCGTTAGAGCGTTAGGGTTGTCGGTTTAATTTATATAAAATTGTAAAGATTTTTGTTTAGTTAGCGCTATAATAACAACTAGTAACGCCTGTTTCAAAGTAACTAGCTACACTTAATTAAGAGTATTAGGGTTGGCACCCTTAATTTGTCTAAAAAAAAAGACAAACGTTTATTTGGTTTCTATGATGGACACGGCACTATAAAACTGTTTTTTTCTAATTCTTTGTAAATTAATAGAGCTACTTTGCAATTTATATGTTGTCTCTGACAACAACATCGAAAAGATCCAATAGTTAATTAGAAAGTTAAAAATGGCGGCTACTTTTTTTCATTTCGTTAACGGATTCGATGTCGGAGATCAACCATATCCCCAGATATCGATTTTGAAAACAATCGGTCGAATAATTAAAAAGTTCAAAATGGCGGCTACTTTTTCTCATTCCGTCCACGGATTCGATGTCGGAGACCAACCGGATACCCAGATATCTATTTTAAAAACAATCGGTCGAATAACTAAAAAGTTCAAGATGGCGGCTACTTTTTCTCATTCCGTCCACGGATTCGATGTCGGAGACCAACCGGATACCCAGATATCGATTTTGAAAACAATCGGTCGAATAACTAAAAAGTTCAAGATGGCGGCTACTTTTTTTCATTCCGTCCACGGATTCGATGTCGGAGACCAACCGTATCCCCAGATATCGATTTTGAAAGCAATCTGTCAAATAATGAAAAAGTTATGGTATAGGTAAAGTACGTATCGGTATTTGGCAAGACATCCTTCAAATGTAATCCTGTAATATAAAATAGTACTAGGTATATTATAGATGCAAGATGATACCGACGAAAGCCCGTAGTAGAATTTTCACCAAAAACGCGCTCCATAATATACGGCATCTACTTTATCATTTAAACAGCCTAACGTTTTATTTAACAGAAAAAGCATTTTATTTAATAATAATATATTCTTATCTTTCAACATCAGCAGGGAGTTTAAAAAACGAAAGCTCCGGTTGTGAAAAAGTCGAGTTCAAGCAGCCGTACACTGACTGCGCAATACGCTCTTGGCATGTAACACGAAAAAGATCGCGGACTGTCTGAGCGCACGTAACAGACAACCGCTCTACTCAACGCGGCACTCGCGACTGACGGCACTACGAGGTCCGCCCAGGGGCCGTGTAAAGCGCGCGCCTGTGTGCGTGTTTCGTTTCAACCGATTTGTTCGTAGATTCCTTACTGCTTTAGCTTATATATATACTGTGCCGGTAACAAATACAAATAACCGGTTCTGGTGTACTCAAGGCATGTTTACAACAACTTTTGTTGCTAGTTGGTAGATAACAGTTGTTAGATGTGTTGGCTCTTCAATAATAAATATTATGATCGATACGTGTTCTAGTGATACGAGTCTAATTTGACAAACCAATTCAAATACTATTAGTGACTTTTGTGATGAGTGAGAGTGAGAGAACATATCTTTTTAGCGATCAAAAGCTAATCTTTTATCATTTCTAAAATGTTTCTTAATGCATTACAATAACACAACAATTTAATGATTATCACGGCGTATCGTTTCCATGTTCACAATTTAGAGATAATTAGTGATAAACGTGTAAACGATAAAACAACCATAAATTAACGAGCTCTGACCAAGTGCTAATGAAGTCATATCAAATAAATCAAAAACAGTTCGCAATAAAATGGTGAACAGAAATCTGAGAGTGTGGATAAAACAGGGTTGGTTGGAAGGGGAAAAGAATGAGCTGATCACAGGAAATGGAATGTACTACAGCTTCAAGGGTATACCCTATGCTGCACCGCCTGTTGGAAGATGGCGATTTAAGGTAAGAATACTCTGATACGAAATAATACTACCAATAACAGATCCCTTTCTTTCTACCGTCTTTATAACCATAGCAATTGAAAAAGATAACTCTTATGGTATTTAAATTCTAGGCACCCCAACCACCTGTTTCATGGACAGGAATCAGAAAAGCAACTGAGCACGGACCAGTATGTCCTCAATTCGACTTGCTAAAGAACCAGATTTGCCCTGGCAGTGAAGACTGTCTGTATTTAAACGTTTACACTAGAGACTTAAAGCCAGATAAACCTCTGGCAGTCATGGTTTTCATTCACGGAGGAGGCTTCAAATTGGGCTCTGGAAACGACGACAATTATGGACCAGATTTCCTAATTGAACAAGATGTAGTCTTAGTAACAATTAATTATCGGCTTGATGTATTAGGATTTCTATGTTTAGACACAATTGATGTGCCTGGCAACGCGGGAATGAAAGACCAAGTGGCTGCTTTGAAATGGGTCAAAAATAATATCCACCAATTTGGTGGAGATTCTCGTAATATTACAGTTTTCGGTGAGAGTGCAGGAGGAGCGTCCGTTTCGCTTCATATCATATCACCGCTAGCTAAGGGACTGTTTAACAGAGCACTAACAATGAGTGGAACTGCGTTCAGCGAGTGGGCGATGACTGAAGAACCTCTGAAACGAGCTTTTGCTCTTGGAAGAAAATTAGGAATAGACACTGAAGATCCCGTTGAACTCCAGCGTTTTCTTCAAAATCTGCCAGTCGAGAAACTTGTAAATGTTCAGATAGCTCTTAACGATTACGAAGTAAAAACTAATTACATGTGGAGAGTCAATCAGTTTGGCCCAACTGTCGAAAAGAAACTAGGTCAAGAGTCATTCTTAGTTAAGCACCCTATAGATCTTCTGAAGGAAGGTGCCGGCAATGACGTGGATGTGATGATTGGTTATACGAACGAAGAGGGTATATTAGGCATCTCAACGTTTGCAGAAACCTGGGTTAACTCATTCAGCAAAACTCCAGATCTCTTTCTGCCTGCGAGCATTGCCACTAAAAGTACTCCGAATAAAATTTCCCAACTTTCTCAAAGAGCTTACGATCGGTATTTTGGAGACAATGACTTAAATGGACAAGGTGTCAGGGGAATTGTGACATATATGTCAGAAAAATCAATTTATGCTATAAAACGGTACATAAATCTTCTCGCAAAATCGAGTAAATCTAGAAGATACTTTTACAGATTTTGTTGTGTATCCGATAGAAACGTTTATGGCATACCTGGCCAGCAATATGGCATCACGGGAGCCAGTCATTTAGATGACATGGTATATCTATTTGATCAAAAACAACTTAGCTTAAATATTGATACAAGCAGCAAGACATACGACATGATCACACTGTCATGTAAAGTTTTTACTAATTTTGCAAAATTTGGGTAAGTTACGACTGATTTTCTAAATATTTGATTTTACGAATTTGAATCGGCCTGATATATCAGTTAAGCATAATCAAATTATCTTTTCCAGGAATCCAACTCCTGATTCTTCACTAGGCGTGAAATGGCCAAGGTACAGCAACTACTCGAGGAATCATGTGGACATCGGAGAAACACTGACTCTGGGTTCAAATCTCGATGAAGATGTATTCACTTTCTGGCAAAAGATGTTTGAAGACGCAGCGACGCCTTAGTTGCAGTGTTTTAGCAATCAAGAGATCGCTTGATTTAATAAGTGTCTAGACATCCACGTGAGAACTGTGTCCGTGTTTGGTTATAAATTAACCTGCTCGAATTTATAAATACGGCTAGTGTGGCCATCCTTCAAAAAAATAATTCCTGATCCTGATTGAATTTTAAGCGTTACTTTACGAAGATCTACAATTTTATTATTGAACGAAAAATGTTCTTGTTCACAAATAATTCAATCCAAATATATTCCGACTAACTAGAACCCGTTATATTTTTTAAGCCAACATCTAAATTTCACTGAACAACGCTGCTGATAAAGTTAACTCTATTGCCCTGAAATGTGCAGCTATCCGTTAGATAATAAGCTTGAGTATTTTGTACTTAACAGTATAAACTTTAATAGTAAATAAGCATTGAAATTGACCGATTTCACCGGAGATATTTCTGTTGCTCGAACGAAGCGAGAGCGCCAATACTTATAAGGTGAAATGGGTTATTTCACCCGAGCTGAACACTACTTTTCATTTCGAATATGAGGAAAGTAAAAGAAGGCATTATGTCAAATTTCACTAACGTCGCACGATCGCACTTAATATCTGTTACGTTTGTTTTTCTTTTCCCGCTCTTTTTTCTATTGCGCATTTCTTCTGCGCACCAATGGCTGCCGGCTAGTTTTTTTTTAACTTGCAGACACGAAGGTCATTGTCAATTAATTGTCGACTTATAATTTCAAGCTAAAATATCGAACGTTATAATTCCTAGTTCTCGTTGTATACGCTCGCATAAGCTTATATAGCATGAATGTTATTTTCAAAAAAGATTATTTGCCTTTTGCAATTAAAAAGGAACTATTTGTATAGATGATTATATAAAACATAGATTACATGGCTGTATACGTATTTCCATTGCTATGCACCTCATTTGGATTAGCAATGAAGGGTTGAGATTTTTTTTCAAATTTTTTCAACCCATGGGTCGCGATGAGTTACTTTTAACCCGCTATCCAGATAATCAATGGCCTACTTTCAGAGTATGAGAAATGAAAACATATATTTTATCATCAGTTATCGTAACTCTTAATGCAATAGAAACAGCTGACAATAGAGACAACTATCATTAATAACAAGAGTAAAGGGTTAAGGCGACTGCCCTTTTCGACGACGATAATATGATTGATAATGGCTTTCCTAGCAAATACAACATGTCCCACCAATAGCCATTTATAAAGATCTACCCTCACTAGTTTGTCATTTATGTCTTGATGTCATAATTCTTAGAATAACACTTGAACATTACAAGCACAATAGAGTTAGCGTAATTATAGCAGTCAAGTTAAAAAAGAAGTGAGATCTAAGCAAACTTTATGGTTGGTGACTACTATACAATTCGATTAAAAAGTTGTACAGTCAGCGTCATATAGTATGAAACATCCAAGGTAACCAAGTTCGGCACGTCTTGCTATTTCTATGGTGTACCGAACTATTTGGCTCGAATACTTGGAAAGGAAAATACTTGCTAGCTCAAAAATATAAAGATAATTGCTATCATTTTATTCTATGGTATCATTTACATTATCATTGACCGGTACGCCAATCAATAATTATCATTACAATGTGATAAACATTTGGAACTAAAACATTTTCCACAATCATTATGTCGAAGCACTTCATTATTGCAAGTAAATAAGTGAATAAAAAACCTAATCCAACTAACAGAAAATGGTGAACAGAAATCTAAAAGTATGGGTGAAGCAAGGGTGGCTAGAAGGGGAGATAAAAGAGCTGGTCACAGGGAATGGGACGTACTACAGCTTCAAAGGTATACCCTACGCTGCACCACCTGTCGGAAGATGGCGATTTAAGGTAAGATGCAAGTTTCATTCTGCAAGATCAGTACACCAGTTACTAAAGCTACATTAAAAAGACAGGTCTTATCATGTGCTTCAATTCCAGGCACCTCAACCGCCTGTTTCATGGACTGGAATCAGAAAAGCAACAGCTTTCGGACCAGTATGTCCTCAATATGACTTCATACTCAATCAGATCCGTCCAGGTAATGAAGACTGCTTATACCTAAATGTGTATACCAAAAACCTAAAGCCAGAAAAACCAATAGCAGTAATGGTTTTTATTCACGGAGGAGCATTTAAATGGGGATCTGGAGACGATGACAATTATGGACCAGATTTCCTAGTTGAACAAGATGTGGTCTTAGTAACGATCAACTATCGGCTTGATGTGTTTGGATTTCTTTGTTTAGACACAAGAGATGTGCCCGGTAATGCGGGAATGAAAGACCAAGTGGCTGCATTAAAATGGGTCAAAAATAATATCCACCAATTTGGTGGTGATCCTCGAAATATTACAGTTTTTGGTGAGAGCGCTGGGGGAGCTTCTACTACCTTTCATGTTATATCGCCTATGGCAAAAGGGCTCTTCAATAGAGCGCTAACAATGAGTGGAACTGCGCTCAATGACTGGGCGATGACAGAAGACCCTGTAAAGCGAGCCTTTGCTCTCGGAAGAAAATTAGGAATAGATACTGAAGATCCTGTTGAACTTCTTAATTTCCTACAGAGCATTCCATCTGAAGATCTAATAAACATAAAAATTGCTCTTAATGAGTATGAAGAAAAAACAAATGAATTTTGGAAAATCAATCATTTTGGACCAACAATAGAAAAGAAGCTTGGTCAAGAGCCGTTCTTAGCTGAGCATCCCGGCGAGCTTCTAAAAAAAGGCGCTGGCAAAGACGTTGATGTTATGATTGGTTATACGGACGAAGAAGGATTATTCGGTGTCTCGTTGTTTACAGACAGTGTGATTGAGTTTATTAGTAAATCACCTGATCTTTTTCTTCCTGCAAGCATCGTCACTAAAACGACGCCGGACAAAGTTTTAGAGTTGGGTCAAAGAGTCTACGATCGATACTTAGAAGGCAATATAAGTGAACAAGGAATCAGAGGAATGGTCACCTACAGTTCAGAATTGGAAATTTATTACATTAAAAAGTTTGCCAGTCTTTTGTCAAAATCTGGGAAATCTAAAAGATACTTTTACAGATTTTGCTGCGTATCGGAAAGGAACATTTACGGTATGCAGGGACAAAAACACGGCATAATAGGAGCCAGTCATTTAGATGACATGGTGTATCTCTTCGATCCAAAACAATACAATTTAAAACTAGACACGACCAGCAAGACTTACGACATGATCAAACTTTCGTGTAAAGTTTTTACCAATTTTGCGAAAAGCGGGTAAGTAATACAGCTTATTTTAGTTTAACAAAGTTATTCATCCCTTGGAACTTGTTTTCAAATCTAAAACTATTTCAAACTTTTCATCACGTTAAGTCATTGTAAGAATAAAATTGTGTACCTGTCATGTTTTCGTTAGTTATTATGAGCCTCCGTAAAGTAGCGCCTGATTCAATAAATTAATAAATAATAGCTTCAAATTTTTGTCACAATACAATTATCTTTTCCAGAAATCCAACTCCTGATTCCTCTCTCGGTGTAAAGTGGCCTGTGTACAGCAATCACTCAAGGAACCACATTGATATTGGTGAAGCGCTGACCCTGGGTACTGATCTCGACAAAGATGCAATCGCCTTCTGGGATCAGATATTTGAAAATATAAAAACTGCTTAATCCTACGATTATGACATCGGAGCCTTTAAGAAAAGAACTATACTGATTTCTTAAAGGCCAGCAACCGACCGGCAACTCCATTTGCCGCCCTCTATCCATAAAAAAAACTGTGTACATACATATATTATAAATCACGTCTTTATCTCTTACGGGGTAGACAGTGCCTAAGGTAACAAGACCTAGAGACCACGTGAAAACTGTGTTAGACCAAGTAACTTCATTGTTCGCTTTCAGTTGGCTGATTTTACATTAAAATTGCTAGTTACCTCGATTATAGTTTCTCAATTCCAAATTACATAATTATATTATTTAATATTATATTCAAATTTTGGCTATAGCGATACCGAACTAGTTCCTATTCTATCTTAGGTCCCATTTGCACTTAAAAGCTTTGTCGCAATTAAAATACAAAAAACATCACGGCATCACGCAGTGAGAGAGAGAGGGAGAGAGAGAGAGAGAGAAACATTTATTTACACACATTCGATACACGTAGATATATAATAGTAAGAAGAAATACAATTAGCAATAGTACCGATATGGTGTAAAATGGGCCCCACTCAGCATAATATTGCGGCAAGCCGCAACGCAAGTGATGTAACAGCTATAGATTCATAAATGTAGGGCAGTATCTTTTTTTTCAAAATGTCGTTGGTGAGTAGCTCTAGTCTGTAGCCGATGTGATTTAAATAAAAACTCAGTTTTGTATTCGCTTTCGTGATTTAAGTGCATTTCACCTCCTTAGCATATTTTTGTAGTATCATTTTAGGCATCATCATCGTCGATATTATTAATCGCATAATCAAATACTTATGAACTATCACGGTGAAATGATCATTGGTCGTAATAAATTGAAAAATTTACTTAAATTGTATTAATTATCACCCTATCTAAGAGCAAAAAAAGATAAAAAGAAATCAGAGCAACATCTTATCAACAATTATCTGTGCAGAACGAAGTTAATTTTTTTCTGCTACCAGATCTAAGCTTAAGCTAAACTACTGTGTGCTTATTTAAGATTGTGTTCTGTTTTCAAAATGCCTGTTTAAATATTTAGCGTTTTCTTATAATTTAACTTTCACCAAATAAGTAAAAACAAACAAGCAGTTACCGCAGTTAAGCAGCAACCGATACTTAGTCAATACTTTGACGCATTCCTGATAATGATAAGTTACACTTATCATATCTACCACATATCTTTGATAAGAAAACCTAATTAATACTAAAATTGTAACAAGTGATTTCATTTACGTCGGTTCCTTGCGAACCGATGGGTATCAATTAAATCATCGCTTTAGAAGTGATAATAATAATCTTAGTTCACTTAAAGAAACAGAAATGCCGGATAAAAGTCCAAGGGTAAATGTGCAGCAAGGCTGGCTTGAAGGAGAGCGGAAAGAGTTAGTGACAGGAGATGGACACTATTACAGCTTCAAAGGTATACCTTACGCAGCACCTCCCGTTGGAAACCTCAGATTTAAGGTAAGACTACGAGAACTAGCGCAAATACTTCTGACAGTTACAGGACTTCCCCTTTTCTATTGCTTAACGTCATATCTTTCAAAATCGGTTTAATATTTTATGAGTTTGTTTTCCGTTTGTGTGTTTGTAGTGGTTCTAAGAATTCTCCCGTCAGTAAAAAGTTTAATTACAGGCTAATTTTAATTTTCAGGCTCCCCAACCTCCAGCAGTATGGACTGGTATACGGAAAGCAACGCAGCATGGGCCTATCTGTCCCCAGTACAACTACTTAACATTCACGATGGTCCCCGGAAACGAAGATTGCCTTTATCTCAACGTTTACAGCCCGACATTACACCCGCAGAAACCACAACCTGTCATGGTCTTCATACACGGAGGCGGCTTCAAGTTTGGCTCAGGGAATGACAACGATTATGGACCAGACTTCCTCGTAAAACAGGACGTTGTTGTTGTTACTTTTAACTACAGACTTGAGGTCTTAGGATTCCTCTGCCTAGATACTGAAGACGTTCCAGGCAACGCCGGTATGAAAGACCAAGTAGCAGCTCTGGAATGGATTAAAAAAAATATACAAAAGTTCGGCGGTGATCCGTACAATGTAACTATATTTGGCGAAAGTGCTGGCGGCGCGTCCACCTCATACCACATCGTATCTCCACTTTCTAAGGGTCTATTTAATAGAGCCATCCCAATGAGTGGCGTTGCTCTCACTGACTGGGCTATGGCTTATGAAGGTAGAACACGCGCATTTACTTTAGGAAAACAATTAGGTCTCGAAACTGAAGACCCAGAAGAACTTCTAGCGTTTCTGCAAAATGTACCAGTAGAAAAACTAAGTAACACTAATCCTGCTTTACACGAGTTTGAGGAGATGTGCAGTAAAATGATAAAAATGAGTTATTTTGCTCCGGTTGTTGAGAAGCAATTTGGGCAAAAAGCCTTCCTGCCGGAACATCCGAAGGATCTCTTGATAAATGGAGCGGGCAGTGAAGTAGATGTGATGATCGGATACACTAGTGAAGAAGGTCTTTTGGGAATTTCGGCGTACGAATTGTTGTTCATGCCATTATTCAACAAACATCCAGAATTGTTTGCACCGTTTAGAATAATGATGAGCAACAATACGCCAGAGAAGATTTGGGAACTTTCTCATCGCATTCGCGATTATTACTTTAGAGAGAAGCCCGTTGACTCAAAAGTGCTCGCTGAGTTTGTCAGATATGTCTCAGACACTAGCACAATATATGATACTCATCGTTTCATTGATTTACTTTCAAAATCTACTAACGCCAAGAGATACTTCTACAGATTCTGCTGCGTGTCAGATAGGAACATTTATGGTATGCAAGGTCTGAAGCACGGAATAACGGGGGCTAGCCATTTGGACGATATGGTGTACCTTTTTGATCCGAAGGAGAAAAATTTGAAGATAGACGTCACTAGTAAAGCGTACAAGATGATCGAGTTGTCATGCAAAGTGTTCACTAACTTTGCTAAATTCGGGTAAGTTAATATCGCAGCAAACGTTCCAATTCACGAATCTGTTTTTGTTTTTGTCTGGCTTGAATGTTCGCTGGAAATGCTTTACTGTGTAGATAAGCATCCTGAATATTGTTATAACGGGAAACTAAAGTCACAGTCAAGTTTTTAACTTTAAAGAATAATTGTGTCACAAGTTGATCGGTTGAGGTAATCCGCCACTCAAGATAACCGCGTTCAAGCGGATACACAAGTTAATATAATGACTATTGTCATGAGTCACGTTGTAGAAATGAAATAATTGTTTACATCATTGACATAACTCTGATAAGCGCAACGATCCGGGTGGCGTGTTAATTTACCAGTATGTGTTTAGTGTAAGTTTTCAATATCAAAATTCGTCTCTATCACGTTTGCGTTAAACTGTCAAATACTGAGAGAACTGAGCCTCTAGTGTAAGTTTTCGCAAATAAAAACGTCTCGAACGCGTTCACTTTAACGTCTCAATTACTATGGAAAAATTGACAGCGCCACTTGCGAATCGAAACGGCAACAAACTGTTCGCACACGGATTTACTAATATTTCAACTGATACTTAAACTTTGAATTGTTACTTTTCAGAAATCCAACTCCGAATTCTTCTTTGGGCGTGAAATGGCCTGAATATAACAGCTATTCCTGTAACCACGTTGACATCGCCGAGACCCTCATCGTGGGAAGTAAGCTCAACGCTGAAACTCTGGCGTTTTGGAAAGGCATTCACTATGAAGCAGAAAAAAACTTGGAAGATTAAGGGAAGACAAAAATAGACGAATTAAGCTAACCTCGGTCGAACACATACATACCGTCGCACCTTTTTCCCATAGATCCGTTTCATTCGCTTTACGTGGATGATTCATCAATTTCACACATGCTCGTCGGTTTAGGGTACCAAGGAATCTTCTTTTAGCTGTCATTTTTAGTATGGATCTGATAGCGATCGAAACTAAACTGAATCGGAATTGAATCGCATTAAGACGCCCTGGTCAGGGGCTGACCTTTATGGTCATCGACGGTTGCAACAAACATCTTGAAACTAGAACGCGTTCCCTTCAAACTGTCAAACACTACGAGAACTTTGTTTGTTGCTGGTATTTGCCGCTAGTGGCGCTGTTAATTTGTTCTTAGTAATTAAAACGTTTTTGAAAAAGTTACACTAAACGGCTCAGATGTCCAAAGAAATGTTGTTTCTTTGAGTGTTGCCGTAAAAATAGTAAAACAGCTGAATTTTTTAATCTGGTATTCTGGTATCATTGCGTCGCATCATTACAATTGTTAATTTATTTGTCATTTAGCCATACTATGAAAAATATATTATTATTATTATATTGAAATAAGCATTTCATTTTTTTCATTTTTCAAGTCTCAAAAGATACCCAAACCCCGAAAGGTACATAATTGAATAAATCAGGCATTGCTTGACAGAAAAACCGGTCTGCGATTAATTCGAATTTTTTTTTTAACAGAAAATCCCTAAAGAAAGAATAAAAAAACGCGCAGTATTTTTTTTACTAAGACAGTATTCTGTAAGCACTCCTTTCTGCTTCACAACGGTCAGCGCTCGTTGCGCTCTCTTAACTTGTAAACTTATTTGCTCATGCATACGGCAATAAACCTGTTCTTATTCTATCTAAAATGGTTCTTTGGAAGAGGTCGCTTTTGAACGCTAAACTGCCTATTGGAAATGTAAACTCACTGTATTGTTCTGTGGCCTTCAATAAAGAATTTGTATTGTATTATAAACTTATATTACCATCTATCGGCAAATTTTCACAACCAAGCTAGCGCCACCTGTTGTTATCATTATGAATGATTTAAGCATTCTACACACTCCTATTAAAAAATCAGAGCAATGTTTTCGCATTGAAGCAAATACCATGTTTCTTTACCGGCGTTATGTTTTTACTTCACCTACCTGGAAGACTTGACTCAAGCATAGTTTAGAGTGAAACCACATCATACGTCGCTTTTTGTTGATAAATTATCATGATAGGTACCATTCCATTACACGGAGGACCCCTATGCCATGAGGCACGCCGAATTACGCGCCAATTTAATAATAAAAAAACAACAACATACATACTGAAATTGTAGCGAATTCGGAATAAAAAGGTTATATTATATTATCATCACTATCATCACTACATAGTATAAAACAAAGTCGCTTTCTCTGTCCCTATGTCCCTATGTATGCTTATATTTTCAAAACTACACAACGGATTTTGATGCGATTTTTTTTCATAGATAGAGTGATTCAAGAGGAAGGTTTTTATGTATAATTCTACGCAGACGAAATCGCGGGCAGAAGCTAGTATTATTATATAGGTATTTCACAGCAAAACTATAAATTCTACTTTGTTGACCTCTATCTTTTGAGTGTTATCAACTAGACAGTATCATTTCCTACGAAGTAAAAAAATGTTATTAAAAAAAAGACATTTTACAGTCGCCATCAGATATATCATAGCATAACATTAAATTTCAATAAATTTGTTACACTATAATAGATAATAACATCAGAACACCCAATTCGAATTACTACTCGCATATTATTAGGTGAAGAGTTAAGCTATTATTGTTGGCCTATGGTGACGCTATGTAGGAATATGTTTACAAGTGCAATAATTACCTCTGATTTAGTATGCTACCAGTTCATTCTATCTTCAGTCATTTTAATCTAAAATCTATAGAGGCAACAACATCTAAAGGACAAATGCTTC
This sequence comes from Pandemis corylana, assembly GCA_949127965.1. NCBI lineage: Eukaryota > Metazoa > Arthropoda > Insecta > Lepidoptera > Tortricidae > Pandemis > Pandemis corylana. Next base: position 1,858,878 of record OX421860.1, read on the forward strand.
ACAAAAACTCTTTCCAATAATTATACTTAATTCTATATTTCAGAGCACTTCTGACCTTTCTTTACATAATAAAGGTAAAATTGATTCCAATCCAATTCTAAAAACGGCGTTTCTTTGTTCTTTTCCTTTGAAATTCAGAATATTGGCTTTCCTATTCTAGAATTGTACGGTTTTATTACTCAAGGGTTCTCTGACGTTGAATATCACGAGTTATTCAGAATCAAATGAATTTGTTGTAGGTTGTTGAGATTTAAATTATTAGTTAACTAGCTTCTGCCCGCGACTTCGTCTGCGTAGAATTATACATAAACACCTTCCTCTTGAATCACTCTATCTATTAAAAAAATCGCATCAAAATCCGTTGTGTAGTTTTGAAGATATAAGCATACATAGGGACATAAGGATATAGGGACATAGGGACAGAGAAAGCGACTTTATTTTATACTATGTAGTAATCTACTAATAATTACAAACTCCTGTAACTTCTGCGCAACTCAATTGTTCAAAGGTCAGGTTTACGAATATCAAGTTTTTCACATAAGTTGCATTGGGGTAAATTCGAAATTGGGGGAATTTCGAAAATCGTGGATATCCACTAAACGGGGAAAAATTCCATAATCTGGCAACGCTTATCTAGAAGTCAAAGTCATTGGAGCATCTACCTAGATTTGAGCGTTGCTAGATTATCTAATTGTTCCCCGTTCAGTGAATATCCACGAGTTTCGAAATTCCCCCAATTTCGAATTTACCCAATGCACTATACGTAAAGTATTTTACAATCATCGATGAAAGTTTAACGAACAAAGAAAAACATAGAATGTGTCGGCTGCTTCTTTTCCCACGTAGATCGTAAAACCCCATCGAATGAATGGACGAAAATCTTAGGAATCTTGTTATAGGCGATGCGGCTAGCAACCCGTCACTACTTTGATTCCTCTTTCCATCTATACGCCCAAAATCATGCCCAAAATCATTAGTCTTACGAGGTAGACTAAAGGCCACGTTTGGATAAAGGCGTGATTTATGTATGAATGTATGTATTATTTTAGTCTCCACGCCGGAACACAGAAGCGCGAGCACTGCTTACCGCTTTCTTTCTTTCTAACCTTTCATTTTGGTCGTTCAATGAATTACGCGTACTGTTTTCATTTCATGCTCTGTTGCTTTGCACTGAACCAGACTAGCCTTCGACAGGATTATATTGATAAGAATGTGACTCACAGTCTTCTATTTTAGTAGGTGACGCGATTAGACTTACTATCGTATGGTATCTTTATCGTGAGTTTTCATAAAATAAATAAAAATAAGAATAAATTTTTTGTACAAGCTTTTTCATGATCTATAATATATGAAACTTCCATGCTCCAAGCGATGCGGCTAGCAACCCATCACTATTTTGATTCCATTTTCCACCTATACGCTCACAATCTCGCTAAACGTGGCCTGTAGGTATTGTTACCTTAGGCTCTATCTACCCCGTAAGGGATAAAGACGTGATGTATGTATGTGTGTATGTATGTAATTCAGCAGACAGCCGTCATAATGCTCATATTCTCAACTGAAATGTGACAATGACGTTTTCAAAAACTGAGGGTCATGCTGTCCCGATTGATCGACCCCTCAGGAGACCCAAGAGCTGGCGTAGGTATAGATACTTATTAGCGGATCGCACTAAACTTGTGATCCAAAGAGTTAATGCCGCTGCAACATGGGGACCCTGCCACAACGAGTAGGTTTAGACGGGGATTTCTTTGTATACAGCGGATTGGGGTAAATTCGAAATTGGGGGAATTTCAAAACTCGTGGATATCCACTAAACGGGGAACAATTACATAATCTAGCAACGCTTACCTAGGAGCTCCAATGTCTTTGTTTTTAGATAAGCGTTGTCAGATTATGGAATTGTTCCCCGCTTAGTGTATATTATCCATGATTTTCGAAATTGGGGGAATTTACCCCAATGCACCTTATATTTTTTAATGAAGCTCCCATACGGTTTACCGCACTTACGTCATGCACTTCAAGATACGTCTGTGCCATGAATGATGCAATACTTACCTGAAAAATTTGCAAACAACTAAAATAACAAACAGAATCGCAATACTATATCTAATCACGTACATATTGTCCTTTCAGTTAGTACAGGATCTCGATATATCTGGGGAACACCTCGTTATTTTCCCGAGCGCAATATCATTTTCTTTACAACCAGCTCGTGACCGCGACTTCGTGTACGGATTAAAATTTGTGCCGTAGATTCTTCCTTTTCCACATTTATCCGAGCCTTGTTTCCTATTCTTCTCTTCTTAAGAACCTTCTTCAGACCTTAATGAATAGGTTATTCCATGAAAAAAATCACCATATTGTTTCAGTCGTTCTCGAGTTTTTTATTTAGTGAATATTTAGACTATCTGACAACAGCTACTTTTTACCCGACTGCACAAGAAGGAGGGTTATTGTCTGTGTAAATACTGGAGCCTTACCATGCTGTCTCAATGTGGTTCAATCCCGATTCAGTTTGGGTTCGCTCACTGTCAAATACATACTAAAAAAGACAGCTAAAACCTGGACTGAGTCAGAATTGAATCGCATTTAGACGTCATAATAAGTTTCTAAATGTCAGTGAAAATTAGAACACATAGAAAAATCCGAAAAGTAAAGCTATGACCGGGAATCGAACCCGGATCCTCGTCATTCCGTGACGCGTGCTATACCCCTACACCACCCATAGCAGGTGGGTAGTCTCCGAATTTTTCTACCTGTTACTGTCTGTCACGTGACCTTTTGTTACTATGCGATTTTTTGTCGCTACGCATCATCACACATCAACAACAAATTTCATAGTAAGGCCCGTGAACTTTGTACTATGCCGGAATAAAGAAATAGTCATGTATTTAGGTCGGGCATAGTTTTCTTTTTGCCTAAGAATGAAGTCTTCACTAAGTAGGTCTGGATCTTAGACCACAACATAATCTATAAATTTTATCATGATGTCATTGTTGAAATTGCAAGTCATTAAGTTTGTAACGAGGTAAGAATTATGCAAATGGAAGTACCTAAATAACTACTATGTATTTTATCAGTTTCGCAACGATTTCCACGACGTTCGGTTAAGATTATGTCTACCCTCAACTGACTTATATTACTTCCACTCTGATCTGGGAGCTAAGAAAAAACGAGAATGTACCTGTTGCATCTCTTCCCGTGCATGGTAAAAGACCATCGAGGGAATCGGCGAACATCGTAGAAATCATGTCATAGGCGATGCGGCTAGCAACCTATCACTATTTTGATTCCCCTTTCCACCTCTACGCCCCACAATCATGCTAAACGTGGCCCTAGGCTGGCGCTTACCTCTCTCAAAGGCTAGGAATAGCAGTTCAGAGGCAATGCGGCCAGCGTCTTCGGGTCGATGTCTGTGCCGGAATATTTTGACGACATATTTACTTTATAGTTTAATTAGTAGTAGTTTAGTTTTTGTGTTAGTCCATTAAGATCTATTTGTTGAAATCCTCTATTAGAGCTATCGAGATCTGAATGTCGGTGCGTTTTATATTATCAGCCGCGCCAACCATATCGTCTACGAATCAATAAGCGAGGTAATTAGTAATTTTATTTGGTAATAATGGTAATTACTAAATTAATTCGTATTACATAAGTGCTTATAGTTATTAGCTCGTTTTCAACCAGAATTGATTATCAACACACCTGCAATCAACAAAGAGACAAGTCGATCAATGGACAAACAGACAGAGTCAGCTCAATGTCTAATTGACGAATAGCAATAATAACGAGAACCATTTAATAACTCTTGCACATTAAGCGTCGTAATAAAATATCTGTGTCTGACAAGGAAGTGCGTACAACATTTTGTGTGAAACGGTTCCATAGAGGGTCCTTCGCGAATTGGTTTGGCTCAGACTTTACTATCTAATCAGCTCATGTGAGTGATAAACATTAGTAAGAATTACTTATTTTATGGTTTTTGGATAAATTGTTATGAAAATCAATTATTAAAAAGTAATTGTCACCCTGACGATGCACAATAATTCTACTTCCTTCTTATGTTATTTAGAAGGGGTGCGATTAGAGTCGGGTTATCTCCACGTGTGGAGCTACGGTTCGTTTTTGGATCCGTCCGGGGGGAAGAGCAGTGCTAGGTCCGGTGCACCCTGGGCATCGGCTAATGATTTCCTGGCAGTTTCTGAGGGATATCATTACAACAAAAGTACAACGTTGCCGACATTTTGTCACAAGATTTTAAAATTATATTTCTGTTACTTTGACTTGATACAACACAAATTAAGAAGAATTATTTAGAAATTGCGAATTTGTTAGTATGTTTGCGTTCCTGCTATCACGGCTGGAGGAATTTTGATGATTTTGGTAGGTATAAAGCAGAATCTTTCGATAAATACATAAGTTACAGATAATAATCCCAAAATCACAAGCGCCTAATTTTAGCGCGGACGTTCTTTATGCAACGTAAATACAGCCCAATACATAAAAATCTAGTTCTACAGCTAATAGTAATGGGTCTCATATTTATTTTTACAAGTTCCTGCGATCTGAGACATTCTTTACATCATCACCCTCGGAATGTAATGTATATATACTATTCTGTATAGTGTTACGAAAAATTAAAAATAATCTCAACTGATACGAACTTAAGTTTGCCGACCGCAGTGGCGCTGTAATCGAACAGTGTGGAACAAGTACGAAGGTGCCTTTAGTTCTTGTTTTTGCCGAGCGCTTTGATAAATTGGTAATTTTTCTGATATGAACAGAGATATAAGCAGTGGAGGTATCGATCGTTGTAGCGACATTGATAAAGAGGCGACGCTATGGGAAAGACGATTTACGAAAACACTGACAACGATTGTCATCGTGAGTATAGCGATACGTTTTGTTTATTATTGTTTTAAGTGGGTGACAGATGGGCGAGTAAGTTCGCGCACTTACGGCTCGACGACTTTACTCGCCACCACAGGCCAGTAAAGTCGTCGAGCCGTAAGTCCGCGAACTTACTCGCCCAGCCGTCACCCACTAGAAAAGGTTTGTGTGACATATCAAGCTAACAAGTGTATTGGGAACATGCGAAGTGTATGGTGGGGTATAGAAAACGATCATAGCGCATACCGTGGCAGGAATGCGCAACAATAGGGATTTAGTGATACCTGTCAATGTTGCTCTGACAATGGGTCATTATTAAACTTGTTTTATAGGGTGTAAAGGTTACCGATATTTGGCGAATTATGTTGACTCGTATTAAATAACTATCGCCATTAGTTCTTAGTGTCATTCCTTGTGTTATTTCCTTTCAGCATAGTTTGGGGCTGGAAGCTTATTTTGTGTTTACACTCTGAAAACTAGTTTTTATTATAACATTAATTTTTCCTGTCTGTAACAAATGTCTCTTAGGCCCAATTTTTCAACCCTCAGATAAGCACTTAACTGACAGATACCCATAGAGTTGTTCGTTGAATAGGTCCTATCTGACGATTGAAAAATCGACCCTTAAACTACTATTTATTTATAAGCACTTGTCATTCTTTATTTGACAAACGCCCCTAAAATTGCGTCTGCGAGATGGCGCTACTGTGGTGCACTGTGCGAATACCACGGGTATCTATTAACATACATAAAATTTTGACATAAATAATGAGTTAAAATAAAATACATAATTGTTCAAAATTATAATGCAATTTTTAAGGAAAATGGTAGCTTAAGATTGTTACAAAATAATGCAAACTTAACCAATCTGTTAATTACGCGGTCAAAAAAGGTAGTCTAGCTAATAGTTTCACCGAAAATTGCCTGGTATATTTTTTTAATTTTGTAATTTATTTTGAACTATTATGTGACCCATTATGCTTTTAAAATTTTATGTATTTTAACCAGCACCCGTAACAGCGGTTTTGTTGCCTCGGATTTAAAAAAATATTTCCAATTATTAACAATTTTATGAAATACCTTCTTAATCAATATTTTAGGTATATTGGCTGTGTATTTTTTTTATATTTTTTTTTTGATTGAAAACAGAAAGGATGATACACAAGGTTGGTTTTGCTTTTAATGGGAGAAAAATAATAATTCTAAACGACACTGAAAAATAGAACAGAGAAAAATCCACCTGGTGGGGTTAGCTTTTCTTCGCCGAAACGATTATCGGGACAGTGATCGTGGAATCAACAGGCCACATGGCGGTAACCTCGAGAGCCAAGTCAAGGTACTTGCTGACTTTGTCCTTCTCGGCCTTCACGAGGTTCACGTCATGGGGGATCGTGATGTCTGCGAGCACTGCCTGGCGCTTCGGCTTAGCTAGTTTATTATTATTATTTCTATGTATTAGATGCTTAACGTTGGGATAAGCTATTAGTGTGCTATCTTGTAGTTCTCAGTAGCTCCGTGCTAGCAAGCAATTTTGTGTATTATTTAGAGTTATCTTTGCAGGAAATCATTTTATCAGATTATTTACAGCTAATGTACACAGATTACTGGCTTTTTGTGCGATTTTCACTCATGTTTATACTATCAAAATAACTAAATCCCGTTAGCGTATGTTTTTATTGTTTATCTCGACATATCGGCGGTATCGAATTGAAACATTATGCTGTATGGCATGGCTACATTTTATTACGACTTAATAAATGCGTTTGCGCGATTAGGTTAAGTTATTAAGTAAACTTAAGTAAACAAATGAATACAAATGTCATTGCTTCGTTGTTGTGGATTCCCATAATTGTTTACCATCAGATAGCCCACTTGTTGGACTTCTTGGTTGTAAAAGAAATCGTAAATTTGAAAATGATTTCTCTTTATAACATCGCCTCGCCATGTTAGAAGCAAAACCAACTAATTAATACAAGAAAGTCGTACATAATTATAAAGTAACTTATGTAGCCATATTATATATGGCTTTTTTGCCATCTATACGCCCACAATCTAGCTAAACGTGGCCTGTAGGTCTTGCCACCTTAGGCTCTGTCTACCCCGTAAGGGATAAAGATGTGATTTGTGTATGTATGTCATCATCATCATCATCATCATCATCAGCCTATGTTAGTCCACTGCTGGAGCGCCATAGCGCCCTGTCTTTAGCTTGACGCATCCAGCATCTGCCTGCAGTCTAATTGTAAGCTCGTGTGTATGTATGTATATGTATTATATAGCCACAGGAAGCGTCGTCTCCCAGACGACACGCAATAATTCGTCTGTAATAGATTCAAAGGCCAAATATTATGTGAAAAGCAAAATCAGCTGAATAAACTTCGTGAGATAATTTTTGGTTTTGCTTCTAACACGGCCTATTGTCTGCCTTGTCTTTTTTATTATTTTTAACCGACTTCAAAAAAGGAGGTTCTGTGTTCGACTGTATGTATTTTTATTAACTCACTGTTTAAGTACTAACTGTTGGTGTTAATCATCAACATCTCAGGCCTCTTAAATGTGACTTTTAAAGAAGATTTGTAGTGTATTGTATCGTATTGTATTTTCAGAGAGACAGGATGTGAACGAGCCGATGTCAGCGTCGGTGATCAAGCGCATGAGCCAAGGCACCTGGCTGGAGGGGGAACGCAAGGCGCTGGTCACCGAGGACGGCCATTTCTTCAGCTTCAAGGGCATCCCGTACGCTAAGCCTCCTTTGGGGAGCCTCAGATTTAAGGTAATGGAAGTACTACACGATCAAGCATGAGAACGAAGAAACTGATGGAGCCATCAATCATTTTAATAGGTAGGTATACGCAGACGCGTGCATCCCCTACAGGCATATAAGCAGTGCTTGTAAGCATACGTAAATGTGCCCGACACGCTTCGTACCAATACGGATTTTGTTAGCAATACGCCTACCCTCTGTCAAAATCCACTGCACGCCCCTGGGTATACGTCAGCTGTTAAAAAAAAAGTTTTTTTTTTAATGTGAATAGGAAGGCAAACGAGCAAGTGGGTCACCTGATGGTAAGTGATCACCACTGCCCATAGACACCCGCAACCCCGGGGGGATTGCAGATGCGTTGCCAACCTAGAGGATTAAGATGAAATGCCTCTTGTGCCCGTAATTACCCCGGCTGTCTTACTCTCCGCACCTTGTGCCTAAAACACACTTGTCCTTGTGCGGTAAAACAATTAGTAAAGTAGGTTTGAGAACTGAGTTCAGCGCAATTGAGCGTTGGCTGTAGTGTAACGGAACGCAGCCTGTAACCCCTCTCCCTCTAACAGCACCTCTCGCTCTCTCATTGATAAGGCAACACGGGGGACACGTCTAAGCGATCTTATCATACCGGCGAAATACAATACATAACAATAACTCTATATTGAACACCACATAATAACAACCAAAACAGAAGAAAGGTATGCAGAATATTACAAGGTAATAATAGGCCTCATCGCTACAGAGCGATCTCTACCAGGCAACCATAATGTGCTGGAGAAATGAACAGAAAAAGTGATGGCAACAACATACAAACATACACACATATATACCATCACGCCTCTTTTCCACAGGGGTAAGCAGAGACTTCTTTGTTCTACTAACTACGCTCCTGGCGTACCTTTTCGCTTCATCCACATTCAACAAATACCTAAATAACAGCTGTCATTTTTTCTCAAATTTAGGAGATAAAATTATAATACCGAGATAAATGTGTGCGAGATAGATGTGTGTTATCCTGTATTCATCTTTTTCTTGTGTTTTATGTACAATAAAGAGTTATACATACATACATACATACATAAATACAAATCACGTATATCCCTTGCGAGGTAGACAGAGCCTAAGGTAACAAGACCTAAATGCCACGTTTAGCATAATTGTGCGTATAGGTGGAAAGGGGAAAATGATTACTAAGATTTTTGCCCGTTCCCTCGATGGGCATTTACCATCTGCGCGGGAAGAGAAGCAACTGGTACATTCTATGTTTTCCTTTTCTTCCAGACCAGCGTGGAAGGGAATTTTGAAAATTTTGGGTAAGACTACTCCGAATCAATAACACTACTTTTTGATGATCACGTACGAGGGAAAATTTGTGGGGGCAGTAATTTCACAATTAAAAGTACATAGGTTGTACTTACACAGTACCAAAATAACTAGTAGTTTATATCAATATTCCTGTCTAACTGTTGATATTCACTTGTGCAATGTTTCTTCTTCCAGGCACCCGAACCTCCAGAATTATGGACAGGGATAAGAAATGCGACGAAACATGGACCCATATGCGCTCAAAAACAGGAGCAAAAAATGGATTGTTACATTTGCGTGGGCAGTGAAGATTGTCTCTACCTTAATGTTTATACCCCTAATATGGAACCTACGAATCTTCTGCCAGTTATGGTATTTATACATGGTGGCGGATTAAGGTATGGGTCAGGAGATGATAGCGAATATGGACCCGACTTTTTAGTCAAACAAGGTGTGGTATTGATCACATTCAACTATAGACTGAGTACACTCGGGTTTCTTTGTTTGGATAATATGGAAGTGCCTGGAAACGCAGGGTTGAAAGATCAAGTCGCTGCACTAAAATGGGTCCAAGCTAATATCGCAGACTTCGGTGGAGATCCTAACAATGTTACCATTTTTGGAGAAAGCTCGGCTGGTGTTGCTCTACACGTGATATCACCTATGTCAGCTAATCTTTTCAAGAGAGCTATTTTACTAGGGGGAGTCCCTATGTGCGATTGGACAGCGGACGCATCGCCGAAAAGCCGAGCTGCAACGTTAGCTTACTTATTGGGCTTAGAAGTTGAAAACCCAGATTCTGATCAAGTATTGAAATTTCTCCGGAGTTCATCAGTTGATGATATAATAGTTAAAGCGCCTTGTTTGTTTCGCTCGGAGGATATGCACAACTTTATTTTAAACATGAGTCACTATGCATCTGTTGTAGAGAAAGACTTTGGACAAGAACGATTTTTAATAGAAGATCCTGAAGAATCCTTGATGAAAGAAAACGTTAATAAGGTAGATGTATTGACAGGTTATGGTAACATAAGCTCTTTGGACAGAGTGGGCTTTCTAATGGAAAGAGCATTAGGCATTTATAAAACTGCTCCAGAACTGTTTGTACCTAGAAGAATTTTAAGAGATGCGTCGAAACACAAAATTCTGGACATAGCGAACAAAATACGGGATTATTACTTTGGAGAAAAATCAACCAGTCAGATCACGGTGAAAGAATTTATTAAATATACTTCTGACTGTTGTTGTCTTTTGGGCACATATCGATACATGAGGTTTTTATCATATGCATTCTTGGGTAGACCAGCGCTGTATTTCTTCAGGTTTTGCGGTGTTTCTGAGAGGAGTATTTACACAGAAGAAGGTCGCGAGAAGTATGGCATGATGGGGGCGAGCCAATCAGATCTGATGATGCATTTGTTCGATCCAAAAAACGTAGGGTTAAGAATTGACAAAAGAAGTAAGGGATACAAATTGATCCAGATGCTTACTACCATTACAACGAATTTCGCTAAATTTGGGTAAGTAAATAAGTGCCACTTTACCGACATAAAATTAGAACAATCATGTGAAAAGGACCGTTGGATACAGAATGAGCATTGTTTAAGAACGAAAAGAATGAGATTAAAGTAAAATTTGACGGAGCATTCCTTTCGTTCTCCAACTCAACATAGTTTTAATACCATCGTGCCCATAAGGCCACGGCCAGGCGATAAGACGATATTTGCAAATGACTATACAAATATTTTCGATGCTTGCTCAATTTCTAGTGCCCTGCTTGACCTTCATATGACCAATCAGATTATGGCTTGGCGTAATTTTTGCCATATGAATTACATGGCAGTCCCTGTCTATTAAGTCGTTTGCTTTATGTAAATTAGTTGTCCACGTACGTGTAGGTACGTTTAGCTCAATGTCGCACTGACTGTGTCTTTACCTTTCACAGTAAACCGTTTGTGGACGATTGCTACTCGGACGTCGTGTGGTGCGAGTACGACTACTTCTCTGAATCCTACATGGACGTAGACGTGGTTCTGAACCCGGGTGCTGCTCTCAACGACGATGTGGTGGACTTTTGGAAGAGTTTGTTCGAATACGCTGGAGTTAAGATGGAGATGTGAAATAGAACAGAAGAGACAACACCAACACGAGAGCGCGCGAGAGCTGCGTCGCGCGAGAGAAAGACTACCCGTCTACTTCTTACTGTTCGTTCAAAAACGAGACGGGCATTGTTGCAGCATCACTAGATATGCTACTATGTGATAGAAATAATGATGACTTGTTGCTGACTGAGGATGGATTCATGAAAAGTGAAGAATGTTTGTTTGATGTTAGTATAAAATTTCTTGAGGAAGTTATTTTTTAGACTTCCGTACCTTAGGAAAAGTGGAATGTTTGTTCATCTGTCTGTCTGTGTGCCTATCAAGACTCTTTTTTCAGAAGCGCGTGCAAGTATTAATTTATTATCCAATACTCAGGTCTGCCTATTGTAGTTCTGAAATAAATTAAGTATCTGAATTCAGGCGATCTAAATATTGGAAGGCTTTGGATGTGAATTTTCATACAAAACCGCAGGAATCAAAACCTAATGAGTACTCCTCGTTAACTTAGAATTGTGAGCGAGAAGCAAAGACTTAGAGAACAGGTGGAGAAAGAGACCTATAATAACTAATCCGCAAAAAATACTTAGTGTTTTTATATCCTAATAGCGTTCAAACAAGGAACTGCCACGAGCTTACAATTATTATGCTGTGCTGTATGTTTATGTAGATGATATTGTTATGTTATTAGTAATTGAAAATTGAAATTACTTAGATTTAAGATGAGGTGCCATGTAAATGTTTGTCTGCTTGTATTATGAAATAAATGATTCTCAAATAATTTAATTTGTAGGTTTACAAATGCGTTTTTTTTATCCACATTATCAACACGCAACACAAACTAAGCCAAACGGAGACAGTGTGGTGTCACTTTATATTGGTTACTTTTATAGACAGACACGGCTCGGATAGTCAAGAGGTTCCTCTCTCTGTCGCCCTGACCACCGGTAGCTTAGGCCTCGCCTCGCTACCTGCGACACCCTAGGTTAGGTATTTATAATGTTTTTATATTTTGTATTAATATTGTTTTAATACTTTTTATATGAATATTGTAAAAACCTAACTAGAGATAAAAATAAATATACATAATAATAATAAATTTCTTTATTTGGGTAACTGGGACCCACAATTTGTTAGTTGACAATGACTTTGGCATTTTACACAGAACTGGATTTGTGTTTCCATTCGAACTTTTACTATCCACGTATACCCATCAATCTAATCAATAGATACAAGATCAAGACAGCAACAAAAACCCAGATAACAACAATTACGATAAAATAATTATCAGTGACGCTAATATTAGTACCTATAAATAAATAACACCAAGAAAATACATATTCAGTAGAAATTCTTCCGTCTTAAGGTGCCGCTGGTATTTCCTCTTCTAAAATGGTTCTGGTTAAAGTGGCTGAAGGTACACTGGAAGGTACTCATGAGCAAAACCCTTATGGAGGTACATTCTACAGTTTCAAAGGGATACCTTACGCTGAACCGCCGGTTGGAGAACTGAGATTCAAGGTTAGAAAGTTTCTTATCATTCAATTTATGTTTTGTATGACCAATAAAAATGTTTCTACCTGAGTCATAGACGCTATCCACTTGAGTATATATTTCTCTAAATGTGTACGTACGTATTTGTAGGTATATCTCTATCTGTATCCACAACCCACAACACACAAGCCTGGCTCAGTTCACTAGGTCAGCTGGTGAAAATTGTCTAACGAATTCTATTTATTATGAAATATTCTATTTATTGATTGCACTGCTGTGTTCCGGTGTGGAGAGTAAGACAGCCGGGGAAATTACGGGCACAAGAGACATTGCATCTTAGTCCTCTAGGTTGGCAACGCATCTGCAATCCCTCCGGGGTTGCGGGTGTCTATGGGCAGTGGTGATCACTTACCATCAGGTGACCCACTTGCTCGTTTGCCTTCCCATTAATATAAAAAAAAAAAAAAAATAACAATCGGGTATAACAATTGTTTGCTATAACATTTACTTATTCTAAAAAGATTATTGCACAGATTTATTTTTAAATCAATATTTTTTGTTATGTTTTTTACGTTATGGAGTAGCAAGTTAATTTGTTTAACCTTGCTACTCCTTGCGTGCTACTCCGCGAAATATTGAGGTCAAATCTTGCCGAATATCAACTATCGATCCGATTTAGAAAAAGAAACAATGCACGCAAACGCCACTAAACCATCATCATGGTAAATAATACTCCGAACGTGTGTTTTGTCTCTATCCGTAGCCTCAGTGGTAGTAATTAAAGAAAAAACAAATAAGTAATTGGTATTTTGTTCATTTGTCTGAGGTCTGTCAATGAGGAGGACTATAACATAATATATTTGTAGTATCTCGGCTTGTCAATCGTCGTAGTAACATTTCATGACTTAACCTTATGGTTTCACGGAGTAGCAGTACCCAACTAGGTTTATATTAAGTTCAACTTGAACCTCTGCAAAGTTACACTTAAATCTATAGAATATTCAAAAATTAAGAATCGATTACAGTATATTTTCAATAAACAGGATCCTCAGCCCTTCAAACCATGGAAAGGAGTGAGAGCAGCCAACGAATTCGGTCCCGACTGTTACCAAATCGACAATTTGTCTTTCGAACCCAAAGGAAAGGGCAGCGAAGATTGTCTGTATCTTAACGTGAATACACCTAACTTAAAACCAGCTAAGCCTTTGCCGGTGATGGTCTGGATACATGGTGGTGGCTTCTTCAGTGGATCAGGCAATGATCAACTATACGGACCTGAATTTTTAATAAGACACGATATTGTGTACGTCTCTATTAACTATAGACTTGATGTACTCGGCTTCCTCTGCCTGGACACAGAAGAAGTTCCTGGCAATGCTGGTTTAAAAGACCAAGTGTTAGCTCTACGATGGGTCAAAAAGAACATCAGTAACTTCGGTGGTGATCCAGAGAACATCACTATATTTGGTGAAAGCGCCGGCGGAGCTAGTGTCTCTTATCACATGATATCGCCGATGTCGAAAGGCTTGTTCAAACGTGCCATAGCTCAGAGTGGATCGTCTACTTGTAACTGGCCAAATATAACTGAACCGCTTGAGAAAGCCATAAAATTTGCAAGAAAGTTAGGCTTTAAATCATCGAATCCACATGAAATTTATAAATACTTACAATCTCTTCCGGTGGAAAGTATTGTAAAGTTGGATGTACCGGTAACGTACGATGAGCAATCTATCATGCCTCTCAGTCTTAATTTCGCTGTGGTCAGTGAAAAGAAATTTGGTGACAATGAAGCATTTTTCACCGGAGATGTTTTTGACGTTCTGCGCCAAGGCGTCCACGAGGGAATAGACGTGATGTCTGGCTTCACCGAGCACGAAGGTGTTTTCGGATTACTAATTAGAGGAATGTATGAAAACATTTCAAAAGCAGCTGAATTTTCAGAATTCTTCTGTCCAGAAGACATCAGGTATCAATGTTCTAAGAAGGAAGCGTTAGAAGTTGGCAGAAAGTTAAAGAAGTTTCACACTAAAGATGAATTTATTACTAAAGGGAATATGTTACCAATTGTTCGGTTCTGCTCTTTAAATGACTTCGAATTTGGGGCAATCCGTTGGCAGAAGATTGCAGCGAAAGCAAGTCGGAATAAGTTCTACCTTTACAAGTTCACTTGCAAGTCTGATCTTAATGTATTTAGTGATTTATTTCGAACTAGAGACATGCTGGGTCCCGGAACCTTCGTGTGTCATGCGGATGATACGATGTATCTGTTCCCACCAAAAGCCTTGAACATGCAGATAGATATGAAGACGAAAGAGTTCAAAATGATTGAAACTGTCACAGCGTTGTGGACTAACTTCGCCAAATACGGGTAATTGCAAAGGACTAAAATCAATAATAACTAGTATTATTGACACTTTAGACAAGCTAATGGATAACCTTATTTTGATACGGTTGCTTGACTTGATTATTATTCATTGACCTGAATATTATTTCGCGGAGTAGCAAAGTGAGGTTATCCGTTTAATTTGTAAGGGGCCTCCGCAAAGTACCTGCTTAACTCCTAAATCTATACATAAAGTAATAACTAGTCTAAAAATGTTATGGCTCTGAACGTATTTATGAAATATTTCAAAATGTGTGATGGAAACGTAGATGTTTTCTGTCTACATCTTTTTAACTTTGTCATTACTTATGAAGAGTTGATATTTTTATTCAACATCCGCAATCATCACAATTTTTTAAAATAATCTTTGAAAACATAGAATGTGTCAGGGAAAAGGGAAAAGCCCATCGAGGGAATGGGCAAAAACTTAGGAATCATTTTATAGGCGATGTGGCTAGCTACCTATCACTACTTTGATTCCCCTTTCCATCCATACGCCCACAAATGATTGCTAAACGTGGTCTGTTGATCTTGTTACCTTCAGACCACGTAATTTATGTTTGTATGTATACATGTATGTCATCGACGTAGTTGAAGATTTTTTTTAGTAGGTACTTTTCGTGTACTAATTTCGAAAACGATTTAACCGTAAACATTGTTAAGTTTTATTAAATATTTTACAGAAACCCTACCCCTGACCGCAGCCTGGGGGCGCAGTGGGCTCCCTATTCCCTGGACGAGCAGAATTACTTAGACATTGGGGAGAACCTGGTCCCAGGCACTAATCCGGGGCAAGAAGAAGTCCAATTCTGGGAAGAGGTCTACAGACAATACTTGCCGAAACATATTCTCTAAACTATGTTACATGGCAATTTTGTAAAATAACAATTGTAATTAAAATGGGACGGTTCGTGAAGAATTTATAGGTACATAGTTGTTTTTTATTGCTTTTCCTTATGTGTTCGTATTTAGCAATTTATATCGCAGAACTTTCATAATTTATAATACAGAATAGTACGAATGAATATTAAACAGACAAACTAAGTACCTATAAGATCTACTATTAAAATTGATAGACCGAATTACTCGCATTCTGATTATTTAGGTACTAATTATTTTTCCTATCTCATGACGGCATTATAAATTACTTAAGCAAATCATGACAACTTTCATTACAATGTTGTCCTATGAAAAATACGCATGAAAAGGAACAAAGTGCAATGCTAATCGCTAAGTGTTGCCAAGCGCAAAACTGGGTTGAAAAAAATCTCGGAAAAAGTAGCGAACAACAATGAGTCCGTATAGTCCATTCCAATTTCCAATCCAGCTCAACACGTTTGTAAACAAACAAGTCCAAAGATCATAATATCATAAAATTTAAATATTATAATCATCAAGTATGATCCTAATTACTTTGTGGTTGTTGTGGTTTTTACAATAGGCCTTTGGAGCTGACATGTTCATTTTTAAATGATCCAAGCTTATAAATAAAGATTTAAAAAAAAAGTATAATCCTCAACATTCCGGTGGATGTGATGCTAATTGGACACAATAAGCGATTCTGTGGGAATCTAGATGAAACCGGTTTGATTGCACGTGTGTGCGTGCAACTGTTATGTACACGGCGAGGCGTAATTTAGGCCGACCTCAAAATTTTCCGTGCGCAAAAATAAGACATCATTTATTAAATTGGAAACAACGAGCATACGAACCAGAAGATACAATGTGCCCAATTTAGTTAGACACGATTTTACACAGTGACGTGTGGAAATCGTAACATTTTAAGACAGATGCGAATCTAATTTCATTATGAACGGCGTTAAAATCTTAATAAAGGTCTTGTTGAGCTCGTAAAGTCAGTAATTAAACTTACTTGCTTAACGGGCCAGGCACGAGTACTCGCTACCGCTACCGTTCGCGAGCATTTTAATTATTCATTGTCCTTATCTTTTACTTTGTCATTTACCTTTCACAGATAAGGACAAACGATTGCTAACTTAGCAGAAGCCTATAGAGCGGTTATGAATAAGGGTTAGAGGGGGTTAGAGCGTGTCGTAGCCTAAGGTAACAAGACCTAAATAAAGGCCACGCTTGGCATAATTGTGGGCGTATAGGTGGAGAGGGGAATCAAGATAGTGTTGGGTTGCTAGCCGCATCGCCTATAAAAATTACTCCTAAGATTTTTGCCCATTCCCTCGTAGGGCTTGCCTTCTGCGTGGGAAGAGATGCAACTGGTACATTCTATGTTTTTTCTTTGCTCCCAGGCCAGCATGGAATCTCGATTATTTTCCTTATCTTTAACCCCTGATGCAAAAAGAGGATGTTATGAGTTTGACGCCAGTGTCTCCTCTCTGTGTATGTGTATCGTGTCTGTAGCATTGTAGCCCTCAAGCGGATGGATCGATTTCGATGCATTTTTTTTCAATCGGAAGTCACAGTTACCTTACGGTGGTTCTTAGCCATGTTTGGTAAAAACCTAGCAGTTTGATGAGTGTCAGCTCTTTTCTTAAATTATGTATTCCATTTAACATTTTATGGGTTGTTTATCAGATTATAACCCCCTTATTCATAAACGCTCTATAGACTTCTGCTAACTTAGCTAAGTTAGCAGAAGCCTAACAGATCGTTTGTAAATAAGGGGTATTAAGTCTTTTTTGCGTGGGGTTTTTGTTTAATTTGTGTAAGAACAGGCTCTTCGAAAACGCTCGCGCCGCATATCGCGCGTGGTCGTGGCGTGCCGTGAGCCTGACTGGCGGAGATCATAAAGCAGCCGATATTGCTGCAGACGCTAATACTCACGGACGGGTTAAAACACGAGCATTTTGCACGGACTTCAACCAAATCTCCATTATGTTCTTTACAAACAAACTTTTATTTAGTTACCTGTCCCGTTTCTGTAATCAAAACTTGCAAATGATTATATAGACTGGCCGCTTAAATGAGTCCTCGCCTGCGCGGAGTGCGCAGGTACAGGGGCGACCCACCAGCCCGCACCTCTCTCAGTCCCCTTTGTCGTGGCTTCCCCGCGCCCTTGTACCCGCGCGGGCGGGCACTCGTCTATAGAATCACTTCCTGTGGTCTGTGTCTCCCTTCTGCGGAGACCGTCCTGACTGGCTCACCAGATTTTAACTTCAAGATTATCGTATTGTCACCGGACTTACTTGAATACTTACCAAATTTCACGTCAATCCGTCAATCTCAAAATTTACTTGCAAGATTGAATAACACCGGGACAGGCGAAACTAAGTAAATAAAAAGCTTATAAAAATATTATCCATGCTGGTCTTGGAGCAAAGAAAAAATATACAATGTTCCAGTTTATTCTCTTCCCGCGCAAATGGTAAAAGCCCATCAAGAGTACGGGCGAAAATGTTAGGAATCACTTTATAAGCGATGCGGCTAGCAACGGGCGCGGGTCAAAATACATAAAATTTAAAATGTATACCGGGTATAACTTAATGGTTCAAAATATACAATACAATTTTCTAAGAAACTATTAGCTAGATAAACTTTTTTGATAGCGTAATCTACTGGTTTAGGATAGGTTAGGTTTATTTTATAACAATCCCCTTAAGTTACCATTTTCTGAGAAAATCGCATTATATATTTTGAACCATTATTTATTTTGTAGTTTGTGTAATTTAATACGTACCCATAGGTGATGCGGCTAGCCCATCATTGTCTTGATTCCCCTTTCCACCTATACGCCCAGAATTATGCTAAACTTGGCCTAGGTTTTGTTACCTTAGACTCTACCCCGTAAGGGATAAAGACGTGATTTTTGTATGTATGTATTAAATTTACACACAGCAAAGCTATTCGGTAAGCAGGATAGATACGGCGCGAGCGTGCGTAGGTGCTAACCTGATTATATTGCCGTGTGTACAAGACGTATACTTTTTTATGTTAGAGAAGCCAGACAAACGAACTAGTGGGTCACCTGATGTTAAATGATCACCACTGTCCATAGACACCCGCAGCGCTTTACGCGATGCCAGTGAGTTGTCAGCCCTGCAGAAAATTGTAGACTCGCCTCGTAAAGGCACCCAGGTCGTAACTCGATGGGAAGACCCCAGCGGGAAGCTCGTTCCAGATTTTGCAAGTTCGTGGCACAAGACCGATTAAACCGCACCGTCGAAGACTGCCATTCATCAACATGATGTCGATGAAATGAACGCTTGTTGATGAAACAAATAATCATCACTACATAGTATAAAACAAAGTCGCTTTCTCTGTCCCTATGTCCCTATATCCCTATGTCCCTATGTCCCTATGTATGCTTATATCTTCAAAACTACACAACGGATTTTGATGCGATTTTTTTAAATAGATAGAGTGATCCAAGAGGAATGTTTTATGTATAATTATACGCAGACGAAGTCGCGGGCAGAAGCTAGTAAATAAATAAATAAATATCTTGGGACAAATTACACCAATTGACCCAGCCCCAAACTAAGCAAAGCTTGTACTATGGGTACCAGGCAACGGATAAACATACTTATATAATGTAGATAAATGCATACTAAATACATACAACATCCATGACTCGGGCACAAACATTCGTATTCATCATACAACTGTCTGCCCCTACCGGGATTCGAACCCAGGGCCTCTAGCTTCATAGTCAGGGTCACTAACCACTAGGCTATACGGTCGTCAGATGTCAAATGGACGGGACTTGTTCGCCATTCTTCCTCGCCGTGCACAGCATGTTCGGCGAGTTAACACGGAGCGGATATAGTTATATATGTATGAGTAAAGCCTCAGGTGCGCGACGAACATCACTTATAAACTTAAAAGGCGGAATTTCATCATTTCGCCATCGATTTTGCGCATACCTGATGGGGTTGCTAAGGCCTCTTACACGGTCGCGAGCAGAGCTGAATGTGAACAACGTAGATCAGTGGTTCTTAACCTTTTAGACATGAGGGACCATTTGACAAAATTTCGGTCTTGTCATGGACCACCTACATACATAATATTATCTAATGTATGGCTTCGATCGACCGTAATGGACTGAATTGCACCTTTACGCGCTGTGCCGACTCGCTGACACTTATCTAATTATTTACTAGAATAGCCCCGCGGACCACTTCTGGTGCTTCCAAGGACCACCAGTGGTCCGCGGACCACCGGTTAAGAACCACTGACGTAGATGATCATTTTGATGTTCAGTAGTCGGGTGTGGGTGACAATACATAAATTTTAAAATGTATCATGGGTTAAGATGCATAACAGTTAAAAATATAAATACGTTTTTTGGGGAAACTATTCGCTAAATGGACTTTTTATAGCATAATCTACAGATTGGATCTTTGCATATCTGTATTTTCAGCTATGGCTGTAAACCGATTTTGCTGATTAAAGAATCAATTCGATAGAATACATTTCCTTGAGTTTAATATATTTAAAAAAAAATGTTATATTAAAATGGTGGGAAAAAGGGAAAGCCTTGCCCAGCAGTGGGACACTCAGTTGGGTCAATATAATAATAAAAAAAAAAATTATACAATCGCAGGCGCCCGTACCTCTCGGTCGGGCTGCGATTCGCATCACAGTTTGATGAAAAAAAGGGGTAGAATTTTCTTATTATAAACGTGTTTTAACTCAAGACGGTGTGTCTTACATTCCCATAAAATAAACCTGTAAGTAAACGTACTGATGTGACCTGAATAATGGAAAAAGTTTTCATTTACTTACCTTTAAAACTTTGTTGCTTGCCAAGATTGATTCACCAGACGCAAAACCTGCAAAAAAGATGAGCCTTATTAAACTTGTTATGTTTCAAATTACCTAACAAAAGACGTCGGATAAATCTTGTATCTCGGATATATGTATGACTACTGGGGGGCTACACCGAAATTAGAAGTTTCGGTTTAAAGTTTATTCTCATAAGAACAATAAATACAGTTCTCCTTATTTTCTTTGGTTCATTTTATTATATTAAATAAAAATTTAAAAGACGAAAAATATATTCTTAAATAATATTATAAACAACCATAATTTTTATTTATGTCATCATGAATGTAGTTTTTTAATTTAGCTTTAAACAGACCCTTTAACATCTTTTGGCAGGTTGTTATATAGCTGTGCCCCTTCGGATAAACTATTTCTTTTACCATATCCAGATATGGGTGAGGACCAAAAAGTTACACACCGTCAAGTTGCATTAGTAAGGTAATTAAAATTCGCCAACTTTTTCCATTGTGACACGAAAATTAGTCATACATTTGTATGGATAACTTTCGTGTCACAATGGAAAAAGTTAGCGAATTTTAATTACCTTACTAACGCAACTTTAACGGTGTGTAACTTTTTGGTCCTCACCCATATGTTGTTATGGTTCAAATCTTGTTCAAGAATGTTCTTCCTGGTTCAGATCTTAAGGTTATTTAAGATACTCAACACAATTGACCGGCAAGGCCATGGCCAAATTCCAACCATATAACAGCTTCGAACTATATTTAGTATGATGATGATCAATTTAACAGAATAACACCACACGTAATCTGTTGACCATCGAGTATAATTCCAGAACAGACTCCTGCGTTTTCGGAGACTATCTTTTTAGGGTGCCGTACCCAAAGGATAAAAACGGGACAAAGCATTTTACATGAATAGATATTATGACTTTCGCTATATGATATTTCACACAGTAGACAATAGTCTGGTAGTATAATTCTGGTGGTCCAGCCAGGACCGTCTCCGCAGGAAGGAACTCTTCAACGGTTGGTCCGATTGACTTGAAATTTGGTTCACATGTTTGTATCTAGGACGGATGACAATGCAAGTCCAGTCAGCAAAAAAGATTGTATCTAGAAAAAAATTAGGTTAGGTTATTTGGGACGATTACGTGAACGCGTTCGAGATGTTTATATCGCGACAACAAACTCTTAGAGCTCTCTTAATGGCACATAATAGGTGAATTGATAAGAAACCTTATATAAACGGTACAAACATTTAGGATAACCGAAATTTAAAATTGAAAAGAGACAGATTTCCCCCCGTTGGATCACGGAGACGATATTTTATCCCCTGAGGCGCTATTTGTCATATCCGTTATGGAGCGTTGGAGACGATTTGGGGAAAATAAATGCAAGAAAGGTGATTTAATTTAGCAGAGTGGAAAATTCGCGCTGATATTCACTGGCGAGGGCGGACCCGTGTTAGGATTGCCACGGGAGCCTCTGCCTCCGCAAATGCGTCCGCAGAAAAAATGACTGTACCTATCAAGCCGAAGTATAAGTTTCCTTGACTTGTTGTTGAAGTTTTTTCACTGCCTACGACGCCTATTAGTGGCGCCAGTTTAATTTACAAACTCTTAAGCAATCGCCAAATGAGATTAGTTCAAGGTAAGGGAATTAAGGGTTTTTGCAAGTTTGTATGAAAGTGGTTGCTTTTTTGTATTTGAAACTTGATACTAGGGTTTTTCCCAAAGCCTCCCCAAATTTTACTCCGAAAATGTATGAACAAATTCAGTTTTTTTTAATTTGAATAGAAAAAAACAACATCATCTTTAATTTGTCCAAATTTCATTGAAATCAAATGATATAAAGAACAGTTTATTGCGATTTCTGGAAATTAGTAGTTGTTTTCAAGTTACAGTGTTTTGTCATAGCACGGCCGCTGAGAGAAGCCCTGTGCCTGGGTACTGCGTTCACAATCAGTGGGCTGTTTATACTCGGCTGGATTATGTTATGTTACTTGCTAGTAAGAGTACCTATACTACTCTACAATTTCCAAGGTGCCCTTAAATAAACCATTAAACGACGCATCACTGTACACCATTAATCATAGGGTGGCTGCCCATCATTTATCAAGCGACCCTTTCCTTCATGTATTTACATATTTTTGTACGGACGCTCAATTTTTACACTTTCAGGGAAAAATCTGTTTTTTATTACCCGCGGATGATGTGACAGTTTGCCCATGCGTTAGTTTTTACGTGTAGCTCGTAGTGCCACGTACTAACGTGTTACGCTCTATGTACTGGATGTGTCTGACAAAGCCTAAGATGCAAACAAATGGCGAAGAACTTGTATATTTAAAAAGCTTTCATGATTAGAGGGGTACAAGTAAAAATAGGCAATACGTGTTACTAACAGAAATAAAAATAAAATCTGCATACAATTTATAGTGACACAGGCATGCAGACCTCGATTCTCGACATCCAATGTCACAGGTAATACCTATGGGTGGAGTAGCGGGTGTAGCACGCGTCACGGAATGACGAGGATCTGGGTGCGATTCCCGGCCATAGCTTTACTTCGATGCTCCTGACCCTCTTAAATGAATGTGATGTGTTTTGTAACTTGTGTGTGTATTTATATATTTATATATTATGTAGTATATTTTATTTATTGTGTATTAGTTTATCGTATTTATCTATTATGTGTAGTTTAATATTATATCTTAACTTGTTTAAAATTTAGACATTTAGGATTATTTTAAATTTCGATCGGTTCTTTTACTTTTTCTGTGTGTCTACTCTTGCTTAATACTTATGTCCTGTCAATCGTTCAAAGGTTAACTGGAAGAGATCCCTTTCAGGGATAAGTTCACCTTTGTGCATGTGTGTTATCCTGTATTCATCTTTTTCTTGTGTTTTATGTACAATAAAGAGTTATACATACATACATACATACTTTTCGGATTTTTCTGTGTTCTAATTTTCAGTGCCGTTTACAAAAAAAGGTGATGCCTTAGTCATTCGATCCCGTTTTTACGCTTTAAACGAAACCCTAAAAAGAAACTTTGTTCAAAATTACACGACGCCAAATGTGGTTTTCCCAGGTTTACCTGATAAAAAAATGCCGTTTCAGCGTTTGTCAGAAACAGCTGTTTCCCGGCCCTGTCAAAGCGCGGCACACCGCGCCGACTAAGTATTTGTCTTTACACTTTCAGCGTACGAATATTTGTTTCAAACAAACTTAGCTTTGAGGAAGTACCTGCGGTTGGAAAGCTGGGCGCGTGACGCGTGGCCCAAGCGCGCTAAGGACGCTTATAACCCCCGATGCAAAGAGAGGGGTATTTATAAGTTTTACGTCAATGTCTGTCTGTTGTATCTGTGACATCGTAGCTCTCAAGCCGATAGACCGATTTCAATGCAGTTTCTTCATTCGAAAGCCAGTTTCCTTGCAATGGTTCTTAGCTATATATACATACATACATACATATACATACCGTCACGCCTCTTTCCCACAGGGGTCGGCAGACACTACTTTATTCCACTTGCTACGATCCTGACATATTTCTTTCGCTTCATCCACAGTCATCAATCTCTTCATACATGCTCGTCGGTTTCGGGTACTCCTGACCTGACCTTTTTCCAAAACGTCTCCTATTTGGTCTCGGAACGTCCGTCTAGGCCTTCCCCTCCCAACGCAACCATTCGCACTCCCCATATAGATCTGTTTAGTTAGTCTACTTTCATCCATCCGCTCTACATGCCCAAACCAACTAAGCATACTTTTTTCTATCCTAGTCACTATATCCTCTTTCACACCAGCACGCTAATTCTTAGCTATGTTTGGTAAAAATCAGTTTAAAGAGTACCTGTGGAGGATAAACTGCTTTTTCCTGCCAAAATGTATTTTATAGAGCTGGCAGTTGTAAACCTTGTGACAGCAGCATCTTATTTTATAACTGGATTCAGTTCCTTATGAACCACGGCAGGAGGTGCTGCCGCGAGGTCACTCATCTTATGTAGTTCTATTCCTATGTTCATCATCATAAGTCGCTTTCGTTTATGATATACAGTCCACTAGTTCGCCACAGTTCCTATCAGCAATAGATGTGTGAGTGAGACGGCTTATTCGAAGTTCGAATTTCAAACTATAATAATATGGACAGTCTTCAGCAGTGGCGTTACTATAGGGTGGCGGGAGTGGCAAAATGCCACAGGCCCTTAGCTCTACGGGGCCCCGGGGTTAGTATAGGGGGTATAGTTGCGCTACTGGTGTTCAGAAAATCTGGCCGAGTGATTCTCCGTCATCTGTCGTGATCTCTGCAAATGTTCGAGAATTGAAATTGATATGAATCCATAGATAACTATTTTAGATAGAAAAAATAAACATAGAAAAATCCGAAAAGTAAAGCTATGGCCGGGAATCGAACCCTGATCCTCGTCATTCCGTGACGCGTGCTATACCCCTACACCATCCATAGGTGGGTAATCTGTTACTAGCTGTCTGACCTTGTTACTATGCGATTTTGATCGCTAAGCGTCATCTGTTTGAATGATATGTCTGTACGACACAATTATACTTAGATAGCTTTAACACGAAAAAAAATATATAGGAGCTCACCATCTCCACTGTCGGTGGCCGCCATTTTGGATTGTGCGGAGACCATTAAAGTTTTTATCGTCTTTGTGTCAACAAGCGCCTAGCAGACTAAAACGAATCGCATCGTATCACATGGTAAAGGCGGTGCAGCGATGCTTCCGACTGGTTTCACTGCATTCATCTCTTTCCTTACCACAGTTCCTTGCTTTAGTTAGACAAGGACACTGTCGCGACGTTTAACCAGGTTCTGCCACACGTGCGGGCTGCGAATTATTTTAGTAAAAATATTCTGCCAACGTCTCAAGAACTTTCAGGTGGAAATTGGCAGTCTTGGCGCCATTTTGTAAGGATATTGAAGGCGTATACGGAAACTTTAACATTAATTGGAGTGGGAATGGCGGAAAAAACATAGAATGTACGAGTTGCGTCTCTTCCCGCGCAGATGGTAAAAGCCCATCGCGGGATTGGGCGAAAATCTTAGGAATCATGTTATATCTATAGGCGATGTGGCTAGCAACCCATCACTGTTTTGATTCCCCTTTCCATCCATACGCCCTTAATCATGCTAAACGTGGTCTTTAGGTCTTGTTACCTTAGGCTCTGTCTACCCCGTAAGGGATAATGACGTGATTTGTGTATGTGTATGTATGTAAAATTTAGTTCCGTCTTTGACACGGTTCGCTTTGAACATCGATTAACGTATGGTAACAATTTGTTCACTAACTTTGTTGACTCTACTAATCAATTAAGACACACACACATACACCATACACACGCACACAAATCACGTCTTTATCCCTTACGGGGTAGACAGAGCCTAAGGTAACAAGACCTAAAGGCCACGTTTAGTATGATTAAGGTGATCATGATATTCCACAATAATAGACATTCAAACCATGTTTTTCCTACGTCTTTAATTAAAAAACCATCCATCCATCCATCTTTCTTCCATGCTGGTCTGGGACTAAAGAAAAAACATAGAATGTACCAGTTGCTTGTCTACCCGCGCAGATGGTAAAAGCCAATCGAGGGAATGGGCTAAAAACATAGGAATCATGTTATAGGCGATGAGGCTAGCAACCCATCACTATTTAGATTCCGTTTCTCACCTATACGCCCACAGTCTTGCTAAATGTGGCCTGTAGGTGTTACCTTAGGCTCTGTCTACCCCGTAAGGGATGAAGACGTGATTTGTGTGTGTGTGTGTGTGTATAATATTTTACAATGAGAGATATTCAAACCATGTTTTTCCTACGTCTTTAATTAAAAAGAGGCAAATCAACTCATCCTATCAACCTTTCTAGCCCTTCACACCTATCCCATCCGGTAAACCGTTTGAACCTCGCATATATTGACCGGACAGCGAATTCCGGGGATTTATTGTCCAATTAAGCCATCTCGATAGTAAGTGGTAGCTTTGACCCCTGCGTACCTCTTTGTACCCCTCCCCTCGCGTACCCCAGGGGTAATTGGACAAACGTGCCTTACGGTATGCGCCGCGCTGCAGGTGAAAGGCACAGATTGCAATTTTTTCTGTTTTGACATTTCATGCTGCCGTGAGTCTCGTCTGTTTCCATTTTAGTAGGTAGTGTTAAGAAAAGTAAAGTCTTTATTTATAATATGCAAAAAGTAAGGTAAGGCAAAGGGACTAAGATAAAAATCCGAAATAATTTCTTCGCGTATGTGTGTGTATACATGCGTGCGTGTGTGTGTGCGTGTGTGTGTACGCGTGCGTATGTGTGTAGTATGTGAGTGTTAGTGCATTTAATTACAGGCTGTAAGAATATTTTCGGTTTCGTCCTGCCTCAAACTCGTTTGCCAGCGTGCAGTTTCTTTTTTCAGTTTTTTGTGTGTGTGATTCTTGACATGCTTACGTTCTGTGATGCCACGTTGGATGGTAATTTTGAGGTGCTTAAACAAACGTTTGTACATTTATAACTACCAAAACTGTTAAGTTCAACCGACCATTAAAAGTTGATGAAATTCGCCTAAAAACAAACATTACTTAGAAACATTGTATAGATACCGAGATTTAGGACCGGTTTCACCACTCTCAGTTAAGACCCTGATATTTGTGTAGGTTATCTATGATGTCTCTGTCTATTTCGTAGTAAGAAATAGAGAGGGAATCATAGATAACTGACACTAAGATATCAGGAATTTTACAGAGAGTGCTGACACAGACCCTTACAATGAATGTTTTAATTAAATATATAGCAATACCAAATACTTTAAACCATTGAACCAACCAATAAAAGTTGTCGTTTTCACACAAAAAAAACATCGAATGCACACTGAAAAAATTGGCAGCGCCACTTGCAGATCAAAACGGCAACAAACTCTCATAGTACCGTTAACCGGGGTGACTGATAATTTTGGGGCTACTTTGGTAGTGTTCAAATTGCTCTAAAATCGATATTCGCTGAATGTTTGGCTTGTAGACGCAAAAGCGATCGATGAAGACGTCGATTGGAAGCCGTAAACGCTAATAAAAATTAATGAATATCGTTATGACATAGATTACGGTATTTGACATTTCAAAGCAAACGCGGTCGAGGCGCGTTTTGTGACTGAAAACTCAACGAAAGCACCCAAATTCAATATCAAATGCATGAAATCGTCACTGTAGGTAGTGTAGGTAACCTCGTCACCTGTAGGTAAGCGTTTGGAAACAAGGGTGACCACAACGTATCAAAGGTAATGGGACCCAAGACTATTGTTACGTGCAGGGACACCCTATTTATGGACGCCCTTATACGATGGGTTTACGGGCGAAAGATAGTATCTCTTGATTATGTTTAAAGCTTTGTTTTAATCAAATTTTAAGGAGTGTAAATTATACAGGGTGGAACAGAAGGATTTTGAAGCTAACATCGAATGTTTCAGTCTTATAGGTATTTTATTTTTCACTATTTGAGCCTTCGATCAACAATACAATGTTGTATTGTATTGTTGATCGAAGATTTGATTTGAGCATGTTTAGCAAGCTGAAGTGGCAGTGGGCCGGCCATATCTCGCGAAGAACCGACAACCGCTGGCTAAACGTGTTCTTGAGTGCAGACCGCGACTTGGCAAACGTAGTGTAGGATGCCCTAAGGCCAGGTGGGATGACGATCTGCGAAAGACTGCAGGCAGATGCTGGATGCGTCTAGCTGAAGCTATGGCGCTCATTAGGGGAGGCCTATGTCCAGCAGTGGACTAATATAGGCTGATGATGATGATGATGAGCATGTTTATATTTAGAACCGCTTTCGAGATACAGTCTCGTGATAAATCACATAACCTCGAAGGCTAAGTCTGGAAACTTTAGCTGGGTGCCCATCTCCGAGCTGTACCGTAACAGTTGCCTTCTGCAGTAACTAACTATTTAAAAAATTGTTTTTGTAACGTGCAACAGTTGCTGTAAAATAAGCAGCGCGGCTTTTCGGATTAAAATACGTTTATTTAGTACCTCATTTACAAGTCATTTTACAAAACCAATTTTTCATTAGACACTGACATTACTTTATATTTCAGTTGGTTGCCAGTCCGCAACATCCTCCCACTCGAAAGAAAAATACATAAAACTATGTTTAACAAACCAAAAAACAACAACACCCTCCCAACCGACAGAAAAATAGACGACAAGTACTTACTTTAATACACACATCGAAACAAAAGACAAGCTACAAAAGTAATATATTATGTGTTCGAATAGGTCTCATTTACTAGAGTAGCCAAGCGTTCAGTTTCAACTTACTTATGTCCTAATTTGACTCACCTGTAACTCCGGTACCTACATTACTTGTCGCTATTTCCAGAAGGTATAAGTTCTGGCTGGGTGTTACGAGTATCTTGTCCCTGACGCAGTTCTCAGCTTCATAACTCCTGTAGAACCAGCTGCTCCGAAGTACATTTCGCTCATAGTATCAACCGGCCAATCAATATTCTTTTCTCCAAAGTTGATAAGTGAAATGTCACCTACTTGCGGTTTGCAACTTTTCTTCTTAACTCTACTAATTAATAACAACGAAGTATACTTATTTCTAAATCGATGTCTGAAATCGCCCCGCAACTTCTGTATGTAACGGTATTGGTAGCCTGTGTTCTTCAACTTCTTAGTCACCGCATGCAACCTTGACATCGCTTGCTCGTAGTTTGTGTCGATTTTAGGAGAATTTTCTGTCCACAAAAGACCACCTTCGTATCTTCCTTCCTTGTTTATTTCTATTTCGTCGTTGAAGGATTTCAACCGCTCCGCTTCAATTTGTCGTTCCTTTTGCATGTAAGGATCTGTTATGCCCAGCGATTCCATATCCCATATTTCCTGCGGATAACAAAACAGCAATGTATTGGTCTTAGGTCGTCCTGAAGTTGATTCTAACGGCCCTTGGAGAGTCCAGCCTAATTTAGTTTTCAGCGCTAAAAGACTATCGCCAAGAAGTACCGTTTGTGAATCCGTCATAATGGAACCCAAGTAGTCACACCCAATGATTAAGCCTATCTCTGTCTCGTCACAATCTACATCGCTCAAATGTATGTTCATACCTCGTAATGTATGGCATAAATCAGGATTATCTAATTTAGGTAGCTCGCCGCACAATTTATTTTGTTCAAGACACGTAACTAAAATACTGCATGAGTTATCGAGGCTACTTACTTTTAACTGTACACGCCGATGCGGTTGGCATTGTTTTTGCACCCCACCAAATAATGCGTGCCCCAGCGTTTCAGTTCCAACGACTTTAAGTCTCAACTCCTCAATAACGCTGCTCGTCACATAAGTGCGCTGTGAACCGCTATCGAGTAGCGCGCGAACCATCTTTGACTTACCATTATTTTCTATGCGTACGAACAATGTCTGTAGCAGTGTAGTTTTATTTTGAAGGCACAAACATTGGTTTGAATTTGGCTTCGGAGTTTCAATTTTAGCCTTATTGTGTAATTCAGGACACATGATGACAAGGTGACGTTTTTGACATGACAGACATTTCAAAAATACTCGAGTTTTGCAATACTTCGACATGTGACCTTTTTTAAGACAGTTATAACAGGCGGAGTGTTTTTTCAACGCATCTTTTTTCTCATCTAAAGACATACTGTGCGCCTTGTTGCACTCCAAGGTGGTATGAGAATTTTTATCGCAAAAATAGCAAACTTGCTCCTTACCTTCGAACTTTTTAGTTTCTTTTGCTTCCGTCGACACGATGCAGGCTGCTGTAGGCGTAATCTTAGGCATGCTGTCGCGAGGTTTGTTGTACGCAGAGCTCGACGGCCCCGAGATGAATTCTGCCCTGGAAAGCCTTATTCGTTCTTCAGCTTCAACCTCGTTCCTTAAAAACTCTAAAAGATGACTTAGTTGATCTGAACGCTTGGGTTTCTGTACCTGAGACCTATTCCACGCTAGCAAAATATTTTCAGGAAGAGCAGACTCTACTAAAGGATACAACATAGCCTCATATTTGTCTTTTGTTACGCCTAACGCATCTAAAGCCTGTAAATAAGTCATTAATTTATCATACAACGATCTAGTGTCCAATAAATATTCGCCCTTGGCTTGACATAACACTAGTCGCAGCAGCTCGCGCACGTAGGTCTCCACAAGTATCTCGTCCCTGGCAAAACGGCTCTTCAAATGTTCTAAAGCTTTACGGTAGCTCGTGCCGGACGGCGGGAAACTCTCCACCAACTCACGTGCGTTTGAGTTCTCTTTCATCGCTTGTACGAGGTACTGGTACTTATCATCATTACTCAGCTCAGTATCCTCGTCAATCTTCTTGAACTGTCCCCAGAAGCTTAACCAGTTCTTGGGATCGTCATCAAACTTCCTCAGTTCGAGTTTGGGTAGCTTAAGATTCCGACAACTGCGGACTGTTGCTGCTGACCCTATCTCTGACTGTTTATCTTCTTGATTGGCCTCTCGCGTAATATGTTCGTACCGTAGTCGTAGTGCCATCCACCTTCGTTTATAATTCTCCGCCTCATCAAAGAGCTTTTCTAAGTCCTTTTCGTCAAAAGCCTCTTTCGAGTCTAGCGCGAGATTCTGTATCGCACTGTCGTTTACGAACATTATTTCAGCCACATCGTTGAGGTACTCGAAATCCGTTTTAAGCTCGATAGTTAGCACTCCTGTTTGAGCCTCTGACAGCTTCGTCTCGAGTGAATTTGCAGCTTGTGTAAATTTTCGCCGCAACTGCTTCCTTTCTCGAAGATGTCGATCCATCTTGTCTTTATTGTCACGGTCGCCACAAATGTAAAATAAGCAGCGCGGCTTTTCGGATTAAAATACGTTTATTTAGTACCTCATTTACAAGTCATTTTACAAAACCAATTTTTCATTAGACACTGACATTACTTTATATTTCAGTTGGTTGCCAGTCCGCAACAGTTGCGGTAGCAGCTCGCAAACAGCTACGCAGCTTTAAAGCTATGCATGAATGTTCTTCATGCAACAATAGTTATTTGTGTCACTACGGAGCAAAATATGTATTTGCAGCGAGGGCGCTACATTGAATCCAATTTAACGCCCAAGATGAAAATAATTTTGCTCCCGAGTGACTCATACAAGTTTTCAGATCGAACATTAAAAAACTTGAAAACAAAATCTGAATATAATTAAAGAGCTACCAGCATTAGAAAGTGGCGTGGTTTTACAATTATCGACTTCAAAACGTTGCATTTGCAAAAAAAACACTTAGAAAAGCCTTGAACAGAAAAGTTGCACTTTGATCCTAGGACAGGTGAATATAAATAGTGCCATATAGTTAGGGAGCTGGCGAGCATTTCGGTATATGATTTGCACACGTTTCTCGTCGAGGTGGATTGCAGTTTAAATCATTACGAATTGATTGGGTTCAATCAATGAAGGTCCTTTGTCGCTGCGTTTTCGCGTTACAGCAGATTGAAGTTGCTTAAAAAAATCGGGGGATTAAATCATTTGCACATGTATGCTTCTGGAGTTCATGGTCACAATCATCTTGGAAACGAAGAAAGTCGACGAGGCAGACATTCAGGACTCTGCATTATCATGGGACGGAGTTGTAAAAATGTAAAAAAAAGCTCTACTAAGTCATTTGGACGCGGTTCTAATAGTAAAGTCCCTTAATATTGGCTGCCAAATCTTAGTTCAGGAGTAAACGCTAGCAGCGTCTACAGTACTCGTTGGAAACGCCGAAGCTTCCCCACATCCCTCCGTCTCGTCATTTCCACTGAAGATATTAATCATTCATAACTGCACCCAATTATTCGGGGGTACAATGACGTCCCCTCGGGGGACTACGCGAATAACATCACGTATGCAGATGTATTCAACTGGCATCACACAAGACTGCGACACGAACGGGAACGCACCATTTTTGAACCAACGCAACAAGAGAGGTGTTAGTTTGACGTCGATATCTATGGCGTCGTAGCTCTCAAACGGATGGAACGCTTTCGATACGGTTTTTTTATTCGAAAGCCAGTTTCTTTGCGGTAGTTCTTAGCCATGTTTGAACAAAATCGGTCCAGTAGTTTGAAGAGTATCAACTCTTTTCTAAAATTATGTAGGTACCTACGGCATTTTTGGGCATGAAATTGTTTTTTTTTTTCTTAATTTACGGATAAGATTACTCAGTTAATGCTGGGGATGCTGGGGGATTTTTTTAAATTAAATGTTATTTATTAGAGAGCGGTCAAGTAGCATATGAGTCACCTGATGTTTTGTTGAACTCAGCAACGCAAGCAACGCGGCTTAGCGACATGCTAAGGGAGTAAGACGGTAGTAGTAGACCGGATTGATCTTGTCCTTACGGCCACACTATGCTTCTCACTCTGCCGCGATTTTACTCTCTCTTGACGAGAAGGACAGAGAACAGAGGATAGAGAGAGAGGGCTATATTTTGTCCCATAAAATTGAAGTTTCGAATGTTTTGTCGTTTCATTTCTGAAAGTTAAGTTTTTTTATTGATAACAAACTAACCTAACTTTCCAAAATTACTGAAATATAGGTATACGATTATGAAAATAGTGACTAACGAGTATTATGACCCCAAAATTATGGGACAAAATGATGGGTTACGTGGCAACACTATCTTTGTCTCCTTTCCTTTTCCCATCCCGTTGAGCGTGTGGCCGTAGCATAACAAATACCAAAGTAGCAATTTGGGTGTTTTCGCGCGTAAACGAATTTTTTATTTTATTAGCACGCGGAATGGCGTGTTGTCGCGATTCGCGAGCGTTTAAAGTGCCTGTGAGCATCGAGTTTTTTTATGTACACGGTTTTTTAGTCTATGGAAATTAGGGTTGCCAGCTGTAAATATTCTAAAATTGTGTATTTTATAAATTAATCTCTTACAATTACATACAATACATGTATAAATCACGCATAAAACTAATCATTTTTTTTATTGATTACTCGATTGATTGCATGGGGGATTTTAATTCTTCCATGCTGTGGGAGTAAAGAAAAACAGAATTTACCAGTTGCTTCTCTTCCCGCGCAGATGGTAAAAGCTCATCGAGGGAATGAGTAGGTAAAAGTCTAAGGAATCATGTTTTTTTACCCTTTTGTTACCTTACGGTCTATCTACCCCGTAAAGGATAAAGACGTGATATATGTATGTATATATTTTAATTTTTTAAATATATTTTTTACAATGTAGTTAAGTAATTTCGTCAGTAGAATTAAAGAAACAATTCAATACAGTAGAACCGAAGAAAAATTACATAGTTCAATGAACCTTCAGTGGATAAAATGAATTTTTTCCAAGACTTACCTTCACCGGTTTAACTTAGCAACGAATTGATGGAGTTTGAACCTTATGTCAACAGAATAAGAGAGTTATGAGGTGTTTAGGGTTTTCGGATATGAATTGCACAAACAATGTACGTATCTATCGCAAATGGGCACGGTATAGGCGCCCGGTGGGCGGGGCGACGGTTCCCAAACTTTAGTACTTAAAAAAATAAGTTAACAAAACATAAATAACATATATACATTACATAAATCAGGGAAAAGGGAATCAAAACAGTGATGAGTTGCTAGCCACATTGCCTATACAACATGATCCCTAAGATTTTCAATCACTTGATGGGCTTTTACCATCTGCGCGGGAAGAGAAGCAACTGGTACATTCTATGTTTTTTCTTTGCTCCCAGACTAGCATGGAAGAACATAAATAACCTAACCTAAAAATGACATTTTAGATACAAGCTTTTTTGCTGACTGTACTTGCATTGCCATCCGTCCTACATAATTATGTGAACCAAAATTTCAAGTCAATCGGACCAACCGTTGAAGAGTTCCCTCCTGCGGAGACGGTCCTGGCTGGGTCACCAGAATTCTACTACCCGATTATTGTATTGTCATCTGACTTACTCAAGCATGCAAAATTTTAGCTTAAGCGGTTGAAGGTTGAAGATTCAAAATTGAGTTGCAAGATTCCACCCGGACAAACATACATACATACGTTGCAAGTTAATATGAAGCTTGGAATAATAATAACTTGTAATAAAATTAATACGATATGATACTGGTTGAAAAGTATTGAATATCAAAGAATGAATAAAGAAGTATTAATACTACTTATTTGCGCATAATAATGACTGCTTGCCTTTTTGTTAGTAAACTATTCCTTTCTGTATCAGGTTAGCTGGAAGAGATCCCTTCTTAGGGATAAGTTCGCGTTTGTACTATTTTCTCTGTATTTCTGTATTTTTAAAATTTTTATGTGCAATAAAGAGTTTACATACATAAATGCAAAGATAGTGTAGTTCAGCTTCTTAATGTCAACTATACGGCGGTAAGAAACCATTCACGTTCATCAAATACTTTATTGGCGGCTGTGGCCGCAAATACTTTATTGGCGGCCTGTGACGTAAGTAAATGCTTTATTGTACAAATATAAAGAAGCAGAGATAAGTCACAAAAAATACCTTAAATTTATGCACAAAGGCAAACTTATCCCTATAAGGGATCTCTACCAGTTAACCCTTGAGTTAATGAGAGGAGCATTAAGCGAGAGACCGACAAAGAGTGAGTTTAAAATATCCATATAGTGAAAGCCACAATAGAGCGTACATCTCAAAATACAACAAACAATTGATAAATAAACTACTAAATATCATTAAACACATGCATACATACACACTACATACAATATGAGTACACACACAATATTTAAGGAGATGGTGTGAGCCACATCTTCTTCAAGCCCTCCTTAAACGATGAACGACGCCACGGAGGCAGACTGCCTGATGGAGGTCGGTAACCGATTCCACAGCCTAGCAGAGTGAACTGTGAAGGATTTGGAGTAAGTTTTGGAAATCTCATGGGAATTTCCCAAAATCTGTCCTTTGCACTAGAAGCCCTAGCTTAAAATCCTGTGCTACATTTCAAGCTCCATGTCCCAATTTCGTAATAGCCTTAATATCTCAGTCAGACAGATGTACAATTAAAAATTATATTAAAATTCCTTTAAAATAAAATCTCGTAAAGGCATTTAAAGATTTCTCTCTTAAAGGAAACCTTTCCGCGTATTTCCCGTCAGGAGCAGTCGCTTGTTTTGTCTGTTTCGTGATGTTATTTCAAAGGATTAAATATTAATTAAGAGATGTTTGCGGGTAGCTACAACTGCAGCAACTGCTTTTCTGTTAGTGTTTAAGTAATATAATTATCAAATTGTTTTTTCGTTGAAGAGCCTAAAGTAACAAAACCTTAAGGCCACGTTTAGCATGATCAAGGGCGTATAGGTGGAAAGGGAAATCAAAATAGTGATGGGTTGCTAGCCACATCGCCTTTGTTTCCTAAGATTTTCGCCCATTCCCTCGATGGGCTTTTACCACCTGCGCGGGAAGAGAAGCAACTGGTAAATTCTATGTTTTTTCTTTACTCCCAGACCAGCATGGTTAAAAAAATACTTGCTGCTAAGTATCTTGCGGTGCATTCTTAGCAACGGTAAGCGAAAGCAACATTTTTGGAACTAACTTTTTGCTGTCTCTACCATTATCAACCATTCTACATTGTATAGATACCTACCAAATTTCAAGTCAATCCGATCAATAATAGCAGGTAAAATGGTGTCAATCGTCAAGATTCGATTCATATAAACACCCATTCAAACGTCTAATCAGAACTTGTACAAACATACGCGGCCTACTCGCTAAATTAAGTTAGGCATAGACTTTTTGCTAAAAGGAAATTGGATTAAAAAAAATATTTTTTAATTTTTTACTTCGACATGATCAAAGTGATACAGAAGCTGAGTTGAATCTACCAATTTATACGGGCATGGTACTAGGACTAGATACATCGTAAAAATAGACCTTGGAATAGCAAGGCAATTTGTTTCAATTACCAGAATGAGTTCCTAAGGCCAGGACGTGTATCATTTCATTTGGCAAATCCACAAACAACCTATTCCCAAATGTCTCCAGGGTCACCGTAGCTTACCTATATTTACTTTGCTTATTGTAAGTTTCCGGTCACAAAACCCGCCACGAACGCGTTTGCGTTAAGCTGTCAAAAACCATGAGAATACTTTGTTGCCGTTCCGATCCGCAAGTGGCGCTGTCAATTTCTCCATAATAATTGAGACGTTTACCTAAACGCGTTTAAGACGTTTTTTGAGGCTCTAAGATCTGACTTAAATTTTTAATTAAAGCCAAGTTCAGACTTGAAAGAAAAATGCGAACGGGTTGGAAGTCGTCGTGTCACGGCCGCAATGTAATGCGATAAAAAAAATACTTGCACTAAACTGGGCTTAAAATTTGAATAAGTCATTATTTTTTATTAAAAACTGACCGGCGATTGACCTCTATCTCACCTGATAATAAGTGCAGATAGGGTCGTAGATGTAGCTCACTGGTTCAGTTACAGTCTAGTCCCTCTAGATTTGAATAATCCTAAGTTATACTTATCCGGAAAAACAAACGACGGAACACGAAAGCGTTAAGCGTTAGCAGTCCGCAATATAGAAGAGTGAAAGTTTCTGCAAAAACGACTGTACTTGTTATCTTACGGAGTTTAACATGCTGTGTTAACAGGAATGCAAGTTTAAACAAGAACATTCCAAAAGATCGAACTGTCAAACAGTTGTAAGAAACAAAACGCTACACAAAGTATTCCTTTTGCAAAATTGCGCATACTTTTATCTTTACATTGAGACTTTTGCCAGATATTCTTGTAACGTGTGCGCTTAGTACTTACTACAAGACACAGGCACTTTGGGAATGAAACGATGAAGCCTCGGCAGTGTGTAACAAATGACGTACTGTGTTGTTGTCGGACTTCGGACATTCATCCTCGGAACATAACTCCTGGCGATCTCGGCTACTTTTTCTTCAGGGACTTTGTAGCTTTTTGGAGTTCTTTTTGTTTGACATAATTAGTGACTATAAACCTACATAGGTATATTTTTTCAGTAAATCAATTTGCTTAGCGCATTATTCATGACAGTGATTGTATTTTCTTAAAGGGCTGAAAGTATAAGTGTAATAAAACGTCTTTGAACCCTGTTTACAGCTGTTTTTTCATTGGTTTTGATGTTTTTTTCATAGAAATGCCTACCTTTTTAAATTTGGATTTTTTTTTGTTAGCAGCCAAATGTAAAACTTGAAAATTAACACAAACTAGTCACGTGAACTGTGCGCAATAATTGACGAATGTAATTAAGCGAATTTAAAATCAGATTGTGCTTGAAATTCATCATAATTAATTATCTACCTGACAGCAAAATACCGCTTTTAATTATCAATTCAAAAAAAATGATACAACTTGTGTATACTCGTCACGATAATACATTATTGTCATCATGAGGATAGACTATAGGTAATTACATACTGCTGCTTTGGACCTTGATCCTTGTTATTCTCTTTTTTTAAAGTTGATGAAAAAAATAAAGATGAATAGATATTACAAACGTAAAATATTACTCAATCGTCGTGACATTTACAATTGTTTACATAAAAAATGTTTGTATTGTTGTCTTAAATGTCAAAGCAAATAACGAAATTAGTTAACCATATTTGCAATATTGACTTGACACTTTTAAAACCGCAAACGCATTTTCTTCAAAATACTCTTTTCTAAAATTGATATGTTCAATTTACATATCTCCTACGCTCATGCCACACAATAATTGCCCAATTACTCCCCAATTTTATTATGATTTTGATTTTTTTATTACAAAAAAATTGCCGATCTAAATGCAAATTTAATTTCAAACGTGACCAAAGTTTGGGAAACGTAGCGTACTGCCCCTCTCGATATATCACGGTACATTGCGCGTCCCCTATCCGTAGTAGCCGTCCCCTCGGCGCGGTCTCACCCCCCCCAAACTTCACTCCATGGCAAGTCTCACACCTTGGTCACCAAAGTGCATTTGTTAGAACAAAGCTTTTTACAAGCTGGCATGTATGTATAGTTGAATTATCGAGAAGATGGAATTGCATTTGTAGTGGTTGTACCGTTTGCAACAAAAGGAGAATAATTTTCTCTTAACTTAATAAAATGGCATACCCAAGAAGTGGAATAAATAGTAGTCCTCTGTTTTTTTCTTTTATTCGCTAGGCAAGTTTAAATTTTTCGTCTGTTCAAGTTCAAAATATTTATAACAGTTGAAAATTATTTGCTTACTTTGACTCTCAATAGGACCAAAATTACTTACAGCCATATTTTTTTTAAATATAGAAATTATTCGTAGTCGTACGGGCGGACACAATAATTAATTGAGAATACAATCAAATCAGATGTAAAAATATACGCACAACGTAAATAATATTGACAATTTCACACTGACATTATTTTTGTTTTTAGTTCTTCGATATATATATAACAACCTCTTTGTATGCTGATAGTACAAGAAAATAGAAAATTCAAATATAGAATGCCTGTAAACAAACAATACTACTACATATGCAATTCCACGCTCTCGATGATTCAACTATAACCATGTTTGTCCGGGTGGAATCTTGCAACTCAATTTTGAATCTTCAACCTTCAACCGATTAAGCTAAAATTTTGCATGCTTGAGTAAGTCGGATGACAATAAGATAATCTGGTGGTGGAGTTCTGGTTACCCAGCTAAGATCGTCTCCGCAGGAGGGAACTCTTCAACGGTTGGTCAGATTGGCTTCAAATTTGGTACACATATGTGGAACGGATGACAATGCAAGTAGAGTCAGCAAAAAAAGCTTGTGTCAAACATGAAATTTTAAATAAGGATTAATTAAAAATTTTAAAAAGCCCCACGAAAAAAAGACAGTTTAAGAAACAACCTAAAAGGTAAAATAAAATAAAAACTATTTTATGCCAAAACTTTATCATGGTGCGAACATCGCATTTGTAACAAAGGAGTAAAAGCCTTGTAAGCAGTGATTGCATTCGGCAGGTGCAATATAGTTCGCACCCCCTTATCTGTAGCGAGGGGGCAATAAATCAATTAACACCTAATAACCCATCTATTAGGACTCTGTTTTGATTGCGCAAGTTATTGGATTTATGGCTTTTAGTTCCGTTGCGTTAACAGCTAGAGATGAAAGACTTTGTTTTACCAACGTACCTACTTCTATCTGCTATCCCTACATCCCTACTAATATTATAAATGCGAAAGTGTATGTCTGTCTGTCTGTCTGTTACGCTTTCACGCCTAAACCACAGAACCGTTTTTAATGAAATTTGGTACAGAGAAAGGGAAATCAAAATAGTGATGGGTTGCTTGACGCATCGCCTGTGACATGATTCCTATTAAGATTTTCGCCCATTCCCTCGATGGGCTTTTACCATCTGCGCGGGAAGAGGAGCAACGGGTACATTCTATGTTTTTTCTTTACTCCCAGACCAGCATGGAAGAAAACGACAGTATACATAATTATGACGTAAGTGATTGACCACCTCAAATATCAGAAAACTATTTTGATTCCCTTTTCCACCTATAAGCCCAACAATCATGCTAAATGTGACCTTAAGGTCTTGTTATCTTGGGCTCTCTACCCCGTTAGGGATAAAGACGTGATTTATGTATGTATGTATGTTATATTATGAAAATGTAAATGAAAATGAAATAATTTTTTTTTGCTAATTGGCCGCCAAGGGCTCTTTTACATGTATTTTTGAAACTACCAGCACATTCGGAAAGACCATCATTGCCAAGAAAAATGCAGCTTGAATACTTTAAGAATACTTAAATTCTACTTAAATTGAATACATTAATAAAAGGGATGTATAAGGTCCCCGAGCCTTAAATTATATTATCTATAAACAGTAGAGATGTCTCTCTCTCTCTCTCTCTCTCTCTCTCTCTCTCTCTATCTTTATGAAATGCGACTGGCCCATCGCAATTTTGACTCGACCATAACCAAGTTAAACGTGGCCTTTACGTATTGTTACCTTAGCCTCTGTCTCTCCGTAATGGTTAAAGGGTGTGTGTTTTTGTGTACCTAAATTCTAAACTCAAAGCACACAGTTTTCTGTGTAGGGTTGGGCTTATTTGCCCTTTACCGTGATATTGTAGAGCCAGCTGGTAGTGTAGTGTTGAGAACAAACACATTTTCTACTTGCATTTCTTTATTTGAAAGCACATTTATTATTTTTAAATTACAAGTACCTACATAATATACGTATATTGGTGTATACATAGGTGTTACAACCATTAAATTGGCAGTGTCTATTGGAGTGCACGTGGTCTAAAAATACTGTTTTTATTAACTTGCTTTTTTTTCTGCTTAGAATCACGAGCAAAAGGCAAAAAGCGTCCTTTTTTATGAGAATATCAAATGAAAATATGAGAATAACAAAATGGAAAGTTGAAAATTGTTTGAAAACTTTGGGACACTTTTCGGCTTATTACTAAAATCAATAGTGCTGAGCAGAACTGCCGCCGAAGTTGTATAATTTGAGGAAAAGGGTGAGTGGGTGAGTTATTTCAGAAAAATGCTTGCTTTAAAATTACATACAATGTTAATTTAAAGGTACCTAAGTAATTGAACACTGTTTCTTAAAATGAATCCGGAATAACTTAGAAGGCGGTTGGATCACTTTAACTGAACACTCATATACTTAAACGTCTACAGGATTTTTTTAAACCCGAATTAATGAACCCCCTTACTCATAAACGCTCTGTAGGCTTCTGCTAACTTAGCAATCGTTTCTCCTTATCTGTCACTTTGACATTTACCTTTCACAGATAAGGACAAACGATTGCTAAGTTAGCAGAACTATAGAGCGTTTATGAATATTTTATATTTTCCAGTAAGCGACCATTTGTGATTAACGACTCTCGACTAATCAAGATTAAACTTAATTTACCGCTACAAATATATAAATCGATTAATTCCCACGATTGTGGTTCACAATATTACAAATAATTTATGCGATTAAGTGAGGCAGATGCTGTTTGAAGACGCTTTCATACAGTTCCATCTCTTCGTGGTTAGGAGCTGATGATGGCACCAACTCCTCGCCGATGTCCAGGTAGGATTCGGTCTCCGTTGTATATTCAGGCCATTGGGTACCCAGGCTGTCGTCGGGCGTCGGGTTCCTGGAAAAAACATAATTACTTCTTCTTCTTAATATGCCTCTCCGACCAGCGAAGGTTGGCAGTTAACTCTAAATACTCCACCCTATTTTTCGCGTGGCGAAAGAGGTGAATACTATACTCAGAAAATCTAGGGGTTAAACGCGTACTACGGGTATTACGGGATCTAATTGCAAGTTTACCAATGCTATCGAGTACCACATGGAGACAATAATAAAGACCTTTAACTATCTCAAAAGCCGTGGTAGCCTAGTGGTTTGACCTGTGGCCTCTCAAGCAGAGCGTCGTGGGTTCAAATCCCGGGCGCGCACCTCTGAGTTTTTCGGAATTTATGTGCGAAAAATACATTTGAAATTTGCCATGAGCTTTTCGATGAAGGAAAAAAATCGTGAGGAAACCTTGCACCCATCTGCGAAGAAATTCAATGGTGTGTGTTAAGTTCCCAATCCGCACTGGGCGCGCGTGGGAACTATAGCCCAAACCCTCCGATACACGGAGGAGGCCTATGCCATGAGGCACGCCGAATTACGCGACAATTTAATAATCAATCATCAATACATAGTATAAAATAAAGTCGCTTTTTCTGTCCCCGTGTCCCTATGTATGCTTATATCTTCAAAACCACACAACGGATTTGGATGCGGTTTTTTTAATAGATAGAGTGATTCAAGAGGAAGGTTTATATGTATAATACATGCATAATATACGGTGCGAAGCCGGGGCGGGTCGCTAGTTAATAATAAACAACAACAACAACAAACAACATACTTATTGAAATTGTAGCGAATTCGGAATAAAAAGGCTATATTATATTATATTATAATTATCTCAAAGTTCGTTAAAACACCAAGACTGCCATAGTTCTATTGGCCGGGAAGTTAGGTATTAATAGCGACTCGACATTTTTGATTTTAATCAAAATTACGTCTTACAAATGGCGAACTGTAACAGGAACTTCATCAGCAGTTGACTTCTGCATTTGATTCGAAGAAAACGGGTTATTTTTAGTTAACTGAGGTCAGTTTCGTTTTGAAAATTCTAAACAAACGAATCACTTACCCGTATTTGGCAAAATTCGTCCAAAGCGTCGTCATATTGTTTATCATTTTGAAAGTGGCGGAATCAGGGTCTACCTTGATGTTCATGATCTTCACTGGAAACAGGTACGGCAGGTCATCGCCGTGCGAAACCAATCGCCGAGGTCCGAAGGTATCTCCCAGCCCAAAGGCATAAGTCAGCACGTTCAATTCAGACTTGCAGGAAAACTTGTAGAAATAAAATTTATTTTTACTCGCTTTAGCACATATTTTTTGCCACTGAATGATTCCAAAGGCGAAGTCCTCTACACCACAGAACTTCACCAACGTGTCGATGTCTTCGACGGGGCCTCCATTCCCATAGTAATGCTTTATTTTCATGGCTGTCTCCAATTGCACAGGCGGCGCACATTTCATCAGAAAATGTCTCGGAACGAAGTATTCAAAAAAGTTTTTAGCTTGATCTTTAATTTTCTCAAAGCCTCCTCTAAGGAGGAAACTG
Organism: Pandemis corylana; assembly: GCA_949127965.1. Lineage (NCBI taxonomy): Eukaryota > Metazoa > Arthropoda > Insecta > Lepidoptera > Tortricidae > Pandemis > Pandemis corylana. The sequence goes on from OX421860.1 coordinate 1,902,131, forward strand.
AACACGCCCTCGTGTTCTGTGTACCCTGTAATGACTTCTACGCCCTCGTGAATACCATTACGTAGCGCTTCAAAAGGATTCCCATAGAAAAATCTCTCATTATCACCAAATTGCTTCTCGCTGACTATTCTTCTTCTTATGGTGCCTCTCCAACTAGTGAAGGTTGGCAGTCAGCTCCGCATACTTCACACGGTCCCTGGCCAGGTTGAAAAGCTCCGCTGCACTTGTGATTCCAGTCCATTCCCGGATATTTCGCAGCCAAGATTTCTTCCTGCGCCCAACAGCTCTTTTTCCAGCCACTTTGCCCATGATTATAAGCTGTAAAAGCTCGTATCTTGTGTGCCTAAGCACATGTCCCAGATAAGCAACTTTTCTTCTTTTGATGGTCTGCATCAGTTCACACTCCTTTCCAACCCGACGCAGGACCTCAACATTGGTCACCCGATCCGTCCATCTTATGGCCAACATGCGTCTATATGCCCACATTTCAAATGCTTCTACACGTTTACGGAGTTGCTCTTTAAGGGTCCAGGCTTCACATCCGTATAGAAGTATGGGCCATATATAGCATTGCAGTAAACGGATGCGCAGACGTATTTTGAAACTGCGACTGCAAAATATCTTCCTCATGTTGTTAAAGGCACTACGGGCGATTTCAATACGTGTTTTTATTTCGTTATCACTGTCCCAGTCTTCATTCACCCATGTGCCTAAGTACTTATATCTACGCACCCGCTCCAGTGTCCTGCCCTGTACAGAAATCATGGGATTTACCACCTCTTTCTTTGTGACCACCATTATTTTCGTCTTAGAGACATTCATACGGAGCCCCGCCTTCAAACTGCATTCATTGACTCTATCAACAATGCGTTGCAGTACATCTTCTGTTGGAGCTATTAGGACTGTGTCATCGGCATACCTGAGATTATTGACGATACGACCGTTAATTTTGATGCCCAAATCAAGCCCCTCCAGTGCTTCTGCGATAATGGCCTCTGAGTAGAGATTGAAAAGTGTTGGTGAAAGCTGACTATTGCGAAGAATAAATCAATGACGTCCATCATTTTTTCTGTCATAAAGATATGGGGCCTCACTTTAGCGAGGGATGACACCGGTTGGTCTTTTAAGAAAGATCCTATCTCTTGAGGATCGTCGGAGTTTAACCCTAGCTGTCTGGCCAAAGCAGCAGCTCTGAGCAGCGGCAATTCTACGAACGGCCAGAAATTAGTAGTATGACCGCTCTGCGCGATAGCTCGCTTGAAGAGTCCCTTGGACATGGGCGATATCAAATGGAAACTAACACTGGCTGCTCCACAGCTCTCTCCAAATATAGTTACGGAATCCGGGTCCCCACCGAACTGGCTGATGTTCTTCTGGACCCAACGCAGAGCTGCCACTTGGTCTTTCATTCCCGCGTTGCCGGGCACTTCTTCTGTATCCAGGCAAAGGAATCCGAGCACTTCTAAGCGGTAATTGAAAGTGACAAGGATAACGTCGTGTCTGACCAAGTATTCTGGGCCATAGAAGTCGTCGTTCCCGCTGCCGGAAATAAAACCACCACCATGGATCCATACCATGACGGGTAAGGGTGTAGCGGGGGTCAGGTCAGGAGTGTAAACGTTGATATAGAGACAATCTTCACTGCCCTTAGGCGTGGGGTCGAAGTATGCATCTATTTGGTAACAGACAGGTCCAAATTCCTTGGCGCTGCGAACTCCTTCCCATGGCGTTGGGGGTTGTGGGGCCTGCAATATTTTGAATCTTTATTAGTGATGATTTAGAACAGTGGAATTAAATTATTTAAATCTAAGTATGTGGTCCATGCGACTTACTTTAAATCTGAGATCCCCAACGGGTGGCGCTGCGTATGGGATCCCCTTGAAGCTGTGAAAGTGCCCACCCAATGGGTTTGCCACCAGTTCACCTTCGAGTAAACCGTCACTGACTTGTACTTGACTCATTGTTGCTGGATTTTTTTTTCTTAATTAGTTTTAAGTCGGCACGTTGTGTTTTGTTTCTTATATTTTTGCTTGTTTGGAGCGGTTTTTATGCCAGTTTATTATTGTATTAACAGATAAGATTGGAACGTCCGATATCACGCTCTGCGGGTCTAAACTAGCCCACCAAGTGGGAGCTGCCGAAAATGTTATGATAAATAGGGATGGGCGTTGTCGATAAACACACTTTGTCGATTATGTTGACGAGTATTACTGTTGTGTTATTGATTTAAAGTGGCCTTATACGAGAAGATTGGTTGTTATTGGTTTAAATATAGAGTTACGTAGAATGAAAACCTCTTTCTACTTACACGCCTTTACAATGAAACAGATTCAAATATAGCCAAATTTTGTTTCAGAAGTAATACTTACGCGAAGAGCGGCAGAGACTCTTAAGCATTCTATCGATATTCAAAACTCGTCTGCAGCTTCGTAGTAGACACATCATTGCTTCAATTTGTTAAATCATAGCTTTACTGTCACGGCCGTGCGGTAATAACTCCCTTCCTAGTGCGTAGGGTGAATACAAAAATACTTGAAAATATAATGAGTTCAACATTCTCTGCCTTTTTTTACCTTTGACATATAATTCACGTAAACCTTAAATTATGGGGTGTGCTATAATTATTTTAATAACTTCATTAAGACGTATAAGGTATACTAGAATATTCTATTTGTGTATGGTATGGATACGCCCACAAAATGGACACTGAAGAAATTATAATCCCGGTATCCCGGTAGGGGCAGACAGTTGTAATGATGAATACGAATGTTTGTGCCCGAGTCACGGATGTTGTATGTATTTAAGTATGTATGTATCTACATTATATAAGTACCTATGTTTATCCGTTGCCTGGTACCCATAGTACAAGCTTTGCTTAGTTTGGGGCTGGGTCAATTGGTGTAAATTGTCCCAAGAATATATTTTGTATGAGTATGCCGGTTTCCTACAGGCTACATATTGTTACGTCTTACGGTAGGCACGGTTTACAAAAGTTTTAACGTGACAAGAAAAAAACTATAGCAATAATAATATTTACAATCCTGTTGAACTTTGATTGTTCGGATAAAAGTTTAGGAATATTTATCTGGACTTTGAACTACTAATTATACCTAATATTATGTACTTACCTACTATATGCAATGATGAAGCGAAAGAAATATGTCAGGATCGTAGCAAGTGGAATAAAGTAGTCTCTGCCTACCCCTGTGGGAAAGAGGCGTGACGGTATGTATGTATGTATGTATATGCAATGATAACGAGTTCAGGGGCGTGACTTCTTAATCCGATTCAATTCCGACTCAGTTTAGGTTTTAGCTGTAATTTTTAGTACCTATAGATCTGACAGCGAGCGAAGCGAATGTAACATAGCGAATGGTAAGACACACACAGACGGGCGAGTAAGTCCGCGTCCTTACGGCTCGGGGACTTTACTCGCATGTATTTACAAATTACGTTACTTAAAGTACGCGTACTTAGACTGACACACAGGCGAGTAAAGTCGTCGAGCCGTAAGTACGCGAACTTACTCGCCCGTCTGTCACCCACACGCGTACTTAGACTGACACACAGGCGAGTAAAGTCGTCGAGCCGTAAGTACGCGAACTTACTCGCCCGTCTGTCACCCACACGCGTACTTAGACTGACACACAGGCGAGTAAAGTCGTCGAGCCGTAAGTACGCGAACTTACTCGCCCGTCTGTCACCCACACGCGTACTTAGACTGACACACAGGCGAGTAAAGTCGTCGAGCCGTAAGTACGCGAACTTACTCGCCCGTCTGTCACCCACACGCGTACTTAGACTGACACACAGGCGCGTAAAGTCGTCGAGCCGTAAGTACGCGAACTTACTCGCCCGTCTGTCACCCACACGCGTACTTAGACTGACACACAGGCGAGTAAAGTCGTCGAGCCGTAAGTACGCGAACTTACTCGGTCTGTCACCCGCTTTAGCCTATGTTACATAGCATACTTACTTACCATCACAGATTAACAACAAAGTCGTATGTCACATTTCACACACGTCCGAATTCGGACGTAGTACTATAAGATACAGGTTCGGGATTACCGTGGGTCGATTAAGGTAAACATGACATTGAGTAACGGGAGTAACTACACGAAATAGCCCACAGTCACGCGATGAAACGAATACCCCTTGAGAAAGAACTCGTGTTTACATTTACTTTGTTGAGTTTGGGCGTGAAGTCATTTAGCTTTCCAAAAATGAAAAAGTGTATTTTGCGAGTCTTCCATCTCATTTGTGAAAGACGACCATTAAAAGAGTAGCAACTGGACTTTCACTGCCCAAGATCGAAATGAAAGTAGTTAAGAGGCCTACACCAAGAACTTGGAAGAGAAAGGCTAAGAAGAGAGAAGAGTACCACTACAGTTTAACCCGTCAAGCGTCCGAGCGACTACAGTAGACCCTAACTTTTTCGGGCGGGAAATGTCCTAGGGACTGCATTATGCATTCACGCCACTGGCCAGGTCTTCCTCCCTTGGAAGAGCCAGCGATAACTCGCTATATATGCTTCTCGCTCTCTCTTTAAGCCTCCCACCTGAAAAAGTTAGGGACTACTGTAGTCGCTTGGACGCTTGACGGGTTAACAGTCAATAGTACCTGACTACAAAGATTGTACATCGGTCTTCGTAGAGCTTTGTGTCGCTCTCTTTCTCTCTCTCCGACTCTTTGTATGATCCGACGTAGCGCTTCAGCACTTTAGCTTTTGACTACCTAGTCCTCGTTGATGAATGGGGTGTCAATCCCTTCATTATTATGCTCCATATGACTGGTGACAACATATACTCGTACGTACAGTCAGCAGCAGAAGTCGCTATTCACACACTCTTTTGTAACAGAAGAATTGAGTGAGAAAAATATGTTAGTGTATGGCTACAGGCTCCTGCTATAATGAGAGGGCTTGGGCTATAGTTCCAACGCGGGTTCAGAGTGGATGGGAAGCTTCACACACAATTGGATTTCCTTGCAGATGTATGCACATATTGCACATCTCACAATATTTCCTTCACTTTAAAGCTCATGATTTTCAAATGAGATTTTAGCGGATAGCAAGTGAGATTTCATTAGATAAGTTTTCAGAATTAGATAGATAGATAGATAAAACGATTATTTGGTACAGCCAATACACACAATCAAGATTACATAAAATATCAATATATCAAGCCAAAACTTAAAACTAGAACATTATCTTTGTTTGTGTGCGCTACACCGCTACAGTAGCACAAAAGGGCCATGGCTCAGTGGTCAACATTGCTCGTAGGAGCAAAACACTGGTATTCTGCCACAACCCACGGAACAAACAAATGAACACTTATTTAACAGTTACTTAAAACTTGAAATTAAAATGAACAGCGCTAAAACTAATAAAAGCATGCACAGTGAGCATCATAAAGCGAAATTGTACGTAAGTATGTAAGTGTAATATTAAAATAAAATAATAAATAACGAAAGAGATGCAGAAGCCTCTCCGTCTCTTAAGCACCTGACACAAATATGCGTTCACCCCACACCTATCTTAAACTTTAAAGTCACATACTAAATTGGCTACCGAGCAACCACCTTGATTAACGGGTTTCATAGTCATATTTTGCTTAAAGTGAATGCCAGGCAAATTAGCTCGTTGAAGTGGCAATAGGCAGGCCATATAGTACGGAGAACAGATGGTCGTCGGGGCCGAAAGGTTCTCGAGTGGAGACCACTGATCGGTGAGCGCAGCGTAAGACGTCCACCAACGAGGTGGACTGATGACCTGGTTAAAGTCGCGAGATCACGCTGGATACAAGTCGCTTCCAAGCGAGACAACTGGAGGCCTAAGTCTGGCAGAGGACGTCCTAATAGGGCGTGGCGTCCATAGAACTCGATCCCCACCAGCTTGCCTATTTTAAGGCAGTTTGGCATTTTTATTGTGCAGAATTAGAGGAAAGGGCTAGTTAAGTTCCCTTTGGCTTGTAGTGTAAGATCCGAATATAATCGTCAACCTGCACCGAGCTGATAATAGAATGAAACATATTTTATAATAAATTTAGTATATTAGAAAATATATTAAAAATGGGTTGGCTAAAAAAGCCTGGACAGACTATTTTTTCTTCTTAATAATAATAATAATATATTTATTTGCAGTAAACGTAGTGAAGTGAAGGCATGGTTATTATTTACATTTTCATATTTTGAGTTACATTTTTTTCTATTATAGATATTATCTTATATACTAGTATTCTTATATAAGTCAATAAATACAATACAATACAATAACTCTTTATTGAACACCACATATAACAACCAAAACAGAAAAAAGGAAAAATATTTAAATATATTTATTTCATTGATGTTCTATTGTTTAATGTGATAGTATTACATTAAACTTTTCTATTATAGATTATATTATATTTATAAATCAATAGACATATAAATATATTATATATGTAATATATTTAAATAGTCTGTCCAGGATTTTTTTAGCCAACCCATTTTTATTATATTTTCTAATATACTAAATTTATTATAAAATATGTTTCATTCTATTATCAGCTCGGTGCAGGTCGACGTTATATTCGGATCTTAGACTATTGCCTTCTGATATATATGACATCACGCCACTGCGTTCTATGGCTGATATGATGATGATGATGATGACCTGTGAGTGAAGTGAGAAAAATTCTCAAACGCGTTCGCGTTAACGTCCCAATTACAGTTCCACCAGTGGAACAAGCTTATATACAAGGGCCTTACCTTGACGTCTTAATGCGATTCAATTCCGACTCAGTTCAGGTTTTAGCTATCATTTTTAGTATGGATCTGACAGCGAGCGAACAAACTGAATGAAACTTACACTGACCATACCGAGCTATAAAGTCGTCCACATAGATTATTCATTTTATTCTCTAGCTTGTACCCTCCGGGAAAGATAGAAGTTTTTAAATGTACTGCAAAATGATAATTACACTGTAGTCTGCTTAATACGGTCGCAGAGATAGTTTTAAACCACTTCTACCCACAAACACTGTCTTTACATTAGTCTGTCTGCCTAACGCGGCAGCGACTTTGAAGTCTGCATCACTTACTAAAACTATAATAAGATGTCTTTCCACAATCAGTGCAGGATCTGATTTGTGATAGAACTGTAGAAGGGTAAACACTGTAGATAGATAAATAGATAAATTTATTTATCACCTTTTTAAAAGTACAATTAAATGTCAAACATAAGTAATTCACAAAAGGATCGTCAATTGTAATAAAATAGTAATAATAATTATAATAACTGAAATTAAATAAAAACAAAATAACAACAAACAAAAATAAAGCTTAATGAAATGTCTATGTAAATTCACAAAAAGATCGTCATGGGTACATAAACAGAGAAAATAATAATAATTTAAATAAAACCTAATGTAATGTTTACTTCAAAAATAAAACCCTTGTAGAATCGCTCTCGCTTCTCGGAACCGCGTAGAGTTATGAAGTTTAAATAAATGCCAAATACTAAGCTCTCCAGTCCCTCAGATCTGTGTAAATGTGTGTTCTAATTCAACTCAATCAAAATAATACAGTCATTACAAATGGTTTTTTGTACAAATTGCAGTGCTCCTGTAGACGACGGAATTTATAAAGGTTTACGCTATGTTTTAAATGGTTTAAACACAAAAACAAAGTAACAAGGAGCCTAATACCGAACAGCTGTTTATGCTAGCAACCTGACAGCAACTGTCTTGGAAGTTGATGTCAGCACAAAAGAGAGGTATTTTAAAACTGGAACTTAAGTAGTTAATATACAAACTATGAACTATAAAAACTATATAATACTCCTTTCATCCACGCAAAGGTTGACTGGGAGAGATCCCTTAAAGGGATAAGTCCGCCTTTGTGCATGTATCTCAGTGTTTGTCAATTGTATTTCTCTTGTTTATTTTGCACAATAAAGAGTTTACATACATATTTACATACTATGTATTAAAAGGAGGCTCCAACCCAGCCAGTCACCAAAAGCTCCTAAACAATAGGGGTTATTTCCAATTGTCCTAGAAATTTTAAATTTGGTATGAAATAAGTCTAAAAATCTACATTGGTTGTGTCTGTCTGTCTATGTAAGTATCCAACATAAAATGATCTCGCACTGCCTACATTTTGCTTAGAAGCAAAACTCTACTAACACTGGAATACATTATTCACTTTTCTGTACGGAACCCTCTCGCACTTCCCCTTTTTTTCTCTGAATCCAAATAACGTGTTCTTTCCTTCGTTTCATTTCACCCGGCTTATAAATTAAACAACTACAAGACCCACCAAACCCGCAAAGTTTTAAGCCTTTCCCTCTGTTTATATTATACAGTCTTAAGCTACCTCAGATCGTACAAACTTTGAGCTCCACTACCAAGAGCCACTTCCCATTTAGCCCCTGTGTTTATTCTCAAAGTTTCAGAAACAGGTATCGACATTGGCGGTTAGCAAGTTAGAACACGCCAATAACACGCCAGTTTTCATATCGCTCGATGAATAACTTGGATGCTGTTATGGGACTTGATTTACGAAGTTTTGTTTACGACTTTTGAACAAGTTATAGCTATAGCTACGTAAAATTTAAATAACAGAGCATCGAGCGTAGATGACGCGATTCCAAAGGAACGGAAGAGAAAGAATCGACCAATCACTCCAATCATGTTCTTTAGTTGACACCCTGACTGATAATGGTTGAAACGTTACACAGCTTCAGGGAAGAGCAAGCGGAGTGGCTGCTCTAGGCAGGTAGTACTACAGTTTGACAACAAATATAATGCGCATCGGCAGTATTCGTTTGCGCAGAGAAGCGCAGACCAGTTTCCGATGGTAGTCGAACGTGTAAATAATCTATATTGAACTTTATTTGCAAGCGCAACTGGCAGAGTATTGCTTGCTTTGCATTCTTAGCTCTGTCCCGCTTACACGATTTTGCCATTGTTGGTACGAAATCGATCGACCAATAACAGCGCCAGAGTTTCCCGCTACTAAAATTGGTCTACTGCGCAGGTACATCGTGGAGCATTATTTTTGTTGTCAAACTGTAAGAGGTGCCGGAATCGGGTGGCATGGAGCGCGAAGCAACTTGAAGGCAGAAGATAAACGTCGACCGAAGGGCGCCGAAAGACCACCTCGCTCTCTGATGAAGAATCGGCGCTCCTTATAGATCTCGACAGTGACAGTGATACCAAGCTAAACAAATGTTTACTTTATTTATTTCTTTTAAGTGTATCACTGAAAGATAGAATAAGGAATAGTGTGATAAGGGAACGTGCGGGTGTGAAAGAGGATATAGTGACTAGGATAGAAAAAAGTATGCTTAGCTGGTTTGTTCACGTAGAGCGGATGGATGAAAGTAGATTAGGGAACATACCCAAACTACGTGACCGATTTAGGGGGGGGAGGGGGGTCTTCAAAGTACCACTCATGGTCACCGGGGGGAGGGGGGGGGGGTTTGGTTTCTTGTCACGTAGTCAATAATTTTTTTTTAAGAACGCCACGTTTTTATTACCCCATCAATAAAACTTGTCCAGTATCGCCACATCACTATAAAATTATCCATAACGTTTCCCAGTGGATTGATAGTGGTAACGTCTTCATTGAAGATATTTGATTTAATAAATAGTTTCTTGTTTTTGCTGTATTCTGATTTTATTTCTTTCCCCGCAAATGTGATGAAAATCATTATATGAAGAGAAACGGGATGGCAGACTCGAGCCAATGAACTTAACAAAATTACATTTGTAAGTACTCGATCGTAATTCTTTTTTAACGGCCCGTACATATACATTGTGCAATGTACTATTTTTTCTTGATATATTTTTTACTAAACACAATTACAACCGTATGCAATTATAGGTACGCATTCTCAAAGTACGCACTTTTAGGGGCCGTATAAGAAAATACAAACAAAAGCCATTATTTTGTAACTTTACGCAAAAAATATTGATAAAATATACTACGTGAAAACTAGGGGGGGGGGGGAGGGGGTCTGGGCATATACTACGCTTGGTCACCGAGGGGGGGGGAGGGGGTCAAAAAACACGAAAAAAAGGGTCACGTAGTTTGGGTATGTTCCCTTAATTGGAAATCATCTTATAGCCCACCTATTTTCTAATTGAACGTTGTCGATCGATTTACTGCGGTCCGTTAGTATGAACTGTCGCAACCCTTATAAAACACGGTCCCCGAGGACGCGAGTTAATCGCTCGTCTCCGGCTCGGAACGGTTCGGAACCACTCGGGACTTCTCGGGACGTCTCGGGACGGCTCGGAACAAGATGTAGTGCCAAGTTAGGGGACAGGTAACTGGGGTACAAATTGGTTTGTGGTAATTTATGTTCCGGCTTCTATGTTTTTATTTTTTAAGCTGTCGTCTCTCCTTTGGGAGGACGGACTTAATCGATTTTGACAAGTCTTATTGTTCCTAAGGGGACTTAAAGTTGGAAAAGTTTGAATTGACCACTGGGGCGGGGACTCAATTTTCGGAAGCATGTCACTCGGTGAAGGAAAACATCGTGAGGAAACCTGCACACATTTGCGAAGCAATTCAATGGTGTGTGTGAAGTTCCCAATCCGCACTGGGCCCGCGTGGGAACTATAGCCCAAGCCCTCACACTGTGAGAGGAGGCCTCTGTCCAGCAGTGGGACGTATGTAGGCTGGAGATGATGATATCACTGAAATGAAATGAAATAATTTATTTTGCTTTAATTTATTTTGCTTTAGACATGGTTTAGACACTCGACACTTCATTTTCTTTCTTCATTGATAAAAGCTCTGTGTTCATGTCGTCTTAATGCGATTCAATTACGACTCAGTTCAGGTTTTAGCTGTCATTTTTAGTACGGATCTACAAATCGGTCCAATGCTTTCAGAGGTTATTCAATACAAACAAACGAAAACGAAATCTTCCCTCTTTATAATATGAGTGTAGACACAGTTATGTTGGGGTACGGTTTTTTTTATTTACGATGGTAACCGATCATCCATAGTCACACAGCACTAGAGCATTGCAGATAGAACCACACAGATATAAAACCACAGGCACAAATGAGGCCACAGCGAATTAAATTAAATAAGTTCAGAAATACTTGCTTGCTCTCCGCCGGTAATCCGCCGGTAGTCAGTTTTTCGGCGGAACAGAATAAGGTTCGATCTTTTAAAGTCTGAAATAAAAGAGGTTCTAAAAGGTGATTTCGACGTTAAAGTTCAACAGCAAATCACGCGAGGTCTGCAGCCATTCGAGGTTCGAACTGATCCTAATCTAGCCGACCTTTTAGCTCTATAGCTGCCTAAACGTTGAAGTTATCGATTTCGGAAACGAACCCCAACACGGCATGCTTTCAAGAGATACAGATCGACTTGTATTTGAGTCTGGCACGCTCAAAGTTTGGCTTATAAGACAACCATATTCTGCCCGCGACTTCGTCTGCGTACAATTATACATAGAGACCTTCCTCGTGAATCATTCTATCTATTAAAAAAAACGGCATCAAAATCCGTTGCGTAGTTTTAAAGATCTAAGCATACATAGGGACAGACAGCGGAATGAGACTTTGTTTTATACTATGTAGTGATAAGAAGTAAGAAACGTTCATTCTTTAAAACCGTGTACAATTTTGATAAAATTTATGATTTTTAAAAATTTCAACAGTTTGTCCATTTCGGACGTACAATATAAACAGTTATTATAATATATTACCTCTTTTTTACAAGCTTTTATTTAATGTAGGTAGGTATGTAATATTGTAAGTATACTTGTTTGTCCGGGTGGATCTTGCAACTCAATTTTGAAGCAATTATCTTCAACTGATTGAGCTGTAATTTTGCATACTTGAGTAAGTCGGATGACAATACAATAATCTGGTAGTGGAGTTCTGGTGACCAAGCCAAGACCGTTTCCCTCCTTCCTGACGGGAGACTATCCTAAGCTTGACTCGGCCCTGCATGAAGGATTAAAGCCGATATATCGCATACCTGACCCGGTAACTTTACCCGGTCGTCTCGTTATATGCGAACTATGTACAACAGTCCTGCACTCTACTCTAAACTGCAGGTCGTCTGATCGATGAACATAAGAGCGCCTGCCAATACTAAATAGCAGGAAAGTGCACTACAGATATTTTCTGCCATTAACATTCTGTCAGGCGCTCCATATTTTTTGCGCGCCATTATCTTGTTTCGACAAAATTATAGCATGGAAATTATGGGGAGAAACGAGATATTCATTAATATGTGCGCGATAAAGATTCGCATTTATTTTTACAGCCATATATATGTGGGGGGAGTAATAAAATGATAATAAAGATGGATGGAAGTGTCACATAAACGCACCCCAGTGACCGTGTGTTTTACGAGGAATTTGTAACGGGCGCAATCCTGAAAAATTCCGCTTGCCGAAGCGAACACGGCTTTTCGACCGTAAATAGGTGCCTGAGGTAAGCTATTGCCGTCCGTGGAATTTGTACGTTTGAAGAATGATTACGAATGGCCGCAGTGTTTGTAGACGTAACGCTTAAAATATTCGCGAAAATATTCTTACAGCCTGTAATTAAATGCACTAACACTCACATTACACTCACATACCACTCACACACACACACACACACACACACACACACACTCACACACACACACACACACACACACACACACACACACACACACACACACACACACACACACACACACACTCACACACACAAATTATTTGGTATTTTTATGTTAGTCCCTTATTGTTATAACTGTCTCTAGTCTCCGCGACACAGGCCCTGAGTCTAGTGCGGAGGCTGCCGTACAAACATGTTGTAACCTTTTGCATATTATAAATAAAGACTTTTTTACTTTACTTTACTTTACTTTAAAGTTGAACCAAATGGATATTTTGAGTTGTTTATATCAAATCGTGACAGTAAAATATTAAATTAATAATAAATGTTCTTTGATTTGCTATCTTGTCTTATTGATATTGATATGAAACAATGTACTCTAAGCAATGCTCTAAGCTTAGCTTACTGTGTTTTTTAATAGTACCTGGTACCCAATAATAGTGAATAAACAAAGTATTTCAGACGTATTTAGCAGCGTTTATTAGAACAATAAATTCGTGGCGCAATAATACTCTTACACTTGTCTTCATTATATTAGTAAACGAGTTCTTTACCACCTCTATGAGTAGGTATGCACAACGTAATCTAATACCTAAGGAACTGCTTATTAAAATATACAGTAGTGATAAAAAACACAACGCCGAGAAGAACAAGTAAAAAGAACCGAATCCCGCAGACGGAAAAGTAAGAAATACTTTAAGTAAGAAGCCTCGCCGCAGACATGTAGCTAATGAACATGAACATGGAGTTAGTAAAATTCACGATGGATTTTTAGGAAATCTTCCATGCTAGTCTGGGAGCAAAGAAAAAGTAGAATGTACCAGTTGCTTCTCTTTCCGCGCAGGTGGTAAAAGCCCAACGAGGGAATGGCCGAAAATCTTAGGAATCATTTTATAGGCGATGCGGCTAGCAACCCCACTTATACTACACGTGGCATTTAAGTCTTATACCTTAAGCTCCGTCTACCCCGTAAGGGATAAGCACGTGATTTATGTGTATGTATGAGATCCAATAGATCACGTGACCAGAGCCGGGGGTAAAAGCTTGTTTCACATAAACATTCAAATGCAAATCGGAAATACAAAATTCACGAATTATCCGAAGTTATTAGACATCATAAATTCATTTCGAACTTCCAAAATGACAGGTCCAAATTGACGCCGCGTCTATTTCTACTGAGATCAATAATTGCCGATTCTATTCTTCAATGTTCAATCTAATTCGGGCGACCGGACCGCTAGGGGGCGATTTTATAATGAAGTTGAAAATGTTTGGGACAACCCTAAACTTAGGGCGTTTACTGATTGGGCCTAATTTATAAGAGCGTTTTTGCAAGCACATTATGATACTTGTTCGCAATTGCAGTCGCGTGTTAATCTAGCCACCAAGCAGCAGTGATATTCTTCCTTAGGCCTCTAGGTTGGCAGCGTGTCTACAATCCTTTAGTCTTGTCATGTAGTATAGTGTAGTTGGGAGGTATCTCTGTATGTTATCTAATGTTAGTGAACTGTGTTCCTTTATTGTTTTACAAACATAATCGCCGTCCATTGGTATTGGCAACATTTACTAAACAATTATAAGCTAGCGGCCAGTATAATACAACACAAATGCTCTTTATTGAATTGACACCACATTACAATACACTGAGTTAAAAAAAATGTAAATTAGAGAGTAAAAGATGACAATCAGAGTTCAAATTATCTCCACGGTCTCTTTTACTCTTTTTGCTGTCAAAGGCAACGTAAGTCTGAATAAGTTCTGTTTCTAGTACTGTTATGTCTGAAAAGCGGCGGATTTACAAGAAAATTAATTTATTTGCCAAGTCACCAACTAAAGACTGACCGCTTAAAGCTAGACTTCCGAGAAAAGCGGTTCCGGCGGCACTAACGCAGCACACTGACGCGGCGACACCCGCACTGCCGCCTCTGCTGCTGTGACAGTGACACTGCGCTCGGAAGACCCTTTTTTTTTTATATATTAAAACCGACAAACGGGCTTGCGGTGCACCTGATGGTAAGTGATCACCGCCGCCCATGGACAACTACAGCACCAATGCCCTTCATACATTTTCATACTGCATAATACCATCGCACAGTCGCAGCGACAGCGACGCCGGAGCCGCTTTGCTCAGAAGTCTAGCTTAAAATGAGCCCTCTCCTGCGCGGCATAGGGGCGTGGGCGAGGCCTCATTTAAGTGGTCAGTCTATAACGGTATGTAGTACGAAAAATCGCAGGCAGCGGTTTCGTTCCCGTTTCTTTTAATTGTGAATTCAGCTTTGGGTCGCGGCTCGCGGGGACTCGCGCGTGAATTAGACGGCGCCGGCGCGAGGGTTGCCAACTTGCAGATTATTATAATTATTAACATAATTACGAACTTTGGCCAAGTTGTCACCACTGATTATCGCGATTGTGGAACATTTTGGGCTGTTAAATAACTAGAGAATTGAGGATTTGATTTGACTTGGCGTAATTATTTAGGAAATTAAACGTAATGGGCAGCGATACTTCTAATATCCTAAATCAAATCGGACTTAAGTTTATATTACTCTTTTAATTTCTCTGACTGTACTTTTTGAAATACCTTCGCATAGACATAACAAGGTAATAGAGGCTTGTTAAAATTCAGATTTCTCTTGTTACTATGCGTATTTCAGACAGTGCTTTTACTCATTCCAATAATCCTAAATCACCGTTATAATAAAACAAAAGAACTCGATTCAATTAACAAGAAGGATGGGGCCATCAAACTCCTCCTTGTGGGTTCAAAGCACGCTACCAAAAGCTCATAGAATACGTCGCAGCAAAACTAATTCCAATTCTACGAAACCGTTACCGATCCCCAATATAATTGCGTGGTCACTCACGCTATATTTCGGTGGAATTAGCCGTAATCTGCTGCATTAAATAAAAGCATTGGTCACGCGAGCCAGCCCTGGGTCAGGGCTGGCTCCCCCTGTCTGCGAATGCGGGCCTATTACTCCCAAATTCGAAATCGAACTTCGTACCTCTCCGCTCACACTACACTCATCAACATGGGAGTGAAAGGGACAGTTGAAACTACGAATTTCGAATTACAGAGTAGCCCGGGTTGATTTTATTACAGGGAGTTTTGATACGCCGACGTATGCATGTAAATGTGCAAGATATATAATGTGATGCTTGTGCACGCTTAGACTTGGCAAGTTCACCGTCTTAAGCCAAGTTTCAATACATTGGCCGGCCGTGATCGGTTTAGAAGTCGTCGATGAATGCTGAATACCGCAATGTAATGCGTCTTGCACTATTTTTCTCGCAATTCTAAACTAAATAAACAGTCTCTTTCTAGGACGAACAGTAAGAAAAAGACAGGTATCTCGGGCGACATTCAAGATTAAAGCTAAAAAGCGTGATTACTTATACTTACATAACGAAGCAATAGGTCCACAACGGTTTTAACTTCAACCTAATAACAACCATAACATATATAATAGAAGAGTCGCGAATCTCGCCTTTCTTCGTCACAAACAATATTGTCATCAACTGTCAAAAATTATTCAAAATGAGACCTCATACCCCAAATCATTTGAGGCTTTTGCGTAGAATACTTTTGCGAAGACAACTTTTGCGTAGACTACTTTTGCGTAGACAACTTTTGCGTAGACTACTTTTGCGTAAACTACTTTTGCGTAAACTACTTTTGGACACCGATCCGTCATCTTCAATCACTACAAATTATAAAACGAAGTCCTCCGCCTTGTCTGCATGTGTTCGCTATAAACTCAAAAACTACTTAAAGGATTTCATCCTATTTTCACTAATAAGGAGTAAAGTTAGTACAGTATAATTTGTCAAGGTTTTTGAGCCATCATCATATCAGCCGTAGAATGTCCACTGTTGGACATAGGCCTCCCCAAGTTGGCCTCCTCCAGTTGCCTCGGTTGGAAGCGGCTTGCATCCATCGTGAACCTGCGACTTTAACCAGGTCATCCGTCCTCGTTGGTGACGTCCTACGCTGCGGGCTCTACTTCGCCAGCCTTTCGGCCCAATGACTGTTCTCCGTTTTTGACTAAATTGGTTCAAATATAACGGAAAAGCCAAGCAATGTACATACAAATTTCAATTCTGCGCGGACAACTACCGCCTGTTTTTTTTTATTTTTTTTTTTATTTGTAAATGCGTCGCATGACTAGTCGCGCTAACCCTTTGATCTTGTTCCAAAACAGCCTAACAATGCAGCGGCATGCTCTTCCATGCCCCAAGCCAAGCACCTCGATAAACTTGGCCAAGGCTTAGCTAGCGTGTGAAGGCGGCTTTAACGGTATTATGATTACTAGCTTGATCCGCGTGACAGCCGACATCCTTGTACAATTTCGTGTTTTTGGTTAGAAATTGTATGGAATTTACAATTACAGAGTCACAGCGTAGACATTTACGAATTAAGCGAAACCAAAATCGCTGGTTTTGGATAATAATGCTTATTAATTTTTATACATACATATATCACGTCCTTATCCCTAACGGGGTAGACAGAGCCTAAGGTAACAAGACCTTAAGGCACGTTTAGCATGATAAAGGGCATATAACTGGAAAGGGAAATCAAAATAGTGATGGGTTGCTAGCATGATTCCTAAGGCTTTCACCCATTCCCTCGATGGGCTTTTACCATCTGCGCGGGAAGAGAAGCAACTGGCAAATTCTATGTTTTTCTATTAATTTAATTTAATTTTTATTCTGTTGATTAAATCTAGTGTTACCTACTTCTGTTGCAGTGATATCGTTATTGATAATTATGTTCCTGTAAAGCTCAAAGGAAAATGATATTTAAAAATATATGTTTTCTCCCTGAGTTGTACGTATGGAGTAAATTTCCTACTCCCCAATTTTTTTTTTTAATTTTTCCGAAGGTCCTACATAAATATGCAGCAGCTGTCAAAATTTCATTTCCGTGACCAGTTTCCGAGTAAAATGCTGCAGTAAGTGAGATACGAACAAGCAGACAGACGAACATGAAACAATAACGGTCCAGTTCAATTTTTAACAATTTCGCTACGTAATTCAACAACACCTTGTTACAATAAGCTCGTAGCGTGCAGTAAGAAAAATGTGAATACACCACCATAGAATCTTATCGCAATAAGATGACATATGACTGGAGTTTGAGTGACGGCGGCATATCAATTGCGACAGGGTTCTACGGTGGTACGTGAATACATTTCGCTTACCGTACAGTACATGGCACAAAACAAATAACTTTAAATTTCTAAACCCTTATATTTGCCATACAATGTTCGACCTACCCCAATTACCTTATCAGATAGTTCAACGACCTACCCCAAACGTAATAAAAAAACTAATGTATTACAAAGCGAGCACTATCATTTCGTGAATCGCCACGAACTCGGGAGTGGCGAGGGGCAAATTATTGATCTCCGCCGTAGCAATCTAAAACGTCGTATGTGCTATTAAATTCGTAAACACATTCGCCTTTTTGAGCCACACACGCGACAAATTTGTCTTTACGGGTGGGCAAAATACGAACTAATTTTGACACGTACAATCTCCTCGCTTATGATAGGACAGTAGCGACACGGCTTGCTTGGTTAAGTTTGTAGTAATTTAAAGGGGGATCGGCTTGCGCAATTTGACAGCTCCCCGCCATGTTTGAACATTGCTAGCCAATTAAATGACAGTAAAGATGCATCAACAGTTCGACAGTTATTTATAATTAGTATAGTACTTAAACAGCACGCAGCCCTACCCTATACCACCGAACTAATAGCTAAAAGACGAAAGGACATAGTTTGCTATCAGAAAATAAGACCCAAATTTGCTTTTACACGCAAATTCTTTGTTTTCCTAGGACCATTCCTTTATAATAAGTTAAATGCAATTTCGTCCATTTATCCCCACAATTACAATAAATGCAAGAAAATTCTCCTGGAATCACTTCAAACTATGTCATACGAAGATACAGAGAATTTATTATTAGTTGTGAAGTAGATTATCTTTGTAACCTTTATTTTTATTGGATTTAATTTTTTAAGATTTTATATGATAATACCTAATCATAGTTTTAATTTATTTATTTCTTTATATTTTTGTCATGTTTACTTATTTTTCCCTGGTGATTGTTTAATTATTTAATAGCCATTTTGTTTAGCTCTTATAGCCTGAAACACAGGATTTCCTAGTTCAGGCATATGAGTTGTTAACTTAGATTTATAAGGAAACTTTGTTCTTAGTTTTAAATTTGTAAAACATTTATTTATGAATAAATTATCTTTATCTTTATCTTTATCTTTATCTATTGATTGTTTTATGTTTAAAGATAACGAGATAATAATAACGTCGGGAATAGTGCAATATCGCGTAACTGGCATTGGTCAATACCGCGTATGTAACAAAATGTAGACAAATTAAAATTTCTCGCAAACGAAGGTAAAATCCTGATTAAAATATACCAGTTCAAACCAGTATTAAAGTTGGGTGTTGTGGAGATACGCAGTATTTACCAGTGCTAGTTACGTGATTTTGCACTAAGAAAAATATCTTGAGTTAGCCATGGACTAGCAAGGAAGAACGCGACTCCTTCGTAGCTCCTTTTGTTTCTGACTTAGTAAGAAAAAAGCGCCCCTAGCATCAAGAAAATGGCGGATACGGTGTCAAATAAAAACAATAAGTGGATACGAAAATAACATTCGTTCCAATAATCCCCATTTTCCCCGTCACTGACAACTGCAAGGAAACAAACAAAACGTTACAAATGGAATGCATTTCCTTCGCTTCTATACACACTTAGTCCAGGGGGAGGCCGGGGAAGCTTCCGCAGTGGATGAATGGCTGTCCCTACGACCGGCGGCTCCCCTATCGACACAGTGGCCTGTTATTACACTTCGTTTTCTTGAGTGTATTTGTGTTGTACTCATTTTAGAGTACTTCACCACGAAATTAGATAGGCTTTGAGTCTCTACATTAAATTAAAAATTCAGAAACCAAACGCATTGATTGAGTCTATCTAATCAGCCCACACCCACTGCTGAGTAAAGGCCTCTTCATTTTCACGTCACGTTGCCCGGTCCCGTGCCAGTCTCATCCACGGTTTTCCAGCCGAATGACAGAGCCATCTGACCAACGGGCTGATGGTCTGCCCACTGATCTTCAACCCAGTCTTGGCCACTCTGTGACCGCCTTCGACCATCTATCGTCGTTCCGTCTTGCCAAGTGCCTCGCCCATCGCCACTTCAGCTGTGTTATCTTAGTTCCGACATTCACAACTCTATAGACTACAAGCCCATGGACAAAAAAAACGTGAAATGAACCAGCGTGAAACACGCTTAGAAGGCTGTTACTATATCATAAAATAACTCTGAGCGCTATGCCGTCTTTTCTGAGCGGTACATTTATGGAATTTCTCAGGTGCAAGTGACGAATTACGACTAATTATTAATTTACGGCGTTTTTATAGCTTATAGATAATCTATACTAATATTATAAAGAGGAAAGATTTGTACCTATTTTTGTATGTTTGTATGTTTGTAATGAATAGGCTCAAAAAGTACTGGGCCGATCTGGATGAAATTTGGAACATAGATAGATTATAGTCTGGAATAACACATAGGCTACTTTTTATCCCGGAAAATTGCGTGATTCCCGCGGGATAGCGATAAACGAATTCTACGCAGACGAAGTTGCGGGCAACTGCTAGTTAAAAAATAAATGTCGAAAGACCTAATGCCGCTTTAAAGTGGTGGTGCCGGAAGTTGGTGCAATTTTTTTTTTCCAATGTATGGTAAAAAATCTGTACCGCTCAGAAAAGACGGCATAGCGCTCAGAGTTATTTTATGATATAGTAACAGCCTTCTAAGCGTGTTTCACGCTGGTTTATTTCACATGTTTTTTTTGTCCATGGGCTTGTAGTCTACTAGTCCGTATCCGAATTTCGGAATCGAGTAGGTAATCATTTTGTAAATGAAGAAATATTCAATTCTATGCCAAAATGCCTGACATAAGCTGATACCTATCTACTCTTTAAACTACTGAACCGATTTTTACCAAACATAGCTAAAAACCACCGCAAGGAAACTTGCTTTCAAATAAAGATAAAATATAGAATGTACCAGCTGATTCTCTTTCCGTGCAGACGGTAAAAGCCCATCGAGGGAAAGGGTGAAAATCTTAGGAATCATGTTATAGGCGATGCTTGCAACCCAACACTATTTTGTAGGTCTTGTCACCTAAGGTACAGTTTGACAACAAATATAATGCGCATCGGCAGTATTCGTTTGCGCAGAGAAGCGCAGACCAGTTTCCGATGGTAGCCGAACGTGTAAAATAATCCATATTGAACTTTATTTGCAAGCGCAACTGGCAGAGTATTGCTTGCTTTGCATTCTTAGCTCTGTCCCGCTTACACGATTTTGCCATTGTTGGTACGAAATCGATCGACCAATAACAGCGCCAGAGTTTCCCGCGCTACTAAAATTGGTCTACTGCGCAGGTACATAGTGGAGCATTCTTTTTGTTGTCAAACTGTATGTCTACCCCTTAAGGCACAAAGACGTGGTTTAAGTATGTATTTTCCAAATATCGCACTGTTACTACATTCTGAGTATATACATCTAAAAGCATGGCACATGCACGTACGTAGCCGTTTCCAACGTAATCCTATGAAGCCGTAGCACTATGGAGTAATCAAATACGGCTGGCGAATACCCTCCTCCATGTTACATTATACCCCGCCAACCTGGCTATTACTTGTACATCGTAACATCCTACTAATATTATAAACGCGAAAGCTTAAAGTATTGATGGATGGATGTTTGTTACTCTTTCACGTAAAAACTACAGAATGGATTTGGATAAAATTTGGAACGGAGATAGCCTGATACCCTAGATTAACACATAAGCTATTTTGTATCATGAAAAATTGCATAGTTCCCGCGGGATAGCGAAAAACTAATTTTTTGCAGGCGAAGTAATGGGTAACTATGTAAGTCTTCTAGGTAAAAAATAATAAATAACCAGTTTCAATAACTTAAACACGCTCATTCAATTAAAAACATTATTAAACGATTTCCATTTACCTTTATCCACTCAACCGTATGGATTAAAAAAGTAAAAAGTATTGCCAGCGACAAAAATCAAAATTTAAAGTCCCGCTATGGCGTAGGCGGAAGGATAGGTTTTAATTGGCAACCCTCTGCCTACGCAAAATGGCCACGCCGCGCCGTAGTGACCGGTGACTCAACTTTTTTTAAATCCTTAAATCAAACAAACCGATCAAGAGCAAGTCGACCTCACACACAAAGGGTTACTACCTAATTAGAGTTGTATTTTCTTCTACGTTAGTCATAATTTCTAAAACAGCACAATTTTTCACCACGATCGAATGATTCCATCGAAAATTTAAAAAACGATTAAAAATCGGGCCTTTGCCTTGTCTATTATTACTTTATAGTCCTTGGTTAAGCGTGTCTGCAAACCGTTGTGTAAAGCATTATTTATTCAGCCAGCAATTAAATAATTAATGTAATCGAAAAACAAAAAAAAAACTTACAATGTTAATCAAATTATTTCAAATTTAGAAAAGAGAGATCCATTGGAATGTCGTTTGCCGCCTCAAAGAGACTATGGAATTCATTGTTCAGCCATCTGAATTCGGACTGAACAGAGCTGTCGTATCCAGACAAAAACGGTACGTCGGAGTTCTACCCACTAAAGGCATCTAAGGAATGAAGAAGTTTGTTTGTCATTGACACACAATCACGACGTGAAAGTTGAATAGGGTCGGGTAATGATTTACATTCTGTACATGACTTTAATGGTTATTTGTCGCAAAACAAAAGAAGTTTCAGACACACTCTCTTAATAAACATGCTACGCGTAACGAGTAGGCAGCCTCAATAATTATTACAGGAAAGAGATGAGTTACCTAATTTAGTCTTCTTTCAAGCAGCAATGTAGGGGCCCGATTTTTTGAAAGCACATTGTGTGAAAAAACCACTCGAAAGTGGTGAAAAATTGTGCTGAATTTGAAATAGGAGAAGCTTAGAAGATACTTACGGCTCTCATTAATCTTGTGACCTAGTCGAAAATTTGATTAGGGCTGTAGTTTTGAAGATATAAACAGATTTATACCACTTTCGAGTGATGTGCTTTTAAAAATCGGGTCCTAGTAACTAATCGACGGAAACAAGGCCGATGAATGGCAATTTTATTTTTTATTTAAGTACCTAAGATAAATGGCAAATTGGAGCAGTTTTCGTGACAAATGTAACAGTTACGAATCCGTCCGTCCTTGCGTCTATCCTTCTGTCCGTTGGTCCGCCTGCTCGTCTATCCATCCATCCGTACGTCCATGCAATGTAACATAACAATGTAGCTTATGGTTTCGAAGATAGCTATGACTAAAAAATTATCCGACACACGACTGTTTTTTGTGCTGCACAAAGTTAGATTCGCGGTCTGCTTGAAGCTCTTGCGGGCTACCGCTTTGAAACCACTGAGTAAAGTTATTTAGTTAAGTAATACGTGGGAGAATATCAGATGGGAGGATATTAGATACCCGATAATAGACAGACAGCCTTCGGAGGCTAAGTACTAGTATAGACGGTAAGAGGTAGGTATAATTATCATTCTTTATAGCCTGGCCTGGCTATTTATGAGGCTAGACGGTCTAACGCTTTCACAAAGGTTTGTTTTTTTTTAATGTCCAAGTCTGGAAATTGGTGGTAAAATTGCTAGGTCGCTTGCCTAGCACAGTTGACTGAACTAGTGAGATTTTTTTGTCTATTCAGTTGAAAATAAAACAAGCTTTTGCACTTATTTCAATTTTTTTCTTACACTACTCGTAGTTCAGACGATGGAACACATTATTCGAGTTTTAGTATACATACTTTATTTAGGTATTTCAAATTCTTGCAAGAAAATGGAGTCTGATTTATTCATTTTTATTTAAAGTGGGAACTGTAGCCCAAGCCTCCCATTCTATGAGGAGGCCTGTGCCCAGCAGTGGGACGCATATTGGCTGGAGGTGATGATGATGATGATTTATAGATAAGTGACTTACAATTAGGTTTATACACCTTTTAACAGTTAAAACTTTTTTTATATACATATAAGAGATAGATTATAGTCTACTTTTAACCCCTGACGCAAAAAGGAGGTGTTATAGGTTTTTTATACCTATATATAATAGGGGGAAAACGAGCAGACGGGTCACCTGATGGAAAGTAATCACCATCGCCCAGGGATACCTCTGCAAGACTTGGGGAATCACAGGTGCGTTGCCGGCCCTTTCAAGAACAGGAAGGCTCGCTTTTTAAAGATCCCTAAATTGTACCGCTCAGGGAATGTTGCAGCAGGAAGTTGGTTCCAGATCTTTGTTGTTCGTGGAAGAAATTGCGTTTAAAACGTACCTGTTAGTGAATGATTTTACCTCTTTAAAGTGTAGTAATAGTGTGGAAAAAGAAGATGGAACTAATAATACTTATAATACTTTTTTTTCTACTCGTTGATTTTAATCCGTCAATTATGTGTTTATTTATAGACAAAATTGTAATCACATACTTTTTAATCTTGGATAGTCTATGGCAGTTCGGACTCAACTATAATGATTATTATACAACGCTCTAGACGACTATAATAATTTCAAAATTAGAACTTAGTTACTTCGATTAAGCGTCGTGAGCGCTTAGTGGAACGCACCCAATGTAAAGTTGGAAATATCTGGCAAATTTGCTTCCATTTGAAATTTTGAACACACTAACTTTTTTCTTCTGTTACGTGATTGGTTAGTAATTGAAGTAATTGGCCAATCAGAAACAGTCTTATAACGACGTCTCATTAGTTCTTTTTTGTGCTACGAAAATTTAAAAGTTTTGTTTGTTATTTGACGCGAAATCGATGGTGTTAAATAAATAATCCCTAATTCGAATTAAACATGAGTGACAATGACGAGATTAGTTTCGCCGCTACTTCAGAGGAAATAACTACTATTAATTCATAAGTGGAAGGTACAATTTTCAAACTTAACCCAATGTACTTTACAAAAGGTTACGTATGTACCTCGATAGACGATGATGATGACGACTCGTAGAAAAAGTATTGTATACAATAGTTACATAATTAGCTCTTAAAATCTCGTACCTTACTTAGGCCACTCGGCAAGCCTCGAGGCCTAAACACGGTACTCGATTTTAAGAGCCTTCATTATGCAACGATTGTATAAAATACTATAAGTTGTGACTGTTTTTTATTATGATTTGTTTTTCTTTTCCAATAAACCTTAATCAGATGGAACCAAGATCTTTAAGTTAGCTCTTTCTAGTATAAAAGAAATTTTGCAGAAAAAATCACTTGTGTCACTGTTGGCAATTTTTTTTTAATAAGTAGGTACTTCCTGTTTTATTCCATCAAGTAGCTAATTGATACAGCCAAATTCTCAGATAATTCAAGGCCCAAGCTCGGCAGCCATAAATTATCCGTCCAAAATAAAGCCATTTAAGCGTCCATCAAACATTTTCATATCAAAATAAATGAAAACGCAAAATAACCAAACCATAAATCTAGATTATCAAACGAGAAAACCAACTCAGGTGTTCTCATTCCATTAATAAAGAAAGAACGAGAAAAAAAGACAATAACGCTGTTTTTCTTTACAAAAATTAACGACATCGCCCTGTTCGCACCACGTGACAAAGGTGATGATAATAAATATTCTTTCACTGTTTTTCCGCCTAATGAGGCTGCCATTTTGCTGGCGAAAAAGCAAATGGCGGATGCGAATCGGAAGGCCACGTTTAATTTCTATTGATTGATTGTTTACTGCTATTTGTTTAATTTGTAGAAGTATGTTAGGAGAAAAATATGATAATGTAGACTGTAGAAACTAATAAATAAAACAATTTAAATTATAGTAAAAATTCAACACGCAGCACTGACAAGAGCAAAGACACCACTCTCTTTTGTTTTAGTACTTTTAGTTTTCTTTCAGCGCTGCGTGCAATTAACTTTATATGTGGCCAGTGCCAAAATAGAACAGTTTGATAAAAAAAGGTTGCTGCCTAAATAGGTGCGTCGCCTACAATAATGTTGTAGGTAGCTTATTTAAATATGCTGCTAGGCCTTTGGCATAAAGATTATTGAAACGTCGGAAGCCCTACTTTTTAAACGTTTAGAAATATTAATTAATAAACGTTCAGAAATATTAATTAATTAAATTTTAGAAAGAGGAAAAATCTCTTTGTAAGTTACACTATGTGTCTTAAAATGGCTCTGGAATATTTCAGTTAATTAGGTTTCGGCTCGTTTTAACCTCTTTGAAGCATGCGTTGGGAACTGGCAAACCGATACTTTTTTATTTTATTTATCAGGATATTGTACAAGGCCCGGCCGGATTGCTACCTTGCTCGCTAGAATAGAACATGCCAAGTAGTATCCGACCGAAACATGTTTTTTGCCGAAACCGGAAGTTCGATTTGATTTTAGTTTCGGCAAAAAACCGGAACAAAAGACAAACCTTTTGTAAATGTGATTAAAACGTTGATTGAAATGTCAGTGAGCCGTTCTTTCGTTCGTAGTGAGTAAATGGCACTGTTATTTTTTTTTAGTTTGCTCCAATTCCAAAACCAGGAAAACGAGCAATTATCCGATTTCAAAAATACTTCACGATCGGAGAGATATTTTTGTAAAAGTACTTTTGACCTTTGGTTTTTTGGCTGAATCGGGCATTAAATGTTTGCCGCAAAAATGAAAAAAAAAATAGAAGTACCTATGTGACACAATAAAGTAACGACGACGATAAGTTTCTTGTGTGAAAAACTTACACTACACACGCTGAACCCTAACAAAGAACTCTTTCTCAATTAAATCCGACTATCCACTAGTGATTGATTGATTGCACATTTCACGTACAACCTCTGTATATCACATACATATATAATGATATGTATAATGTATATTTATTCGGCGGATTCACAGTCTGGCACACTCCATTCTCCAACAGCCGTGAAGCGAAAGCTCGCTACAATTTAATTGCTTTTGCCTACGTTTTTACACCTTGTAGTAGAGATGAATAAGTATAGATGATGAGGTATATAGGTATTGATTTTTTATCATAAATAACCCATACGCAGATGTTCGTGCTCAAATCCTACTAATATTATACTAGTTTCTGCCCGCGACTATCTATGTAGAATTATACACACAAACCATACATAATATGGTTGGATCTTTAAAACTACGCAACGGATTTTGATGCGGTTTTTTATAATAGATAGAGTGATTCAAGAGGAAAGTTTATATGTTTAATTCTACCCAGACAAAGTCGCGGGCAGAAGTTAAAACTCTATAAAGTAAGTAAGGGAAAAATGCTTGTAAAAAAACGGGACTCTTATAATGTAACTTTGTTGTCCGTCCGTCCGTCCGTCACACCTTTTTTCTCAGGAACGCGTAGAGGTATAAGTAGAGTTGAAATTAATACCAAATACTAAGATCCGTAGCGCCATAAAGCTGTGAAAAAATCACACTTAACCCGTCAAGCGTCCAAGCGACTACAGTAGTGCCTAACTTTTTCGGGCGGGAGGCTTAAAAAGAGAGCGAGAAGCATATATAGCGAGTTGTCGCTGACTCTTCCTAGGGAGGAAGACCTGGCCAGTGGCGTGAATGCATAATGCAGTCCTTAGGACATTTCTCGCCCGAAAAAGTTAGGCACTACTGTAGTCGCTTGGACGCTTGACGGGTTAAACCGCCGAACTATATTTGAAATTTGGCATAGAGATAGTTTCAGCTCCGAGGAAGAGCTAAGATCATTTTTATCCCAGAAAATCGCATTAGTTCCGCGGGATAGCGGTAAGCCAATTCTACGTGACGAAGTCGCGGGCCACAGCTATAGATTATGAAGTTTACGTGTCCACGTTACGAACTCTGGCTCAGTTTTTTTTTTACTTTATTTAAGGTTAACTTCTAAAATAGACCAAAGACCAACTCCTTATTTTATTGTAATCTGTAGGCTTGTTATCTAATTCGCTTGCAATCGCCATCGTGTTCATTTTGACAGTTCATGTATGGGCTGACAATTGGCATCGGAATCAAGCCGTCACATTCATACAAGAACTGTCAAAATGAACACGATGGCGATTGCGAGCGAGTAAGACAATAAGCCTACTGGAGCCGAGCTTGAGCTGAGATTGCCCCTGTATACCACATCTGTGATACCAGCAATAATAAGCATACTTCGAGCCCTAACCACTCTAGAATGTCTATTGCTCTTAACACTCCATAGACAAAATATAGAGCACATTTACATAGACTCGTCTGAGTCTCGGGAATGAGAACGACTCCACAATAACAATAAATCTTAGTAATTGCTAAGGAATAATTAAACTTAATCGTGTCCTAGAAACCTAATATTAACATAGATGTTTTTTTAAATGAAATAGTGAGGGGAGACGAGCGGAGCATAATTTTGCAGTAATGATTTAATTTTGATGCAAAAAAATGTCTTATGTGCGTAAACATCTCATTTACCTACTAAGTACTAGCAAATTGGCCGTAACAGAAACAGACATCGATGGAAATCGGTCCATCGGTTTAAGAGCTATTATATTATGCCACAGACGGACACACACACACACACACACACACACACACACACACACACACACACACACACACACACACACACACACACACACACAGACATCGACGTCAAACTTCTAACACCCCTCCTTTTGCGGCGGGGGTTAAAAAAATGGACAAATTGACAGCGCACAGGCGCCACCTAGATCGAAACGACAACAAAGAGTCTTCAAAGTATTCAACATTTTAACGCAAACTCGTAGACGTATTTTATAATTGAAAAGAAGAAACGCTTCGAACGCGTTCGCATGTCTCAATTAGGTACTATGGAGAAATTAGCAGCGCCACTGGCGGCACGTACCGGCAACAAACCAAGCTCCTAGTAAATTGACGTTAAATTTTTTCTCAAACGCGTTCGAGATGTTTCCTGCGATGAAAAACTTACACAAAGCGCTTAGGCTTAGAAGCATTTGAAGAAATTCTTAGAAACGTTTCAACTGAACGCAGATCAACCATTTTAGCAAGGTGAAAATACCCACAACTTACTCACAAGCCTGACTAGTGTATCGATGGTGAGTGAGTCAAACATACACCAGGCCAATTTTCATTTTTAAAGAGTTAGATCCGCGTGTGCTCCTATTAAACTAGAGGGCTAAGACGGAATGGAACGTTCCTATTTTCAAATAATCTATAGCAACCCATAGACTACACGCCTTTTTTTTAATACTAAATCGATACTGACCCTGATCCAACCCTGATCCCTGACGGATGAAAAAGGACTTAAAATTATTTGCACAATGCCGGCTGTTGATCGTATAAATTACAGATTTTCGCGTTTAAGTTAAGCACTGGAATTTTGGAAACTAGCCAAAGGCTAAGACCACATAGTAAAAATAACATTATTATTTGATGAAGATGAAGAAGAAGAAAACACCCTTTAATAAATAGTTAATTGTTGTCATTTTACGTAAACATTTTGTATTGTGTTTAAATTCCGTTTTTATAATATAAAGGACTTTACAAAAAGTTATATTCGATTCTAGCGACACAAAATTGCCGTTAGGTAAGTACACACATAATTAAAAACAAACTTCAGTCATCCAAATTTCAGTAATTTTAGTTGTGTACTTCATATAAGTTCCTTACAACCGATCATAATTATTTTTAAGGGCAATTTTGTTACACAAATTAATTTTGAAAAAGTGAGGAATGCTCCAAATGGTTCTGTTGTGCCCATAATTCCATCCTGTCTTGAACTTTAAACAACAACAAACCGTTTTAAAGATTACGAAAAAACCAGCATGTAGTAAACTAAAAGTTTTTTTCGTTAACAGTTAAGTCGAAACTCTCGTTAATATTGTTTTAACTCTAGTTTTGTTGTAACACATTCTTTACAAAGCGTAACCAAGCAAAACGGCTTTGATTAATCGATATTTTAAGGCAAGAGTTTTCACGGTCATGTTAAGTAGACCAGTAACAATAACAAACGTGCGAATAATAAATAACCAAACGAAGAGAATAACTAATAATTCAAAAAATAGAATGGCCTTAATGGCCTTAAAATATCAATCGCAATGCAGTAAACACTTACGTAAGTTCGCAAAATGCGGATGTCCGAGTCCGAAAACACTGGCCAAAAGTTAAAAAAAAACACAAAACACTGGCAACACTAGAAGACACTGGCACTAATTAAAAACAAAAGGAACACATAGTTTCAAATTCGAACGTTTCGTTATTGCACTTACGAAAAGATCGCGGTTTTGGAAGGAACGCGGTTCGCCCGTACGTCCCGTGCGGGGGTGGATTGCGAACTGAGTGGCGAACCCTGCGAGGGTAGATTTCGGGGCGTTGGGGGAAAGCGGGGGTTTCGCCGGCCGGCCGCTTGACACTAGAACCGTTTCGCAATGAGTGTTGTACTAATTTCATTACTCGCTAAATTGTTTTTTCAAGAGTGGATATTCTGATTTAAGTCTGAGTTTCAGTCTCAGTTCTACAGACTTTTGTAATTGTGTATTCCAGCGTGTTCTCAGCGTCGAGGTATGAACGGAGTAATAAGACAAACTCTTTATTATGTCTGCTAAATTGAAGACAGAAATTAGTTCGTTAAATTTAACTAATACCCATTTCATTTGCATAATTTTGAATAGAAATCGCGGAACTTTTATACTCACGTTCATACAAAGTCGAGTCTGTGATACAAATTTATTGTTCAAGTGAGGGTAGTCTGCATGGTCCTTCGAACCGGGCCGATAGATTTACGTATTAGAGCCGTGTATCCACGTGTTCCGCTAAGTTGTTCTGAAACTAAAACTTGTTAAGGTTCGGAACTACGAACACCTCGTATTGGGTAATGATCTGGTGTCAGTTGATGGGAAAAGTTTTGGAACTAATCGTTTGGAAGGGCTTGAATACATGTTGAGGTTATTGATCGGAAAAATGTTATCGGCTCTTTAGGTTACGCTTTCCTGGCAGAGCGAGGATACACGCAGAATCCACCACATTTACATCAGTTAAATAAAACACATCATCATCATCAGCTTTATGTATCCCACTGCTGGACACAAGCCTCTCAGAATGAACAAATCAACGTCATATTATAAGTTAATAGTTACTGTCAGAATTTTCATTTTTTTCCGACTGTTTAGGTACCTATACTTTTTTGATTGTGCTTGCATTATCATCATCAATATTGTATTATACATATAACAAAGTCCTCCGCCGCGTCTGTCTGTTCATGATAAACTCGAAAACTACTGAACAGATTCTGATGTGGTTTTCGCCAAGTTTATATTGCAAATAGGCCGGCAAGGGCTCTTTTGCATGTCTTTTGTTGAAACTACTAAACTATAATTGCTAAGAATGCGCCGCAAGAAACTTGACAGGAAGTCATTTTTTCAGAATAAAATAGATTTACAACTGTACTTAAATTCTTACCTTACCTATGATACATTTATAAAAGGGATGTATAAGGTTCCCAAGTTAAGCTAGTACCTTAAATCGCGGAAGTCGCGGGTAACAAACAACTAGTAAATATGACTATAACTGTGGCAGCGCCGTATATATCTTCAATGCACCCGTGAGACGCCGGGGCGGGTCGCTAGTTATTAAAATACTAGCTGTGGCCCGCAACTTTGTCTGCAATTAATTAATTTGTCACTCCGCGGGAACTACGCAATTTTCAATCAAAATTTGACCCCCCCCCCCCCCCTTACGCATTAACCGAGTGTCATACGTAAATAAATCATTTTATGCCAAAAATGCTTAACATCATGGGAATAAAAAACAAGGCTCTTTAAAAAGCGAGCCTTCCTGTTCCTCAAAGGGCCGGCAACGCACTTGTGATTCCCCAGGTCTTGCAGGTGTCCCTGGGCGACGGTGATTGCTTTCCATCAGGTGACTCGTCTGCTCGTTTGCCCCCTCTTATATAAAAATAATAATAATAATAATAAGTTCTGTTAGTGCTTATAGGGATAAGTTCGCCTTTGTGCATATATTTAAGTTCTTTTTTTGTGATTTGTCCCTGCTTCTTTATATTTGTACAATAAAGCATTTACTTACTTACTTACTTATCATTTCGGAAAAGAAATGCTCGTCAAACTGCTGGACCGATTTTTACCAAACATGGCGAAGAACCACCGGAAGGAAACTGCCTTTCGAATGGACAAAACCGCATCCAATTCGATCTATCGGCTTGAGAGCTCAATGCCACAGACACACACATAAACAGAGACATCGACATCAAACATGCATTGTATCGAATTTATCATTAGGAGTACTCTGATGAAGCTTTTCAATTGTTTCCTGCGGCTAAATTCCACTACCGCACTCCGCACCGTCTGTCCTTCCATCCTCGACATCTTGGTTGGCAGTCAAGTACCGTGCATTTTAAACGCAATTTCTTTCCTCGTACGACGAAAATGTGGAACCAACTTCCTGCTGCAACATTCCCCGAGCGCTACAACTTAGTGATCTTTAAAAAGCGAGCGCTGTTCCTGAAAGGGTCGGCACCTGTGATACCCCAGGTCGTCACTGGGCGATGGTGATGACTTTCCACCAGATGACCCGTCTACTCGTTTTCCCCCTATTATATACAAAAAAAAACTTATAACACCTCCTTTTTGCGTCAGGGGTTAAAAAGTAGACTATAATCTATCTCTGTGCCAAATATGATCCAGATCAGTCCAGCCGTTCTGGCGTAAAAGAGTAACGAACATCCATACTTACAAACTGTCGCATTTATTAATATAAGTAGGATAGTTACAACTTTGAATGAAAAATTAACTATTTTTTTGATTAAGCATTAATATTAAATATACCCAGTCTTTCACGTATTTTTAGCTAAGGTATATTCTTTTTTTTCGCATATTTACGGTCGACCTTCACAAGAATCACGAACTTGAGCAAAAACATGTCGAGCTTCCTCGACTAAAAACACGTGAGTAACCCGTGTATTTATTTTTAATAAATTGTGGATAAGTCTCGCGGTAGTTTTAAATCAAATTACATTTTAATTCCAAGACCTCTTAAAACATAAAACCCGATTTTATTAGTTGACAGGCAAAGCGACTAATACAGTCGAGATGGCATTTGACGGAGGGGAACAACCCTCAGGGAGGTCCCTCTTGTCTCTATGACGTCACCTTTACATTACTCTTTATTACGTCTCTGTCGTCCTTTGTTCATTAGAGGGGGATGCAAATAGGTACAAACAAAGTACTGGCAGTCTAGATTAACTTTTTTATTGATCAGTTTAAAAATAAAAAATAAACGTTCTATTTCTAAACGTTTTTATTCGTTTTCACGCTTTGTGTGTCCAGCGCCAGTGGTATCGTAGCTCGTTGCAAACCTTGTTGTACCTGCTTGTACCAGCTTACTATTTTATTTTACTTGCGATAGCGATATTTCATTATTATTACGGTCTGTTTCAATAAGGAAGGATTGGCTGTGAGATTCACTTTGACAAATCTAGGAGTGAGGCTTCCTTGTGATTCTTTTTAGAACGTTATTAATGTACAGTACCTACCAAGTATTGATTTATTTCTAAGTAATTCAATTTTGTATTTATTTTGCTGTCAAAACTTTCGTGAACGCTAACAGTTACATTCTATGGAGCTGTCACTCAATCGTTCCTCGTTGAAACAGACGTAACATCTCGATAAGCAAGATACACTAGCGCCATCTAGTATCGAGTAGGGGAATTACAATAGTTACTACGGTACGGTATAATATCAACATCGAATAACGATGTATCATACTTACCATCCGTCATAATGCACGTTACGAAACTCGAATTTTATTCCTATTTTGGAGTCTACGGGCAGGTTGTAGCGACCCCAGCACTACCTAGTCATCTCCTACGACGCACACGTAACTACCGCCTAATGTTCTACATCGCTCTATCGAAACTTCTACACAGATGCACAAATATACAACCTGTCTCTTCCCTCGGACTTCGGTCTGTTCCACAACTGAATCCTTATAAAGTGCAAAGGTAGAACGCAAATAAAGTTGTAGACAATCAAGAAATAATTGCGCCGCTAGATGTCGCAAAATTTTAAGCTTACCTTCAATTTTATGCCTTTTACCGATACTAAAATTATTTGTAATAAAATATGTAAAAAGATAATTATAATAATTGTTCTGCTGTGTTTGATATTTAAAATAGTATTATGGATTATAAAAGACAACTTTACTATTCATGAACATTCCAAAACGTTTCATCACTCGAGCAATAACAAAACGTAAGTTTATAGCTACCGTTTGAGTTTTTCTTCCGCTGTGTCTGCTGTTTGATTTAAAAAAACATTTTAGTTAACTAACGGAATCGTTTGGTTAATAATTAATTGTGACATTAATATCATTTGGCATTCTCACAGTTCTTTTTCAGTTCGACCTAAGCGAAAGGTAACCCTGTATTTCAACGAAACGATCAGTTGTTTTTTTTCTTAGAATCGGATCACTCGATGCAGTTTCCGTTTTCGTTATTTCCATTTATTGATCTAATAATGTTCTCGTAATACTTAGTTTAAGAAGTGACCATTGGAATCGTTTGTCCTCCTTGTTTCCTCCACATCGATTTTTTTATTTCAGGTTATTATCGACCTGTCAAGAAGACATTTTTCGTCAAGCTGTTCACGCAAAATTCGCAAAATAGGAGACGAAAACCCCTTTAAGTTTTCAAATTTCATATCAAATCTGCCACCAATAGTAAGTTGTTCTACTCTTCGTTATTAACTCTGGCCATAACTGCTATAAATTACCCCATTTGTTAAGTTAAAGTGGCTAAATATTTGCACCTACGTACTTTTTAACATATCGCTCGAAAGGTATTTTAACATGTAAACAATTCTAAAAATGTTACGTGTCGCCTTGAATTACTGTTGAGTCGTAAGTTTGCTCGTTCGTTTTAACAATTGAGACCACCTAGATGGGTATAACCTCTAAATTCGATGATTTTCAATATCAGCTGAATGGGTGACAAGAACTCTTATTGTGTTCTTAGATTGCATAAAACAATGGTCGGCATGGAAATTTAACTTTCTTATTCAGTTTCAATTACATCTCATGTCTAATAACTAATCTGACAATTTCCAATTGTAATTTGTGGAATAAGAATATTGTGTATTGTTTTTTTTTTAATTGAGACCTCCACATGACTGGATCAAGCCCGGTCTCAGTGTAATACAATAACCTTGTGTTATTTCCTTGAGATTAGATTATTGATGTTTGTTATTAGATTATTGATAACAAATCTTAGATTAATAGAATGCTGTGACTTAAATTCTTTGAGAATTTATTCAATAATATTTAATAATAAGTACCTATTGACTTAATTTGGGTGGTCCTTCCACCAATGTGTTCATATTTAAAAACATATCACACAAAAGAGATCGATAGGAAAATCATTTTTGTCCTGTTTAAATATTTGAATAAAAAAAAACTAAAAAATTATCATCCACCAATACTTAAGCATGTTACAGTTACTTTTCTTTCAATGAATGTTATTGAAATTTTTTGAGTACTAATTTTAGAACACCAACTTCAACTACTGTGATCAGTTTGAGACATAGCTACATCTAAATTTAGATATGGATTGTGCAGAATGGACTCTCCCTATCAAAGTTACTTTTAACTACACAACATACAATGTGTATCATTTCACTGTGGTCTAGGAGTTTTCCTTTCATTTTCTATCAAGTCTCAACTGTCCAAAATATTCAGCCTGTCATTTTTTTATTTTACCTGGTGGTGATGTGTCATGAATTTTAATAAATACCTTTCATATTACTAGAATAATTAAAAACCTTGTAGTCTCATTTTTCTCATATAATACAGATTTCAGAGATACAAAAAGATAAGTTTCCGATAGGATCCAGACCTAGGAATACAATAAGTTAATATTGAAACTAGCCGGTTTCTATTATAAGACAGACCTAGTGGCTCATGGGTACTGCGATGTACAGTGGAAGACACCGATTCACATACCACTTTTACTAAAAAGGTCACAATCACTAGATAAGTGCCAACTCTGAAAAACACAACTCAAGTTGAGATTCAGGTGACTCAGAATTGAATTCGAGTTACGAAACTTGAGTTAGCAGGGAGAAACTGAGTGCTTGATTCATTACAATTTACTTTTTACATATTTGTTCTTCCACCAAACTGTTAGGACCTTTTTTTTTTTTTATATGAATAGGAAGGCAAACGAGCAAGTGGGTCACCTGGTGGTAAGTGATCACCACTGCCCATAGACACCCACAACCCCGGAGGGATTGCAGATGCGTTGCCAACCTAGAGGACTAAGATGAAATGCCTCTTGTGCCCGTAATTTCCCCGGCTGTCTTACTCTCCACACACACACCATTGCTAAACTTCGTAGGTTGGATTGAAATAAAACAGTTCTGATAGTTTGCATATATCCTACTAATATTATAAACACGAAAGTTTCAAGTATGGATGGATGTTTGTTACTCTTTCACACCTGAACGTTTGGACAGATCTAGAGGAATTTTGGAACATAGATAGATTATAGTCTGGAATAACACATAGGCTACTTTTTATCCTGGAAAGTTGCGTAATTCCAGCAGGATAGTGATAAACGAATTCTATGCAGACGAAGTTGCGGACAACAGCTAGTAATTTATACCTTAGCTTCCACCCTATGACCGAATCGCGTTTTCCTTGACTCTTTTATTTACCGCCATACCAGCCACACTAGGGAGTATTCAACTCGAGTATCTGCCAAAGAAGTAAATGCGAAATCGTATGAGAAACGGTTTGACAGAGGTGCGTGACTCAGTTGGTTGGACCGTGTTTAGGGTGGTGTCGCGATGCCGCGCTGCAGCAAGCGCACGCGCAGCGGGGCGGGCGCGGGCGCGGGCGAGCTGGCGGGCGCGCCCGGCCTGCCCGGCGCCACCACGCTGCATCACCACCACCAGCAGCACAAGCGCTCCAGGAACACCAGGTCGGCCTACCATGCTCTATCTATGTATACAGCTAGCGGAGTAGGGATAAAGTGCGCTTAGCAGACCAGCCGATTTGGCGGCGTCCGTAGCTCGCATCGGCTGAACGTGTAGCATTTACGTTTTCACTTATTTGTGCAAGTGCTCCGCGGTATTTGTGTGTATTATTCCAATTTTCATTTTATTAAATTAAGATTAAGAACCTGATACATACCATGAAGTTAAATGCCTAAAAAAGTTTCACTTGCTTTGTGGTTTCATAAAACCACACAATGTTCTTTTTGTGATACTTGTTAATATGGGATCGTCAATTTCTAAACAACCAGATTTGCTGCCATTGGCATCAATATTTCGCGATATACGTAGATGACACGATAATATTGACCATCTAATCCAGGGGTTCCCAAACTTATTCACTACGCGCCCCCCTTCCAAAAAGAAAAAAAAACTATTCCCCCCTTAGCCCAGCCCGTAAGCCGTAGGCGGAAACCGGTAATTTGTTAATAAGGTTCTAGGTCGTAGCCCATAACCCCCTTTCACAGGCCTCTGCGCCCCCCTTGGGTGGCGCGCCCCCCACTTTGAAAATCACTGATCTAATCCACAGACGCGTTCATCCCTTACAGGCATAATAAGCAGTGCTTGTAAGCATACGTAAATGTGCCCGCCACGCTTTGTACCAATACGGGTTTTGTTGTCAATATGCCTACCCTCTGTCAGAACCCACTGCACGCCCCTGCTAATCCATGCCATTTAAAAACAGCTCTGAACAACTACTGATGTACTACATTTGGAGATTTGGTCCACAGTACCCTGTTTTCCATGGACTCTTGCCACCACCAGCCTCTTATTTTACTAAGTTAGCAGATATTTGATGCATATAGTTTTTCAACCTAACATTTTTTTTTACAGTTCACGAAGACATTCCAAAGCAGAGGACACAAGTTTCAGTGTAAAGAAGTGCATAGCATGGTTCAAAGATTACACAACAGTGTCCGAGCCAGATGTGTTAGGTAAGAATCTTTAAATTACAGTTTTTTTTTTAGTTTTTCGGTAATATTTCGGTAATATGGCGATCTGTGAGTATTTGGCAGATTCTGACTGGGGTATTTCCTTGTAGTAGTGTTTGATCGCTGGACAGGTCTGTCTTCTGAGTGTGAAAGTTACATGCACTGACTTATCTTGGTTAGCTTTGATGCACCATTTGTCAAGCCATTCTTCAACCATCGACTTGTATCTTAGTACATGCAGCCTCCAGTGTTTCGTGAACTGACATTATAGCAGTGTCATCTCCATATGTTGCTGTGATATTTGCTTCAAATGCGGGTAGATCTGCCATGTAAATTAAGTACAGACCGGTCCCAGGATGCTCCCCTGTGGTACCCCTGTTTGCGCTTGAAATAGTGGTGATGTCTCGCCACTGCATGGGGCATATTTTGATTTTCAATAGTAGACCTGCATGCCAAGCTTTGTCAAATGCCTGTGCAATGTTTCTGTGTTTGTTTCATTTCATCTTAATCCTCTAGGTTGGCAACGCATCTGCAATCCCTCCGGGGTTGCGGGTGTCTATGGGCAGTGGTGATCACTTACCATCAGGTGACCCACTTGCTCGTTTGCCTTCCTATTCACATAAAAAAAAAAAAAAAAAAGTCTAGGAATACCGCTGAGCAGTATTTTTTGTTTTCAAGTGCTCCAGTAATCACATCATTAAGGCGATGTACTTGCTCTATTGTTCCACGTTGCTTGCGGTAACCAAATTGATGAGTTGGTATTATTCGTACCTATTGG
Source organism: Pandemis corylana (assembly GCA_949127965.1). Lineage (NCBI taxonomy): Eukaryota > Metazoa > Arthropoda > Insecta > Lepidoptera > Tortricidae > Pandemis > Pandemis corylana. Next base: position 1,940,556 of record OX421860.1, read on the forward strand.
TAGCATTCAATTTAATACAATTTTCTCTTAAAAATTTTCTTTTCAAATGTAAAAAAAGACAAAATATAGTTGCAAATAACACCCATCTTTGAAAATGCTCTCCTTAGGTGGAACTGGCACTAATGTGTTTTTCATTTGTTGCGCAGGTCCTGAAGGAATGGAGAAATTCTGCGAGGATATAGGAGTGGATCCAGAAAATGTGGTGATGCTTGTCATAGCTTACAAGATGGGAGCCAAACAGATGGGCTACTTCACACAGGAGGAGTGGCTAAAAGGTACAGTTTAGTCTACCATTTTGTTTTCTTTATTATCTGCTAGCAGCCACAATCACAAGCCTATAATCAGAATTTTTGAAAGAGAAATTCAAATTAAGAATTAATTTAATTGTCAAAACGTAGGCAAATGCATACTTATACAGAGATCTTATGCGTATATTTAGGACCACAAATAGCCAATATAACAGATGGCATGCATTTTTTTGATTTTAATCTGCATTACATTATTATATTGTTCTACATGCAAATTTACAGCCTTTCCGCTAAATAATCTTGGATAGAGTAATATATTTTGCAACCAAAAAGTTAATAATAATAATAATAATATTTATTTTCGAGCAACTACATGACTCATACATTATTGTGTTAGTACATGGCTTATTCTATGAATGTTAGTCTTATTACATAAAATATACAAATAACATTTAAATAAAAACAAACAGTTAAATAACATTTTTTTAATTTAGACTGGTCACAAACTCTTATAATTGTAGGCAATTTGTTATATACCCTAGGTATCATTCCAAAAGCACTTTTTCGAAGTAAAGCTGTTCTAAAACGAGGCGTGATCTTATCCTGTTGACGCGTGCTATTGAAAGTGGGGAATTGGCTCATTATTATCTTTTACATACATTGCAGATTCAACTTTTTAACTTTTAACTTCTTAGCCGCCGAAAAGATTAATACTGAACAGGTATCGTCGAGTGTTCATTTTGACAGTTCATGTATGGGCTGACAATTGGCATCGGAATCTGCTAGCTGTCACGTTCATACAAGAAATGTCAAAATGAACACGATGGCGATTGCAAGCGAGTTAAACAATAAGCCTACGGGATATTTTATGTCTTATATTTAGGACCACGGCGGTTAAAGGGTTAAAGAGTGACAGAGAAGAACATAATCTTAACAAATGACTATCTGTGTTGCAGGTTTAACAGAGTTGCAGTGTGACAGCGTTCACAAGTTACAAACTAAACTAGACTACCTGCGCAGTTTACTCAATGACCCCTACGTATTTAAGGCTGTGTACAGATATTCTTATGATTTTGCTAGGGTAAGTTTAACCATTAATTATTTATTAACATATCCAAGTGCTCTGTTAAATATTGAATCTGAGTGACTAGTTTTAGTAATCGAATGCAGTGTGTCAATGCTTCTTGTGCAGTCTCCCTACTAGTAGCTATCACTAGTGGTCTAGTCGGCTGATTTATGTGTATACCTCGCACGCACTAGTCTCCGCCACTAGTGGTCTAGTCGGCTGATTTATGTTGATACCTCGCACGCACTAGTCTCCGCCACTAGTGGTCTAATTTACTGCCAATTTATGTTTATACCCCGCACGCACTAGTCTCTGCCACTAGTGGTCTTATTTACGGCCAATTTACTTTTATACCTCGCACGCACAAGTCTGCCACTAGTGGTCTAATTTACGGTCAATTTACGCGTATACCTCGCACGCACAAGTCTGCCGCTAGTGGTCTAATTTACGGCCAATTTACGTTTATACCTCGCACGCACTAGTCTCCGCCACTAGTGGTCTAATTTACGGCCAATTTATGTTGATACCTCGCACGCACTAATCTCCGCCACTAGTGGTCTTATTTACGGCCAATTTACTTTTATACCTCGCACGCACAAGTCTGCCACTAGTTGTCTAATTTACGGCCAATTTATGTTGATACCTCGTACGCACTAGTCTGCCACTAGTGGTCAAATTTACGGTCAATTTACGTTTATACCTCGCACGCACTAGTCTCCGCCACTACTGGTCTAGTTTACGGCCAATTTACGTTTATACCTCGCACGCACTAGTCTCCGCCACTAGTGGTCTAGTTTACGGCCAATTTACGTTTATACCTCGCACGCACTAGTCTGCCACTAGTAGTCTTATTTACGGCCAATTTACTTTTATACCTCGCACGCACAAGTCTGCCACTAGTGGTCTAATTTACGGCCAATTTACGTTTATACCTCGCACGCACCAGTCGACTCCACTAGTGGTCTAATTTACGGTCAATTTACGCGTATACCTCGCACGCACAAGTCTGCCACTAGTGGTCTAATTTACGGCCAATTTACGTTTATACCTCGCACGCACCAGTCGACTCCACTAGTGGTCTAATTTACGGCCAATTTATGTTGATACCTCGCACGCACTAGTCTCCGCCACTAGTGGTCTAATTTACGGCCAATTTATGTTGATACCTCGCACGCACTAATCTCCGCCACTAGTGGTCTTATTTACGGCCAATTTACTTTTATACCTCGCACGCACAAGTCTGCCACTAGTGGTCTAATTTACGGCCAATTTACGTTTATACCTCGCACGCACTAGTCTCCGCCACTAAGGGTCTAATTTACTGCCAATTTACCTTTACACCTCGCAGGCACTAGTCTTTGCCACTAGTGGTCTAATTTACGGTCAATTTACGTGTATACCTCGCACGCACTAGTCTCCGCCACTAGTGGTCTAATTTACGGCCAATTTAAGTTTATACCTCGCACGCACTAGTCTCCGCCACTAATGGTCTAGTTTACGCTAAATTTAAGTTTATACCTCGCACGCACTAGTTGACTCCACTAGTGTTCTATTTTACGGCCAATTTACGTTTATACCTCGCACCCACTAGACTCCGCCACTAGTGGTCTAGTTTACGGCCAATTTACGTTTATACCTCGCACGCACTAGTTGACTCCGCTAGTGTTCTATTTTACGGCCAATTTACGTTTATACCTCGCACGCACTAGACTCCGCCACTAGTGGTCTAGTTTATGGCCAAATTTATGTTTATACCTCGCATAATGGTCTCAACACTAGTCCCCGCCACTAGTGGCTTACTCCCTTATTCATAAACGCTCTATAGTCTTCTGCTAACTTAGCAATCGTTTGTCCTGAACTGTGAAAGGTAAATGTCAAAGTGACAGATAAGGACCAACGATTGCTAAGTTAGCTAGCCTATAGAGCGTTTATGAATAAGGGGTTTAGTATTTGGACGCACGCAGAGTCGAACTCATCTGTGACTGTGGTGTTTCAGGACAAAGAGCAGCGGTCATTGGACACGGCAACGGCACGGGCGCTGCTCGGCGTGCTGCTGCCCCGCTGGGCGCTGCGGGGCGCGCTGGCGGAGTTCCTGGCGCGCGAGGGACTGGCGCGCCGCTACCGGGTCGTCAATCGCGACCAGTGGTGCAACATACTCGAGTTCTCCCGTACCGTGGACACTCAGCTCGTGCATTATGACGCTGACGGCGCATGTCAGTACCTTCTTCTTTTTTTTAATATGGATTTCGCCAATGTCAAAGTAACAAATACAGTATTCAAAGATCTTGTGACAAAAATGTCGGCGACGTTGTACGGTAGAACACGGTCAAAAGACCCCTCTACCCTTGTCGGGCTCTTAGCCAACGGATCCCTCAGAATCTGCCAGGAAATCATTAATCGATGCCCAGGGTGCACCGGACCGAGCACTGCTCTTCCCCCCGGACGGATCCAAAAACGAACCACAGCTCTTGACAACATGGGGGTAACCCGACTCGCACCCCATGTCGGTACCTATAACTGTACAAGGGAGTAAAGAAACTGGGTTACTTTTCACATAACTTTCTATGGGAAGTGACACGGTTTCTTTGCTCCCTAGTTTATATACATCATCCTATCATCCTGTAATTCCTTATCACGGGCCCTCAGCTTATTTTTCTACGATCAAGGAGGGGGTCTAGTAGAAGTATTGCGTCTATCCTATGGTTAAATAAAGGTTACATTTTTGATTCTCTGTGGGAGGGGCAGCAGCACTACCCCCCCCCCCCCCCCCCTGACAGAAAACAGCCTGTCATCTAAAATACACAAAATCACGTCTATATCCCTTACGGGGCAGACAGAGCCTGAGGTAATAAAACCTTAAGGCCACGTTTGGCATGATTATAGGCGTATAGGTGAAAAAAGGTATAAAAATAGTGATGGGTTGCAACTGGTACATTCTATGTTTTTCCTTTGCTCCCAGACCAGCATGGAAGTAAAAATAAATATCAGCAAGTTACAATTTAAAATCCGTGGAATATTGTGATTTGTTTTGTTCCGGTTTATATTTTCCATGTACCGATTTTTAAAAAGTATTTTTCGACAAAAAGACCTGTCGAGATTGTTTTCCTTCGTTCTCATGCTAAAAAAAGAAAGTGTAATGTGACTGCAATTAAAACTGAAACGAGCACCATGTTATGTTTAACAGGGCCTGTGATGCTAGACGAATTCGTGGAATGGCTGCGAGCGGAGCGCGCCGGCGACGCCGCGATGCCGGTGGCCAGCTGAGCCGGGGCGCCGCGACAGCCCTGCGCCCGCCGCCGCCGCCGGCAGCCAATCGCGGCCGAGCCCCGCGCCGCCGCAACCAATCACAGAGCCGCCGCTGACAAACGCAGCTAGGGTTGGCACGACCAACATCCGGTACCGTTTATACTTTTTGTGTCCCACTGGACGCTTTCTCGATTTATTTGAAACCTCATTTTGTATGTAATTTGGTATACCAAGTTTGTGTTAAGTGATAGATAAATGTTGCTAGGGTTGGCACGACCATGCTTTTTTACTGTTATGTTAAATCGGTTTTTTTTTCTCGAAACTTGACTCAACAATATACAATACAATACAATACAATAACTCTTTATTGAACACCACATATAACAACCAAAACAGAAAAAAGGTATACAGAATATTACAAGGTAACAATAGGCGGCAATATATTGCGCATTTGTGTCTTTGCAGCTCAAAAAAAACATCCTATTTAATACAGGAATGACTACCAAGGCTAACCAAAAATGTTATTAAACGCTAACACTGGACTGCTGATATTACTTGTACATGCCATTTAATCTTACAGATATTTTTTTTTAAATTTCCAGCTACATAAACAAATTGTATAAAACCTCTCCCAGTGCAAGCCTACTTAAAAATACCATTTAATCGCTAATAAGTTTAGCTTAATGCTATTTATACTCTTTTTTTTAAATAAAATGTTAAATATTTGAATCCAGTTTAGATACTGCTGCTTACTAAATAGACGCATTATCTAATTTTTGAATCGTTCCTTTACTGATTTTAAACCTAAGGGGTAAAAAATATTTTGGGAAAAATAAAAATTGTCACAACCAAAAGATTGTTTTAAGTTTCATTATTTTTTAACTAGAATATATGTTTCGTGGCTTGTTCTTATGCGCTTCAACAATAAGGATCACGAAATCGAACTTGCCACCGTGATTACGCGGGCCCATAACCTGATACCGTTGACACAAAAATATTCTGTTTAATAAAAAAAATTAATAAATATTTTTAAGGATAGCGCCAATTTTTCATCGCGTTTGAAAAGGAATTCAGGTGAAGTGCCAAAATTGTTTCACCGTGAGAATAAAGATTAATAGAGGCGACACTCCTACATTCGCGCAAACGTTTTAATATGTGGGTAGATTTATATTGCAAGGTGTCACGCACGTCACGCGCTTTAGAAAAACCGGATGCCATATTGCCTGGCGCGATTGCAATCACTATGTCATTCACCCCAGCCCCTATCATATAGCGTTTGACAGAAAAAAAAGTGATTGTCATTGAAGAAGTGTAGACAGACATTTAGCACAGATCAAAGACATTGGATACCATGTATTTACGTCGGAGCTGTAACTGGTGTATCTGTTGTTTCTTTTTACACGTCATATCTGTGCTTGTCTTTGGTCTGGGATAAGTCTGGATTTCTTACAGGTTTGTAATGACAGTACTTTTGAGAAATACAAGTTTCGCTTCTAACAATATTTATTCTTTATGCTTTTGAGTTAATATTCCGAGTTTTACGGCGTTTTTTTTTTCGTCATCCTTATAATAAATATTGTTGAAACATATGATGCTGCGAGTTGAATTTTTATGAAGACAAGACGGTTCTGATGCGGAATCTAGTTTATTTAAAGGTAGACGCTTCTTAGTTTTGATTTTAACCTTGGAAAGATAATGGCGGTTTAAACCCTCGAAACCCATTTACGAAGTTTGTTATTAATAATAACTTATTATGTCCATTTCAAGAATTAAAAACTTAGTATGTCAATGTAAAGTTGTATGAACGGGCTTAGTCTTAATTTGTATTATGAATAACATTACTGATTATTTAATTTCTGCACAAATGTATCGACGTATTGAATTTTTATTTATTTACTTTGTTAATGTGTGCTGGGTGGAACGAAATTGATCCAGATAGATTTTTTTGTTTTAATTTAACTGGTATTTGAAATTGAGTGTTTTTTTTAAAGCTTCCTGTTCTGACGTTTCAACGCCAACAACACTAAATGCGCGAAAAGATACGATTTTGTTCAAAAATTCCTTTTTTTTAAGATTTTTGAAAAAGAAGAAAAACTGGAATTAAGACAAAAGTTTATAAAAAAAAACACGTTGATTACAATTTTGCAGCTACCACGTCTCTTATACAAACGACTTACGCCATTGTCTTGTATGTTTCATCTAATTCCATTGTTATTTAATAAAGTTAATTAGTATAATGTTCATCTCGCGAATTGAAAAATGGGCACACGTTTTTGTGATGGTCCTTGTGCAATTTTTTTCATTTCCAATGGCCACATTTTTTATATGATTGGAAAGTTAGTAAAACTCCAGTGAAACTCCAGTAAATGTGCAACCGTGTGAAATGTACGAATCTTAATTAGATTAATTTAATAATGTGTTAATCGTTCAATTACGACGCCCCTGTATTTAGCTTAGAACTTTGATAAGGGGCTACGAATTATACTTTACAAATGTTCCCATACGATAAATTTTCTACGGTATGACCGCTAATTTGTTTAATAATGAGCTCCCGATTATTTGTTTGTCTTATTTAGATAATGTTCGTGTATCGTTTATAACTGTTTTCCCCATATTCTGTAGTTAGTTGTCTTAATTTCAATATATTTTGTATAGAATTATAATTGTATCACCTGCCTGCTATGGTTTGCATTTGCATTTCAACCAATGCCGCTACCAATGTTTAACCAACGTATTATTTAGTTGAGCCCACCGATTTAGTACAACGGGAATATATTCTCCAAACGACTAGTGCAAATAATTTACCGTTTTTATGCAATTTGGTGGGACGCAAAGTTTTTTTCTTATTTGTAATCCAATGACTAGTTTTGAGTCTCGGTCTAGACTAGAGGCTCTCTCGCTCCCGCCAGTAAGATCAGCAACGAAATTAGTTAATATAGGATTATGGCATCCAATGTGAATTATTATTTAGAGCCAGTTTGATGTGTAAAAATTATAAATAGAATTGTGTAATCGCAGTGTCTAATTTTGTTGCTGACCGTCCAAACGACTCGATGCTTTTTTTTATTAAGGGAGTGAGAGACTGTTGCCACAAACAAGCGCTATGGATAATCCATCTTTAATTTTGTTAGTGATCTAATTTCACTATTTGTCACTCGAATGAAAAAGGTGCAAATCGAACAGATGATTGTAACTGCATTCTCATTGCATATTTTATTATATCCTTAACAATTTTCATCAGGTTCAGCAGTTTTAACGTGAAGTAGTATTAGTGGATAAACACCATTTTAGTGATAATGTGAAATTCGGTTCACTAATAGGCAATCAAAGATGAGTTGTTCATGTGTGCTTATATAAATACAGCATGTTCAAATATATGAGACCACTATGATGAATGGTTGAATTATATGCTATGTAATATGTATGTACAGACTGGTCGTCTACTACAAAAGTTCCATTAGACTAGGTCTGTGTCTAGTCTCGGACCGTGTACGTACATTCGCACAGGAGATTTGACGATGGGGGAGTGTCCGCTCCGGATAAGGTTGTGAAGATTTATATCAGATGTATGGATGGCTAAAAAGGTGGAATGCTAACTTCAATGTAGCTTAGTAATGCGGGCCAGGTGGCTTTTCAGAGTAATTGCTAACTACCCTGCAGAAAGTAACTAACCTATTTTTGTTCTGTCTTCTCAATTTCATTGAGACCGGTAGTGGTTTTGTCGTGAATTGATTGCAAACAGACAGAGAAGAGGGTTATTATCGCATTTATAATATTTTTAAGTCTACAAGTTATTTAATAGATCAAAACGAAATGACAGCTTACATTATTTACATTTTCGTTAGAGATTTTTGGTGCCAACACCAGCTGTCAAGCAGGTCGGCCATTTTGAAACGATTGTAAAACAAAATGGCGGCGGCGTTGAACAAACTGCACTTGTTACGGAGTTAGCCATGAAACTGTTAATGTATTTTTTATGATCAGTGGGTGCAAGATTTAAGGTTTTTGTTAGCCGTGCGGAGTGCGTACACGATCCATTCGCTAAGTTAGGTGTAGATACAGTTTTGTATAAGACATGTAGGTAGTTATATTCAAATTCTCTATGATCGTAACAAATCGTTTCTCTATAACAACGGTGTATCTAAATTACTCACAATGTTTAGGCGATTGTACCGAATGTTCTATGGGAGGAATAAATAAACGAAATAAATATGTAGTGATCTTGTTTTCTTTGTCTACAGTAAAATTTATCCCATACTAATAACTAACTTTAGAGTTAAATAAAAGCAAACTGTGACCTTACCTATGGTTTATTATTTAAATGAGCTACATTATTTACAATATCTGTCGGCTTTCATTTTACTACGTCTGTCGAGGAGGGTTTCGTGCAAGTTGCCTTCGACTTTAGCCTTCTTCAGTGCTGAGACTCCATCCTCGTTTAGCCTGAGCTTCTTGTCTTGGAATTTCTGGAATTTTCGCCTGAAATGCAATGGTGATTTAATTAAAACTAAGCAAGCCGTCATAGCAACTAGTTCCTCACTTTTAACAAGCACACCTGCAAGTTTTGTCAGACAAGTGCTATGTTAAAAAAAGATGTAACTGTTAAGACTTCAAAAAAAGAGGTTCTCAAGGTTTTCATTCCAGATTGAATTCACAGATATTTCGCCTCGCATATTCAGTAGTCTACTTTTTCTTTGCAGTTCGTTTGAAGGCAAAAATAATATCCAACCCATTTTTTTTTGCACCAAACTGTTTCCACTTTGGAATTTTAGGGCTTTCAATCCTTTCATAGTTTTATTAATCTTAAAACAAGTTTTTTTAAACACAATGACATAAGTAGGCCAGTCTGAGTTCTTCAGAGGGGTTGGCACTTGGCAAAAAAGCAAATTAATGTTTGAAACTTACACATAGTTAACTTCAACTTCGTTCAAATTCCCCTGTTCTTCATCTGGCAGTACCACGGTGTTGACTTCCTTGGTCTTGTTGCTACGTATGCTGCAGAATTCCAGGTCTCCAGCGACCGTGTTCTCGGCGACAACAGAGTCGTCTTTGGGGTTGACAGACATGAATTTGTTAAGGGAACTCAGTATTGCTGTTTTGCCTGTAAGGGAAATTAATATTTTTAATTGTTTGTCAAGCTGGTGACGGAATAGCCTGGCATCTAGCAAGATTGAGTTGAACATACATTAAATTATTAAATAAAAGGATTAGCAAGTTATCATTCATTCATACCTAACTAATAATAAACAAGGTAAGGTTTACAACACAACATTAAGTTTTCCGGCATCAGAAAATGCGGTACGAATATACAGGTTTGTGAAATAATCCTTTGCTGCCAGAGAATCTGGTAGTGGGCAGGGGAGCGTTTGATGAATCTGACCCAAGAGACATCCGATGAGGCTGGCATAGTCACACAAGTGCACTTAAGCCTCGTAAAAAAATATTAGATAAAAAAAAAAAAAAAGGTTTATTACCAAGTTATAAGGAGTATAGGTGAAAAATTTAAGTAAATGACCTGTTGTATGTGTGAGTAATGTGTGTGAATAAACAAATTGATGTTCCAAATTAGAAAATTGACTTAAGTCATGGGACTGGGAACATAATGGATATTCTGAACACTACTACATATAGTTATGGTATGAGTTGCCGCCAGATGTTTTTGTGAAAAAAAATGTTTATGGCAATGCAGGGACTACACAAATTCCAGGATAAAAGTAGAATTTTTTTTTTCTATGTTTTTGCCATATTTCATTAAGATAGCTACAGCTGTTTTTCTGTAGAGGTAGTAGACAACACAATCAGAGACAGTGTCCATTTTTAATACCTATTTATTTAAATAAACAGATTTACCTTCCTGAAACACTGGCTCCCACTGTTCCATGGGCCCCACAGCATCTGATCTTCCAATCACGACTCCTTCCTTGGAGACGCCCAAATACTTTCCATATCCTGACTTTAAGGCAAATTTTGTCTCCCCTGCAGGGAAGGCAGTGAATATTTCCTCTGGCGAGGGTCCATCACCATCGTTGTGAGGTGCACCAATAGTAAATAAACCATTATCTAACGCAGAAATGAATGAATTATTCCCAAATTCTAAAGAAATAGAACCCACTACGTCTTCGATTTTCTCAACCCTCCACCAGCCCCCATGTTTGATAGAATCCTCGTCGACTTTGGACCCCTCGGAATGGTCCTTATTTTTCTTGTGTTTACGCTTCTTGGCTCTGAAAGATAAAATAAAATTAACACGCTGAAAACTTATAAACAACAACAAAATTTTTTGGTGTTTCTGACTCACTTTGGCTTATCGCCTTTTAGAATAAGCTTTCCACGCTTCACAGCAGAGTATTCATCAGCCATGCTTTATTTAAATGTATTACTGCAATAAATTTACGCAGAAGAAACTAAACTTCTACTCTGCCAGCAATTTATTAATGATGATCAACCAAACCAACAATATAAAAAGTTACTTTCACAGACTACTAAGAGACTACGATAATCAAGAGACGTATGTATAAATGAAATTAATGATTATGACATTGACAATGACATTTGAACGTAGAAGGTTTTTTAATCATCCACATAGGAAAAACAAAGATACCCAAGTTTATACAGCTAAAGCCAAAGTAATCTTGGCGCGTTCTAGTCTCCTGTTAGATTCTTATAAATCTATTAAATTAACTTAAGATATATCAAAACAGACGGAAAATACTTAGTTAACTTCAAATAATGGCCTCCTTTACATGTCTTTGTGCAGGCATTGTCATTGCGACGCTCCTACACTAATACTTCAAGTTTCAAGTGCTCCACTCAAAACTTAAAATTTGAAGTAGTGTAGGAGCGCAGTGTACTTGAGGCGAGCTTCCTTATTTATTACTCCAATCCCATATACTGGAAAATATGTACAAAATGTTTATGGGTATCCTTCCAAAAAAGAATTCGTGTTGATTCTAATATGTGGTCTAATGTGTGGGAGCGTCATTACTTTACACTTTACCACAAAAAATACGAAAGAAAAAAGTCAAGTCGTGCAAATGCCGCTTAACATCATAGACAAAAAATCGAACACGTTGTCTATGCGGCTCGCTGCTTAACGCCATTTTGTAATTTTGAGCATGTTGACTTGTTCACGAAAATGATCATCCTAACGCTAGTTTTTAATTTTAGGAGTGTAATTTAATAAATTTAGTTTAACTAGACAAACGAAGCAATATACAAAATGGATTTCCCTGAAGTAAAGGCGTTCAACGCGGAGGTAATTCGAGTTATACATTGTGATATCGTAATGGTCCGTGGCATCTTTATAACTTGTGAATTTTCGTTGCAGTTATCCGGGTTGTACGACAACAAGCCTCCTATCTCGAAGGCGAAGATGAGTGCTATCACGCGTGGTGCTATAAAGGCTATAAAGTTCTACAAGCACGTCGTACACAGTGTTGAAAAGTTCATACAAAAGTGCAAGCCAGAATATAAAGTTCCTGGTTTATACGTGATAGATTCAATAGTGCGGCAGTCACGGCACCAATTCGGGCAGGACAAGGATGTTTTCGCCCCGCGGTTTGCTAAAAACATGCAGCAGACCTTCGCTAATCTCTTCAGATGCCCCCCCGAAAATAAGGTTGGTGTCAATGATTGTAGGTTATAATAAAATGATTCCTTATCTCTTTTATACATTGTTGACTAGTTGGAAATCAAATTATATCAGGCGCTGTCCTGGATTCCCCATTACCTAATACCATTTAAACTATGATGAAGTTTTCTTAGCAATCAATAATATAAAATGTAAGTTACAATTGATGTTTCATTGATTTTATCAATTAATTCTTGTCCTACTTCATGATTGGGACCCACTACTTGAATCCCAAAAAGTTATGAAATACAAATGTTGGAAAATGTTTTTAGATTGACTGAATTTTAAATCCTTTCAATGCTAATGAATTTATGACATAATTATAACTTTAGGTTTAGTTTAAAAAATGTAATTGTTAATCTTCTAAACCCTAGATCTGTTAACTCTCGGAAACTTTTCTCTATAGTCATGTTATTAAATTTAAATGTCCATTTCAATGCATTTTCTATGGAGGCTTTTTACGCTTCATATGACACTGAAAACACCTTACTAGTTCAAAGTAATACAGTTTCAAATTAGTTTAATTCATTTTTACATTTGACAAAGATTTTTTTTAAATACAAATAGTGATGAGCATGTTTTGACAAAACAGTGGGTCAGTTGCACTAATTTGTTTTCTGATCAAAATAGAGACGCACCCAAGTCTTGATTAAGACTACATAAGTAAAAATGTATGACTTAGTTATAATATGTTGTGCTTCTTAATTCCAGGGTAACATAATTCGCGTGCTGAACTTATGGCAGAAGAACAATGTTTTTGGGCCGGAAGTGATCCAGCCATTGATGGACATGGCCGATCCTAACCACCCTCTCCATCAAGAGATTCAGCAGCAGCAGAACAACAACGCTAATGGTGAGATAGCCGTTAAAGTATTCCACTTTGTATTGGCTCTGAGCGCCGTAGACTTTGAGAGTTGGAGTTTGGTTTTACCCTTAATGTGGCAATGTACACTATATTGTACGAGTTCTAAGAACACCATTTGTATTTTTATAACACTCAATTTTTTGGACTAAAATTACGGGGAGGCTTGGAACGTTTTTACTATGTCAATTTAAGGGTTAAAAAATGGCTGGAGTTTTTAGAACATTAGTCAATGTACGGAAACATTTTGTAACGATTGCCCTGGCCCTTGTTTCATCATCTTGACAATAGTCGGTGACAAGTGACAATTCTTAATGCAGTACGTAGTCGATATGAAGCCAACCGGTGCGAATTTTTTACGAGTTTGTAATGTAAAGAATTGTCACTTGTCAGCGACTACTGTCGCGTTGCTAAAATAGGAGCCTGAAAAGTATTCCGTATTGATTTTAAGATTCAATGGAAAGTATCAACTAGGTTGATTATCAGTAGTTTTAGCTAACACAGACATAACGATCTGAATGGCTTATATTCATGTTATTTGTTGTATGTAGTAATGGCAGCCTTCTAATTTAATTTCCAGGGAGCAGTATGAACCTGAATACAAGCCACAACACCGATAAGAAGTTGTCACCTGTACCAGCGCCTCTGCACACTCCCCCCGACCACTCTCCAATGGGTGACTCTGTGAGTATACACCTACCGTTTAGATAAATAAAGTGGTTACAGTAACTGGCCCTAGAGACAGTTGTCGTCATAAGTTAGAGAGAGACAACACTATAAAGCCTAAATTAGCCGAGAAGACAGATATATATATTTTTTTAATCTAATATTTTTACAAGGCTTAAGTGCACTTGTGTGACTATGCCAGCCTCATTGGATGTCTCTTGGGTCAGATTCATCAAACACTCCCCTGCCCACTACCAGATTCTCTGGCAGCAAAGGAGTATTTCACAAACCTGTATATTTGTACCACATTTTCTGATGCCGGAAAACTTAATGTTGTGTTAACTGCTCCATTAAACAGGCTCACATCAGCAAGGTACCTCTCTCTTATTATCCTTCGTCATTTTAAAACAGATATGCAATCTTTATGGCCAGTTACTGAACTTAGTTTTTGTCGGACTGTTGAACTTAGTTTTTCTAAAGTAAAAAAATGCTTACCGTTTCATTGAAAGGATAGTAGCCGAATATTTAGCGCGTGCAGTTTTGGGCTGCCAGGATAGGTAACTCATACAAGTTGTGGTGCATCACCCTCCGGCTTCCTACTCTGGCGACCTTCCCACTACATTTCACTGTTGAATATATTGCAATAGAAATTCTACCTATATCCGACATGTTTCGGACTAGTTTGTAGTCCTTCCTCTTGGAGCACTCGCCCCGGTGGCAGTGAAACGGACACTGCGCGCCAGCGCTCTGCTCGCACGGGTACTCGACGCAACTGACGGCGGCGCACAACTACCCTCGTTTTCATCGTCATGATTATGATTGAATCTCACGTAGTTTCATGTTGAAACTAGAGACTTGTAACTGTCTAAAATATGTCCTTTTTGTTGACACATTGGTTAGACAATATCAGCACGGTTGGCACAAGTGCTACAAAGAATCCCTCTTAGACTTCTTACTGTTATTTCTAGAAAGACACGGGTAGTCTATCTCGCGCGCTCTAGCCGTGCTGTCACCAAATCTAACCACAATCCTTCAGTTCCAGGACCAACCTTCCTCAAACTCTGGTGTCAAATTCAACCGTAAACTCCTGAACGACTTCGAGTACGAGAGCGAGGACGACTCTGGCGCGCTCGAGCCGCCGCCGCACTCGCACTCGCACTCGGCGCACACGACGCACACGACGCACACGACGCATGCGACGCAACAGCCCACCGCGGACACGTTGCCGCTTGGGAGGTGAGGACTCAACTTGTCACGACGGCCTGGATTCTTCTTTTTCTATTATGGCCCCTTTGATCGATGCGATGATTTCGCCAATGTCAAAATACAGTATTCAAAAAATTCAAAATTCGAGTCGGGTTACCTCCGCGTTTGGTCAAGAGCTGCGGTTCGTTTTTGGATTCGTCCGAGGGGAAGAGCAGTGCTTGGTCTGGAGCACTCTGGGTATCAGTTAATGATTTCCTGGCAGATTCTGAGGGATATAATTACCCGTTGGCTAAGAGCTCGACAGGGGGAGGGGTCTTTTGACCGTGTTCTACCGTACAAAGTTGCCGACATTCTTGTCACAAGATTTTTGAATACTGTATTTACTAATTTTACATTGGCGAAATCATCGCATCGATCAAAGGGGCCGTATTAAAAAAGATGTTATTAATATCGTGTATTCGACCACAGATGGCGCTACGTGTCACTAATACAATGTTTTTTTCTTCTGAAAATCAGTCGTGGCTGATCGTTTTCTATACCTTGTATACCTCAAACAGATGTTAATGTATGAACTTTTTCTTGTAATTGCAGTATACTAACGAACCCGGAGATAATGCGCCAGCTGCAAAGCCTGCAGGCCCAGATGCAGCTAATGACGGGAATGCAGATACCAGTAAGTATCTTACTCAGACGCGTTCATCCCTTACAGGCATATAAGCAGTGCTTGTAAGCATACGTAAATGTGCCCGCCACGCTTTGTACCAATACGGGTTTTGTTGTCAATATGCCTACCCTCTGTCAGAACCCACTGCACGCCCCTGATCTTACTAATATTATAAACTAGCTGTTGCCCTAACTTCGTCTGCATAAAATTCGTTTATCGCTATCCCGCAGGCATTGCGCAATTTTCCGGGATAAAAAGTAGCCTGTGTTGTGTCCAGCCGTTCTGGCGTGAAAGAGTAACAAACATCCATACATCCACACTCACAAACTTTCGCGTTTATAATATTAATAGGATTCGAAAGTTTGTGACGATGTCACGATGTCAGTGAGTATGTTTGTTCCTCCTTCACGCTAAAACGACGGGACGGATTTGGATAAAATTTGGAACGAAGATAGCTGGTATCCTAGATTAAAACATGACCTACTTTTTAGCTGATAAACTGATAAGGAGGAAATGATGAAGAGGCTAGTAATAATAAGATATAAAATATTTTTTAACATTATTAATAGGTTTTTAGTTTTATTACGTCTTGGTACAAACTAACATTATAATAACTCTTTGGTAAGTAGTCGTGAATTGGAACATGTACGATTAAAAAAAAAATACAAAATCAAATCGCACTAGTTCGCAAAAACGAACTTTTCGCACGCAAATCAGCCAGTAAAAGGGCACTTTGAGCAACTGTATTGAAATAAATTGTAACCTTTGTTAGCGTTGTATAGTGAGTACTTTATTATGTTACATATACTTTTTTTTTCTCAGAACTTAATGCCGATGATGAACGACATGCAAATGCAACAAAATCAAAACCAGAATCTACCTTTTTTGGTAAGTATTAAACGTACATACATACAAATCACGTCCCCATCCCCTACAGGGTAGACAGAGCCTAAGGTAACAGGTAGGTACCTACAGGCCACATTTAGCAAGATTGTGGGCGTATAGGTGGAAAATGGAATCAAAATAGTGATGGGTTGCTAGCCTCATCGCCTATAACATGATTCCCATGACCTTCGCCAATTCCCTCGATGGGCTTTTACCAACTGCGCGGGTAGAGAAGCAACTGGTACATTCTATGTTTTTTCTTTGCTCCCAGACCAGCATGGAAGAAAGAAGTAAGTATTAAATCCATAAAAATATATATATTTTTAATCTCATATTTTAAAGAGACTTTAGTACACAGGGGTGACTATGTCAGCCTCATGGGGGGGAGCCAGATGCTCTGGTTATGAAGGAATGCTGCACACATTTATATAATGCTAAGAGCTTTGTCCGACGAAGGGCGAGCCAGCAAAACGTTTGCTTCACTATTATGCAGGTTTAGGTTCTCCAGGTACTTCTCTCTAGCCTGCTTATACCGGTCGCATTCCACCAGAATATGGTATAAATCATCAGTTTTATTACAAACCTCGCATTAGATTGAGACACTCTCATCATGTTCAAAAACAAATTAGATGGAATATGACCAGATCTAACTCTTAATGCCACTACGAGCAAGTCCTCTTAACTCTTGACTCTTGCAAGGCTTAACTCTTGGTTAGCTCTTCGCGGCATTGCCGCTAAACCGATCTGAGATAAATTTCTTGTTAAATGTCCTTTTAGTCATCTAAATATATATAACTCAAAGGTGACTGACTGACTGACTGACATAGTGATCTATCAACGCACAGCCCAAACCACTGGACGGATCGGGCTGAAATTTGGCATGCAGGTAGATGTTATGACGTAGGCATCCGCTAAGAAAGGATTTTGATCAATTCTGCCCCCAAGGGGATAAAATAGGGGATGAAACTTTGTCAATTTTAAACCGATGGGGCTGAGACTTTGCATGCATAAAGCTACTAAGAAAGAAAGAAAGAAAGAAAGAAAAAACAATTTATTGCCACAAAAAAGTATTACAAAAAAACAAATTAGGTAAAAAATACTCGAACGGTATTGTGACAAAAGGTGTCGGCGTCAGCATAAGCTGCTGGTGCCGGTCCCGAGGGCGACGCCCGCAGCGCTGGCGTACTACTACTGACGTGGCGTGGTGGGTTACTATGACGTAGGCATCCTCTAAGAACGGATTGCGTAATTTCTGCGGTATAGCGATAAACGAATTCTATGCAGACGAAGTTGCGGGCAACAGCTAGTTACAAGTAAATGTGTAAATTATCCTAATATTGGTAATATTTTGTGTTTTTTCAGAGTAAAGAGCAGCAGAAACAGAATGAGTCCAAAGACGATATGGTGGAGTCTGATATAGAATTTGTAGAAACCGGGCCGCAGGTCATAGAAATACCTGATGCCAATGATTCTAGGTAAGTTTACACGTCTACCGTCTACCGTCTGAATGGAACGGAATACCGTGGGAATAGCTGCCGAAACGCCTGTCAAAGTGGAGGCGTTTTTCCAACTGCAAGCATGGTTTTTAAGCTTCTAAAGGCAACCAGTAGTTTTTGTGTTTAAAGAATTTAAATATTTCTATACACAATTAATCGAACATAATGTTACTAAGGTAATAATAGTAAAGTGTTATGTATTGTAAGTGAATGCGAAGCAATTCAATGGTGTGTGAAGTTCCCAATCCGCACTGGGCCCTCGTGGGAGCTTATTGCCCAAGCCCTCTTATTCTGAGAGGAGGCCTGTGCCCAGCAGTGGGACGTATACAGGCTGGAGATGATGATGATGTATTATAAAATTGTTACCTTCTTATAAAAAAATCAAACGCAATCATGGTAAATGTGGCCTTTAGGTCTTGTTACCTTAGGCTCTGTCTACCCCGTAAGGGATGAAGACGTGATTTGTGTGTGTGTGTTATAAAAAATGTATTTGAAAGAAAACTTTCATTGAGTTAGCTGAATAGCAAATTGCCTTATAAAATATGAAAGCTAAATAAACGCCTTTAATTTGTCAAAAATTTTCTCTGACAATGTTAGAACTTAGATACTTTATTCTGTTGTGTTTTTTTCGCAACTGCTATTTAACGTTCGATACACGCGCGGAAATCTCATTCTTCACTCGTCCCAAATGTATCTCGAGATTCGTCGAGTAATGACATATTTTCCGCACTAGTAACGAAATGTACTATTTTGTTGTATGTTTGTTGTCAGGAGTCCGTCCCCGCGGCGGCGGCACCGCTCCCGCTCGCGCTCCCCGAAGCGCCGGCGCCGCTCCCGCTCGCGCTCGCGCTCCCCGAGGCGCCGTCGCGACGCGCCGCGCGACAGAGACAGGTATAACACTGCGCCCCACTACGATGATAAGGAGGGTTATGTCTGTGAGTCTATTCTATGGAACAAGTTGATCCCTGGCCCACTGGAGCCCGCTCGCTGTAAATGACATAGTGACGTTTACAATAACAATACAATACAAATACTCTTTATTGAACACCACAAATCAGTACAAAACAATACAGAATCAAAGAAAGTAGACAATAGGCGGTCTTATCGTTTAATAGCGGTCTCTACCAGACAACCAATGCGACAGAGAAATAAGTTGGAGACAGTTTAAGTAGGTGGCGGAAACAAATAGACAGGATAAAAACAATACAATAGAAATATTCTTTACTAGCCTTCCGTCCGCAGCTTCGCCCGCGGTAAATTAATTTTCCCGTAGGAAAAGGTATTTTCCCGCGGTAAAGAGTAGCCTATGTCACTCAGTGATAATGTAGCTTTCTAACGGCAAAAGAACTTTTAAAATCTGTCCAGTAGTTTCGGAGCCTATTCAATGCAAACAAACAAACAATCAAATTTTTCCTCTTTATAATATTAGTATAGATTGAACACTACCAATGTACTATCAAATGAATCAAGAATTTTTTATTTCTTGATTTTTATGTTTACTTTTACGGTTTTACGGTTAGAAATTTAATTTCACTACTAATCTGTAAAATAACATTACATAAATAAAGAAGGTAGACAATAGATGGTCTTATTGCTTAACAGCGATCTCTACCAGACAACCAAACACTGTACAAAATATACTGCAATGTGAATGATTTTTATGCGACTGTCACTAAAGATGTGACTAATTAAACAATTCTAAAAAAAAACGTCAATATTGTAAATCAGGAGCAATGTTTTGTAAGCAATTTTTTTACTTTTATTTCTTCTTTCAGAGATCGAGATAGAGAGAGAACGAAAGACAGAGAAAAAAGTCACAAAGACAGAGAAGCAGACAAAGAGAAGCTAAGGGAACGGGAGAAGAAAGGATTACCACCGATCAAGAAGGAAAATTTGAGTGGTGAGATTTAATGCTAGTTTTTTTTATCAAATTTGGAGAGGCGTATTTTTCTAAACAAACCACTTAAAGGTGTTGCAGACACACATAAAAACATTGTAGTATTTACTTTTTTTTTTTATAAATCCTGTGTCATTATTGAATTTTGTATGCAATGAAATGTATACAACGTTATTGGCAAATTTAGTGCTTCCAATGTTTTTTTATTTAGCTTGTAATTAAGTAAGTAAATGCTTTATTGTACAAATATAAAGAAACAGATACAATTCACAAAAAAAATAACATTAATATATACACAAACTATCAAATGAATCAAGAATTTCTTATATTTACTTTTACGGTGTTACCGTTAGAAATTAAATTTCTAAACGACACTGAAAAGTAAAGCTGTGGCCGGGAATCGAACCGGGATCCTCGTCATACCGTGAGTTTGTGATTGTGTCGTACAGACACATCATGTAGTACAGTGTAGGGGTATAGCACGCGTCACGGAATGACGAGGAGTTTCTTGTTTAAGGTAACAAACATTTGTGTTTCTCATACATACATACATACATAAATCACGTCTTTATCTATTGGCGTAGCTACCTAGGGGCTAGGCGGTGCAGTGCCTTGGGGCCCTCAAGCTCAGGGGGCCCTCGAATCCTTACCAGAAGTAATATTTTTGCATGGTAAAACCTAACTTAACCTAACCAGTTTAGATAGTAGTGGAGCCCCATTTATTTATTTGCCCAGGGCCCTCGGTTACCTAGCTACGCATCTGTCTTCTTCCCTTACGGGGTTGATAGAGTCTAAGGTAGACCTAAAGACCTCGTTTAGCATGATTGTGGGCGTATGGACGGAAAGGAGAATCAAAATAGTGATCGGTTGCTAGTCACATCGCCTATATAACATGATCCCTGAGAGGTGAGAGGTGTAGGGACACACTTTGTGGCCTTACGCCAGGTCAGCTCATATCCCAGTACATTCGCACTAGAATATGAGTTGACTGAGCAGTTTGTACTTGGGCCAACGGGCCCACATTATAACTAGAGTCATTCGCGGAGCTTACTGGAGGACGTACACGCCCCAGCCTTAAGTAGCGGTGCTCACTGTAAACATTGTAATGTAGTTATACCAGGGGTGGCCAACAGGTCGATCGCGACTGTTAGTCCAGTCGATCGTGGCAAGGCAAAAAATATAAATAAGTAGACCAGACTGCGCAACGTAATCACCAACTGCTGATTTAAGGTTTCATGAAGCATGCATTTGGTAGATCGCACAAGGTTTCGTTAGTAAACAGGAGAACCTGGGTCTGATCAAGTTGGCCACCCCTGAGTTATACAATTTTACGTTTAATAATACATAATTAAGAAGATTAAGTATTTCATTTTACCTCCACCCAACCACTTCCCTAAAGAGGCAACCGGTACATTCTATTTTTTTTCTTTGCCGCTAGACCATGGAAGATGTGTTTCTCATTGGTAATTATTCAGGCATCGGAGGTTGAGTGTTAATGTTGTTGCAGTGTGCAGCACGACGCTGTGGGTGGGGCACGTGTCCAAGCTGGCGACGCAGGAGGAGCTGTCGGACCTGTTCGGCGCGCTGGGCGGCGTGGCGGCCATCGACGTGGTGGCGCCGCGCGGCTGCGCCTTCGTCGTCATGGAGCGCCGCCGCGACGCGCACAAGGCGCTCACCACGCTCAACAAGCACAAGCTACACTCCAAAGAGATCAAGGTCAGCGCGCTTCCCTTGTTTAACCCGTCAAGCGTCCAAGCGACTGCAGTAGTCCCTAACTTTTTCGGGCGGGAAATGTCCTAGGGACTGCATTATGCATTCACGCCACTGGCCAGGTCTTCCTCCCATGGAAGAGCCAGCGACAACTCGCTATATATGCTTCTCGCTCTCTCTTTAAGCCTCCCGCCCGAAAAAGTTAGGGAATACTGTAGTCGCTTGGACGCTTGACGGGTTAACAGTCGTTTTCAAAACACTCCTCTGTTAAAGTTTTTCATTGTAACTTTTGATTAAATAAGTAAAATGTAAATTTGAATTAAAACAATTCCCAAAAATGCTTTTATTTCAGAAAACGATACTTAATAAATCAATTTTAGGCCAAAAATGTATTACATCTATTTGGGAAAGAACTAATACATTTCAATTGACAATATATATTTTTTTAATTATCACTATTATCAGGAAAAATATTTAGTTAGGAATTTTAGTTTTGTGTCCCGTTTCGTTGCGCCATCTTTTGGCGAATGAATACTTTATGCGCAGACTTGAACTTATAGCGCCATCTCTTAAGGAGTAGACGAAATACATTAGTAATAGCTACTTAATAACAGATGGCGGTGCTTTCACACTGTATAGTAGAAACTGTAGCGAACTTAGCGTCATCTAGACATTGACTATATAAACTGCTGCGGCGCACGAGTAGCTAGCGCCAGTGACGTCACGTTTTTTCCGAGTAGGACAAATCAGTAGGACCACGGGCAATACATTGTAAATACAACTTCCAACTCTCTTCCTTCGGTCTTCTGTTCCCAGTCATAGGGTGTCTGCCTGGAGAGAGATCTCTCCCCACAAATCGAAGGTTAACTCCGGGCTTTGTTCAGATAGTGACTGTTTTGTTTGAGCAGGTGGGCTGGGCTCCCGGGCGCGGCGTGAAGGGGCGCGAGTGGAAGGACTACTGGGAGGCCGAGCTGGGCGTGTCGTACCTGCCGTGGGCCGCGCTGCACGCCAGGTGGGCGCTCGGGGCGCTCTCCCTGGACGCCCTGGAAGATGGCGGCCATGTGGACGAGGACACGCTGCCGCCGTGGCTGCCACCTAGGGTGAGTCGCTCTAGACAGGACTCCTGGCAGGCCGAGCTGGGCGTGTCGAACCTGCCGTGGGCCGCGCTGCACGCCAGGTGGGCGCTCGGGGCGCTCTCCCTGGACGCCCTGGAAGATGGCGGCCATGTGGACGAGGACACGCTGCCGCCGTGGCTGCCACCTAGGGTGAGTCGCTCTAGACAGGACTCCTGGCAGGCCGAGCTGGGCGTGTCGAACCTGCCGTGGGCCGCGCTGCACGCCAGGTGGGCGCTCGGGGCGCTCTCCCTGGACGCCCTGGAAGATGGCGGCCATGTGGACGAGGACACGCTGCCGCCGTGGCTGCCACCTAGGGTGAGTCGCTCTAGACAGGACTCCTGGCAGGCCGAGCTGGGCGTGTCGAACCTGCCGTGGGCCGCGCTGCACGCCAGGTGGGCGCTCGGGGCGCTCTCCCTGGACGCCCTGGAAGATGGCGGCCATGTGGACGAGGACACGCTGCCGCCGTGGCTGCCACCTAGGGTGAGTCGCTCTAGACAGGACTCCTGGCAGGCCGAGCTGGGCGTGTCGAACCTGCCGTGGGCCGCGCTGCACGCCAGGTGGGCGCTCGGGGCGCTCTCCCTGGACGCCCTGGAAGATGGCGGCCATGTGGACGAGGACACGCTGCCGCCGTGGCTGCCACCTAGGGTGAGTCGCTCTAGACAGGACTCCTGGCAGGCCGAGCTGGGCGTGTCGAACCTGCCGTGGGCCGCGCTGCACGCCAGGTGGGCGCTCGGGGCGCTCTCCCTGGACGCCCTGGAAGATGGCGGCCATGTGGACGAGGACACGCTGCCGCCGTGGCTGCCACCTAGGGTGAGTCGCTCTAGACAGGACTCCTGGCAGGCCGAGCTGGGCGTGTCGAACCTGCCGTGGGCCGCGCTGCACGCCAGGTGGGCGCTCGGGGCGCTCTCCCTGGACGCCCTGGAAGATGGCGGCCATGTGGACGAGGACACGCTGCCGCCGTGGCTGCCACCTAGGGTGAGTCGCTCTAGACAGGACTCCTGGCAGGCCGAGCTGGGCGTGTCGAACCTGCCGTGGGCCGCGCTGCACGCCAGGTGGGCGCTCGGGGCGCTCTCCCTGGACGCCCTGGAAGATGGCGGCCATGTGGACGAGGACACGCTGCCGCCGTGGCTGCCACCTAGGGTGAGTCGCTCTAGACAGGACTCCTGGCAGGCCGAGCTGGGCGTGTCGAACCTGCCGTGGGCCGCGCTGCACGCCAGGTGGGCGCTCGGGGCGCTCTCCCTGGACGCCCTGGAAGATGGCGGCCATGTGGACGAGGACACGCTGCCGCCGTGGCTGCCACCTAGGGTGAGTCGCTCTAGACAGGACTCCTGGCAGGCCGAGCTGGGCGTGTCGAACCTGCCGTGGGCCGCGCTGCACGCCAGGTGGGCGCTCGGGGCGCTCTCCCTGGACGCTCTGGAAGATGGCGGCCATGTGGACGAGGACACGCTGCCGCCGTGGCTGCCGCCTAGGGTGAGTCGCTCCGGAAAGGAAAAACTACTAACTAAAAATAGTAGATTAATGCCAAGGCCTGGGAAGTAGCCGATTGCTGGATGAGTAACTTGATTAAAAACACGAACCGCAGGTGAGTGTTTTTTAAAGTTACGAATCCAGCAATTGATCGTCCAGCTGAGGCAGTTATAATGTTTTTCTCAAACATTGAGAGGATATGAAAATACATTTTGTACTAAACTTCCTCGCAACTTAGGTGGTTTTCACATTTCCGCTTTTTTTCTTAAGTTTTTTTTATTTTCATCTGTCACCGTTAGCTATTTGAGACATTGATAAAAACGTTAGACTCGAACAAAACGCGCACTCCTCGGCCATCGACTTGGCTGTCTGACGTTGTTGTTCATTATTCCATAGTATCTTTGGCTTTTTTTTAAGTTAAAAACAAATGAAAAACAGTCCAGCAATCCGATTTGTGGTCAGAAAACCGCGCCTACAATGTAATTCGGCCGTCAACAAGGCCCTTCGTGTTCTGTTACTTAACAATGACTACATTTACGACAATGTTTGAGAAATTATTTTTTTAGGTTAACTTTTTAATGTTATTAAAAGTAGTAATATATTGAAGAACCTTTAGTTAATTTAAGTTCAACTTTAAGTTTAAGTTTTGTCGTGCAGATAATCCCGAAGTCAATGCTGGACGGTATGGGCATGATGGGCAACATGGGCATGCCGGTGCCCGGCGCGCTGCCGCCGCTGCCCGCCGCCATGCCGCAGCTGCCGCCCGGGTGAGCCACGCACACACACACACATTACTTGCTCATAGAGTGACGCACACACTGACAGACACGACCGGATGCACAAAACAGAGAGAGAGAGAGAGACATGCATTCACATTACATGCAAAATGAGAGAGACGCACACACTGAGACACGACCGGATGCACGGAGAGAGAGAGAAAACACGCGCAAACACTATTAGCAACAATAGACTACCTCGGTTTGACTAACTAAACAACTCTAATTCAAAGATAGTCTGACACTAACACTGTACCTAGTTTGTAGCTGTTCAAAGACATCATTTTTTTAACGTTTGCAGAAGTAAAAAGCAAACATTTTTCTTTGCAATGTAAGGGTGGATCAGCTATTTGTTTTAAATTTCTAAACGACACTGAAAATTAGAATCGGAATCGAACCCGGATCCTCGTCATTCTGTGACGAGTGCAATACCCCTACACCACCCATAGCAGGTGGATAAGCCTTCGAATTTTTCTATCTGTTACTAGCTGTCACGTGACCTTGTTACTATGCGAACTTGATACTATGAGCTATTTGTTGCTGTATGTATATCTCTGTCCTGTCATCAAAATCTAACGCCATAGGTACTGTAAACAAAAATCTTTTATCAACAACCCTTAGGCTAAGCGCGCACCACGATAAAATTTTGGCGACACGATTTTAGAATAGCGCTGTTAAAATATCGCAGATGATTCACTGCGCGCACAGCGACTGGAAAATCGATGGATTTTTCATTCGCAACATGGATTTCTACAAGTCGCTTGTCCTACCATTGTACTCCTTCGAAGGAGTAGGAAGAAAAAAAGAAATTGTCAATATTGGACTCATCCTTTAACAGCTCAAAGATGTATAAAAGATTTTTTTTTATGTGAGATACAACGAACTTCGACTTTATCCTAAGAAATTCTTTGGCTATTATAGAATGAAGATTCAAACATTTGACAAATTGTTAAAAATAGTTGGACCTCAAATTGAAAATCAAAATCTTCGGACTCCATCGGAGAAGCAGGTTCAGACATGTTTACGCTTGAAGAGCGGAACGCCGACTGACGGGCGAAGCGGGGCGCGGGGAGTGATTTTATTATCGCAGTACGCGCGGGGCCATACAACTCTGTATGCTGCAATTTACTTTTGCGATAATCGCGTCGCGAGCTGTCGCAGCAAAATGTGACAAATCACAATTTTAAAATCACTACGATTTTTTTATCATATATATGCGCGCATTGACATATAAACCCTCTCGTTGCATTTCTGCGACAAAATTGTCGCACGACAAAAAATCGTGGTGCGCGCTTAGCCTTAGATGCATATTGTATCAAAAATGATACTATCGAAATGACACAAGTAGACTTCAGATTGACGTCAATAAGACACTTTGTCCCACTTTGTCTAGTTTAAAATTGACTCAGGTTTTAATTCACCTTTACATACATACATAAATCACGTCTTTATCCCTTACGGGGTAGACAGAGCCTAAGGTGACAACACCCAAAGACCACGTTTAGCATGATTGTAGGCGTATAGGTGGAAAATGGAATCAAACCAGTGATGGGTTGCTAGCCACATCGCCTATAACATGATTCCTATTATAATCGCCCATTTCCTCGATGGGCTTTTACCATCTGCGCGGGTAGAGAAGCAACTGGTACATTCTATGTTTTTTCTTTGCTCCCAGACCAGCATGGAAGAACCTTTAGCCATTTTAAAAGTGAAACTTAAATGATTCCATGCATCTAAATGTAAGTTAAGATACAAAATGAGATTAATGTGTGTGTCCTTGCAGTATGACGCCCGGGATACCGCCGGGAATGCCGCCGGGGATGCCTCCTGGAATAAGACCGCCGAGCTTACCCACGGGAGTGCCAGGTAGGACCATACATCGTACTAATTATTATAAATGCGACTATTTGTGAGTAATGGATTTTTGTTACTCTTTCACGTTAGAACGGTCAAGTTTGGCACGAAAATGGGGACTTTTTATCCCGATAAACAAGTTCTTTGCAGATGAAGTTGCAGCCATCAGTTTGTACATAATTAAATCACGTCTGTAGCTCTTACGGCTCTGTAGCTCTACCCGGTAGACAAAGCCTAAGGTAACAAGACCTAAGGGGGCGTTCAAGTATTACGTAACGCAATTTGAGGGGGGGGGGGGGGTCGTAAAACGTTACGATGCGTTACAGGGGCTGGAGGGGGTCTTTCTTACGTAACGTTTTATATTTTTTAATAAAAAAATATGGAATTAAAACTGCCAAGTTAACAAACTACGCATGTATTGCGGGTAAAACATCTCTTGTTTTATTTAGTATTATTACCGCAAAGGCGATTAAAACTATAACAAGGATATTATAGCGACTTTCTTGTACTTTGCGCAACATAAATTTTGACACTTGGGTAAAAATGGTCACTTGAGTGTTACGTAACGTTGAGAGGGGGAGGGGGGGGGGGGGGGGGTACAGAAAAACGTTACGGCGCGTTACAAGGGGGGAGGGAGGGTCAAAAATCTCCAATAATTGCGTTACGTAATACTTGAACGCTCCCTAAAGGCCACGTTTAGCTTGATTGATCAAGCATTTTTAAAATAATTATCCATTCCCTATTCTATGTGTTTTTCTTTGCTCCCAGACCAGCGTATAGGCTAGATTTAATTATGCGGCCAACAGCTTGTTAGTAATAACTTGTAATTGTTATAGGTATGCAGCCCGAGGCGGGACTGCCGCCGGCGAGCGCGCTTCTCCGGTTCCCCGCCATGCCTGCGCAGCCCCTACAAACCATGGCTCAACCGGGTGAGTATAAAGAAAATAGCTAAGAATTAAGCCTATAAGCAGCTATATCAAACATAGCTTCTGCCCGCGACTTCGTCTGCGTAGAATTATACATAAAAACCTTCCTCTTGAATCACTCTATATATTAAAAAAAACCGCATCAAAATCCGTTGTGTAGTTTTAAAAATATAAGCATACATAGGGACATAAGGCCAGAGAAAGCGACTTTGTTTTATACTACGTAGTGATGGACCACTTAGTATTTTTCTGCGACCCGAACAAATTTAAAAACACCCAGATAATAAATAATAGTGCATTACTGTATAGGCCAGGAAGAAGGCGATTGCTGGCTGAGTATTGGTTTGAACGGACGGACTTGCGAGTCCGTTTAATAATACGAAGCCAGCAATGCTATTCTGGCCGAGGCAAGTATAGTGCTTTTCTCAAAAATCTAAAATAAAACAACAACAAAAATAAATGAAAATGTAATTGATAACGAAAATCGGGGCCGAAAACATGGCAAAGTACCGAAGTAACAAAATAGTGAAAATTGTTTTGCTTTGCCGCCTTTTTCTATCAATGGCATTTGAAGAGAGTATTTTTCTACCCAGAACACCTAAAGCTATTTCAGACACAGATAAACACGTTGTCGTACTAGCTTTTTTTTTTATTTGGTGTTTTAAGTCTTGTGCCTTTATTTTATAATGGTGATTTGCATGTTTAAAAAGTTAATAACTAGACAGTAATGGAATTTGTATGGAATTGGTATGGAGAGTTTAGCGCTACAGTAATGTATTTTTTTAAAATTTTGGACTGACCGGCAACAATTAACTTCCTGATCTGATATGTAGTTAACAATGACGACTTTAACCGACATTTTTCAGAAAAATAAGTAAAAACCATTTATTTCGGACATTCCATGGAGGTTAGTTAGTTACATACAAAAAAAAATGGCGGCCACTTTTTAAATTTTTAGTAACGGATTCATGCTTGGTGACCACTGGGATCTTCAGATATCGATTTTGAAAGCAATCGGCCCAAAAACTAAAGATTTCAAAATGGAGGCCACTTTTTAAATTTTTAATAACGGATTCATGCTTGGGGACCACTGGGATCCTCAGATATCGATTTTGAAAGCAATCGGCCCAAAAACTTAAGATTTCAAAATGGCGGCCACTTATAAAATTTTTATTAACGGATTCATGATTGGGGACCACTGGGATCCTCAGATGTCGATTTTGAAAGCAATCGGCCCAAAAACTTAAGATTTCAAAATGGCGGCCACTTTTTAAATTTTTAATAACGGATTCATGTTTGGGGACCACTGGGATCCTCAGATATCGATTTTGAAAGTAATCGGCCCAAAAACTAAAGATTTCAAGATGGCGGCTACTTTTTAAATTTTTAATAATGGATTCGTGCTTGGGGACCACTGGGATCCTCAGATATCTATTTTGAAAGCAATCGGCCCAAAAACTAAAGATTTCAAAATGGCGGCCACTTTTTAAATTTTTAATAACGGATTCATTCTTGGGGACCACTGGGATCCTCAGATATCGATTTTGAAAGTAATCGGCCCAAAAACTAAAACTTCAAAATGGCAGCCACTTTTTAAATTTTTAATAACGGATTCATGCTTGGGGACCACTGGAATCCTCAGACATCTATTTTGAAAATAATCGACCCAAAAACTAATGATTTCAAAATGGCGGCCACTTAAAAATTTTACCAACGGATTCATGCTTGGGGACCACTGGGATCCTCAGATATCGATTTTGAAAACAATCGGTCCCAAAACAAAGGATTTCAAATTGGCGCCCACTTTTTCCTTTTTGATAACGATTAGGTGTTTGGGGCCACTTGGATCCTCCGATATCGAATTTGAAAGCAATCGGTCCAAAAACAAAAGATTTAAAAATAAAACAAAATGGCGTTGCGTCGGGTCAATGATACGTCAGTGTTGAATTTTTTTGTTTTATTGTTGCTATGCAGGCATGGGTGGCCTGGGCGGGTTCCTGGGCGGGCTGGTGGGCGTGAGCGCGCTGACGGGCGTGGGCGGGCTGGTGGCCGGCGTGCCGCTGCACCACCACGCGCTGCCGCAGCCGCCGCCCAACGCGCTGGTCAGTCACTAACCCACACTCTGCTGCTGCCGCCTGGCGGGGGGCGGGCTGCTGGCCGGCGTGCCGCTGCACCACCACGCGCTGCCGCAGCCGCCGCCCAACGCGCTGGTCAGTCACTAACCCACACTCTGCTGCTGCCGCCTGGCGGGGGGCGGGCTGGTGGCCGGCGTGCCGCTGCACCACCACGCGCTGCCGCAGCCGCCGCCCAACGCGCTGGTCAGTCACTAACCCACACTCTGCTGCTGCCGCCTGGCGGGGGGCGGGCTGGTGGCCGGCGTGCCGCTGCACCACCACGCGCTGCCGCAGCCGCCGCCCAACGCGCTGGTCAGTCACTAACCCACACTCTGCTGCTGCCGCCTGGCGGGGGGCGGGCTGCTGGCCGGCGTGCCGCTGCACCACCACGCGCTGCCGCAGCCGCCGCCCAACGCGCTGGTCAGTCACTAACCCACACTCTGCTGCTGCCGCCTGGCGGGGGGCGGGCTGCTGGCCGGCGTGCCGCTGCACCACCACGCGCTGCCGCAGCCGCCGCCCAACGCGCTGGTCAGTCACTAACCCACACTCTGCTGCTGCCGCCTGGCGGGGGGCGGGCTGCTGGCCGGCGTGCCGCTGCACCACCACGCGCTGCCGCAGCCGCCGCCCAACGCGCTGGTCAGTCACTAACCCACACTCTGCTGCTGCCGCCTGGCGGGGGGCGGGCTGCTGGCCGGCGTGCCGCTGCACCACCACGCGCTGCCGCAGCCGCCGCCCAACGCGCTGGTCAGTCACTAACCCACACTCTGCTGCTGCCGCCTGGCGGGGGGCGGGCTGCTGGCCGGCGTGCCGCTGCACCACCACGCGCTGCCGCAGCCGCCGCCCAACGCGCTGGTCAGTCACTAACCCACACTCTGCTGCTGCCGCCTGGCGGGGGGCGGGCTGGTGGCCGGCGTGCCGCTGCACCACCACGCGCTGCCGCAGCCGCCGCCCAACGCGCTGGTCAGTCACTAACCCACACTCTGCTGCTGCCGCCTGGCGGGGCGGGCTGCTGGCCGGCGTGCCGCTGCACCACCACGCGCTGCCGCAGCCGCCGCCCAACGCGCTGGTCAGTCACTAACCCACACTCTGCTGCTGCCGCCTGGCGGGGGGCGGGCTGGTGGCCGGCGTGCCGCTGCACCACCACGCGCTGCCGCAGCCGCCGCCCAACGCGCTGGTCAGTCACTAACCCACACTCTGCTGCTGCCGCCTGGCGGGGCGGGCTGCTGGCCGGCGTGCCGCTGCACCACCACGCGCTGCCGCAGCCGCCGCCCAACGCGCTGGTCAGTCACTAACCCACACTCTGCTGCTGCCGCCTGGCGGGGGGCGGGCTGGTGGCCGGCGTGCCGCTGCACCACCACGCGCTGCCGCAGCCGCCGCCCAACGCGCTGGTCAGTCACTAACCCACACTCTGCTGCTGCCGCCTGGCGGGGGGCGGGCTGGTGGCCGGCGTGCCGCTGCACCACCACGCGCTGCCGCAGCCGCCGCCCAACGCGCTGGTCAGTCACTAACCCACACTCTGCTGCTGCCGCCTGGCGGGGGGCGGGCTGGTGGCCGGCGTGCCGCTGCACCACCACGCGCTGCCGCAGCCGCCGCCCAACGCGCTGGTCAGTCACTAACCCACACTCTGCTGCTGCCGCCTGGCGGGGGGCGGGCTGGTGGCCGGCGTGCCGCTGCACCACCACGCGCTGCCGCAGCCGCCGCCCAACGCGCTGGTCAGTCACTAACCCACACTCTGCTGCTGCCGCCTGGCGGGGGGCGGGCTGGTGGCCGGCGTGCCGCTGCACCACCACGCGCTGCCGCAGCCGCCGCCCAACGCGCTGGTCAGTCACTAACCCACACTCTGCTGCTGCCGCCTGGCGGGGGGCGGGCTGGTGGCCGGCGTGCCGCTGCACCACCACGCGCTGCCGCAGCCGCCGCCCAACGCGCTGGTCAGTCACTAACCCACACTCTGCTGCTGCCGCCTGGCGGGGCGGGCTGCTGGCCGGCGTGCCGCTGCACCACCACGCGCTGCCGCAGCCGCCGCCCAACGCGCTGGTCAGTCACTAACCCACACTCTGCTGCTGCCGCCTGGCGGGGCGGGCTGCTGGCCGGCGTGCCGCTGCACCACCACGCGCTGCCGCAGCCGCCGCCCAACGCGCTGGTCAGTCACTAACCCACACTCTGCTGCTGCCGCCTGGCGGGGCGGGCTGCTGGCCGGCGTGCCGCTGCACCACCACGCGCTGCCGCAGCCGCCGCCCAACGCGCTGGTCAGTCACTAACCCACACTCTGCTGCTGCCGCCTGGCGGGGGGCGGGCTGCTGGCCGGCGTGCCGCTGCACCACCACGCGCTGCCGCAGCCGCCGCCCAACGCGCTGGTCAGTCACTAACCCACACTCTGCTGCTGCCGCCTGGCGGGGGGCGGGCTGCTGGCCGGCGTGCCGCTGCACCACCACGCGCTGCCGCAGCCGCCGCCCAACGCGCTGGTCAGTCACTAACCCACACTCTGCTGCTGCCGCCTGGCGGGGCGGGCTGCTGGCCGGCGTGCCGCTGCACCACCACGCGCTGCCGCAGCCGCCGCCCAACGCGCTGGTCAGTCACTAACCCACACTCTGCTGCTGCCGCCTGGCGGGGCGGGCTGCTGGCCGGCGTGCCGCTGCACCACCACGCGCTGCCGCAGCCGCCGCCCAACGCGCTGGTCAGTCACTAACCCACACTCTGCTGCTGCCGCCTGGCGGGGCGGGCTGCTGGCCGGCGTGCCGCTGCACCACCACGCGCTGCCGCAGCCGCCGCCCAACGCGCTGGTCAGTCACTAACCCACACTCTGCTGCTGCCGCCTGGCGGGGGGCGGGCTGCTGGCCGGCGTGCCGCTGCACCACCACGCGCTGCCGCAGCCGCCGCCCAACGCGCTGGTCAGTCACTAACCCACACTCTGCTGCTGCCGCCTGGCGGGGGGCGGGCTGCTGGCCGGCGTGCCGCTGCACCACCACGCGCTGCCGCAGCCGCCGCCCAACGCGCTGGTCAGTCACTAACCCACACTCTGCTGCTGCCGCCTGGCGGGGCGGGCTGCTGGCCGGCGTGCCGCTGCACCACCACGCGCTGCCGCAGCCGCCGCCCAACGCGCTGGTCAGTCACTAACCCACACTCTGCTGCTGCCGCCTGGCGGGGCGGGCTGCTGGCCGGCGTGCCGCTGCACCACCACGCGCTGCCGCAGCCGCCGCCCAACGCGCTGGTCAGTCACTAACCCACACTCTGCTGCTGCCGCCTGGCGGGGGGCGGGCTGGTGGCCGGCGTGCCGCTGCACCACCACGCGCTGCCGCAGCCGCCGCCCAACGCGCTGGTCAGTCACTAACCCACACTCTGCTGCTGCCGCCTGGCGGGGCGGGCTGCTGGCCGGCGTGCCGCTGCACCACCACGCGCTGCCGCAGCCGCCGCCCAACGCGCTGGTCAGTCACTAACCCACACTCTGCTGCTGCCGCCTGGCGGGGGGCGGGCTGCTGGCCGGCGTGCCGCTGCACCACCACGCGCTGCCGCAGCCGCCGCCCAACGCGCTGGTCAGTCACTAACCCACACTCTGCTGCTGCCGCCTGGCGGGGGGCGGGCTGCTGGCCGGCGTGCCGCTGCACCACCACGCGCTGCCGCAGCCGCCGCCCAACGCGCTGGTCAGTCACTAACCCACACTCTGCTGCTGCCGCCTGGCGGGGCGGGCTGCTGGCCGGCGTGCCGCTGCACCACCACGCGCTGCCGCAGCCGCCGCCCAACGCGCTGGTCAGTCACTAACCCACACTCTGCTGCTGCCGCCTGGCGGGGGGCGGGCTGCTGGCCGGCGTGCCGCTGCACCACCACGCGCTGCCGCAGCCGCCGCCCAACGCGCTGGTCAGTCACTAACCCACACTCTGCTGCTGCCGCCTGGCGGGGCGGGCTGCTGGCCGGCGTGCCGCTGCACCACCACGCGCTGCCGCAGCCGCCGCCCAACGCGCTGGTCAGTCACTAACCCACACTCTGCTGCTGCCGCCTGGCGGGGGGCGGGCTGCTGGCCGGCGTGCCGCTGCACCACCACGCGCTGCCGCAGCCGCCGCCCAACGCGCTGGTCAGTCACTAACCCACACTCTGCTGCTGCCGCCTGGCGGGGCGGGCTGCTGGCCGGCGTGCCGCTGCACCACCACGCGCTGCCGCAGCCGCCGCCCAACGCGCTGGTCAGTCACTAACCCACACTCTGCTGCTGCCGCCTGGCGGGGGGCGGGCTGCTGGCCGGCGTGCCGCTGCACCACCACGCGCTGCCGCAGCCGCCGCCCAACGCGCTGGTCAGTCACTAACCCACACTCTGCTGCTGCCGCCTGGCGGGGGGCGGGCTGCTGGCCGGCGTGCCGCTGCACCACCACGCGCTGCCGCAGCCGCCGCCCAACGCGCTGGTCAGTCACTAACCCACACTCTGCTGCTGCCGCCTGGCGGGGGGCGGGCTGCTGGCCGGCGTGCCGCTGCACCACCACGCGCTGCCGCAGCCGCCGCCCAACGCGCTGGTCAGTCACTAACCCACACTCTGCTGCTGCCGCCTGGCGGGGGGCGGGCTGCTGGCCGGCGTGCCGCTGCACCACCACGCGCTGCCGCAGCCGCCGCCCAACGCGCTGGTCAGTCACTAACCCACACTCTGCTGCTGCCGCCTGGCGGGGGGCGGGCTGGTGGCCGGCGTGCCGCTGCACCACCACGCGCTGCCGCAGCCGCCGCCCAACGCGCTGGTCAGTCACTAACCCACACTCTGCTGCTGCCGCCTGGCGGGGGGCGGGCTGCTGGCCGGCGTGCCGCTGCACCACCACGCGCTGCCGCAGCCGCCGCCCAACGCGCTGGTCAGTCACTAACCCACACTCTGCTGCTGCCGCCTGGCGGGGGGCGGGCTGGTGGCCGGCGTGCCGCTGCACCACCACGCGCTGCCGCAGCCGCCGCCCAACGCGCTGGTCAGTCACTAACCCACACTCTGCTGCTGCCGCCTGGCGGGGGGCGGGCTGCTGGCCGGCGTGCCGCTGCACCACCACGCGCTGCCGCAGCCGCCGCCCAACGCGCTGGTCAGTCACTAACCCACACTCTGCTGCTGCCGCCTGGCGGGGGGCGGGCTGCTGGCCGGCGTGCCGCTGCACCACCACGCGCTGCCGCAGCCGCCGCCCAACGCGCTGGTCAGTCACTAACCCACACTCTGCTGCTGCCGCCTGGCGGGGGGCGGGCTGCTGGCCGGCGTGCCGCTGCACCACCACGCGCTGCCGCAGCCGCCGCCCAACGCGCTGGTCAGTCACTAACCTGGCTGCTGGCCGGCGTATAATGTACAAATACATTACTTCGTTTCATTTTTTTTACTTCAGATCCCAATGACGCATACGTGCGTTAAAATGTCGCATGTGTTGTTAAAACGTATATATGAGTTGTAATGTGTTGTGTGTGTGTGTGCAGCGCGCGGCGGAGGTGACGCGCACGGACGACGCCATGGAGCTGGACACGGAGGACGCGCACGCCGAGCCGCCGCAGCCGCAGCCCGAGCCCGCGCCGCCGCTGCTCTCCGACCAGGTCGCCTACACTATACTGCACACTGTAGTCTAACAGCCCTGCTACACGCGCACGCCGAGCCGCCGCAGCCGCAGCCCGAGCCCGCGCCGCCGCTGCTCTCCGACCAGGTCGCCTACACTATACTGCACACTGTAGTCTAACAGCCCTGCTACACGCGCACGCCGAGCCAGCAGCCGCAGCCCGAGCCCGCGCCGCCGCTGCTCTCCGACCAGGTCGCCTACACTATACTGCACACTGTAGTCTAACAGCCCTGCTACACGCGCACGCCGAGCCAGCAGCCGCAGCCCGAGCCCGCGCCGCCGCTGCTCTCCGACCAGGTCGCCTACACTATACTGCACACTGTAGTCTAACAGCCCTGCTACACGCGCACGCCGAGCCAGCAGCCGCAGCCCGAGCCCGCGCCGCCGCTGCTCTCCGACCAGGTCGCCTACACTATACTGCACACTGTAGTCTAACAGCCCTGCTACACGCGCACGCCGAGCCAGCAGCCGCAGCCCGAGCCCGCGCCGCCGCTGCTCTCCGACCAGGTCGCCTACACTATACTGCACACTGTAGTCTAACAGCCCTGCTACACGCGCACGCCGAGCCAGCAGCCGCAGCCCGAGCCCGCGCCGCCGCTGCTCTCCGACCAGGTCGCCTACACTATACTGCACACTGTAGTCTAACAGCCCTGCTACACGCGCACGCCGAGCCAGCAGCCGCAGCCCGAGCCCGCGCCGCCGCTGCTCTCCGACCAGGTCGCCTACACTATACTGCACACTGTAGTCTAACAGCCCTGCTACACGCGCACGCCGAGCCAGCAGCCGCAGCCCGAGCCCGCGCCGCCGCTGCTCTCCGACCAGGTCGCCTACACTATACTGCACACTGTAGTCTAACAGCCCTGCTACACGCGCACGCCGAGCCAGCAGCCGCAGCCCGAGCCCGCGCCGCCGCTGCTCTCCGACCAGGTCGCCTACACTATACTGCACACTGTAGTCTAACAGCCCTGCTACACGCGCACGCCGAGCCAGCAGCCGCAGCCCGAGCCCGCGCCGCCGCTGCTCTCCGACCAGGTCGCCTACACTATACTGCACACTGTAGTCTAACAGCCCTGCTACACGCGCACGCCGAGCCGCCGCAGCCGCAGCCCGAGCCCGCGCCGCCGCTGCTCTCCGACCAGGTCGCCTACACTATACTGCACACTGTAGTCTAACAGCCCTGCTACACGCGCACGCCGAGCCAGCAGCCGCAGCCCGAGCCCGCGCCGCCGCTGCTCTCCGACCAGGTCGCCTACACTATACTGCACACTGTAGTCTAACAGCCCTGCTACACGCGCACGCCGAGCCAGCAGCCGCAGCCCGAGCCCGCGCCGCCGCTGCTCTCCGACCAGGTCGCCTACACTATACTGCACACTGTAGTCTAACAGCCCTGCTACACGCGCACGCCGAGCCAGCAGCCGCAGCCCGAGCCCGCGCCGCCGCTGCTCTCCGACCAGGTCGCCTACACTATACTGCACACTGTAGTCTAACAGCCCTGCTACACGCGCACGCCGAGCCAGCAGCCGCAGCCCGAGCCCGCGCCGCCGCTGCTCTCCGACCAGGTCGCCTACACTATACTGCACACTGTAGTCTAACAGCCCTGCTACACGCGCACGCCGAGCCAGCAGCCGCAGCCCGAGCCCGCGCCGCCGCTGCTCTCCGACCAGGTCGCCTACACTATACTGCACACTGTAGTCTAACAGCCCTGCTACACGCGCACGCCGAGCCAGCAGCCGCAGCCCGAGCCCGCGCCGCCGCTGCTCTCCGACCAGGTCGCCTACACTATACTGCACACTGTAGTCTAACAGCCCTGCTACACGCGCACGCCGAGCCAGCAGCCGCAGCCCGAGCCCGCGCCGCCGCTGCTCTCCGACCAGGTCGCCTACACTATACTGCACACTGTAGTCTAACAGCCCTGCTACACGCGCACGCCGAGCCAGCAGCCGCAGCCCGAGCCCGCGCCGCCGCTGCTCTCCGACCAGGTCGCCTACACTATACTGCACACTGTAGTCTAACAGCCCTGCTACACGCGCACGCCGAGCCAGCAGCCGCAGCCCGAGCCCGCGCCGCCGCTGCTCTCCGACCAGGTCGCCTACACTATACTGCACACTGTAGTCTAACAGCCCTGCTACACGCGCACGCCGAGCCAGCAGCCGCAGCCCGAGCCCGCGCCGCCGCTGCTCTCCGACCAGGTCGCCTACACTATACTGCACACTGTAGTCTAACAGCCCTGCTACACGCGCACGCCGAGCCAGCAGCCGCAGCCCGAGCCCGCGCCGCCGCTGCTCTCCGACCAGGTCGCCTACACTATACTGCACACTGTAGTCTAACAGCCCTGCTACACTCTTAACTCGTATAGTTTGAAGCATTCGAGTCTACCAAATAGCTCGGTCGGTACGCCATAGGCAGGTATTTCAAAAAGTTAACTTCGATAAGTTGACCAAAAAAACAAAAAGAAGTAGAAAGAAGAATACGGAACATCGTCACAAACTTTAGTAGGATTTCAATTTCATATTTTATAAAATTAGTTAAATAATACAAAAACCAAAAAACCAGACTGCCAAAACATTTGTTTGAAAAGGAAATCAAGTCCTGATACTTTTAATATTTGTAATGATATTTCAAACACATTGTCTGTGTTGTTTATGAGTAAATTATTATCATTATGAATATGACTATGTACTTTTGAATTACATACAGCAAGTGGGGACAAACCTAAATTAATTATAAACCAGTAGGCTTATTGTCTAACTCGCTCGCAATCGCCATCGTGTTCATTTTGACAGTTCATGTATGGGCTGACAATTAGCATCGGTCTTACTGCTGAACTGAAAACGACCCATCTGACGAGGCATTTAGATCCAAACTGAGAAACCTTTTGTTGGATAGACCATTATACTCTGTTGGTGAATTTGCTGATATTGACATGATGTGCACTTCTTTTTAATATTTTATTGTTATTTTGTTTGTTTGTTTTGACATTGAATTGAACTCTTGATATTAATTCTTATTTTACTGGACATAATTCTTTTAATAATTTTATGTATTTTAATTGGATGGTCCTTGTTTGGTGACATCCATTTAGCTATGACGATCCTGAGTGGAGAACCTATGTAAATGTAATTATTTGTTGCTTCTTCATTATTTTATATAATTTCAAAATTTTGTGACATTCAATTAAGTTTTCAATTTTATTTTATATGTATAATTTTTGACGATTTCAATACATGGTCTTGTAACTTGATGTTGTACAAATTATGATGTAATTTTATATTGAATGAATAAATAATGTAATGTAATCTAATCTAATGTTGTCAACAGCTCCAAGCGCTGCTTTCGAAGCCGCCTCCAAACTTCAACTCGTCGGAGCCCCCGCCGGGCTTCAACGCGGCCGAGCCGCCGCCCTTCGCACAGCCGCCGCCCGAGCAGGACGACGACAAGAAGGAGCGCGACAGAGACAGGCGGGACAGAGACAGGGATAGGCGGGACAGAGACCGCGACAGGAGGGACCGCGGCGGCCGCGACAGGGACAGGGGCGGGAAGGATCGGGATAGGTCAGTTCATTTTTTTTCTCAAAAATGTCCGTTAAAGTCGTCATTGTTAACTACATATCAGAACAGGAAGTTAATTGTTGCCAGTCAGTCTAAAATTAAAAAAAAAAACATTACTGTAGCGCTAAACTCTCCAGTAATGTTGCATACAAATTCCATTACCGTCTAGTTATTAACTTTTTTAAAATGCAAATCACCATTATAAAAAATAAAGGCACAAGACTTAAAACACCAAATTAAAAAAAAGCTAGTACGACAACGTGTTTATCTGTGTCTGAAATAGCTTTAGATGTTCTGGGTAGAAAAATACTCTGTTCAAATGCCATTGATAGGAAAAGGCGGCAAAGCAAAAATAATTAATAATTTATGTCAATTACATTTTCATTTATTTTTGTTGTTTTCTTTTCGATTTTTGAGTTTTTTTTTTTGTTTGCAGTCATTCTGTTCGGCGAAAATCTCTGACTAAGACAGTTTGATACGGTGATTCTATTTGATTGGATGAACATTTGGTTATCTGCAGTGAATTTTTTTCAGGCAAAACATGTAAAAATAACATACATACATACACATATCACGTCTGTATCCCTTACGGGGTAGACAAACCCTGAGGTAACAAGGCCTAAAGGCTACGTTTAGCATGATTGTTGGCGTATAGGTGGAAAGGGGAATCAAAATAGTGATGGGTTGCTAGTCGCATCGCCTATAACGCCTATATAATAGAATTTCGCCCATTCCCTCGATGGGCTTTTACCATCTACGCGAGACGAGAAGCAATACAATAATACAATATTATGCATTTTAACTTTCAAAGTTTGCTTTAGCCAGCAACAAGAATGACATTATTTTCCGAGCATATTTTTTCTTCACTATGTCAATCATATTCTGAGAGGTCTGTGCCCAGCAGTGGGATATAGGCTAGAGATGATGTTGATGTCCAACATTATATGCAATCATTGATGGGAATCAATAGATCCTATAGTAGTTGTGTAGTTGGATTTAGTGATGACAGTGTGTTTATCCCTAGGGATAGAGGCGAGCGGGACCGCGAGCGCGACCGCGAGCGCGGCGGCCGGGAGCGGCGGGACCGCGAGCGCGAGCCGAGGGACCGCGGCGCCGCGCCCAGGGACAACAACAGGTCGGTGCTGCCATGCTTGTAACCAAATTAAAAATTAATAAAAAAACACTGCATCGTACGTATGTATGTTTGTCCGGGTGGAATCTTGCGACTCAATTTTGAAGCAGATATCTTCAACCGATTGAGCTGAAATTTTGAATACTTTAGTAAGTCGGATGACGATACAATAATTTGGTAGTGGAGTTCTGGGGACCTAGCTAGGACTGATGTTTAACCTTATCGTGTAACGAATTTATTGAAATTTAATGTTGCTCCGAAATACTTGAGGACCTCGCCCCCTACAACGTATCTGATGGCGACTGTACCGCTACACTGTTTCAAGTTTGAAGTGTCAAAATATTACATATGGGAGAAGAGGGAGGAGATGAGGTAGCTAACTTTTTTACACTTGAAACTGTTAGTGGAGGAGCGCCATCAGTTGCCAGGTTGCTAAATGAATGATGTGTGTCAGGGAGCGCAGCCGCTCGAAGTCCCCGCACGGGGGCGCGGCGGCCGAGAAGACGCTGCAGGAGCGCCTCTGGGAGATGGCCAACGGCAAGCGGGACGACTTCCCGCAACCACAAGAAGGTAACAAGTTTTTGCTTATCGTTATCCCGCCAACTACCTATATAATTTTTCGTGATAAAAACTTTTGTATCTCCTACTACAATTCAGATGGATACACTTTTGCAGTTTTGTAATATTAGTATGGATTGTTTTTTTTTTCTAATAATAATAATAATAATAATAATCTTTATTTGCATAAAAAATGGTACGGTAAGGTGTTACATTTTGAAATTGAACATCATTTTTTGCTAAATATTAGCATGCAACATTGAAAACTTATACCTATGACTCTAAATTTACTTAAATTGAAAATAATTCGCTCACTGAGTAGAACAGTTTCTCATGCAGCCACTTGTACATTTTCAGTCTAAATTGGTTAAATGGGAGTTCCGTTATATTTGTAGGTATAGCATTATACATTTTGACACACATGCAGTAACAGTTTTTCCTACTTAACGCTGTCGTCGGTAATACATCATACACAAGTCTGTTTCCATACCTTTTATTAGTGCGACCGGTATCTTTAGCCTTCTTAAATAACTCTGGATGTTTTTTTACAAATACTAATGATGCTTGTGGCTGCCGTTTGTCAGCTTCTTAACCTGCCATTATTTTGTGCAGGTGGTGAAGAGAATAGGGTTGAACGAGGCCCGCCTATGGAACGCATGGGACGGCTACCTTTGGATAGCGGTAAGTCATGTGTACACACAGCAAAGCGAATCGGTGAGCACCCTAGTTATCCAAGTGTGTCATTCTATACACACATCCTCACTTATCCGCTGCCTTATTACGCACACAACAAAATGCCATATCAGTGCTAATTGTGTTTTCTGACTACCTTCACGCATAGTTATTCAAACCTGCTGGTATTTTGTTCAATGGAAGCATAATTTTGCCACCAGTATTATAAGCGTGGTGGCTCAGGTGTATTGACCTAGAGTTATGAAACCTAAAGAACCGGGTTCGAATCCTGCACAAGTGTATCTTTTTTGTTTTCAATTTTAAATTACTAATCTCAAAATAAACTCATGTTTACCTAAAACAAGAAAAAAAGGACGTAAAAGAATAAAACAATAAAATGCAATTATTGGTTCAAATTGTTTATTGCAACATTTAATTTTTATTGTATTAGCCTCTATTTGTGTTATTATTATTATTACCAAAAGTAATTAAATTAGCTAAATAAAACTGCACACTTTTCCTTATAGAATAATATTCATAAAATAACACACACTTGAGAGGCCAGTATGATTTTATGTTTACTAAAAAGTCTTATGTCACTAACATAATAATTATCTTGCAAATTGAATACACAACCATAATAGGGCTATTTTTAAGATGACACATAATTAATATCTTAAATTCTGGTTTATTAGGTTTAAGTCTGATAAAGATGAACGAAACGTTTTATTTGCGGACGTGTAAGTCAGTGGTGAAATGAATAGACATGTTAAATGACAGCCATTAACAATAACATCATTTCACACTGGGTTATAATCTCCACTTTGAAGCGACTAAGCTACCTATCTCGATTTGATTTGGATTTGGACACCAGGGCCCATCGATGACATCCAACCCCATAGCCTAAAGTAACACTGCCACTCGTTCTGCACTGTAAAACATTACTGTGTTTATATATTTAATTAAGTTAAAAGTTAATATATTTCGTCCTCATCACTAAAAATCACTACCTTTGGCTTTGATTGATGTAATAATCAAAGTCAAGATATTCACGAGCAAAGGTTTCTTCTATGCTGGTCCGTTAAAGCATGTTTTTTGCTGGTCTACGGCAATGCAATCCTGCAGCATGCAGATGGTTTCGCACAGTAGCATTGTGTCTTGTTGCTGTGAAATGGGTCACTAGCGGGTGCGGCAACATAATGTCCAAACCAAATGGCAGGAGATGAGGCTTCAGGTTTAGGCCCAGAACGAATATTTTTATCGTGTCCGAAGTCTGCGTAAGGGTGAATCCATAATTGCACAGTCTTCCGCTGCAAAATAAATGAAGTTTAAATAAAAACATTTTTCGTCAAAGAAAGTTGTTTAAAACATTACCGATAAAATAATAAGTCATTGTTTTTAACACCGTTTGTCTACTTACCCATATCAAAAAACGCCTAGCGATTCCTTATATAAATAGTTATATTGTTTTGCTCTTTTCAACAAAGATAAATGAAAATCCATGTTTTGCAAATCACAAGGTATTCGAAAGGCAAAATTAAACAGTTCGTAAGTATAACACACGGTTCATCCCGCAGCTAATAATGGCTGCCAGCGGTGACAGTTGTTTGTTCACAAAATCATATTATTAGAAATTTGAGGGTAGAAAACACTTTATATTGTTTAAGACGATAACGACCAAAATAGCCATCAGCTAGCAACTTTTAAACTCCAGTAAAAAGCGTCATACCTATTAATAATTATATTAAAAGAAAACACAATGCGTTTGCGTTTTTAACATATTATATAAGAGTAAAATTAAACATACAACAGACTGCAACCACCATAAAATTAAATAGTTACGGAAAAAAATAAATTATAATTTCAACCTTAT
The DNA here is from genome assembly GCA_949127965.1 of Pandemis corylana. Taxonomy (NCBI): domain Eukaryota; kingdom Metazoa; phylum Arthropoda; class Insecta; order Lepidoptera; family Tortricidae; genus Pandemis; species Pandemis corylana. The sequence continues at coordinate 1,983,716 of OX421860.1, forward strand.
TTCAAAGCTCATAAAACAGCTATTTACACAAATTGCAATACAGTAGTCGCAGATTGAACATAATTCATAAATTCACCATGTAACTTGCATACCTCGGTGGCCTAGCGGTCAAAGACAGGTCGAAGATTTGACTTCTGCTTTAGTGAACCGGGTTCGTATCCGAAGAAAACGGAATATAAAATAGTAATAATAAAATGACATTTTTGGATGTTATTTCAATGGCCATGCTGGTTGTGAGGAATATTGCTTTGGAATTGGAATCTCAGACTTGTTGAGAAATAATAATATAACATCGTCGCATCAATGAGATGGTAACTACTCTTCGCTAGTAATAATAGTTCAATGCGTGGGATTGCATAAATTTGAAGATTCAAGGTCGAAGGAAGCTTCGATTCGGTTCTCTCGCTTACACTGGGGATGACAATATCCAATGTAAGATTGGGTAAAATATTTTTAGGACAGTCTAAATAAAAAAAATACTTTTACATTATTTTTGTAGAAGTAACTGAAACCGGAGATATTGCATTTTCAGCCTTTGAGTGTGACACGATACCGGGGGGGATTATTTTCATTTAATTTGTAATTATTTTTTACTTAATTTATTATAAACTAACTTAAATAGTTGTAACTTTCTTCATTGTTATTTTATAGTTAGTTGTTGTTTATCCAATAAACAGGTAATTTACAGCTACATTGCTCATTCATCTTGTTGCTAAAATATCTGTACTTAGGGGGTAGATTTTATGATCGAACTCACTCACACATTCACATGTCATAGATTCTACTTAACGTTCATGTCGATACTCAACACGCATAGACGTGTGCGTGGCTGTGCTAACCGCATTATTTTGCTGTGTGTACATACACACTAACACGCCAACACAAAAATCGGGAAATATAACATTTAAAAATTTGGAAAGGCCACAATCTATCTAATATCTTTAAACTAGCTATTCTTATTAAATGTATATTATATTTACTAGCTTCTGGCCGCGACTTCAATTCGTTTGCCAAATTATTTACGTAGCCATTCAGCTTTACGCCCATTTATGATATTAGTAGGATAAGTAGGAGTTATTTGGCGGTGTGTTGTTGTAGAGAGCGAGAAGTCTGCGGACGGCGACGGCGGCTGGACGGCGCTGCCGCCGCGCCACGGCGCGCCGCATCTGCCGCCGCCCTTCCGCGCCGGTAACGCACACACTGACACGCGCACACACACAGAGAACAAGACTGGAACACATCTAGACACACAATACACACTGTCGTAACACACAAAACACATACACAGAGACAGACAAGGCACACACACCGAGACACACACACACAACATAGGCACTGTCGTTGTCATTACACGCAGACAAAACAGAAAGAAAGAGAATGAGGCATAGACAGACAAAACAGAGAGAGAGGGAGAGAGAAACACATACGCAGAACACAACATACAGACTATCGTTGTACATGGTCTTGAGTACAGATTAAAAAACCTTGAGAATTTACTCTTAGCGAGACTTAACTACTTTAATTTTTCAAATAATTACAAACGACTTAACTATTGTGATTTTAGTACACACACTACGTGGAATAAAGATGCTTCTATAATAACATTCTTTGGATAATCAATCCACTTGTCTCAAGTCGTTTCTAACACCGCTATAATTTATTCGTGCTTCTAATATCAACGGTTGGGGGGAACTGACCTGAACTGTCTATTAATTTATTTTCTTTAGTTCTTTTTCGGTTCATCCCAAATATTTCTACTGACTAACCTGGGTCTTCCTCATAACAGTGAATTTGTAAGCCTTCGGCATCCACTGATTGTAACCAACTTCTCTCTTATTCCAATATATGTTGGTAAAATGGCTCTCAGTAATCAATGCGTAACAGCTGTTTAAATTTACAGAGCTGAGAATGCGAGGGCCTCCTAGACAGCCAATGCGAGGTATGCCGCGACTAAATAACCTCATGGCTATGCGATGGCCGACCTCTTTGTTCATGTCGCTTTTCAAACTTTCCAGGGCCTTGGATGGACGGGCCGGGGCAGGGCCCGGGGCCGTTCGGGCCGCGCTTCAACGGGATGGGGCCCTTCAACCGCCCGCCCTTCGACGGTGGCCCCCTGTTCGACGGCCCGCCGAGGTTCGAGCGGCCTCCTTTCAACCGCATGCCCTTCGACGGGCCCAACCGGCCGCCTTTCGACGGTCCCAGGCCCCCTTTCGACGGCCCACGGCCACCTTTTGATGGGCCGCGACCGCCATTCGACGGACCCAGGCCGCCTTTCGACGGCCCCCGACCGCCGTTCGACGGCCCGAGACCTCCCTTCGACGGGCCGCGACCTTTCGACGGACCCTTCGACGGCGACCGCCCGTTCGACGGCCCGCCGAGATTCGACGGACCGCCGGAATTCTTCGACAGAAACAACAGACGCTTCGAAGACAGAGAGTTCAATGACAGAGGGTGGAACGGTGACAGGGAGAGGGATCGGGGCGACCGCGACTGGGGCGAGCGCCGGAACGACTGGGACGACCGCCGCCGGGACCGCTTCCGGGACAGAGAACACGAGGACCGCTTCAGAGAGAGGAACGACAGACGGAAGAACTTTGACGAGCGCGGAGATCGACCCGACAGACCTGAGAGACCCGATAGACCAGATAGACAAGATAGACCCGATAGACCCGATAGACCCGACAGACCCGACAGACAGGATCGTGCGGACAGACCGGAGAGAGACCGCTCGGAGCGAGGCGACAAGAGCGACCGCGACAGAGATCGCGGGAGTGACAAAGACAGAGGTGACCGCGACAAGGAACGCCGCGGCAAGGACGAGCGCTCACGGGCGGATCGGCAGAAGGACAGGAAGTCGCGCTGGGGCGCTGCTGAGGAAGTCCCGCAGGAAGACACTGAAGCGCCCAAGAATGATGCCGAACAGCCTCCCACGGCCGCCGTTCCCGACCAACAACTGGATAAAACAGAGAACGCGGGCAGTGGGGATACCAGTCGACGCGATGTTGAAAGCTTTGAAGATGTTGGAAGTAGAAACGAAGGCGATGAATCGAGAGTTGAGAATGAAAAGGATGATAGGCCGGTTGAAACCGAAGCTATGGACACTGCGGTTGAGAGTGAAAGTAACGAAGTGAGTCGGGACGAACCCGCCATGGAGCAAGAGCCGAGTTATAACGAAGAACCTGTAGAGTTTCCGCGCCCGGAACCTCGAGAGAGTATAGAGGATTATGAGACGAAAGAAACTGAGCAAGAACAACCCGTGTTGGAGTCTGCGCCCGATCTCTACGACGCTAACGAAGCTGTAGACACTAGCTTTTCGATCCCCACTGAAAAACCCAAGGAAATCGCTGAGAGCGAGCCTGTCATTGAACAGACGGACCCCAAGAATGACGACATATTTGAACAAACCAAGGAAGTGGAGAAGACCGGTAGCGAGATCAAAGAGTCCCTCGAAACGCCTTGACATCGACGAAGGTGGAAATCTGGTTATTTCAAGTGGAATTGATTCGGGGGGCGCGCGACCGCGGCCAGGTGCGGCTGTGCTTTCTGGTGTACACGTACAGTGATCAGTGTTGTGTCGTCATAGCGTAATAATAACTAGTGAGGTAACTCGGCCGTCTAGACAAGGCAATTAACTATGTGCTACAGTGCAGGGTGGAATCAAAGCCAGGACTCTGCCAATCGTAGGCAAGGCAGTGTGCCCACTAAATTATTACGCTATGGTGTCTAGTGATACAGCTGTCGGTGCGGTGCGTCTGATGCGCGTGCGTCAACCAGAAAGCACGGCCCACGCGAAACCATATAACGCCAAAGATTTTAATTTTATATTTACACAAAGTTGAAATATACGAGTGCCTTATTGGTAACGCTGGTGTTTTGACTCCTCGTCGGGCGGAGACGACGCCTGGGGGCTCGAGTGGAGCTGCCCGGGCCAGGTACGGTGCTCACATATGTATCCATGACACGCGTCTAGCACAAATGCACTAGCTACCCGGTGACACTTGCAACATGGAACACTTTGTCATAGACTTGTCTATTGAGCTGAAATATAATGATTGCAAATTTTGCTAATTGATTAAATTGATCGCGATTGCCGATTTGTTGATTAAGAATACTATTATTTTTGTGTTTTTAATTTGTCGTTTGAAAATTTACTTAAGATATATACAACATATTTTTTTTATTACAAATATATAAACATTACTTTTTTGTGAAGTCAGACCTTGTGGAACAGTGATTGAGTTTTTTTGTACTGAAGTCCTGTCCATGTTGCAATGTCGATTACGCGATAAATTCACTTTAAATTTTATAAAATTAAAATCAATAACACATTTGTACTTGGCGGGCGTTATTTCTATCAATTTGTATTTATGTCGAAATATAAACTAATTATTAATCAAATTACAGATATATAATGTTGTTAGTTAATGTCGATTTTATTACCAAAGTTTATATTTCGGCATGGTTTAATATCGCTAGCAATGTGTGCAAAATACCTTCACGGCGCCGCGTCTCCCGAATCAACCACGGAAATAAGAAGAAAGAGAATGAACATCTGCAGCTACCCTACCCTACCCTAGGGGTAGGCCGAGGCCTGGGATATATGTAGCTTATTACGTCGTATAACGACTTACTCGCTCGTTTGTTGATCTCGCAACGCCTAAACGCGGTCGCGAGGCGCCGATTTGACAATGTGGACTCAAAATTGTATCCCTTTGTCCCAACAAATAGAAAACTTTAGGAGAAACTTCATTAACTCCTGCATCAACAAATATGTATACTTTTGTTGCACTGCAATAAAAAATTAATTTGTAAATTACTGTGTAAACATTATGAACTTTTAATTTAAAAGATATCTGTATTTTCGGTTTGGGTGTTGCCTGTTTAACAAGCGAAAGATTTTTTTTATTTTATGTAGTTATTTTTATTTCGTGTTTCACGTTAGCGGTGGATTGTAAGTTATGATTTGATATATGTAATGAGACGCGATGGTATTTGAATCAACTCTTTCAGATATAGCGGGGGTCATTAAAATTAACTCGTGAACTTAAACGAAATTGACGACCTATGCGCGTTTTTATTGGTGAAGGAAGAATTGTATATGGAAACAAAACACATTTTTATAACAAATTTTATTACGGTTCGAATATATACGATATATTATCTATACTTACAAAGTTTGTAAATTTTTAGGACGGCCAGACCTAATTAATAAATATCCATCACCATTAGAGTAGTGGCTTAGGTAATCAAAATTTTGACATCAAAGAATTTTAGGCACAGTCTGCGTGCTACGTGTATGTTACGTGTATTGTCTATATGTATCATATTTATTTTAAATACTTAATTTTCAGGGGCTTAATTAGGTACTTTGTTTTATTAAACTCTTCATTTCTTTTCATTAGATATTGAGAATAGGTATGTTATTTTAAGCCCATTATCTAAGTAAGCAATAAAACTTATGCATGCTTCAGTGTTTGTCATATTTGTGCTTCAATAAAAAAAATATAAAATCTCCTCGATTCATTTTATTTAGTTCAGGTATAGCGTAATATATCTAGTGAGGTAACACGGACGGCGCCACAGGGCTATGCGGTGCGGTTTGGCTGTGCTGATTCTCAGAGAACAGTGCGCGCTAAGATCAAGAAACTTGCCTACTATTAGGAATTATTACGTTCTAGTTTAGGCTCCATTTTAATTTTAGGGTATACAGGATTTAGCGGAGCTCCTGAGGTCCCTTTTGCACACATTGTCTAGATGGTGTGTCTTATTGTATGCATTTCAGCTTTTTTTCGAGGGAACTTATTGCGGTGTGCGAGGGAACGCAATGAGAACTGCGGCAAGCAACATTTTTCAACCTGTTTCATTAATTCATTAATAAACACTTTTTGACGAGTGTAAATAATTATTTCAGAGTTTGGTATTACACTTCTATATTTTGAATACCTAAGGAGTGCTAAATTCGCTTGTTCCCCTTACATAACTATTTTACATAACCAGGACATTCTAACGTAAAACAAACATGTTTGTGGCTTAGGGCTGGCCCAAGGGCCGCCCCCGCCTCAACTAAACCCAAATTAATCATCCTGCATTGACTTTACTTTACCAGTGCCGGTTATGTACGGATAACAAGCTACGTGTGCTATCCAGTTCTGCAATAGATACGTGATTTGTCACATTCATCTCTTACACTATTCCAATTCTATGCTGATCTGGGAGCAAAGAAAAAAACATAGAATGTACCAGTTGCTTCACTTCCCGCAAAGATGTTAGAAGCCTATCGAGGGAATGGGCGAAAATCATAGGAATCATGTCAGGCGATGCGGCTAGCAACCCATCACTATTTTGATTCCACTTTTTGCCATTTATACGCCCACAATTTTACTAAACGTAGCCTGTAGGTCTTGCCACCTTAGGCTCTGTCTACCCCGTGAGGGATAAAGACGTGATTTGTAAATGTATGTATCCCTTACATAGAACAAAGCCTTGAAAATTGTATTATTGGTAAATGATTTCTCTTAACTATACAAGCTTATAGTTAAGTTCACCTGTTCCGTCATCGAACCTTGCAATAAATTTTGACCCATTTTCAGTGGTGGAATTGACGTAAAATTTTGCAGTGAGTTGCAATTAGTATTTAATAATAGTTTAATGAAAATTCTGGTGACCCAGCCAAGATATTCTCCGCAGAAGAGAACTCTTCAGGGTTTGGTCTGATAGACTTGAAATTTGGTATACATCATAGAGGATAGATGGCAATGCAAGTTAGTAAAGAAAGCTTGTATCAAAAATGTAATTTTTAGATTAGGATATTTTTAATGCAGAAAACAAGTTTTATCTATTGAGCTCTCAATTACAGCGAGCGAGGTATAGATTTAAGAAGGTGCTGATCGATGGCAATCGTTATTAACTCCATGCTCAACCGCAGAGCAGCAATCATCACAGTGGTTTTTTATTATTGAATGTCATTCCACTGTTATTTATTATATACGTAATAGATTGCCAAAACGTCGAATTCATGTATGCAATTTTATGCCACAAAAAATAAGGTCGGTGACACATATTTGACATAATGATGGCTGTATCGATATTTTATGCTCTCGACTGTACACACTATACTATAATCAAGTAGGAAACTTTGTAGCTGGTCGGGGATAGTGCAATACCGCGTAACTAGCACTGGTAAATACTGCGTATCTGCACAATACCTAGAGAAAATCCGCGTAAAGGTCTTCGCACATTAAAACAACGGCGACTCGACTCTATGCTAGACATTGAAATTTAAGCCCTGTGTCATATTTTCTAGGTTTAATTTCAAAAAATGATTATAAAGTAGTGTACAACGAGTGGCCTACGCATCGTACACTAAAGGTCAACCCCGACACGTTTGTCACACAATGACCACACGTCCACGCAACGACCACACGTCGTCCGCGCAACGACCACACGTTGTCCACGCAACGACTATGCGTTTGCGACTGACGCGTGACGGGCAACCATTTGGTTAGACACCGCGTTGTCCACTCGTTGACAACGCATTGGCCACTAGTGACCATTGGGTGGATCAACTAGTTGACTACTCATCGAGAGTGTGAGTTGAGTTGGTGTCGGATTGGCGCGGAGTTGGTCTAATGTGCGAAGACCTTAACTGGCATTGATTAAAATTTAGCCAAATTAAGATTTCCCGCCAACGAACGTAAAATTCTGATTAGAATATACCAGTTCAAACCAGAATAAAGTTGAGCGTTGTCAACTATGGCTGTTGTTGAAAGGAGAACAACAAAATTCATTATAAATAAATTTTGTAAGTACTATTCCGACACATGCCACATTTTATCCATCTACACCTTTTTCTTTCACAAATAGTCCAATAAAATTCCCAATTACACCACATCGAATGTGGGGAGGTTATTTTTTATCTTCACGTATCTGGAGCAGGAGCAAAGTATTCTAAACTTCAATTTGCTGTATAGGCTTAGGCCCTTTACCTTTCATAAATGGAAAGTGGAAAATATATATTATTGTTATTATAGCTTGGGAAAAAAGCGCGGGAAAGTGTCGAAGTTGGCGGGTGTCTTGAAAAACTTTTAATTTCTAAAAAAAACTTTTTTATTGTAAATTCTGTATAAAAAGTACAATTTGTATATAAAATAATCGCTTTAAGTCTTGTAAATATAATATAGCATTGAATGTAAATAGTAACTTGTACATAAAGCTCTTTTAAAAGGAAAAAAAAATAGTGTAAAAAAATGGCGAAGAAAAGAAAAAAACCTAAACCAAACAATGAAGAAGAAGAAACAAAGTCAATAACCAGCGACGGGTCAAGCGAATCTTCCGAGTTCGTCGAATGTGATGACAACGCTGATAAGTATACGCCTTACAGGGTCGCCGACTACAACAGGAGGTACCCCGAGGACAGCGCTGTGGGCAGCGAATTTGTGGTTTTTGTCGAGAGTTCAAACTCTGATAATCCTATCGGGTCTCGAGACATGATGTTTCTCAACGGCTGCTTTTCGCGGTTTGTTAAGGGCATCAAGTACCTAAAAAAGGTGAACAAATTTAAAATTGGTGTGGTATTTGAAAGGCCTAGCCTGGCAAATGCCTTCTTAGACAATCTAACTTTTTTAAAGGAACAGGGCCTCAAAGCCCAAATACCCGCACAATGTACTGAGTTGTCTGGTGTAATCAACCAAGTTCCCACGGACATGTCGAATAAAAAAATTTTCAAGGTATTGGCTAGCTCAAAAAAAGTTATATGCGTCCGGCGCATACTGAAAAAAGTTAACGGCTCCTTGCAACCTACACAAACTGTGATTATAACATTTGCTTCCTCGACAAGCCTCCCAGATTATGTCTATTTGAAAATGTGGCGTATTCCTGTCTTGACGTACATACCTCCTGTAAAGCAGTGCTTCAAATGCCTGCGATACGGTCATCTGGCTAAGTTCTGTAAGAATGGGCAGAGGTGCTCCATATGCACCGAACCTCATTCATTCAAGGAATGTCAAGTGCCTATAGCCAATGCTATATGTGTGCATTGTAGTGGCAACCATATTTCAATTTCAGGTCAGTGTCCAATAAAAAAACAAAAAATTACAGAAAATAATAATAAAGCCTCTGCCAACCCTTATGCTGACTTTCTAAAAATGAAGAATTTCCCCTCAACAAACAAAGACATAAACACCAAAGATTTACTAACTTTTCTTTTAGGCGACAGTAATGCGTTAGCATTACTAATGGAATCATTAACAAAAGTTTTAACAAACAATAAAACGAATAACACAAGTATAAACACAAAAGAAATAGCAGAATGTATCAAAGAAACTTTACAGAAAAAAAATAAAAATCCCTCACATTCAACCCAAAAGTAATAAATATTATGCAGTGGAATTCACAAAGCTTATCTCATAATAAAAATGTTTTTAAAAAGTTTCTCAGTGACAATTCTATTCATATTGCTATTATATCTGAAACATGGTTAAAACCACATATTAAATTCAATATTAATGGTTACACTGTTGTGCGAAATGACTGTGGCAATTCACACAATGGTGTAGCTATTATCATCCATAATAGTTTACATTTTCAACAAGTTTCAACTTATTTTGATGATTCTCTACAAAATGTTGTAATTAAAATCCAAATATATAGAAAATTTATCTCAGTAGTTAGTTTCTACAGTCCTCCAAACAGCACACCAAGATTTAATAAAAATAATTTTAATACTTTGCTAAAAAGCTTACAAGGGCCTATGATAGTTGCGGGAGATTTTAACGCGCATCATACAATTTGGGGCTGTTCAAATATTGATTCTCGTGGCAGGGACATCATTGATGTCATGGAAGAGAATGACTTAGTTCTTCTCAACGATGGAAGCCCGACTACAGTAGGTTCAATTAGTCATAGGCCTAATGGCCTCGATCTAACAATGGTTTCTTCTTCGTTGTCTTTGTCCTGCGAGTGGATGGTTTGCGACACTCCCCTTGCTGGATACCATCTTCCAACTATAACAAAATACACAGTTGAATCAGTTAGTTATTTGTCGGAATCTTCTTGTAATATACCCAAACATAATAATCCTAATTCAGTAGATTGGGCTAAATACAAAAATAAAGTCAATGAAGAACTAAAAAACTATACAATAAATATTACAGATCCAATAGATAGCTACAATATTTTTTGCTCGATCTTGCATTCTGTTGTGAAAAGTTCTCTCTTTCGACCAAAAACGATTCCACATTCCAATAACCAAAGTAATACAGCAAATCCTCAGGGTGGGAATAGGAAAACTTTCTTACCTCTGCCCTGGTGGAACGAAAAATGTTCTAAGGTGGTCGATGATTGCAAACAGGCTTATGTGTCTTTTAAACTGGCAGCATCTTTAGATAATTTTATAACATTTAAAAGAGCTCAGGCCATAAAGAAGGTTGTTTTAAGAACAGAATGTCGTGCTGCATGGGAAAAGTTTTGCTCTTCTATTAATCGTTTAGTTCCTATGAGTCATGTTTGGGCAAAAATGAAAAAATTTAACAGGTCATATATTTGTAACAAAAGTTTTCTTACTTCTGAATGGATACAGGATTTTTTACACAAATATACACCAGATACAGCTGAAAATATGCCTGAATTAAATTATTGCAATAGCCCAGATCCTTCAACTTCATATTTAATTGATAGTTTTAGTTTAATTGAATTGAAAGCTGCTCTCAAATCAAGAAAAGACACAGCTTGTGGTTTGGATGGTTTGTCGTACAAAATGTTTAAACTCTTAGATCATTCCAGCTTGCAGTCGTTTTTGAATATTCTGAATTTGTTATGGCGTTCAAACTTAATTCCCAGAGAATGGAAAATTGACTGTCTGGTCCCAATTCTTAAACCTGAAAAAAATCCTAATTCTGCGGACTCCTATCGACCTATTACTCTCAGTTCTTGTGTTGGTAAAATCTTCGAGCAGTTGCTCAAACAGAGAATGGAATTTTTTATTGAACAAAACAATTTATTACCTAAAAATCAGTTTGGCTTCCGTCGTGGTTGTTCTGCCCGAGAGAGCCTGGGTCATTTATCCATAGACATTGATGGTGCCTGTCGTGAGAATAAAATGTTAGTGGCTATCTTTCTAGATATAGTTGGCGCTTTTAATAATGTGAATTTGCATATACTGTCTTCTATTTTGGTTTCCCTGCAAATTCCAACAAAAGTTATTAGTTGGATTTTTAATTTCTTACATGGTAGGGAGATATTTGTTAAACATAACAACAGTTTAGTTGGCTCTAGGCTAGCATTTAAAGGGGTTAGTCAAGGTGGAATATTAAGTCCATTACTATTTATTCTGTATATTCATCGGTTGAATCTAGAGCTTGGTTCTGGGATAAGCAATTTACAATTTGCTGATGACTTGGTAGTATATTGTTCAGATAATAATGTGCAAGAAATCAATAGAAAGCTGAACTTTGCACTTTCTGGTCTGAAGACCTATTTCAATTATTTAAACTTGGAGGTCAGTCATGAAAAAAGTAAAATTGTGGTTTTTAATTCTAACACTATCAGGTCTATTAACATTTTTTATGATACTCATTTACTTCCAATAAAGTCGCATACAAGGTTTCTTGGAGTCATTTTTCAAAGTAATAATAAATGGAATAAATATGTAGAATGTTTGTCTGACAGGGCTTTAAAAGCCTGTAATATCTTGAAATCCTTGACAGGCACTTTCTGGGGCTCTGACCCCAAAATTCTATTAATTTTGTATAAGAGTCTAGTGAGAAGTCACTTTGAATATGGTTTCATGTGTTACGCTCACAAATCTGTTTTAGTGGAAAAATTAAATAAAATTCAAAATAGGTGCTTACGCATAATAATGGGAGCCATGATATCAACTCCAATTATTTCAATGCAGGTCGAAGCCAATGTACCTCCTCTATCACTGCGTTTCAAGTTCCTTAAATTCAAATTTTTATTAACATTATCGTCTATTCGAAATCACCCACTTATTTCAAAATTAAACTACTATTTAGATCAACACAGTTCTTTTTATCTTGTTCAAGACTGGCCTGAAATAAAACAATTGAAATTACGATACAACCTGATTGATTATACATGCTTACCCTGCTACTCAGGCTCTTATCTGAGTAAGTTTTGTGCTATGGACATTATAATAGATAGCACATTAAAATATAAACAAGATGTTTATGCTAAATTGAACGAATTTGTGAAGTATCGTCAAATTTATACTGATGGTGCAAAGAATAATAAAGCTGTAGCTATTGCTATTTATGACGCTAATATAAAAATGGGTTCGGGTTATATGATATCAGAGGCAGCCAGCATTTTCACTGCTGAGTCGTCTGCAATCTTAGCTGCTTTGGATCATATTCAACAGCAAGAGTATGATAAGTGGGTTATCATTTCTGATAGTATGAGTGTTCTGAAGGCTCTGAACAATCCTAGACATAACGCTAAAACAAGCTACATTATTCACCTTATAAGAGAAAAATATTTTGAGATATCTCAATATAAATCTGTAATTCTGTTTTGGACTCCATCCCATGTGGGAGTCTCTGGTAATGACAGTGCGGACTTTCTTGCCAGGACTATAACTACCACCAATAATATCAATGTTACTACCAAACAAATCCCGTTACCCGATTCTGATCTCTTATTGTATGTTAAAGCTATATTGGCTCGAGATTTTAAAAGCCTTTGGAATCAAATCACAGAAAGTAAAGGGAAGTGGTATGCTGAAATCAATAATAAAATTGGTTTGCCGTGGTTTATTAAGGGAAAAAGATATCATAACAGAAAATTCTTCACGATATTATGTCGTCTACGTCTGGGTCATTGCAAATTTAATGCTCATCTACATCGAATTAACATTTTGTCTTCTCCAACTTGTAATTTTTGTAATAATGAACCTCAAACACTTCACCATATCTTTTTTGATTGTCCCACTTTCTCTATCGCCCGGTTAGTTTTTATAGATAGCTTGTTGGAATTATATGGCAATGCTGAAGAAATCCCGCGCTCTCTTCAGCAATTATTAAAGAAAAGAGATTGCTTCAAGGCAATATATGAATTCATAGTGTCGACTGTTGTTGACATTTAAATCATTTAATGAAAAGTATTTGAAAAACATAACTAAAAAAAAAAAAATTGGACTGGAAAAATATTGATATTGACATATTATATATTTATAATACAACCTGGACATGAAGGAAAAAAAAAATACTAATCTAGACTAATCAAACTACAAGGAATTGGCTTCGGCCTTGACAAAAAAATTAAACTAAGAATTTGACTACAAAAGACGATGGCTATGGCCTTGATAAATACCAAATAAGACTTTGTTAACAAAAGACTTGGCTTCGGCCTTTTATTACAAAATTGAAGAATGAAAATATACAAAAGACTTGGCTGTATGGACTCTGTTTCCTTTGCCTATCCCAAAAGGGATGAATAATAATAAAAAAAAAAAAAAAAAAATTATTATAGCTTGGGTGCGTTCAGTTTGATCACCCGACGACGCCCGACGACGCACTGGCCCGTTCAGTAAGTCAGTGCGATCATCGGACGATCACACCAAGTCGTTCAGTAACATCGTCGGGCGTCGTCGGGCGATCGCACCGGTCACCCCGTAAAATAGATGGGTAAAAAACGCACAGACGTCACTTTGACAGTTGATATGAGGCAAAATTTATAATTCGAACGCTGGGGATATAAACTTATTATTACGAATACGAAATCATACTTCAATTGACACTTTTGACAGAAGAACGCCCCAAGTCGTTCAGTGAGTGTGTTTATGATCGGACGATTTTCACCCGACGATAATCACACTGACACTTTAGTTACTGAACGTAGCCCTTGATTTGACTGACGACTTTTTGACAGCTATAGCAACAAGAAGTGTCTCGAAAATTTGTGAAAAACAAAACCAGAATAATTATAAAAATGGATAATATCCAAGTCATTACTCAAGATTTCATCAACATGCACATAACGAAGTCAGATTCCGAAACTGCGCCGCCAATCGAGAGGCGGTTCAAGAAAGGAATTACAGTTTCCGAATTTAAGGTTATATGATTCACATATTTTATTATTTACAATGATTAATCTGATTTAATCTATTCAAAGAGCCAATGCCGCCCCCAGGCGCCTTCCTTGCTGTTTGTGGTTTGGGTCATGTTTTCATCCTACCAAACCTATGGAAAAACTTTTGGTAATGGATTCGACGCTAGTGCGGCTATGTAGTTTTTATGTATGACCACATAAGTATAGTTTTCTACAGACAAGTCCTATCTTGATGGTAATGTTTTTTATTGAAAGTGGTATACTCATCCAAGTTGATCCTTGAATGTAAATAAAAACTTGATGATATCCCATAGTCCCTCAGCAGGGACTAAAAAATTACTAGTGAAAATAAAGGGGCAATTTTGTTTTTCCCATCTAAATATTAGATTGGTGGATTTCTTCATTTTATAATAGGGCAATGACATAATTTTCCTTTATCATGTAACTAGCTTCTGCCCGCGACTTCGTCTGCGTAGGATTATACATATAAACCTTCCTCTTGAATCACTCTATCTATTAAAAAAACCGCATCAAAATCCGTTGTGTAGTTTTGAAGATATAAGCATACATAGGGACATAGGGACAGCGAAAGCAACTTTGTTTTATACTATGTAGTGATGGGAATTAGTGCGTCTTTATTTCTTGTTTTCATAATGAACAATATAACATTTAATTTAAATTAAATTATGTTTGAGGCCCATATTTGTATCCTGCTCTGTTCACTGTATCACTTATTCTGTTATTTGTTTGTTTTATTTCTCTTTGTCCATGTAAAGTCATGCAATATAACATTTACAATAAATATTTCACTAAACACAGAACCTGCCTATATTTGAAAGTTTATTAAAAATATCCTTAAAGTTAACAGAACAGTGAGCATTCGCGATTTTCATGCAAAATGCAGTGAGCATTCGCAACATTTACTAGAGTGCTCATTACAAGTGAATGCTCAAGTATATCAGCACCCTTTAGTATCATCCTGTAAATAATCCTCTCGTGTTCTCTCTGTCGGAATCCTTAATCATGCTAAATGTGGCCTTATGGTTTGGTTACCTTAGGCTCTGTCTACCCCGTAAGGGATAAATACGTGATATGTATGTATGTAAATAACAAAATTAAAAGCCACTTTTCTTTACTCAGAGTAAACTTGAATTAGTGACTGGTGGGAATGCGGCTACCATGAAACTGAAGTTGTATGACGCGAAAAATAAGTTTATATGCGACATAGACAATGATAACGCCCTTCTGGGCTCATACCCCATAGACGACTGGATGAGGATACAAGTCATAGACAAGTTTATGCTCCTCAACGATGTGGGTTCATCAGACAGTGCAGAGAGGTGAGTCGAATCTGGAAAACGCATCTGTTTGTCTTTTTCCAGTGTTCTTAGTACTATCAAATGAATCAAGAATTTTTACTTCTTGATTTTTTATCTTTTCTTTTATGGTTCTTGGCGGCTAAAATTCGCATAGTAACAAGGTAACGTGACAGCTAGTAACAGATAGAAAAATTCGAAGGCTTACCCACCTGCTATGGGTGGTGTAGGGGTATAGCACGCGTCACGGAATGCGAGGATCTGGGTTCGATTCCCGGCCATAGCTTTACTTTGCTTTTTTTTGTGTTCTCAGTGTCTCTTGGTATTTAACGATTTTTGTGACAAAAAGTGAAATGGAATTTGGTTTAGTAGTTTCTTAACCTCTGACATAGAAACATTTACTTTTGTACTTCAATCATTTATATATTCATCATAATCATCATCATGTCAGCCATATGGACATAGGCCTCCCCCATTTTAATTAAATTTTTAAACAACACTGAAAATTAGAATATGTACAAAAATCCGAAAAGTAAAGCTATGGCCTGGAATCGAACCCGGATCCTCATCATTCCGTGACGCGTGCTATACCGCTACACCACCCATAGCAGTAAATTTAAAGAACAGGAGTAGATCCTCAGTAACTGCTGTTGTAGTACTGTTCTGCTCAGTTGTAGAAGTCTAATATGTGAAAATTATATGGTTAACAGATTCCGTTTATCAGAAGAAGAGTACGAGAAGAAGGGGGACACGGTGAGGTCGTTCCTGCAGCGCAACCGCCTCGGCAAATACAATGAGGAGGAGATGGTCAAGATCAAGGAGCAGCAGCAGAAAGAATTAGAGGAAGAAGCTCGGTATGCGCCTTATTCCAATAATCCCTAATAATTTTTCCTGTTTCTCAAAGAGCCGGCAACGCACCTGTGATTCCCCAGGTCTTGCAGGTGTCCCTGGGCGACGGTGATTGCTTTCCATCAGGTGACCCGTCTGCTCGTTTGCCCCCTCTTATATATAAAAAAAAAATGGCAATGTCGCATTTTTGGTGTTTTTATTTACGACTAGCTGTTACCCGCGGCTTTGCCCACGTACCAGTTTTTTAAATATTGTTACATGAGAACCTACTGACAATAACAAACACAACAAAAAAAGAATGAGCGGAATCGGTCCAGCCGTTCACGCGTGATGCCGTTGCCGATGACCAAGGGAGATAGGGATTCATTTTTATATATGACTAGCTTCTGCACGCGACTTCGTCTGCGTAGAATTTTATACATATAAACCTTCCCCTCGAATCACTCTATCTATTAAAAAAAACCGCATCAAAATCCGTTGCGTAATATGAAAATTATAAGCATACATAGGGACGGACAGACAGCAGAAAGCGACTTTGTTTTATACTATGTAGTGAAGATTATTTCACAGATTGAATGAAAGTTTGAAATGTGTGTTTGTTGTGTTCTTCGTTTTTAGTGTATCAATGTGTCCAATGCATTAATTGTGGACAATGCGACGTTGCCAGCTAAGTAGGAATATACCCTCTTAATTTATACTTGTTATTACGATACATTACAATATTTTGGCGGTCCGAGTTGCGACCTTTCGCGGTACGCCTGTTACCGTTGCCCCAGAGCAGGGGTTCCCAACCTTACCCTATGCGCCTCCCTCAAGTTTACGCTAAAATACTACGCCCCCCTTGTCCCAATTCAACTACAAAGGGAGTAATACAAAACGATGAAAACTTTAAAGGTTTTTTTTTTCATAACTGTACATATAGAATCAAATAACTGAAATAAAACATACTAGGTATAAATGATTAGTGGGAACAATGTGCAACAATAAGCTATTTATGATTTTTTAATAAATAACTAAGCCACTCGCGCACCCCCCTTAGATCACCCTACGCCCCACTGGTCGGCAACCCCTGCCCTCGAAGCTCTAATTTACTTTTCTTCTTCTTCTTCTTTTATTTGTGGCGTATCAAGTCGTTATAGTGACGAAAACTTCGCCAATGTCAATGTAAAAATTTTTACTAAAAAATCTTGTGACAAAATGTCGGCAACGTTGTACGGTAATGGTCAAAGACCCCCCTCCCCCCCTGTCGGGCTCTTAGCCAACGGTCAATGATATCCCTCAGAAACTGCCAGGAAATCATTAGCCGTTGCCCAGGGCGCACCGGACCAAGCACTGCTCTTCCCCCCGGACGGATCCAAAAACGAACCGCAGCTCTTAATCACACGTGGAGGTAACCCGACTCGCACCCCTAATTTACTTTTCTCAAACATTGTCGTAAATGTCGTCATTGTATTCTAAGTAACAGAACACGAAGGGCATTGTTGACGGCCGAATTACATTGCAGGCGCGATTTTCTGACAACACCGTCATACAGCCAAGTCGATGGCCGAGGAATGCGCGTTTTGTTCGAGTCGAAAGTTTTTATCAATGTCTCAAATAGCTTACGGTGACAGATGACATTAAAAAAAAACTAGGAAGTTTAGTGCAATGTTTATTATCATTTCCTCTCAACGTTTGAGAAAAATATATCTGCCTCAGCTGGAAGAGCAATTGCTGGATTCGTAACTTTAAAAAACACTTGACTGCGGTTTGTGTTTTTAAACAAGTTACTCAACCAGCAATTGGCTACTTCCCCAGGCCTCGGCATTAATCTACTATTCTAAGAGCACTGTGTTGGCTGGTGCAGGCTAGCAGCGAGCGTGCTGGTGGGCGCGCGCTGCGAGGTGCGCGTGCCGCGTGCGCCGGCGCGGCGCGCCACTGTGCGCTACAACGGGGCGCTAGAGGGCGCGCGGGGACTCTGGATCGGCGTGCAGTACGACGAGCCTCTCGGCAAGAACGACGGCGAGTGAGTATACTGGACTCTAACCCCCTTATTCATAAGCGCTCTATAGGCTTCTGCTAACTTAGCAATCGTTTGTCCTTATCTGTGAAAGGTAAATGTCAAAGTGACAGATAAGGACAAACGATTGCTAAGTTAGCAGAAGTCCATAGAGCGTTTATGAATAAGGGGGTTACGCTTTAGGGCGAGTAGTTGGGAGTCACTACGTCGCATAGAGGAAATATTCAGAGTGGCAATAAGGGCTACTAAATGCTGGCAACACATTTTTCGCGATGGCTTTTTTTTCTACGCGGAACAAAGTCATGAATTTAATGCGAGACGGAAAACGATATTATTTCAATATAGTATTTTGAAATCGTCACCGTTTTATGAGCTCTCCAACAATGTATAATAACCAGGAACTTATTTCAAAGCAATTAAAAAAAATAACTAGTTACAAAGCAAACAGGCGGGAATTTTTATTTGATAGTATTTCAAAATTTTCATTAAATTTATTAAAAACAATACCTACTTAATGTAAATAAAACTTAAAATACAAATGCAAAATGAAATTGGGCAGTGGTTTTTAATTAATTTTATGAAAATTTAAAAAACCGACCGTAAGTTTAATTCGAATAAAAATCGCCGCATCGCCGTAACACGATTCCTACGACTTTCGCCCGTTCCCTCGATGGGCTTTTACCGCGCGGGAAGACAAGCAACTGGTAAATTCTATGTTTTTTCTCTAGGTACTCCCAGACCGGCATGGGAGAATCAAAAGGGTGTTATAATGCAAACTTGTTACAGGGTTAACGGTAAGCGCTACTTCACCTGCCCGCCGAACTACGGTGGCTTCGTGAAGCCTGTGTACGTCACGGTGGGCGACTTCCCCGAAGAGCAGTTCGACCTCGACGACGAGATATGATCGCGCTGCCTTCACGCACACAACCTCATGCTCGTTTGTTTCCTTTTCTCCGCCACGTCAAATACAAGATACGTCACTGATACGCTAGAATACTTTATTGCGATGCCTTAAGTTGAAGTTAAATTTCTTTGAACGTAGGGCCCATCCAGGGGGGGGGGGGGGTTATGATAGGGTTGTGATCTTGTGATAGGGGCCGTCTATTGATCATGTGATGTTTTTTTAGCACTTTTAACCCCACTCCCCTCCCCCTTGGTGATACGTGGTCAGGTTTAAAACTACCCCCCCCTTCCCCATCCAAAATCACGTGTATTTTTAGAACCTACAGAGATTTTTTAAGTTTTTAGAATATTATCTTTAAATCACTACATAGTATAAAACAAAGTAGCTTTCTCTGTCCCTATATTCCTATGTATGCTTATATCTTCAAAACTACACAATGGATTTTGATGCGGTTTTTTTAATAGATAGAGTGATTCAAGAGGAAGGTTTTTATGTATAATTCTACGCAGACGAAGTCGCGGGCAGAAGCTAGTACAGGTATAAAAGTATAATCTACGTTCGTTGCTTGGCAACGGCGAGTCAAGGTCACACTACATGCCGCTTTTCGGTTTAAAAATCGCGCCTTTGATGAATAAATAAATACACGTGATATCTTACTATACCCCCTCGCCCCTCTTGTGATATTTCGTGATTTTTGCCGAACCCCTCCCCCCCTTTCGGAGCCTCACGTGATTCATGGACGGCCCAATACACGAACACAGTGATCGCAGTCTTCATAGTAAACCGTGACAAGGGGAGGAGGGGGGGGGGGGGGGGGGGGGGGAGGGGGGCTTATCTAAACATTATGAAATTGGTGTGATGTACTTTATGGACAGCCCCGTATGTATACGTTGTTGGCGTGGAAAAGGTAAACAGGGTGTATGTATTAAAAAACATGAGTGTAAAGTGCATTATGGGTTAAATGCTATTTTCTCCAAAAAATGGGAAACTAAGAGGTTGTAAATAAAACCTAATCTAAACCAATGTGTAGTTACGCGATCAAAAAGTTCACCCAGTGGCGTAACTATAACGTCTGGGGCCCGCGACAAATTCTTCAGATGCCGCCTTCCTCAATATAAAGAAGTGCATCAGCGTCCCTTCTGTGCTCTAAACCAAGCCTATTCGGGGCCGCACAGAGCTAGGGGCCTGTGGCATTTTGCCACTCCTGCCACCCTATAGTTACGCCAATGAGTTCACCTATCTAGTATCGCAGAAAATAGCGTTATCTTATTTTTATACATTATGTATTTTAAACTTTATGTATTCTGACCCGCACTCATTTAATAATCTTGTGCTATTTAAATCGACATGGCACTGATGTGTGGGAGACAGATTGTTGAAGAAAGTATACTCTTAGTTCAACCATTTTGAGCTGAGCTTATCTAAGTGGCATTGTTCATTTTTTTTAAGCTGTGCTTTTAACACCTTTATTTGATAAAATGGACTATTTCAAGCAACTAATTTGAATATTATGCTTTTACGTAGCTTTGTTAATTAATAATAAATATTTTTTCGCTGTTTGATAATTCGTGAATTTAGACAGAATCCCAATCGCCTTCGTTCGGCTGGCTATAAAAAAAACGGCTTTGTCTATGGTTTTGTAGATTTGACAGTGACACGTGACAGTTGCCGTAGCCAAACTTTTTTTTTTAATTTTTGTGGCAAACATTCGATGCTGGATTCTGTCTAAAAACCCGGTCGTTCGGTCAAACAAAGGTTCAAAGTACTTTTACAAAAATATCTGCAATCATAAAGTAGTTTTGAAATCGGACAAGATAAATCGGATAATTGATGGTTTTCCTCGAAATGGTTTTCGAATTGGACCATACTAAAAAAAATGAACAATGCCAATTACCTGTTTTCACAATGGCATTGTATCTCTACGATGCTAACTTCTACGATGTACTAGTTAGCGTCTAACAGTTCACAAAAAATGGTTAATACGAAATATACAAGTATTGGATCTACTCAACAAGCAATAAGGTTGAAAATTCAACGTTCACGTTATGTGTTTCTGACCATTTATTGTGAACTATTAGGCGCTAACAAGTACAAAGTAGGTGATAGCGTTGTATGGATACAATGCCATTATAAAAACAGGTAATTCGATCTCAGTTGAAAATGTATGAATTTATACAGTTGACTATCGTTTAACCATTCGGTATTGTCTGAATTGAAATTTTTAAGCTGGGAACTGAATAAGAGAATATTAAGTGTGCAAAGTAATATTAGATGTGTTATTGAAGGATGGTTGGTTGTCTGCCCACTCTACTAGCCTGCAGTGGCGTGGCGTCAAGTACATCAGTAGGCAAGCCGAAGGGAATTGCCTTTTCCTCTAATTCTGCACAATAAAAGTGCCTAACTGCCTTAAAATAGGCAAGCCGGTGGGAATCGAGTTCTATGGACGCCACGCCACTGCTAGCCAGGCTGAACTTGTAACAGTTACGTGTTATTAACCAATAAGTAAGTTACCATTTTTTTATGACAGTTCCTACATACCCAAAAAGGGCAGGTCATGTTGGCTTGTAAAAAATGGTGTTTGGAATACCAAACTGACAATGACATTGAATTGTTAATTTCTCGGCGGACTATACAATGTTTTACAGTTACATTTCAAGTTTGTTGCCAACCTTACACGATCATAAGATCAGTAGGTTTATTGTCTATCTCGCTCGCAATCGCCATCGTGTTCAATTCAATTCTATTCAATTTTTAAAAATCTAGCTCCATCGATACTGTCGATGATTCTGCCAATGTCGAGGTTGAAGAAGACACTACTTGTTTTTATTCAGCCGTTGTTCGGTTGCTTCCGCGTGCGGTACTCTGATGAGAATCTAAAATAAACAACACATACATAAATTGTTAGACTACCTACAAATATAATTTGTTAATTTTTATAAATTTACATAGTACCGTTATAAAGGAGGTGTGTGCTAGTGTAAGAAGGAAATTTAGTTTAACAGGGCGAGGGATTTTGGGTGGAAGGAGGTCATAAAGGGGAGTAACAATTTTGGAACAGTGGGCCATCGTGTTCATTTTGACAGTTCTTGTATGAATGTGACAGCTGGCTGATTCCGATGCCAATTGTCAGCCCATACGTGAACTGTCAAAATGAACACGATGGCGATTGGGAGCGAGTTGGATAATAAGCCTACAGTAGTGTGAAGTCTTGAGAATTATCGATTGCGTTTGTTGTAAAAGTTTCCGTATTTCCAAATCTCAAAAAGACACGTAATCGTGTACGTGCAAAAGTTTTCTGTCTGTGCATAAGTATTAATAAAGCATAAATTGCTTATTGGCAAAATAATACAATTAGCCTAGAATCATGATAAAGACTGATTTGTTTGGGCTCTAAGAGTGAACTACGTTAATCACATAGCCTTGTTTGTGGCGGTTTTTTATATTATTTTTTCTGATACATTTTAATTATGGATTGTTCTTGCATTTTATAAATAACGCTAGATTGCTACATGTCTTTTCAGTATTTAAGTTTAACTTGAAAAGATTTAAAATTTAAGTTATGTTATGCTTTTTGTCGTTAAAATCATGTCTGAAATGTCAGAAGATTATATTCGTTGTCATTCCAAATGGAAGCTTAATTGTATTAATAGATACTCACTCATTTGAATTATAGAATGCTTTGTAATGTTTCATTTATGAAGCTTTATATTTTTAACAATAAATATACTAAAACCGAACTATGAGTTTTCTTCGATTCCGTCGATCATCACGTAACCCCTCAATAATTCGTTACCTGTATTGGATTTTACTGCAATTGTTCGAGCTCACAAAATTTGTCGCATTTTGAACCCTAACCTTAAAAATTCAAACTACAACATTGCTATTCGGCAGTAGATGGCGTCTGAAATAGTTTTCTATAATAGTTCCAATCGACACTAGATGGCGCTAAAATAAGGCGTGACTGGTCTCGTCTAGGTGGCAGCGCTAGAAACAAAGTACAGTTTGACAACAAAAATAATGCTCCACTATGTACCTGTGCAGTAGACCAATTTTAGTAGCGCAGGAAACTGGCGCTGTTATTGGTCGATCGATTTCGTACCAACAATGGCAAGGCAAAATCGTGTAAGCGGGACAGAACTAAGAATGCAAAGCAAGCAATACTCTGCCAGTTGCGCTTGCAAATAAAGTTCAATATAGATTATTTACACGTTCGGCTACCATCGGAAACTGGTCTGCGCTTCTCTGCGCAAACGAATACTGCCGATGCGCATTATATTTGTTGTCAAACTGTACTACGACAGCGCCACTCGACGGTGAACGCCGCAAAAAATAAAGTCAACACTAGAAAAAAGAAAAAAAGTCGTTTTACATAATCGTTTATTAGCTTCATTTATCGAGTATATCGGGCCGCTAGTTAAAGGTGTATTTATATATTTCCTTTGAAATTGTTTATCCACGCTGCCAATCTTAATAGTTGTCACCCTTAAGTTGTGCTCGCTACCAGATGGCGTTAGGAGTAATAAAACTACAAATATTCCAAAAAGTATTTTATTAAAACTTCCTCCGCTTGAGTATCTCAGGCCGCCAGTTGACGGGGTGCGTCTCCTCGGAAGCCGTGTCGTCTTCGCGGTAGATCTTGATGCTTTTGTCAGCCTCGGCCGTGATCAATCGCGCACCAGAACGATCGAAGGTCATCGCGAAGATGCCGGCTTCGGAGTCCATTGAGCCCGGTTGGACAGCCGACTGGGAAAAGAATTTGTTCACGTTAAATGAGGAGACAGTGTTACGGTGTAACGTTTATATGCCGCTATAAAGTCAATGAAGAAACTGACACATTTTTATTTTTGCTCCAATGGTGCCTATCGCGTGAATTTGCCACTAGAGGCGCTAGTGTCGCGTAAGGTCCAATAACATTCACTTTTTACTGTTTTGGCGGGCTTCGTGACAAATTATAATTTCTTTCATTTACCTGTTGAAATGTAATCTCCTTCGTAAAATTATCGCAAATATGGATTATTTGGGGATTATATTGTTTTGTACTGATGTATGAGTAAGTAAGTAAGTAAATGCTTTATTGTACAAATACAAAAAACAGATACAATTTAAAAAAAAACTTATCCCTATAAGGGATCTCTACCAGTTAACCTTTGAGTAGATGAGAGGAGCATTAAACGAGGACCGGCAAAGTATAAGTTTAAAATTCCAGATAATGAAAGCCACAATAGAGCGTACATATCTAAGTACCATAAACAAAACATAAAATAAAGTACTAAATATCATTACACACATACATACATACAAAATACAATAAGAGTACACACACAATATCTAAGGAGATGGTGTGAGCCATAATCATCCTCAAGCCTTCCTTGAACGACGCCACGGAGGCAGACTGCTGAAGAGTATTTGTATTGTATTGTATTGTAACGGTGATGAGATAGCTCGTGTACCTGCAAGCGCTGGAAGTTGTACCCGGTGCGCCAGTCCCAGCAGTACATGGTGCCGTTGTCGCCGCCGCTGACCAGCACGCCCTCGGGGTTCGCCGCCATGCAGTTCACGATCGCGTTGTGCCCCGACAGGTTCTGGATGAACTTGCCTTCGGGGCACTTCCACTGCTTTATGTTGTCCGGGGACGCTGAGGATGTTAAATAGGGATAAGTTCCTAGGGGCCATTCAAGTTATTATTTACAGGCAGATTATTTACAATTATTTACCCCCCCCCCCCCTTCCCCTTGTCAGCAAAAGTAAGCAAACCTCTTCCCCCCCCCCTCGCCCTCTCATGCTTACGTAATCATTGGTATAGTCTGTTTCTTTTAAAATGACGAAAATGCAATTAACGCGGGATTTTACAACTTCTTTTGTTGCTGAATATGAAAGGAAAAAATAACAAAGAGACGTAAAAAAACTGACCGCAGTATGGCACGTGTACTGGAGTAGCTCAACCTTTCTTGGTCTTTGAAATTAAAGATTTTAATTTTTATTTAAAATATGATTATTAATACACAAAAAATTAACACTTATACATATTACATATTCTTATGGCTAACATTCAATATAATTTCAAATATGATATTATGATTATATTACCTGAACTGGACCCTTTTAAGTATAATAGGTGTATTGTTTTCCAAATACAATTACAGTGCGCCTAACACTCCGGTAAAAATGTCTTATACCTACTATAAAAAAATTTAAAAAGTGATATTGACACAGTATATAATTATTATTTTAGAAACGCACGTCGTCTAGTGTAATACCGACCAACAACATCAAAACTATCAAGATTGTTTGTTCACGGTATACTTTTAGCTAACGCTAATGGTTTTACAACCCCACTTGAAGTTAACAATTGAACAATAGATGTTGGTTTTAAGTACTTTTCGTCATTTTAAAAGAAACAGACTATACCTATAAGCATTTTTCTTTTAAAGGATTCTGTTTTTTATTGATTCGTGAGCAGCAGTTCGAATCGAAACTGCTGACGTAATCACCATACCGACCCCCCCCCCCCCCCCCCACCCACCATGTTATCAAAAATAAGCAAAGCAAAGACCCATTATTACACATAAACGGATAGTAGAAACAACAACGGACGGTAGTTTCATGTTGAAAGCAAAGACCCCTCCGCCCCCCTCAAGCGCTTACGTAATACTTGAACGCCCCCCCTATTTATGTTATTAACACGTGCCAAATCACGCTAAACGTGGCCTTTAGGTCATGTTACCTTAGGCTCTGTCTACCCCGTAAGGGATATAGACGTGGAACGATAGACGGATAAAGACGTCAAAACTGTTTCGGCGCCGATCTTATAAAGTCGCCTTTTACAGCTATGACTCCACCTTAGTCAAAAGTGGCGCCAACTGGTGAGCAAAGAGAGTCCCCACCGGGGTCCGTGTGAAACTTTTTCAGTATCAATTGCCAACATCTAAAATTTAGATTCTAAATATATATAACTCAAAGGTGACTGACTGACTGACATAGTGATCTATCAACGCACAGCCACCACTGGACGGATCGGGCTGAAATTTGGCATGCAGGTAGATGTTATGACGTAGGCATCCGCTAAGAAAGGATTTTGATCAATTCTAACCCAAAGGGGATAAAATAGGGGATGAAAGTTTGTATGAAACATTGTAAATTTTAAACCGATCGGGCTGAGACTTTGCATGCATAAAGCTACTAGGACGTAGGCATCCTCTAAGAACGGATTCTGCGGGATAGCGATAAACGAATTCTATGCAGACGAAGTTGCCGGCAACAGTTAGTTGTGATGCTATGAATGAGTAGGTAAAAGGTAAACGTTGCTAGTTACCGGAGGCGAAGGTGTTGAGCACGGGGTGCATGGCGATGGCGCGCACGGACTTCTTGTGGTTGGTGAGCGAGCAGATGGACCGGCCCGCCGCCAGGTCCCACAGCCGGAGCGTCGAGTCGTGCGAACCCGTTATTATCTACACAAATAAATAAATCTATATATATAAAAGAAAGTCGTGTTAGTTACACTATTTATAACTACTTTTTTTTTTGGAGTTAAATTTAATTATTTGTAAATTCTAATATGGATGTAAGTCTGGAATAAAATCATTTCATTTCATTTCATTCATTTCATTTATAACTCGAGAACGGCTGAACCGATTTGGCCGCAAAATTGGTGGGAAGGTAGCTTAGAATCAGGAGACGGATATAGGATTTTATCCCGATTTTCCCGTAGGATTGGAAAATGTTTGGGTTTGTGTTTTTTCAAACACAATATATATTGTTTCTGAATTAATAAAAAAAAAAATGGCACCTACATATTATTCCTTGATTAGTATAAAGGTGCACTACAAAGGATTTTTTCAAATTTCCCACAGAATAAAAACACGAGGTAAATAATTAAGACTATAATTAGTAGATAATATTCCTAGAGGATCACATAGGTGCTATAAAGAAAGGATTTTCCGAATTTCCCACGGGATAGGAAATAAAAACCTTAAACTTGGAGACATGAGTATGGGATATGTCGTCACTCTGACGTTATCCGCGCGGACGAAGTCGGGGGCAAAAGCTAGTTAATAAATAATAAAAAAAAAGCGTTTCATTTCTGCTTTTCGAATTACATGCTAGACATATTTAACATAGTACATTATGTATAATTGTAGGTAGTTTATTTATAGGTACCTGTGGCTCGCTAGCTTGACACACTAACGAAGCTATTGTGTCTGTGTGCCCTGTGAGAGTGTGCACGTTGGCCTTGGTGCGCATGTCCCACACTCTCGCCGTGGCGTCGCGCCCGGCCGTCACCAGCACGTCGATGGTGGGGTGCAGCGCGAGAGTGTAAACTGCTGATAAATGCCCGTGGTAATGTCGGATCACCTGAAATAAAGTATCACATTGATACAATGTCAACATGTAATAGCATTGCATTTACTGATGCAAACGACCGGATAGCCTAGTGGTTAGTGACCCTGACCTGACTATGAAGCTAGAGGTCCTGGGTTCGAATCCCGGTAGGGGCAGACAGTTGTATGATGAATACGAATGATTGTGCCCGAATCATGGATGTTGTATATATTTACATTATATAAGTATGTTTATTCGTTGCCTGGTACCCATAGTACAAGCTTTGCTTAGTTTGGGGCTGGGTCAATTGGTGTAATTTGTCCCAAGATATTTATTTTATTATTAATATTTATTATTCAAAATACACGGTGGACTAAAAATTTTTGCACTTTTGAAATAGGTATCAACCGAAATAAATACGTATATCTATATTTCATCTATGTAAACTAAACACAGTTAAATGCAATTTATAATTTTAAATATATCATCATCCAGATGGCCTCCTCGTATTGACGTTGACACTCCTGGGGTAGGTTTTTCTTTATTTCTTTCTATTCTTATTAATTACAGTATTTTTATATCCGGGCAATATCCGGGAGTGGACCGTAGTCGCAAGTGCTGCCGAACTTTTCAACCTCGCGAAGGATCGGAGGAAATATGCGGAGCTGACTGCCAACCTCCACTAGTTGGAGAGGCACTATAAGAGAGAGAGAGTATTTTTACTTGTATTACAGTTAATATAGAATGCGTTTGTAAAAATGTTGATCCTGAATAAACCTAGTTGCATATTTGTTTTAGACACGAAAAAACAAACTAAAATAAATAATGTTACCTTGTTGTATTCCAAATCCCAGCATTTGACTTGTCTGTCTTCACCGCAGCTAAACAAGTAGGGGTGTCTAGATGACACCTCCAAACCTGGCAACAAACAAATTTGACATATACATAATCAGTGGCGTAACTATAGGGTGGCAGGGGTGGCAAAATGCCAGGGGCCCCTAGCTCTACGGCAGCTTTTCCCAAAGTGGGCGATAACGCCCCCTTGTGGGCGCTGCAGGCCTAAAAGGGGGCGGTAAGACTCAGAAAAAAAAGTGGTTATAGTGAAGTTATAGTGGTTTTTAAGTAGGTGAAAAAATGGGGGCGCTAAAAAACAATTTATTCTCAATGTGGGCAGAAGACAAAATAAGTTTGGGAACCCCTGCTCTACGGGGCCCCGAATTGGCTTGGTTTAGAGCTCAGAAGGGACGCTGATGCACTTCTTTATGCTTTACGCTGATACACCTGACGAATTTGCCGTTATAGTTACGCCACTGTACATAATACATATTATTAAATTAAAACAATTTTTTTATTAAATTGATTGAACTTTTAAAAAAACTTTTTATTACTAGCTGGAACTCCGTCAGCCCAGAATCAATCCCGCGGGGACTATGCAATTTTCCGGGATAAAAACTATCCTATGTCCTTCCCCGGGACTGAATCTATCTGGAAACCAAATTTCAACTAAATCGGTCTAGCGGTTTAACCGTGAAAGGTAACAGACGAACAGAGTTACTTTCGCATATATAATACACCCCCTTGCAAAAAAAACCAGGCACCCATGGTTTTTGTATTTTATGTGCATAAAATCTTACTTTCTAAGCTAAGTGCCCAATTTTTTTGCAAGGGGGTGTATTAGTTAATCAGTTTTTTATTGGTGGACTTTACGCTGACCCAGCACCAGATTCTCTGTCAGCAAAGCACAACCGGAAACCTTGTAGTTCTGATGTTACCTCTGACAGTGCTCACGTGCCCTGTGAGTGACACCTTCAGTTTCCCACTGGCCAGGTCCCAGATCTTGATCACGCGATCGGCGGCACCTGGAAACCATGTGTTGTATGAGGGATATTACGGATATATAATTTCGGATCCGGATATGGATATTGGTAAAATATAATATCGGTTTCGGTTACGGTTATGGATATTAAATTATTTCGGATTATCCGATAGTTTCGGTTACGGATATAAAATTTTTAAGGAACTGTAAAATGAAATACAATACGACTAAACGCGCGCGCGGCTGGTCTGCCGGCCGGGCAAAAACAAAAACTTGTCACGACGTGTCATATTTA
The DNA here is from genome assembly GCA_949127965.1 of Pandemis corylana. Taxonomy (NCBI): domain Eukaryota; kingdom Metazoa; phylum Arthropoda; class Insecta; order Lepidoptera; family Tortricidae; genus Pandemis; species Pandemis corylana. The sequence goes on from OX421860.1 coordinate 2,013,278, forward strand.
CCAAGTTGTTAGTTGTAAGTCTTCCATGCTGGTCTGGGAGCAAAGAAAAAACATAGAATGTACCACTTGCTTCTCTACCCGCGCAGATGGTAAAAGTCAATCGAGGGAATGGGCGAAAATAATAGGAATCATGTTATAGGCGATGAGGCTAGCAACCCATCAGTATTTTGATTCCATTTTCCACCTATACGCCCACAATCTTGCTAAACGTGGCCTTTAGGTTTTGTTACCTCAGGCTTTGTCCACCCCGTAAGGGATATAAACGTGATTTTGTGTATTGTGTGTGTGTGTGTGTATAAGTAATTATTAATTTTTCTTGCTACTTAAATACTGACCTGTAGCGAACCACTCGTTCCCTGGTTCCACAGCAACGCACCGCACCCAACCAAGATGTCCGGATATGACCCGGAACAGCTTCCAGGGCGCGTGCCAGCGCGGCTTCGGCATGGTGGGGGGCTTGCGCGGCGCCAGCGCGGTGGTAGCCGGCGCCGGCGACGCCGCGGGGCCCACGTACGGCAACAGAGCCCCGTCCGAGCCTATCGCTGCTGATTCTGCCATCTCTGTGGATTTCCATGAGTATTTTAAACAGAATCTTACAATAAATATAGTACAGTTTGACAACAAATATAATGCGCATCGGCAGTATTCGTTTGCGCAGAGAAGCGCAGACCAGTTTCCGATGGTAGCCGAACGTGTAAATAATCTATATTGAACTTTATTTGCAAGCGCAACTGGCAGAGTATTGCTTGCTTTGCATTCTTAGCTCTGTCCCGCTTACACGATTTTGCCATTGTTGGTACGAAATCGATCGACCAATAACAGCGCCAGAGTTTCCCGCGCTACTAAAATTGGTCTACTGCGCAGGTACATCGTGGAGCACTATTTTTGTTGTCAAACTGTAGCTATATGTGGGTGCTCAAAGATAGGTAATATCGACGGTCATCATCATATCAGCTATAGGACGTCCACTGTTGGACATAAGCATGGGGGAGCCCATAGACGTTCAGTTGGCTCGGTTGGAAGCGGCTTGCATCCACCGTGGACCCGCGACTTTAACCAGGTCCGTTCACCTCATTGGTGGACGTCCTACGCTGCGCTTGCCGACCCGCGGAGGATATCGACGATATTCTGACTCAATCTCGTATATTAAATTTGATGAAATTGAAATAACTTATCTTGATTTATTTCAACATGTAAATATTTACTTATGTCAAACTTTAATACAATTTACTGTTTTTATCTAAAAAGGTGATGTTTTTGTACGATTTTGTGCCTAAAAACCACATTTTGATGAACCAAAATAGTCTGGTCTCAAATTAGTTTGGATAATCGTGGTTCTGCTACATATTGGTCTACTCTGAAGGGAGTATGTTTACAACAAATTCATACACTATGAGTCTCTCCAGATCAAACGGTCAGCAACAGGCAGACCGCAAAAGGTGGATCCTCAGACCATTCGAAACACTCCCCAAATATTAAACACATTGTATAAAATATTGTAACATATTTATTTATTTATTAATATTAATATGTAGATGAATTACACTGGCTTTTTCTGGATCTTATTACAATTTTACCACAGTATCCATATACTGACCCCACCTAAAACTACTTACCAACCCCTGCTCCGGTACTTAAATTGTACTAGAATCATACATATTGTTTCATGGCAAGCTAGGGGCTAACTAAGTAATAGAAGAAAGGCCCTTTTGCCATATTATCAATCAAAAAAATTATAATTCAAAAATTAAAAAAATATTTTTGCAAATTGGCCGCCAAGGGCTCTTATACATGTCTCTTTTGAAACTACCAGCGCATTCGGAAAGACCATCATTGCCAAGAATAGCGCCGCAAGAAACTTGGCAGTCATTTTTTCAAAGCTTAGTATGTTTTGTACAGATACTTATTGTAATAATGACAATGGTGAAACAAATTAAACATTTATCCACCTGTGTCGTGTGGAGTCTCTGGCCGACTCATAACCTCCAGTTGTTTGACCGCCTGCGCCTTCTGCACAGCAGCCATCACCTGCCCGTAGCTATCCCGGGCTTTCACTGACCGGATGATTTTCTCACTGTAATAATCAAATAAATCTTTATCTACACCGAAAGTTCCCAAACTGATTCACAGAAGACCAGAATATAGAAAAAATGTAGGAGCAAGGGGTCTACCAAAAACAGTAAAACTTTGAATGTGGTTGATGAGAAAAAAGTTCAGAAACTTTTGGTCTACACCCACACCAGCAGAATAGACAAAAGAGAGAAGAAGAAAGAGGTTGGAACAGCTCTGCCAGACTTAAAAAAGAACCTGTACCACTTGTTGATATCACTGCTTCTTATGCCAGCAATGTAACAATAGAGCTAATAAACAAATCGAAAGAAATCTAAGATAGACATTATATGGGTTTTTTTTTGTGTTTAAAAGATTAAAATGGCTTGAGTTTTAAGCCCCTTTAATAATTGGTTGTCTACTAAGCATGTTAGTAAAATGTATCACATTTTCTTGTAATACACTATACTACTGCTGTCCACTTGCTGACAGGAGAAATAACAAAAAAAAAAGTTGATCCATCCATTTCAGGCAGCTGTACTAGAGTACACTGGGCCCACTTGAAGTTACAAAGGCATAGTATTTATATTTAAACCTAAATGTTTTTTACTTGCAGCTCATGACTACAATGTGTTTATGATCCTTTTAAAAGGTTTAAAAGGTTGATAACCCCTCATTTAATGACATACTTTTGCCATATCAGCAACTGCCGAATTGACTCCTACAACTCCAACATTCTTTAGTTGTACTTCGTATTTTCTTGTGATTGTTAAAGCTGCATTTAAATTTACAAAATGGGTGGATCAACTTTTTCTTGCAACTTGTTGCTGTGGTTACGTTGTCCTCGCTCACACTTTAAAAGATAAGTTTACAGGTTTAAAATTGACCAAACATGTAGTTTTGCGGTGCATTTAAGCCTCTTCCATAATTGGTCATCTGTTAAGCATGTCAGTATAATGAGACATCATTTCTTCTAACAAACTGTACTACTTTTGTCCCCTTGCTGATGGAACAGAATAACAGCAAGAAATAGTTTGATCCACCCAATTATACTTTTTACAAGAATTTGACAAGCAAATCGCGGGTAAACAGAACATACAAAACATAACCTCACTTACGGCAGAAACTGATGGAAACTCCCAATAAAACTAAGTGTATAGTCATGTAAGTATGAAATTGTACATTATATACTCACGCTTTTTCATCTATTGGCGGCAGCATACCCTGGTTGGCCAGGAACATATCATGGGATCGCTTCAACGATCTGAACACTAAAGTATGAACAGAATGCTTTATAACGTCGTCAGCCATTTTATTGGTATAAAATCAGCACTTAGCACACAATATTTTAGTCAACTACTTTTACTGTCCTTATGCTATTTATTTCATATTTTTATCAAGTTTTATGTTATTTTAGACACAGCTACACGGCGTCGCGTCTCGCGTCACTTTGACTTTGACACAATCGACATCGACACTGACGTGACGTGCCTTTTTTTTGGGTATTACGGGTGATTAAGGCTCTGCTGCAAGGTACTTTGCCAAATGATGTTGAATGATGAATTGGGAATGGATGATTATTTTAAAAGTGCTTGGTGATTTTTCTATTGATAGGAATAACCATTTTTATCTACGGAAAAAAGTTTCAGATTTTTCCGTCGAGCCATATATTTTATAAAAATAAAAATATTTTACTCAGTCACTCGGCGGGGTCTATACGGCAGTAAGCAGTACGCCAATGACATATCAAATTAAAAAAAAAAATGCTGTCACTGACATTGATTAATAGAACCGCACTCGGAAGCTAAAACAAGCAAAAACAACGGCTAAGTGGCGCCGTCTGTAGATTGTTGTTGGTACTAAACCACCTATTTGGGATTTCATTAAAATTACCATAAATTTCTCATAGTTACTTTCAGTAGTGTTTTTGATTCGGAGTAGAAATAACCCAATAATTCCAAAATCTGAGAAAAAAATATATATTATGGTAATTTTCATTGAAATTCCCCATGTTTGGTTAGTAACACGAACAATCAGAGAACACAAGTGCAGTAATAGATATACACGTATCAGCTCAAAGAGCTGCTAGTGTATTATTTTAAATAATAATAATAATAATGAATATTGTTGAACGTAAGTGTGAGTCTATCGAACCTATGGGCGCTGTTACCATCACCCCCGAGGACGTTAGTTGTGCTATCCAGACAGCCCAGAACTGGAAAAGTCCTGGTCCGGATGGATTGCACAACTTCTGGCTGAAGTGGTTTCGCTGCTCACATGAACGTTTGGCAATGCAATTCCAGCAAGCCCTCGAGCTCGGCTCCCTACCACCTCTTTTAACAACCGGTATAACCTTCCTGCTCTATAAGTCCGGTAGTACCATGGAAGCGAAAAACTACAGACCCATTACGTGTTTACCCACACTGTACAAACTCCTTACATCCATTTTGAGAGCAAAAATTAACGCGCACATCGTTGCTAACGACATTTTGGCCCCCGCTCAAAATGGATGTAAGGTTGGGTCCCGTGGTACTAAAGAGCTCCTCCTCATAGACATGACTATTTGCCAACGAGTCCGGCAGAACAGAGGGACCCTCTCTGCTGCCTGGATTGACTACAAGAAGGCCTATGATTCGATGCCTCACTCATGGCTGAGGAGGATCTTAGAGCTGTATAAAGTTGATGTAGCTTTAAGATCCTTCTTAAGCGCGTGCATGAGGCAGTGGACCACAGTCCTTCGTCAACCGGGTGGCAGTGATGACCCTCCTGGTCCGCAGGACTTCATAAGGATTGAACGTGGGATCTTCCAGGGTGACAGTCTAAGTCCATTATGGTTCTGCCTAGCACTGAATCCGCTCAGTACTTTGCTCGCGGATTCAGGGCTAGGTTGCCGGCTCCGGAGAGGGGGTGAGGTCATTTCTCATCTGCTTTATATGGATGACCTTAAGCTATTTGCACCAAACAACCACAACTTGTTGGAGTTATTGAAAACAACAGAAGTTTTCAGTAATGCCATCAAAATGGAGTTTGGTGTAGATAAGTGTGCAGTCATACATGTGCAGCGGGGGCAAGTTGTAAATTCACCGAACTTACAACTTTCTGAGACAATGTCCCTCAGATCTATCTCCGAAACTGAAACCTACAAATATCTTGGTATGTCACAGTCCTTGGGTATTGAAGGTAGGGACATCAAACAGATGGTGAGGGAGCGTTTCTTTGGGCGCCTAACAAAAGTACTCGATAGTCTTTTGTCAGGAGGCAACAAGGTGCGCGCCTTCAACGCCTGGGTGATGCCCCTGCTCATATACTCCTTTGGCATACTAAGGTGGAATCAGACTGAGCTGAATGCCCTGGATCGAAGGGTTCGTTCATTGCTCACTACGCGTCGCATGCTACACCCACGCTCGTCTGTTATGAGACTGTACATCCCACGGAAATGTGGAGGCCGTGGCTTCTTAAATGCCCAGGACCTCCACAACCGTGAGGTGTACAGTCTTAGGGAATATTTCCTGAACAACGAGTGTGGGATGCATCGTGATGTGGTGGCGGTGGACAAATCCTTCACCCCTCTCACCTTGGCAAAAGAGAACTGGCGCAGACCTAAGGTATGGAGCACCGAGGATCGCAAGGCTGAATGGGAGAGTAAGGAGCTACACGGGCGGTTCTATAAGGCCCTCATGGGGCCCGATGTAGACCTGCTCGCGTCGGTGAACTGGCTACGCTTCGGGGATCTCTTCGGGGAAACCGAAGGTTTTGCCTGTGCAATAGCGGACGAAGTTATCATGACTAATAACTACCGGAGATATATCCTGAAGGACGGTACGGTCGACATTTGTCGGGCATGCCGCCGTCCTGGAGAGTCACTCAGGCATATTATTTCTGGTTGTTCTAGTCTTGCTAACGGCGAGTACTTGCACAGACATAACCTTGTAGCCAGGATTATTCACCAGCAACTTGCTCTTTTATTCGGTCTTGTGGACTTCGAAGTGCCCTACTATAAGTACATACCTGCACCAGTTCTTGAAAATGGTCGTGTCACGCTCTATTGGGATCGATCTATCATCACGGACAGGACTATTGTCGCCAATAAACCTGATATCGTGCTGATAGATCGATCGAAGCGCCAGGCAGTGCTCGTAGACATCACGATTCCCCATGACGTGAACCTCGTGAAGGCCGAGAAGGACAAAGTCAGCAAGTACCTTGACTTGGCTCACGAGGTTACCGCCATGTGGCCTGTTGATTCCACGATCACTGTCCCGATAGTCGTTTCGGCAAACGGTTTAATAGCGAAGAGCCTTGACCATCACCTTAAAAGGCTCTCGCTAGGTGGTTGGGTCAAGGGCCAGATACAGAAGGCGGTACTCCTGGACACGGCTCGGATAGTCAGGAGGTTCCTGTCTCTGTCGCCCTAACCACCGGTAGCTTAGGCCTTGCCTCGCTGCCGGCGGCACCCTAGGTTAGGTTTTTATAATGTTTTTATATTTTGTATTAATATTGTTTTATTACTTTTTATATCAATATTGTAAGAACCTAACTTAAGATAAAATAAATATACAGAAAATAATAATAATAATCTACAGACGGCGCCACTTAGCCGTTGCTTCTTTTAGCTACAAATGCCATCGTGTACCACAGATTCAAGCAGCATTTTTTTTTTTCATTTGATATGTCATTGGCGTACTGCTTACTGCCGTATAGACCCCGCCGAGTGACTGAGTAAAATGTTTTTATTTTTATAAAATATATGGCTCGACGGAAAAATCTGAAACTTTTTTCCGTAGCTAAGGATGGTTATTCCTATCAATAGAAAAATCACCAAGCTCTTTCAAAATAATCATCCATTCCCAATTAGTTAATTAACTGAATAAAATAACGTAGTTATCAAATTAAAGTTATGAAGGTGACGCAACCTTTACACGACGCTGACATCATATGTTTTTTTTCTTTAGGAAAATAAGAGGCATATTTCGCCGTTTAAAATTTTACAAATAAAAGACGGTACTTCGCCGTGTTCGAATTCGACAGCAAAGATTAGAAAATAATATGAAAGAACTATAAAATTGGCCCTTACGTTTAATTTCTTTTGTAATGTTTATTGTTGCACTACATCATAAAGAAAACGATGCCAATCAATGATTTAATACAATACATCATAATGAGACGTAAAGATGCATGCACGGGAATTACAGCCTGCAGTTTCTAACTGTGAGAAAAAGGCTTTCCGAGCTTTGAAACGTAATTACGTTCGAAATTGAATTCTATGAATGCGTGAACAACAAATTTTAGTAGGTACATAATGAAGTCGGATAAAGCAAAACACTTATCAAACAAGAAATAATTTATTGATACGTACAAAAGGCGGTTATTACAAACTTTAAAACATAGACATTTATGCAATTGTACCTATTAAATTACTGTTTACGTTTTTTTATGTCGACTCGTGCATTATTAATTAGTTGAGAATACAGATAGACATAAATTTACGAAATATCACCGCAGAAAATACATGAAAAACTGACGGTTTTAGATATAATGACTAGAAAAGTTCGATGCTAACTACATCGAAATTACCTACAGCTGCTTAGTAACAGTGAAATGTGTACGAGGACTAGACTCTAATCGCGTTTTACAATGCACAGCACATAATGGCCATAAACTTAATCATTAAATTACATTTATTTACAATACACTATTTTAGGTTTGTGATCTAACAAAATATCTAGTTCGTTATAGACACTGACCGTTTTAAAAAGCCATTACTTAACTCGCTTTTTTAACCACAAAAACTAATGAAAGCACAAAAAAATATCGTCAAAACTTTCAATACGTGCGTCCCAAGCTTGCTTGCGTTTAATTTTGTAAACGCTTCAAGAAACACGAAGAGATAGATGAAAAGTCCTTACATATCCGGCTCGCGGTTGGCGGATCACAGTCCATCACTATCTTGTAAAATATGAGTGAGACAGACGGATATACGTTAGAGAGACCAGTTACACGAGACGATCGACGTTGGCGCTGTCCAGTTGCCAGTCGTAATCGATATCGGCGGAGTCGGCGACGGAAAATACCGCGCCCCCCTCGGTTCAGATGGCCGATTTCTCCGCGTTGTTGGCATCACTGACGCGGCGGGAGTGAGGCGCGCGACGAAGAGTCCTCGGTTGGAGGTTAAGGGGGGGTAAATTAGGTCGTTCGATCCTGGTAGGGGAAGAAACGAGAGGCCTGGTTCGTCGTAGAGTTTCCATGCCGTTGCGGAAGTATTCCTCAGTGCGGTCGCTGTAGCTTTCGATTAAGGGAGCCGGGTCTTCGTATTCGACGTTGAAATGACGGGTTATGGCCAGGTCTTCTGGTGGTCCTAGTTTGTATAGGGGAGGTTCAACGCATTCGTAGTGATGATCTTCTGTTTCGTCGTGAGGGTAGGTGTCAGCGACGAAGTGCCGAGTACCTCGGGGCGTCAGGGCGGCCCAAAGGACCCTGGAGTCCAGGGCTGCGCCCCCGTAGAGAGCGTTGGAGCCCCCGGCTTTGCCTGTGCCGCTCTTACAGCCGCCTCGCGCTCTGTGAATGGATAAATACCTTAGAGGTATTCGGAGAGAATGAGTTAGTGGAAAGTAAAGTGGGTTTTAAAGTAAATGATTCAAGTCGAAATTAAATTTTCTTAAGTAGTAGCTAGGTTTTATACTAAAAATTGGATTAACAGAGTTCTCAAAGCTAACAAACCAGGGAAACAACATGCAGTTTGAAATTAATAGGTTTGCAATTCAAACGACGCTTGCGATAAAATATAGAGGATTCAATCCCAGCCCTTTTTTCTAATCTATATCTATATTTATGTATCTTTTAGTAATGGATTCAAAGTATTCAAACATAGTTCAAAACCGGTCCTGTTTGAATCCTCTACTTGCAACAAGACAGATGCAAGTTGGTTCAGAAAGCCAATTCTGAAGCATCTCAGACGCAAGTATCCCAGGACATAATCGCGCGTCACTCATTTCTACTTTGCAGAAGAGGAAGGTACTCACTCGCGGCACTTGAGCAGGAACAGTGCGAGGAGCGCGGCAATGCAGAGCACGGCCACGCAGCACGTGATGAGCACCAGGAACCAAGTGTCGTCGCCACCAGCGGGCTCTGTAACCAACCCACAGTTTAATCATAACGAAAGTAGTACCCGGGCACAAAGATTGCACTTAGGTCTTTGGAAAGAGACTACTGGCTACGTAAGCTACGTTACGTAACGAGCTATGGAGAGAGCTATGCTCGGAGTTTCTTTGCGTGACAGGATCCGGAATACGGAAATTGGGAATGGATGATTATTTTGAAAGAGCTTGGTGATTTTTCTATTGATAGGAATAACCATCCTTAGCTACGGAAAAAAGTTTCAGATTTTTCCGTCGAGCCATATATTTTATAAAAATAAAAACATTTTACTCAGCCACTCGGCGGGGTCTATACGGCAGTAAGCAGTACGCCAATGACATATCAAATTAAAAAAAAAAAATGCTGCTTGAATCTGTGGTACACGATGGCATTTGTAGCTAAAAGAAGCAACGGCTAAGTGGCGCCGTCTGTAGATTGTTCGTGTTACTAACCAAACATGGGGAATTTCAATAAAAATGACCATAATATGTATTTTTTTCTCAGATTTTGGAATTATTGGGTTATTTCTACTCCGAATCAAAAACACTACTGAAAGTAATTATGAGAAATTTATGGTAATTTTAATGAAATCCCAAATAGGTGGTTTAGTAACAACAACAATCTACAGACGGCGCCACATAGCCGTTGTTTTTGCTTGTTTTAGCTTCCGAGTGCGGTGCTATTAATCAATGTCAGTGACAAAATGACATTATGTACCACAGATTCAAGCAGCATTTTTTTTTTAAATTTGATATGTCATTGGCGTACTGCTTACTGCCGTATAGACCCCGCCGAGTGACTGAGTAAAATGTTTTTATTTTTATAAAATATATGGCTCGACGGAAAAATCTGAAACTTTTTTCCGTAGCTAAGAATGGTTATTCCTATCAATAGAAAAATCACCAAGCACTTTTAAAATAATCATCCATTCCCAATTCGCTGAAGAACTAGAGTCACAGACATAGCTCGAAGAGTGTACGTTGAAGTGGCAATAGGCAGGCCACATCGCTCGTAGAACAGACTACCGTTGGGGGAGAAAAGTTCTCGAGTGGCGACCACGAATCGGAAGACGCAGTGTTGGCAGGCCTCCCACTAGGTGGACCAACGACATCGTGAGAGTTGCGGGAAACCAGTGGATGCAAGTGGCGAGTTGTCGTTCATTGTGGCTTTCTAAGGGGGAGGCCTTTGTTCAACAGTGGACGTCTTCTGGCTCATGATGATCATGATGAAGTTACGTAATGTACTTACAGGCCTTTAGGTCTTGTTACATTAGGCTCTGTCTACCCCGTAAGGGATATAAACGTGATTTGTATATTTGTATGTGTATGTGTAAGGTTCACGTGTCTTATAATTGTTACCAGGTATCGAACCAGCAAGCTACTGTATTTAACATATAGATTGCATAATAAAGATGCAAGTGTTTAGGCAGTGATTTAGCCCGATGAGGATAAGCGGCGACGGTAGGGCTTTCTTCAATAAAGCAGCTTTTAAGTTTTTAAGACTTATAATGAAATATTTTTTTTTACAACTTGGTTAAAATCGGATAAAGTAAAAAGGTGCAAGTCGTGTAAGTTGACAGTTAAAAGGTAAAAAGCTAATTGACGGTTGCTTGATTTTTATATGCGAAGCTCGCTGCGCTCCCTTGCGGCCGATCTGTGTATTAGTTTGAGGCGGCGGCGTTTGCAACAGTGAGATACTAGAGGGCGCTAGCAGATGCGTTCCCGAACAGCAAGCATGTCCTTAAGAAGACTACCAGCCCGGCTTGCTAGCGCGGACGAGAGTTGTGTCGCGCGCGAAATAGACTACCCCTAATTTTCTTACTGTTCGTTCTAGAAAGAGACGGTTAATCTTAATCTATCTCGATCGCTCTCGGGCTAGCCGTGCAGAACTTGCTAATACCCATTCAATCCCCCACTCACCATGCCTGGGCAGTTCGTGGTACTCCACCCCGGGGAACAGTGAGTTGTCCTCGTGGTTTTGGGGAGGGCACTTAGCGGCGCGACAGGGGGGAGTGAGGTTGGCGGCGCTGGCCAGGAAGGCCGGCAGCGGCGGCGGCGGCATGTGCAGGATCGAGTCCGGAGGAGGCCCGAGCGAGAGACATTCCGCCCCGCACGACATTGCTGTGGGAAAATGGGTTTAGTTTTTTTAATTTGGTTCTGTCCATGGCGGAGTGTTGAGTTTAGTGGCTGGCTGGATGTTTCGAAGTTTCACGATTTTCACAGATAAAATAACTAATTACCGGAATTTCGAAGGATCACACTTGATAACTCACGACATTTTATGACATTCCTTCTATACCGAATATAGATAAGTATTTTTTAAGGGCTGCGGAGTCGAGTTACCTCCGCGTGTGGTCAAGAGCTGCGGTTCGTTTTTGGATCCGTCCGGGGGGAAGAGCAGTGCTTGGTCCGGTGCACCCCAGGCATTGGCTAATGATTTCCTGACAGTTTCTAAGAGTATCATTGACCGTTGGCTAAGAGCCCGACAGGGGTCTTTTGATTGTATTACCGTACAACGTTGCCGACATTTTGTCACAAGATTTTTGAATCATATTTTCATTACTTTGACATTGGCGAAGTTGTCGTCGCTATAACCACAAATAAGAAGAAGTATTTTTTCATATATGAAGTTGGGGGGGGGGGACTTGTTTATTTACAAAAGCGTTAAAATTATAGATCGACTAGCTGTTGCCCGCAACTTCGTCTGCATAGAATTCGTTTATCACTATCCCGCAGAAATTACGCAATCCATTCTTAGAAGATGCCTACGTCACAGCAGCTTTATGCATGCAAAGTCTCAGCCCGATCGGTTTAAAATTGACAAAGTTTCATACAAACTTTCATCCCCTATTTTATCACCTTGGGGGTAGAATTGATCAAAATCCTTTCTTAGCGGATGCCTACGTCATAACATATACCTGCATGCCAAATTTCAGCCCGATCCGTCCAGTGGTTTGTGCTGTGCGTTGATAGATCACTATGTCAGTCAGTCAGTCAGTCACCTTCGAGCTATATAATATTTAGAAATGGTCTTATCTCCATAGGTATATCTCTTTATAACACTACGCAAAACGTACAAAAAAGATTTTCGTTTTAATTTCTATGTAACCCTCACTATGCAAGTCTTACTTGCACGAGTTGTACGTCATGCAATTGACTGACTTTATGGAATACTCGTAAATTACTACTTAATTACGACGACCGGATAGCCTAGTGGTTAGTAACCCTGACTATGAAGCTAGAGGTCCTGTGTTCGAATCCCGGTAGAGGTAGACAGTTGTATGATGAATACGAATGTTTGTGCCCGAGTCATGGATGTTGTATGTATTTATCTACATCATATAAGTATGTTTATTCGTTGCCTGGAACCCATAGTACATGCTTTGCTTAGTTTGGGCTGGGTCAATAGGTGTAATTTGTCCCAAGATATTTATTTCTTTATTTAACCCGACAGGTATTAGTTAATCAAATTTCTCCAGCCTATATACGCCCCCCTGCTGGGCACAGGCCTCCTCTCGGAATGAGAGGGCTTGGGCTATAGTTCCCACGCGGGCCCAGTGCGGATTGGAAACTTAACACACACCATTGAATTGCTTCGCAGATGTGTGCGTTTCTTTCACCGAAAAGCTCATGGTAAATTTAAATTGTAATATCGCATATAAAATCCAAAAACTCAGAGGTGCGAGCCTGGGCTCGAACCCATGACCCTCTGCTTGAGAGGCCACAGGTCCAACCACTAGGCTACCACGGCTTTTAATAAAAATTGGCAAGGAGTTCCCAGAAAGTGTTCGTGAAATAGCAATATTAACAGATAAAAAATGTCTACTTTTTTTTTTTTATATGAATAGGAAGGCAAACGAGCAAGTGGGTCACCTGATGGTAAGGGATCACCACTGCCCATAGACACCCACAACCCCGGAGGGATTGCAGATGCGTTGCCAACCTAGAGGACTAAGATGTAATGCCTCTTGTGCCCGTAATTTCCCCGGCTGTCTTACTCTCCACACCGGAACACAGCAGTGCAAGCACTGCTTACTTACTTGTCTATAAAACATGAATACTGTACCTACTGACACTTTTTATAATTTTTTCGTTGGTAATTTAAGTCTGACAAAGCAAGGCTACATTTTGCAATTAGCTAGCAAATTACACAACCATCTCTTTGATAAACTTAAATCACACAACTTTTAATTGAAATAGCTAAATAATTTTGTAATAAACAGTTGAATAACTCACTTGTTTTATTTATAAACGATATTTCACTCGAAATGGACGCACTTTGCTAACCCGCTACACTTGTTCTATGAATTTTGGTACAGGGAGGCAGAGCGCAGGCGCTAACCCTCCCCCCAATATTGCCAAACTCGAAACACAACACGGTACAAACAATAATTTGATATTACATTGCTGCTTTTGCTTTGCCATTTTTATAACGGTACTTAGTGAGAGAGCAATGTATGTAACGCTATTCTTATTTGACAAAAAAATCTAATTACTTGGTGAGTGGCATCGTATTGATTCGCGGCTGCGCTGTGAGATTTCGCGCCTCGGATTAGGGCGCATCACTTGAGGGATGTTTTGTATTGTGCTCTCTTTCACTCTTATGTGCATTTCTGCAGGGTAGAATAGGAGGAAGTATTAAATTAGTTGTGGTTTGAACACTGCTATATTTTTATTCAATGGTTTAATTGAATTTGAAATTAGTTTCTGGAGTGTCGTTCGGATGATTTAATGGGAAGCTTTATTTTAATAAATTATAACAATATCTTCGTATACCTAATATATCTACAGACGAGTCTAATTGATCAAGGTTTAAAATTAGAGTTAAAAATCGTTTATTTCGGACAAACAAATTAGCTAGGTAATTTATACATTATATTTAAATTTCTTAGTAATTTTGTAAAAAGTATTAATCGAACCATATTAAATATCTAGGTAAAAGGTCGAGGTTGATTCGACTCGACTTCAAACATAATGACCCTCCGTTCTGGCGTCGGTTAGGTAAAAAAAACGCTTTCCATAGACTATAGACCGAAGCACACTTAGCTTTTATTGTGTACATAGACATCCATCCCTTTCGACTTTTCGCTCTGGCCTAATGGTTAGAAAAGGATGTAATTATTCTTTGCGTCCGCGACACAAATTGGCGTGCTAGAGACAGAGTGCATAGAGACAAAAACAAAGTGAACTGTGAGTAACAAAGATTAATTGCGTACCCAACTGCCGCCAGAAAAGAGGGTTATTAAGTACAAGTTCTATTAAAATGGTTACACATAGGCTACTTTTTATCCCGCAAAATTGCATACCTAGTTTATTTATTTATTTATTTATTTATTTATAGGAACACAAACAGTCATACATGGCTCATAAACAAATCACAGAGAGTTTATATCATTGACAAAACAGTGTTCACATTTAACATATCCCCCCCCCCCCTCCCCTGGTATATAGGATTCCCTGGATTCCCCTGGATTATTAGCATGATTGGAGGCGTATAGGTGGAAAGGGGAAATCAAAATAGTGATGGGTTGCTAGCCGCATCGGCTATATGTTATTCCAAATAATTTCGCCCAATCCCTCGATGGGCTTTTACCATCTGCGCGGGACGAAAGCAACTGGTACATTCTATATTTTTCCTTTGCTCCCAGACCAGCATGGACGTTAATTTTATTGCAGAACTAGCTTCTGCCCGCGACTTCGTCTGCGTAGAATCATACATAAAAACCTTCCTCTTGAATCACTCTATCCATTAAAAAAAACCGCATCAAAATCCGTTGTGTAGTTTTGAAGATATAAGCATACAAAGGTACATAGGGATATGGGGACAGAGAAAGCGACTTTCCTATATATAAAAGTACTCTGTGAAAGCGACTACTTTATACTATGTAGTGATATACTATAGTGATATACTTAAGTCTAATTCTACGCGGACGAAGTCGCGGGCAAAAGCTAGTGTTCTATATTTCGAATATCGTAATATTCATCCACTCAAAGGTTGACTGGAAGAGATCCCTTAAAGGGATAAGTCCGCCTTTGTGCATGTATCTGTGTTTGTCAATTGTATTTCTCTTGTTTATTTTGCACAATAAAGAGTTTACATACATACATACATACATACATATTCATGTACAGTCAAGGGCATAAATATTATGTACGTCAACAAGACGTCAAAAACATCTATACATAGTCTTATACTTATATCGATAAACTCCGCAACAAATATCTTCTGGTCTACTCCGAAGATAAAAAAATTAAAGTTCTTTGCACGCCGTTCCGCTCACACTAGAATCGTTATCACGAGAGTGAGAGAGACGGTATGATTCTAAATTCCAATTTCGAATTTCAGAGTAGCCCCCCTGTGACCTGAGGGGCAGGTGGGCGTGATTGATTCGATTCAATCTGGAAATATCAATTTGCATAACTTAATAATGTTTAATATTTAATTAATTTTATACTTTAGGGACAGAGTTAATAAGAATGCCACATTATGGAGTATTACGGTAAGTAGCAAGAATTTATTGTAAAGTTATAAGTAATTCTTGAATTTTAATTTAATTTTTGACAGATTTAGCTCATCATCTCATCATCAACGCACTGGCATCGCGTAAAGCGCTGCGGGTGTCTATGGACAGTGGTGATCATTTACCATCAGGTGACCCACTAGTTCGTTTGTCTGGCCTCTCTAACATAAAAAAAAAATTCATGGTTCTGGCAGAATATCAGTGCTGCGGTTTCCGCAGTTTTATGCTGAGTCAGCACCTTTTTTTTCACAACACATGGCATCCGCAATTCGTTTCAACATACTTAGTTGTTTATTTTTCTTTATTACCTCTTTTGTTCTTCAGTTGTTGTAATTGTACTTATGTTGTGTTGTATGTATTAATTTTCCATCTAAATATGTGAACTCAATACATGTTATGTAATGTACCTGTGTTGTGAGAAAATAAAGTTTTTATCTTCTTCTTCTTCATCATCTTCTCAGCCATTACAAGTCCACTGCTGGACATAGGCCTCTCCTTTAGACCTCCAATAAGACCGGTTGGAAGCGGCTTGCATCCAGCGCGATCCTCCGATCTTAATGAGGTCATCGGTCCACCTTGTGGGTGGACGGCCCACGCTGTGCTTGCCGGTGCGTGGTCTCCACTCGAGGACCTTTCGACCCCATCGGTTATCCGTCCTCCGTGCTATGTGCCCTGCCCACTGCCATTTCAACTTGCTAATCCGCTAAGCTATGTCGGTAACCTTGGTTCTTCTACGGATCTCCTCAAGTTTTTATCTATCTATCTACTAAGGTATGGGTATCGGAAGTGGTGATTTCGCAAACCAGCATGAACTGGGATGTGTGCCTGGTGACAGCCGCCTCTGTAACACTGTAACTGGCGTCACTGAAAATCAGCGTCACGACATCCTGGACCTTATCGTGACACATAGCTGAGTGGTCATTTGGCTGGTTAGAATAAGTATCCATGTATTCTGTTTGAAAGTTCTCTTATTCTTATTCTTATAATTAAAAATTATTAAATTTTATAACCATAAATTATATCAGGCAATCGCAGAACCCTTTTTTTTAATGGTGTGGAAAATGCGCCTTATGCATCCGCCCGGTACGAGTTTACCAGGGGTATGTGGGGCTCTCCCGCGACGGCAGGCATACCCACTTACAACCACACGGATTTTATAATTTAAGCTACAAAAAATATAGTACACCTCTAAAAAATATAGTATTTTATGGAAAATTTTAAAAATAGACGAATATATATTCGTTACTTATTTATTTTTATAAAAACTATATTTGTTTTTCAGATTTCGTTCGGTGTTGAAAGTAATAGTATTTTTGCGTACTATATATTTCTTCAACAGTATATGTATAGTACACAGACCCGAAATATAGTACAATAATATATATTAATAGTACAGTTAGCAACCCTAGGTGACACCTATATTACATTAAATTTTAAAAATGTATGTAATTTTTAGTAGGGACCTGACAGCGAGCGTATCTAAACTGAATCGGAATTGAATCGCATTAAGACGTCATGGTTAGACTCCTGTAAGTGTTGTCAAGATTTCTCAATCGTTCTTGACAGAATGTTTCCATACATTTGTCGATGTTCAAGGCGTGCGGCGTCAAAGCTAGAGGTAACTTAATTTTGAATTTCTAAACGACATTTAAAATTAGAACAGAAAAAAATCCGAAAAGTTAAGCTATGGCCGGAATCGAACCCGGATCCTCGTCATTCCGTGACGCGTGCTATACCCCTACACCACCCATAGCAGGTGGGTAAGCCTTCGAATTTTTCTATCCGTTAGGTACTAGCTGTCACGTGACCTTGTTACTATGCGAATTACAAACTCCCGTGGAACATCTACTGCTCGCCAGGGACGAGAGAAGGCGCTGTCTTTCAAATGATATACTATCAAATTAATCAATAATTTTACTTCTTCATTTTTTATGTTTACTTTTACGGCTTTACCACAGTATATATATATATAAGCTAAAGCAGTAAGGAAACTACGAACAAATCGGTTGAAACGAAACACGCACACATGCGCGCGCTTTACACGGCCCCTAAGGGGACCTCGTCCACTCCGCTCAGGCTCAGGTCCGCTTAGGGGCCGTGTAAAGCGCGCGCCTGTGTGCGTGTTTCGTTTCAACCGATTTGTTCGTAGGTTCCTTACTGCTTTAGCTTATATATATATATATATATATATACTGTGGCTTTACCGTTAGAAATTAAATTTCTAAATGACGCTGAAAACTAGAACATATGGAAAAATCCGAAAAGTAAAACTATGGCCGGTTAATTTTGAATCTTAAACTACGATGAAAGATCTGTACAGAAGTGTTTAATAAAACTAACCTGCTTAAATATTCGGGCCCACAATTCAAAGGGCATCTTTCACCACTCTCAGTTAAGACCCTGTGATGTATAGATAAGATAACTGCCACAGAACAGACCCTAATACTCCTTATATCGCGTTTAATGGTGTTGCACAACGTGGGCAGAATAAAACGCAAGTACTTAAAGCTACACTTAATTGATGGCTTTGGCTAGATCCTTCCTTTGCAATATAATGAAAGTAGACACGTGTGTAAGTACTGGGGCCTTACCATGAGGTTTTAATGCTACGAATAATAATAAACCAAGAAGCGTAATTCCCTAACAGCTGCCGCTTCGATTGTCATTCCACTTACGCACACAAACTAACAGCAATAAAAACGTAACACCTGTCACTCCGATAGACAATACTTGCGCGCGATTAGTCCGCGCGTCGTGATTGTGTCCGCCTACTTGCGGTAAGGGAAGGGTGCGTGGATCGCATGCATCCAGAGTCGTCAAGTATGGTGTCCTAAAATATTTATTTACATACATATGAAAGGTGAGTCCTCTATTTTTTATATCTGAATGGCTTCTACACCACTTCACACAACACGATGGCATATTTTTCTAATGTATTAGCGCAAAAACACAATGATAACGTCACGATAACGGCTCGAGCCTCGACTCGGCTCGACTAATTCGCCACGCGGTACATTTTTTTTTTTTTTTTTTTTTTATATGAATAGGAAGGCAAACGAGCAAGTGGGTCACCTGATGGTAAGTGATCACCACTGCCCATAGACACCCTCAAACCCGGAGGGATTGCAGATGCGTTGCCAACCTAGAGGACTAAGATGAAATGCCTCTTGTGCCCGTTATTTCCCCGGCTGTCTTACTCTCCACACCGGAACACAGCAGTGCAAGCACTGCTACTTAGCGGCAGGATTAGCGAGTAAGATGGTGGTACCGATCCGGACGGACCTTGCACAAGGCCCTACCACCCACATATTTTAAGCCCCGCCCCCCTGCGGTTCACTTCGCGTGGAATGATTTTGCTGGCTTAGTTACGCTTCTTGACTTATTATTATTCGTAGTTTTTATGCGATTTAATGGGAACTAGCGTTTCTTTACCCACCAGGTGGCGCCACTGTTGACTAAGGTCCAGAGGTATACCTGTCAAACGCGACTTTATAAGATCGGCGCCAAAACAAAGTTTTAAATCTTGAATCTCATTAAGTTTATTAATTATAAATAACTATCATCTAATAAAACGCTGTGCAATTCCGTTTTGTTCGGGAAAAATAAATCAGCTTTCAAAGCGTTCACATTCATCGCCAAATAATCCATATTTGCGATAATTTCACGAAGGAGATCGCTTTTCAACAGGTAAATGAACATAAAACTTATAATTTATGTCACGATGCCCGCTAAAACTAGTGAAAAGTGAATGTTATTGGACCTCCCGCGACACTAGCGCCTCTAGTTCACACGCGATAGCCCCCATTCCGAACCAAAGTTGAGAATTGAAATTGACAGTACAAATTGACTTTTATATATATCAAGTTTAGGATAAGTGTATGTGCTGTCATTTTAGATTAGTTGTTTAAACAAATAATAACATGTACAGGTACACCTACCCTACCTACTCTGTTTATACAGAACCAATTAGGTACGGAACCCCAAAAGTGGATACAATCAGTGCCGAGAAACATAACTTTTCCATTGAGCACAGCAAAGGAGATAGGTAAACATTTACTAATATCATTACTTCCCTAACCGAAACTAATATTCCATAATTCAAGTAATCCCCAAAGCCAAAGCTTTCACGTCCCGACAGCCTTTCAATTACATTCTACAGCAGTTAATTAATTAATAATATTACATTTAACACAGACCTTGCGGGCTATGCTCTCATAAATTCCCAACGAAAACAAACATTACATAAGCGACCGCCATACTAATTTTTGCAAACTTATTTTAAACAGCGGCCAATAAATGAACTAGGAAATCTCTGGTACTGTTTTCAAAAGATTTGTGCGATGCTAGCGCCAATGTTGTTGGTTTGCGTAAGTTGGCAGCGCGTATGACGTCAACAAGATGGCCGCTCCATTGATAAAGTGTCATGGCGGCGGCGTTGGCGCGAAGGCGCAGGTCCGGGGGTTATACAGCCATTGATACAGTGAAAATCTTTTTACAGGGTACAACACGATCAGACCATGCGGAGTGTTGTGGTATCGATATTGCATTCGGGGTTGCAAATGTCAATAAAACGAATGGGATTTTATAAGACTGATGCTGGGGTGTGAGTCGGGTTACCTCCGCGTGTGGTCGAGAGCTGCGGTTCGTTTTTGGATCCGTCCGAGGGGAAGAGCAGTGCTTGATCCAGTGCACCCTGAGCACCGGTTAATGATTTCCTGACAGATTCTGAGGAATATCGTTATCCGTTGGCTAAGAGCCCGACAGGGGGGAGGGGTCTTTTGACCGTGTTCTACCGTACAACGTTACCGTCATTTTGACATTGGCAAAATCATCGCATCGATCGATGGGGCCATAATAAAAAAAGAAGAAGAAGACTTATGCTATAATTACCGGCCATGTCAATGACAAAGTTGCCGTGGAGTATGGAGTGGAGTTCCAAAGGTATGCATGCATGGTAATTGTAAGCCAAAGTTCAAGCTATTAAGCTGAAGTGCTCAACGCCGCTAGTAGTTTCAAAAAGACATGTAAAAGAGCCCTTGGCAGCCAATTTGCAAAAAAAAATTTTCATTTTCATTTTCATTTTCATAAAGAAAATTCTCGTAGCTGTTCTAGTTACGTTTCGCGTTGCTCTATATCGTACGACGGCACGCCGTAGCGTGTAAAGGCGTTTTCGCAAGAGCAGCCTATTTCGAACGCGTGCAATAAAACCTATAGGCCAGAAGCCTCTCTCGACGCAGCCGGCTCGCACGCCTGCCAGCGACAAAACGCCGCGAACGAATTTGAAATTCAAATTCGAACGACGAAACACAATCGAGCTTTTTTAATTTACCAAGAGTTTGGAAAGTTTTTCGCGCTTCCAGCCAGCACGGTAAGTTTTTTTCTGCTTTGTTTTTTAACTTGTATAGTCGTAATTTATATAAATTATTTCACATGAAGCGAATGCTTTATGCTGTTATATCTGCGCACCAGTAATGTTCAATGTGTCGTAGTTTACATGAAAATTATATCTATATTTAATGGTTTTATTTTTTTGTGACGAACGACGTCCAGCCAGCACGATTGATTTTAGTGTGTATATTGATTCCTATTTCGTGAAAGCGGCCAGCAAGCAGTTTATAACGGTTTTAAAAAAGCAGGATGCTTTACAATTCCCCTCTCCTCTCCCCCTTCATCCGGTGAATGACGTCACTGTAGAGAACCAAAACTATAACAACGCTATATGCGGTAGCAACGGTTTGTAACTTTGTCATTAACTTGTCTGTAACTATAATTAAACTCCAATACCTTTTATTTATATTTCAAGGTGATATTTAATTGCAGTCATTTGCTTTTAGCGTCATGTCTTCAAATACAATGAGACTACAGCATTTGTTTCATGAACAGACATAATTATTTTTGAATGTAAAAATCAGGCAATTTTTTTTATTAATATACGAAACGTATCTAAACTAACTTACGTTTAATAATCTTTTGTGAATAAGAAATTATTACGAATTAGTGAATGAATAATATGTTCCACTAAAATGATAGATTGCTTTTTCACGTGCTACGCATAGCTGCTACGGCGCGTGCTACGGGCTACGAAATTCGTAGCGGCTACGAGGTGCAATTGAGTCTTCCACCGAGTATTTGCATGTATAAAATGGTGATTACAAAGTCGTAGTCGCTCATGATGATTTATTTTGTATAATTTACAATACGAATTAAAGTGGTATGCTTATATATATATATATATATATATATTTTTATGTGAATAGGAAGGCAAACGAGCAAGTGGGTCACCTGATGGTAAGTGATCACCACTGCCCATAGACACCCGCAACCCCGGGGGGATTGCAGATGCGTTGCCAACCTAAGATGAAATGCCTCTTGTGCCCGTAATTTCCCCGGCTGTCTTACTCTCCGCACCGGAACACAGCAGTGCAAGCACTGCTACTTAGCGGCAGGATTGGCGAGTAAGATGGTGGTAGCGATCCGGACGGACCTTGCACAAGGCCCTACCACCCGCACTATATGCACATTGACAATGTTAAAAAAGTCAATAGGTACCTATTTTATAACTAACAACCAAACTCAACTCTTCAACAGCATAGATAGATGATAATGCAAGTACAAAGTAAGCTTTTAATTTGAAATTTTTGGGCTAGTTTACTACAAAAAGATGACTAAATAATTGATTGGTTATGAAAAATAAAACGTCAAACCCGTCACGCATTGCTGAGACCCTCGCTCCTCTCGAGCACCCTTGACGACTCAATCGCGCGAAAACCTTAGTAACCAGATCAAGCTGCGATCGCGATTTATTTATATTTGATTTCGCCCTTTGATTGAGAGAATTCGATGGAAATTGAATGTTCTGTTTACTTGACTACTGCGTCACGAAATACGCTTGGTTTGGGAGAATCTTTTAAGGGGTGTTTTTTTTTTAATGTAATGATGATGGGGTGATTCTCCATGCTGGTCTGGGAGTGAAGAAAAAATATAGAATTTACCAGTTGCTTCATGGTAAAAGCCCATCGAGGGAATGGGCGAAAGTCTTAGGAATCATGTTATAGACGATGCGGCTAGCAACCCATCACAATTTTGATATCCCTTTACAGCTACACGCCCTTAATCATGCTAAACGTGGCCTTAAGGTTTTGGTACCTTAAGCTCTGTCTACTCCGTAAGGGATAAAGGCGTGATATATATATGTATGTATTTTTTTAAATAAACGGAATCTGGTTATTTTGCCAGTATTAGACGTACTGTACATAGATAAATCACGCCTTTATCCTTTACGGGGTAGACTAGACAGAGCCTAAGGCCAATGTTTAAGATGGTTGTGGGTATAAAGGTGGAATGGGGTATCAAAATAGTGATGGGTTGCTAGACTTGCTAGCCGCATCGCCTATACATGGTTCCTGAGTAGTAGTGTGACAATATTTTGTTTTAAGGAATAATTAGATACCTAAATTTATCTATTAAATTTAAATACGTTTTTATGTAAGAATTTCGACAAGAAAACTATGCCAATTAAATAAAAAAAAAACCCTCCCCGCCCCTCAAAATAAAAAATTGCAACATCCATGACTCGGGCACAAACATTCGTATTCATCATACAACCGTCTGCCCCTACCGGGATTCGAACGCGGAACCTCTAGCTTCATAGTCAGGGTCACTAACCACTAGGCTATCCGGTCGTTAAAATATGATATGTATAAGGTTATGGCGGCCTATTCGCAAAATGAAGGTTAATTTTCATGTTTTTTCTCTTTCATACGTTTATATTTGATAAAAGAATACCCAAAGGGCGTCTGATCTGGCCGAGGCTCTCTTACTATTCTAGTCATGATATATTTGGATCAGGGAAACTCAATTTAGGACCCGACTGTTGGATAACGGGTCGGCCGCTACTGTGCGCTATGAGCGAGCGCGAGCGAGTCTTTTATCTCAGCCTCTAGTTCAGTTATTCTCAAACTTTTTTGGTGACGGAACCCTTTTGGACAGCAAAATATTTTACGGAACTCTAGAATAATTGAGCATTCTTTATTAATAATTGTGTTTTTTATTTTCTACTAGCTTCTGCCCGCGACTTCGTCGTCTGCGTAGAATTATACATAAAACCTTCCTCTTGAATCACTCGATCTATTAAAAAATCGCATCAAAATCCGTTGTGTAGTTTTGAAGATATAAGCATACATAGGGACATAGGGATATGGGGACAGAGAAAGCGACTTTGTTTTATACTATGTAGTGATGACGTTTTGTAGAGTCAAAATTTAAACTAGGTGTTTTTGAAACTGTTTGCGTGACCACTTTCAGAATTTCACAATGTCCGTGGACCCCATGTTTAAGCTTATTATAGGAAAAGAAATCACTTGAAGCATATGCGAAGGGTTAACTGCAGTGGCGTAACTATAATATAACTATAACTATCTGGGGGCCGTGGCGAATTCATCAGATGGCTCCTTCCTCAATATAAAGAAGTGCATCAGCGTCCCTTCTGTGCTCTAAACCAAGCCAGTTTGAAGCCCCCTAGAGCTAGGAGCCCGTGGCATTGTGCCACTCCTGCCACCCTATAGTTACGCCACTGGTTAACTGAGTTGCTGCGGAGCCCTGGCACACATGTCACGGACTAAGGGATCCATGGCCGTGGAACCTTTTTTTTTTTTTTAACGTGTGGAAAATGCGCCTTATGCATCTCCGCGCTCGGGGCAGCACGAACGGAGGTATGACGGGCTCTCCATCTCGCCGCTGCCTTCCCTATGGAAGGAGGGGAGAGGCCTACCGTCTAAAAATACACACGTTCCCTCCAGGCCTTGAACTGCGGGCGTTGTGGGCGTACTACGGTGACCACCGCAACGTTCACTGGCCGCCCCGGGATGGGGCAGGTGGCAACGGCACCGTTGAATGCGGGTTCCGGATTCGTGGCCGTGGACCCTAGTTTAAGAAACCCTGACTAGAGGCACTGAGAAATGATCGCCGCGTCGCACTCGCGTAGTCGTGACCGGACCTTAAAAGGGCCGAAAAAGTTGGATGCTTCTGTTTCTTATTGATATTGACGGAATAATGAGATATGATGTTAAGGCTCTTTGTGAATATGTTTTTGAATAATATATAGCAAGGTTGCGCTAGTATAGAAGCAGGGTGGAGCGGGATCGCGCTGAATTCGACAAATACACATTGAAATCCTTTATTTCCCGTGGCACTACTGAGTGGCACTATTGTCCTAAGATTTCTATTTCAAAATCAAGTTTAACATAGTCGACGGAGCTCCGCTTTCGCGGGGCTCCTACTTTTGAGTATTTTTGGCCCTTCGGGCCTGCTGAAGATCTAACATAATAATAATAATAATAATAATAATATATTTATTTACTTAGGCATTAATCCCATTACAATTACAATTATCAAAAATTAATTAACTAAAAAAATAATAATAATTAAATGACATAAAATTATATAAAACAAAAATCACACATTAAAAGACGTCATGGCAAGGTGACATGCATCGCAAACGTTCCTGACCAGTATACATTACTGGATCTGTGCACTCTTTCCATAAAAGACCACTGGCGTTTCCTCATAACAGCAAAAAAGTCATCCACTCCGTTCGAGGCAAACATGCCAGACGCACTGCAACGCCAGGGTAGCTTCAGCATAACCTAAACCTACCTTCCATATATGATATTTATTTTGGTCTGTAGTGCCACGTAGTAGTGCCATGGGTAATACTCTATTGAAATCTACGTTACGCAGACATTACCTCTATAATGTCAAGGACTGACGTTTCGGCGAAGAATGATCCCCAAAGTATCATTTCCCCATTTATTTTTCTTTGTCATTTGGCCAAATAACTCTCGCACTTTTACCTGTCGGCAAATATTTTTATGTCTAATACTTAATAATTCAATAAGTAATTATTTGGTCAAACATATAAATTCTAATCTAATCTGTCTTCCTTGTTAAACATAAATTTGCTATAAAATATTTTGCAACAGTAACAGAGCAATTTTTTTGTCAAAATTAGTTTAGAAAGTGACAGTTTGACAGACATTTTCATCTATGCTATATGATAGAAAAAACCAGAGGCGCTGCTAGAATCAAACAAGTTCCAACATGCTCAGTCTTCATTTTTCAGACATTAACCCTCTTATTCATAAACGCTCTATAGGCTTCTGCTAACTTAGCAATCGTTTGTCCTTATCATCACTTTGACATTTACCTTTCACAGACAAGGACAAACGATTGCTAAGTTAGCAGAAGCCTACAGAGCGTTAATGAATAAGGGGGTTAGAATTTCAGTGACGTGTGATTTACCTAATATTAAAATAATGTTAGCGAACTAAAAATACAGCAGTGGCCATTAAAACCACGTTTTTGTTATAAACTTTAGCGTTGTATCAAATTCGTTTTGCGTCCGAAAATGTTTTCGTATTTTGGTTCACGCCGGCAAAAACTTTTCTTATTTACACAGATTACCTTCAAAAACTCTCACGACTCCTTCGTGTTTCTTCAACAGTAAACTTTATTCCAATCGGTTTGGTTCGCATTGTGATTAAGCTGTTACTAGATTTGCGAAATGAATAGAAGTTGCCAAGTTTTGGGGGCGCGTAATTGTTTTAGAAATATAACGAGGTATGTCAGCAGAAGTTTCAGATTGATACAATAATTTGTAATTTTGGGACACGAGACACTTCTAATTTGCTTCTAGGGCTCCGCAGTTTGGTGCCAAAGCTGCAAAAGAACCCTAAAGAGTACGAGCATTTTTTTCGAGTCTTTTGAGCAAAGGAATTGCCTACTTGAAATTATCCGTGGACATTACTATGGCGGCAGAGATAACTAATAATAACAATTATAGTTTAAAAATAAAAGTCTGATCCATAATATCAAATACATACATATATCACATGTTTATCCCTTACGGGGTAGACGAAGCCTAAGGTAATAAAACCTTAAGGCCACGTTTAGCATGATTAAGGGCGTATAGGTGGAAAGGAAAATCAAAATAGTGATGGGTTGCTAGCCGCATGGCCTATAACATGATTCCTAAGACTTTCGCCCATTCCCTCGATGGGCTTTTACCATCTGCGCGGGAAGAGAAGCAACTGGTCAATTCTATGTTTTTTCTTTACTCCCTAGACCAGCATGGAAGAAATACAGCACAATATATTTTATTACAGAAAGAAATTAAAACAACAAGTACAATAAAAAATCATGACAACGCGATCAAAATGTATACCAAAATAGAGCAGTCCTTTTAGGAGGCTAAAAATTCAGAAATCTGACGACATTATCCTCAGACATGGTAACCAAGTTGATCTACACGCATCTCGGCTAGAGGGTCCAGCATACACGGCCAGAAAAAATATATATCTTGGAACAATTAACACCAATTGACCTAGTCCCAAACTAAGCAAAGCTTATATGAGTACTAGACAACGGATAAACATACTTATATAGATTAAACACATATTAAACATCCAAGACTCGAGAACAAACATTCGTATTTTTCATACAAATATCTGCTACCGGGGATCGAACCCGGGACCTCAAGCTTCACAGTCAGGTTCACTAACCACTAGGCTATCCGGTCGTCAAACTAAACAAGTATACGTGGCAACAAAATGTCAACAGAGCCAATGAATTCGCGATCGACCCATTAGGCGCCTAATCCACTCATTGACGTATGAGCTAATTACTTAATTAATTCACAACATTTCAATTTTTTTACCTTGTGTTTTCTTATGCTCAATAAATAGTACTTTGAAAACTAGGAGACCCATATTTTTTCTTTTCGCGAAATTTGTATTCTAAGTTAGCCAAAAAAAATATTGAAATCTCGAAAATTTCAAAAACGCTTGTAAGGTTGAATCTACACATTACCTTTGCCTGGGTCATAAAAAAATAATATAAGATTGATGTCTACATTGTCTACTGGTTGTCACAACGGGTTGTCATTTTGAATTTTTGATTGACGTTTGGTGATTTGATATTGGTTTTTATTGGATTTTAATTATTCGCATTTTCTGGACTGAATTGGAAATAATTGACAACAAAATAAGCCAGATAATAAAACAAATTGAATGTTTGCATCCACCCTGACTTGCAGCACAGTCTTCACATTTTACATCCAATATAGTTTCTTCTGCCTCGTTAATGCTTGCGACAACAGAGTAAATTTTAGTACGAACTCGGTGCTCAGGAGTTACTCTGCCCTTGATAAAACACACAGCATTCTCTCGTTTACTTCCACATAGCCTACAGAAGTTTCAACGTAAGCATCCCCTGATGACAACAAAACCTTAGCTCCCCGGATTTCGGCAACGTTAAACGAGTCGTTTTCACGCATGTATTGCAACAACATCATTATAATCCACCTTGGGAAGGTTTCGGCTGTCTGCCATGGCATAACCGTCCGAAACTTTCATCAAATCAATTTAATAAATATAACAATGCTTTTTCAAAACAAAACGAACAAAACATCGATCGGCAAACAACACTGATATTTGACATTGACACCTTTTTGACATTGACATTTTTATTCATAAAGAATTAGGAAGGCAAAGGTATATTACGACGATGCCTTACTTCGGATTTTTTGAAGATTTTTGTGAATATTACGTTAAATAAGTAATAAAAAAAATCAAAAAAATATGGAATGGAATACTTAAACACAAAGCTCGAAATGGTTGTCGGTACTTTAGTAATTATTTAAAATTGAAATGTTGTGAATTGATCCACCAAGGCCCAATTTTAGGCAATTTTAATGGATGTCGCAAATCGATTCCGAAAACGCAGGTAGATTCTGGCGTAATGCTAAAAGAAACCTTTGATTTTCATTTTGATTCGCCCTACCTTGTCATAAAGACGATTTCAATAACTATTTATTTATAATTACACATAAACGGATAACTCACGTCAAGTCGAGTGATGCTCGACATGTTCCGGACTATTTCGTAGTCCTTCTTCCTGGAGCGCTCGCCCCGGCAGCGAAACGAACACTGCGCGCCAGCGCTCATCGCGCGGCTGCTCGACGCAACTGACAGCGGAAGAAGGACCACGAAACAGTCCGAAACATGTCGAGCATATCACTCGACTTTTTATACGTGAGTTATCCGTTTATGTGTAATTATGATTGAGTCTCACGGTAGTTTCATGTTGGAACTATTTATTTATTTATTGACAAGAAATTATATTCTATATTCCCCAGCATCCATATCAGCGCTACATTTTCATGCCTCGGCCGAAAGTCCGACGCCGGGGCGTTTCCGCACCAGCGGGCAAGGGACCAACTATGTTTGTAAATAGACACCTACATTTGACTTCCTACAGGGCACTTCTGTGACTCTTATAACCATGCCTCTATCGAATGGTAGTTCCGAGTGTCGTGCTTTTAAAAATCGGGTCCCGGGACACTGAAGCTCTTGCGCAGGCCAGTTTTACTGGGCCACGGTAGGTGAAGCCGAATGTAAGGCTATCGTTTAAGGAATCGTTACCAACACGCAATTAAATCGTTAGCGAACATTGAATATGCTAATTACTTTCGTTGCTAACGACCTAACGTTAACTTCACCCTGTATCTTCTATTTTCTACATACTTACATACATAAACCTGTCACGTTTAGCATGATTGTGGGTGTAGGTGGAAAGGGGGATAAATAGTGATAGGTTGCTAGCCGCTGCTGTAGCTAATTACGACTGAATAATATCGTTTTTTTTAAAGTACCTAAAAGTAGTAAAGTAGAGTTCTGAAAAACAAAACCTGTTTTTATTACCATTATCCAACTAGAGGGATTTCCTTTACCTTTCAACTTCACGTTTCAACGAAGGCATTGCGCGTATAAATATCCGCCATGATTAATTTCCGCCGCGTTCGAACTTCGAATTAATTCCCCCGCTTCATTAAATTCCTATGCTGACGTCTATTCCTACGCGGACGACCACGCACGTTCCGTTCTACGCAGGGACTTAAAATAGCCCCTGTTTGCGTAGGGAACTAATTTGCTGTTTTTTTTTAAGCTCGACCCTGCCGACCATAGTTAGATGCCTTGGTGACGTCACACAACCCAAAACATCCTACGGACTATCATGACATGTCTCCTTAACGCTCCTAAGTCCTGAAAAACATTTGAAGGTGTGTTCACGTGAACTAATGAAAGCAACCTGCCGAAGCATCCTAGATTAATATTAAGACAGGCTGAAGAAGATGATGATGATGACTAATTTCCAGTCGATTAATCCGTTAATCTGAATTTAACACTAACCAAACCTCGTCTGTAATTAATTTTAATGACAGTTGAACGTTAGTGTATGATCCGAGCCAACGTCAAAGGAAAACAGCGACCAAAAATAGATTTCAGCCTAACGTTTTCTGAAATTATTTAACATTTAAATCGCCATTAAGAGAAGGTATTTTGCGCCAAAGCCGCTTATTTTAGACGCGCCCGCGGCGATTTTGGACGAGGCTGAATTATCGAGAAGCTTTAGCAAATCGTGTTACCGATATTTAGACATTTCGAACGTGAATACCGTGACATAGAATTGGACAGCCTGAAGAGTTTTTTAATTTCAACATATTTAATACATACACAAATTACGTCTATATCCCTTACGGGGTAGACAGAGTCTGAGGTAACAAGACCTAAAGGCCACGTTTGGCATGATTGTAGGCGTATAGGTGGAAAGGGGAATCAAAATAGTACCTATGTACTTTGTAGCATAGACAGATAGATTTACACACAGACATATTTAACACATTCTCCTTGATAATTCAGTTCAGCAGAATTTTTTGTTTCAATAAAATCCCTACACTTCCCTATTAATATTATAAATGCGGAAGTAACACTGTCTGTTTGTCTGTCTGTCTGTCTTTTTCACGGTGAAACCGCTGAACCGAATTAGTTGAAATTTGTTGTACAGACCAGTTTCCGTCCCGGGGGTACCAAGGATAGTTTTTATCTCGGAAAACAGCACAGTTCCCCGGGATAGCGATAAGCTATTATGCAGACGGAGTCGCGGGCAACATCTAATAAGGAACCACTCGAAGCTTCAAAGTCTGCATTGCAATTAAATAACGTTCTTTGAGGCACCGCCATTTCAACTCTATTGTCCTAGAGTTTCTTTATCGAAGTCAAAGCCAATACCTTTTACTTTTTTAATCTGTGTTTTCGCTTTTTTATTTGTTTCGAAACAATTGACTGAAGCCATTCGATTGACATTGCTCTGAGATTAAAGACAAGGATGGGTGGATGGGTCCATGCTGGTTTGGGAGCAAAGAAAAACATAGAATATACCAGTTGCTTCTCTACCCGCGCAGATGGTAAAAGCCCATCGAGGGAATGGGCGAAAATCATAGGAATCATGTTACAGGTGATGAGGCTAGCAACCTATCACTATTTTGATTTCATTTTTCACCTATACGCCCACAATCTTGCTAAATGTGGCCTGTAGGTATCTGTTACCTTGGGCTCTGTCTACCCCGTAGGGGATAAGGACGTGATTTGTGTATGTGTTGTATGGGTGGATGCCATGTTAAATCTGAAACAAGGTACATCTGTTAAATATAAAAATACTAGCTTCTGCTCGCGACTTCGTCTGCGTAGAATTATACATAAAAACCTTCCTCTTGAATCACTCTATCTATTAAAATAAACCGCATCAAAATCCGTTGTGTAGTTATGAAGATATAAGCATACATAGGGACATTGGGACATAGGGACATAAGGACATAAGGACAGAGAAAGCGACTTTGTTTTATACTATGTAGTGATGATGATAAATGTATTACAAGATATTCATTCATTCTTTGTGTTTATGGCAACCTATTACAAGATATATTAATTGAACTAAAACTAAAATAAATCTAAAAACTTGTCCCGCAGCATTGAGCCAAAGATGCTGGCAGCTCCCCGCTGTATCGCAATATTAATTCGCTGCGCGAGGCAGCTGCCAGCTCTTTGGTCTCCGATGCAGTCGATCAGCCTCTTAGACATTTCCTTGATTAACATAAATTAAATATGCATTAGTTTTATTTTAATTACATTTTTAATACAAAGCGAAAGTCTTAGGAATCATGTTATAGGCGATGCGGCTCGCAGCCCATCATTATTTTGTTTTCCCTTTCCACCTATACGCCCTTAATCATGCAAAACGTGGCCTTTAGGTTTTGTTACTTTAGGCTCTGTCTACCTCGTAAGGGATAAAGACGTGATGTATGTATGTATTTAATACAAGCTTGTTTTGTGTCTTGAAATTGTTCTGGAGTATTTCAGCAAGGTTTTACAGCCTATTTTTGGGGTTCCGTACTTTGAAAAAGAAAAACTGAACCCTTTTAGGATCACTTTCTACCTTTTTCCCGCGAGGGTAGACAGAGACTACTTTGTTTCACTTGCTACGACCCTGACCGTCCGGATCGCTACCACCATCTTACTCGCCAATCCCGCCGCTAAGTAGCAGTGCTTGCACTGCTGTGTTACGGTGTGGAGAGTAAGACAGCCGGGGAAATTACGGGCACAAGAGGCATTTCATCTTAGTCCTCTAGGTTGGCAACGCATCTGCAATCCCTCCGGGGTTGCGAGTGTCTATGGGCAGTGGTGATCACTTACCATCAGGTAACCCACTTGCTCGTTTGCCTTCCTATTCATATAAAAAAAAAACACATTCATCAATCTCTTCATACATGCTACCTACCATTTATACATACATACATACATACCAGTGGCGTGGCAATCAATTCAATCAATTATATAGTTGAATCATCGAGAGCGTGGAATTGCATATGTAGTAGTATTGTTTGTTTACAGGCATTCTACATTTGAATTTTCTATTTTCTTGTACTATCAGCATACAAAGAGGTTGTTATATATATATATATATATATCGAAGAACTAAAAACAAAAATAATGTCAGTGTGAAATTGTCAATATTATTTACGTTGTGCGTATATTTTTACATCTGATTTGATTGTATTCTCAATTAATTATTGTGTCCGCCCGTACGACTACGAATAATTTCTATATTTAAAAAAAATATGGCTGTAAGTAATTTTGGTCCTATTGAGAGTCAAAGTAAGCAAATAATTTTCAACTGTTATAAATATTTTGAACTTGAACTGAAAGGAAGGAGAAATGGATCAAATAACAGACAATTTTATTATCAATACTTGTGACAGCTCAGATGAAGAACATGATAGCGAATAAAAGAAAAAAACAGAGGACTACTACTTATTCCACTTCTTGGGTATGTCATTTTATTAAGTTAAGAGAAAATTATTCTCCTTTTGTTGCAAACGGTACAACCACTACAAATGCAATTCCATCTTCTCGATAATTCAACTATATCTGCCTGTTCTGCTGTAGGCAAGCCGAAGGAAATTGAACTAGCCTTTTCCTCTAATTCTGCACAATAAAGTGCCCAACTGCCTTAAAATAGGCAAGCCGGTGGGAATCGAGTTCTATGGACGCCACGCCACTGATTCATACACGTACCTACATACCTACACAAATCACTAATACCTAAGATAACCGGACAACGTTTAGCATAATTGTGGGCGTATAGGTAAGACATACCTACCTATAGTTTAAGAAACAAACATTAAAAAAGCAAAATAAAAAAATTATGCGTAAAATGCCTTACATCATTTTGGAAAACGGCTGATACTCTTCAAACTGCTGGTCTAATTGCACCAAACATAGCTAAAAACCACGCAAGCAATCTGGCTTTCGAATGAAAAAAACCGCATCCAAATCGACTTATCCGCTTGAAATCTACGACGCCATATACAGACACACAGACATGACGTCAAATTCAAACCCTTGTGCGTCAGTGATGTATGCCAGTACAGAAATAGCTGCATGGTGCATCCAGGCACGCCCGTGACGTCAGCCATCGATCCCGGGGTCACGGGGGGTCACCCGGCGGCGGACGTCAGATGCAACCTGGATACTACCAGGCCTGCACCTGTAATGACCTGAGTGACCCGGTGTCATCAATAACATGGAACACGAAAAGCAAGGCGAAAATTTAGACGAATCAGTCGATGCGGCTAGCAACCCATCACTGCTTGCCATTTTGTTGTAAACAATTTCTTTCTATACTATATACTATATTTAGTACGAAAAATACTATATTTTCATTGCTAAATCCACTGTTGCACTTTTTTGTATAAACATCGACTAAATTGGAACGCGTTGTGAAACTGGTGTGCAATAAAGTGATATAGGATTGTAATTTGTATATAATGTTTGAACATGATAAATAAATGAATGTGTACTATTTTTTTCCAAAATTTCCCAAAAGTACTATATTTTGGCAAGGTTCTGAGAAAAATACTATATTTCTTCAAAAAAAAGGTGGCAACCCTACCCGTAAGGGATATAGACGTGATTTGTGTATGTACTTATGTGTATTGTTATTAAACAAATCCCACCGGCTGCGCCATGTATTGTTAGGTATTAAATAAAAGATGGTTTGGAGATTTTCGGTGGTTTATTTTAGAATATTAATATTAATTTATTATTTGTTGAGCGTTATGTCGCCTTTAGGGGTTCGTAAGGAGAAAGCTGTCAAAAGTGACAGCCTCATAGACAGTCAATTGGGTGCGTTTTGATACTACAGTTTGTATGTTGGATTACCAAGACGTCAAAAACTTCTATACGCTTGCCACAAACAATAAGCTCGGTGACCTTTGTACTGATTTGTGGTGTTCAATAAAGAGTATTTGCATTGTATTGTATTGTCGCCATTGTCTGTGATACGTATATTTGACATGATGGCTGTAGTTGTATTGTATTGTTGCCATTGTCGGTGATACGTATATTTGACATGATATTATGGCTGTATTGATATTCAAGCCCTCGAAGGCACCTACTTATTATCATTTAGAATGCCTAAATAGTTCAAACTGTTAAAACTCTAAAGAAAACGGCATTTACGTAGAATAGAAGTTTATACATATACATACACACATACACAAATCACGTTTTTATCCCTTACGGGGTAGACAGAGCCTAAGGTAACAGATACCTACAGGCCACATTTAGCAAGATGTATAGTGATGGGTTGCTAGCTTCATCGCCTATAACATGATTCCTATGATTTTCGCCCATTCCCTCGATGGGCTTTTACCATCTGCGCGGGTAGAGAAGCAACTGGTATATTCTATGTTTTTTCTTTGCTCCCAACCAGCATGGAAGAAAAGAATCATAGAAGTTTATTACACCTTCTAAATGGACAACGCTTTTCAAATTCACTTTGTGAAGAATTTGGGTCAAAATTGACTTGGTAATCTCATCATGCTGGCTGCAGGGGTCGCGACCGGGTCCTTTACTCGAGATTTTGAGGAAAATCCGTCGTGTGAAACCGCCTTAATGGAGTTTGCGCGTCACCCGGAATGCTTAAGGTGGTTCTATATCGGTTGGTCGAATAATTGTTTCGTCGAACGTAATGTTTGATCGAATGATCATTTGACCTTAATAAACTTTATTAATACTGAAGCCATTGACTTTCAGGAGAATAAAATAAACTTAACTTAACATATTCCATATAACGTCATCTCGTCTCATCTGTCTCCAGCCTATATACCTCAGTGCTGGGCACAGGCCTCCTCTAAGAATGATAGGGCTTGGGCTATAGTTACATAGCCTATTTTAGTAAAATATATATTTCCCGAAATATTTCCAGTTTATGCTAAAGAAATTTTCGACAAAACAATCATTCGACCAAAAAATTGTTCGAACAAAGGTAGGGTTCCCACAAACGCGTTACTTGTTGCAGTAAAAAAATATTATTGGTTCGTTTCCGGGCTAAGCGAATTTCGTATGTTCTCCGCTCTCTCGCTCACTCTAATAGTGTTTAAATCTAGAAAATATCGAGAATTAATATAATTTTTACCAGTTTCAAGTATTTTTGCAAATAACCGTAGGTATAATAAGTAAATCACATCTTTATCCCTAACAGGATAGACGGCCAATCATTGATAAACTAAAATCCATACAGCCGAATTTTTTTTAATGTTTAAACTAGTTTCTGCCCGCGACTTCGTCTGCGTAGAATTATACATAAAAACCTTCCTCTTGAATCACTCTATCTACTAAAAAAAAACCGCATCAAAATCCGTTGTGTAGTTTTGAAGATATAAGCATACATAGGGACATAGGGACAGAGAAAGCGACTTTGTTTTATACTATGTGTTTATGTTTAAATCAACCTACCAAATATGAAAATATTTTAATCGAGGGTACATTTTGTCTCAATTCACCACGTTTTACGGTACAACACTTTTTAAACGAGCACAGGTGGGACTTCCAAGGTCCTATTTATATTTTGTTCCACGCGGAAATTGTTTTTTTAATGGAAAAAGGTATATAAAGGCACAAACACCGTAATAGCTCCGTTACGACAGGCATCACCATTTATAATACCTTAAATAATTTAACTTGGGTTATTGCCAATTTCTCAGGGCAACGAATAAATGGCATCGTAACAATTCAAACCATCTGCAAGTAAAGATTATAATGGCGGGCGCAGGGAAAGATAAAAAGTGCCGCCATTCTTTCTAGTTCGCGAGTTATTAGCGACCTCGGTCCGTGTTCGAATAAATGTTGATTTCGATTTGCGTTTTAAAAGACTTTTTCTGTTGTGATGTTTAGTGGCCTAGCCTTCCACGCTAGAGACCGACCGCTTGAATGAGTCCTCGCCCGCGCGGCACAGGGGCGCGGGGTAGGACGACAAAGGGGCCGAATAGGTGCGGGCGGTAGTGCGCCTGCCGCCCGCACCTCTCTCTAAGCAAAGAAAAAACATATAATGTGCCAGTTGCATCACTACTTCACATGGTAAAAATGTGGTAAAAGCCCATCGAGGAAAATCGTAGGAATCATGTTATAGGCGATGCTAGCAACTCATCACTAATTTGATTCCCCTTTCCACCTATAGGTACGCCAGAAATCATGCTGTACGTGGCCTTTAGGTCTTGTTACCTTAGGCCCTGTCTACCCCGTAAGGGATAATGACGTGATTTATTTGTGTAAGTATGTTTCAAAAACACTGATGCATATTGTTAGTTACATAATATGTCCCTTATCTATGTTAGACTACATCTAAGTGTTAAATCGAAAACCAATGACAATTGAATGATATTAAATTAATTAAATTGAATTAAATTAAATCAAATAAATAAAACGATAACAAGAAGTATTAGCACAGGCATGCTCTTAGTATTTGATACTTTAACGCAAACGCGTTCGAAGCGTATTTTATGACCGAAAGTTTACACCAAACATATTGAGCCTCTATGTAAGTTTTCGCATATAAAAACGTCTCGAACGCGTTCACGCAAACGTCTCAATTACTATGGAATAATTGGCAGCGCCACTTGTGGATCGAAACGGCAACAAACTGTTCTCATAGTGTTTGACATTTTAACGCAAGCGCGTTCGAAACGTATTTTGTGACCGATTTTCAGTGGGTGATGTACGTTGGATACTTGTTGCTCGTTTAGCATAAACACTTTAGTTTTACGACCTCGTCAAAGGCAACAATAAAATAGATTATGACAGAGCCCTGTGGAACTCCGAGTGCGGTCACGAAGCTCCCGCGAGACGTGTCTACGAAAATATTGTGTTTACTGTTACACTAAATATTACACGCACTACGTCACATGAAAGAGTATAAATTTGTTCACACGACATTGACATTCAAATGTTTCCCCACTTCATCGCTACATAGTATAAAACAAAGTAGCTTTCCGCTGCCTGTCCCTATGTACGCTTCGATCTTTAAAACTACGCAACGGAATTTGATGCGGTTTTTTAAATAGATAGACTTATTCCAGAGGAAGGTTTATAATGTACTAGCCTTCTGTCCGCAGCTTCGCCCGCGATAAATTAATTTTCCCGTTGGAAATGGTATTTTCCCGCGGTAAAAAGTAGCCTATGTCACTCAGTGATAATGTAGCTTTCTAACGGCAAAATAATTTTTGAAATCGGTCCAGTAGTTTCGGAGCCTATTCAATTCAAACAAACAAACAAACAATCAAATCTTTCCTCTTTATAATATTAGTATAGACTAGCCTTCTGTCCGCAGCTTCGCCCGCGATAAATTAATTTTCCCGTAGGAAATGGTATTTTCCCGCGGTAAAAAGTAGCCCATGTCACTCAGTGATAATGTAGCTTTCTAACGGCAAAATAATTTTTGAAATCGGTCCAGTAGTTTCGGAGCCTATTCAATTCAAACAAACAAACAAACAATCAAATCTTAGAAGATTAGTATAGATAATACGTGCAAATATACCATGCAAAGCCGGGGCGAGTCGCTAGATAAAAATAAAACTGAAATCATTACAGGCAAACTAAATAGCGATTTCGACGATGATCAAAAGTAGATAATGTTGTGTGAATCCTAAGGTTTCAAAGTGTAATCATAGTTTCGGCCAGCCACTATCCCTTCAGTGCTACCCTAAAAGGTGTATTCAGATCTCCATCAACCTTTAAACAAGCCGTTTCCAAAGCAATCTCAACCCTTTTCAAGGGCGGCAGTGGAATGCGAAATGAATAGGTCGCCGGATTCCCAATTAAAAGTTTAAGGGCTAATGAAACCGTGGAATTACCTGCGTGGTGATTTTTGTTGCCATGGGCAATTTAATTGTCGGTTCGGTACCTTCTTGAGACACTTTTTTTAATGAGAAATAGACGCGTTTGATCACAATATTCACGCTTGATGGTAAGTATACATTTGTGATATTGGATGGAACACGCTTGCTTATTAAAATTGACCATTCACTCTTGTTTGGTGATGGACATAAAAAATATCATCGATGTTTTTTTCGATTTAATGCATCGGATAGTGGTATCGATGTAATATCGATATTTAAAAAAAATACATCGATGTTATCCAAACATCGATTGTTTTTACACGACTGCGCAAAAGAGGAGAGTAATGTGTTCAAAGATACACGATTGCCCAAAAATGTGTGGGTGGTAGGGCCTTGTGCAAGGTCCGTCCGGATCGCTACCACCATCTTACTCGCTAATCCTGCCGCTAAGTAGCAGTGCTTGCACTGCTGTGTTCCGGTGTGGAGAGTAAGACAGCCGGGGAAATTACGGGCACAAGAGGCATTTCATCTTAGTCCTCTAGGTTGGCAACGCATCTGCAATCCCTCCGGGGTTGCGGGTGTCTATGGGCAGTGGTGATCACTTACCATCAGGTGACCTACTTGCTCGTTTGCCTTCCTATTCATATAAAAAAAAAAAAAAAAAAATGCAGTGTATAATGCGTACAGAGCTGATCCGAGTGTCTTTGACTTGACTCACCCACCATTTTCTAAATGGCTGAACAGATTTCTTTGAAAAAACTAGTTTAGATATAGTACGGCCGCCGTAAGAAGTCCTGTTTGACAGTTGTTTTTAGTATCGATGCATCAAGTAAAAAAACATCGATGTATAGTCGATGTTGAAAAATTAACAATACATCGGTTTGCTTCGATGCATCGTTACTATACATCGAGTGTTTTTAATACA
Source organism: Pandemis corylana (assembly GCA_949127965.1). Lineage (NCBI taxonomy): Eukaryota > Metazoa > Arthropoda > Insecta > Lepidoptera > Tortricidae > Pandemis > Pandemis corylana. Next base: position 2,052,476 of record OX421860.1, read on the forward strand.
TCGATGTATATCGTCCACTCCTATCTTGTTTTGAAGACTGTCAGAATGTAGCGTTCAAAGAATGGGGATGCCGTTCCTTAGCTGTTTGAATAACACTATAAAAATACGTAAATTTGGAGAAACCGAGGCTTATTTGGTCTTTATAATCACCACAAAATATCTAGGTAAGTGCGTACGAAGCTGTTTCCCCCCCACTGGTATCGGCTTCTGGTTCTCCACAGGTATCGATTAAGACGCTGGTAACATTAACAATGCTTTGTTTATCTAAACAGATTTTGTACGAAATTGGGTTTTTGTCGAAGTGAAAATATATGACGATACCTTGATCGTATTCTGTACGTTGTAGGCAAAGTTTGAATGCTAAAGTGACGTCTTGAACGCGTTCGCGTAAACGTCTCTATTATTGCGGGTGGCCATACATGGCGGTGTCATTTACCATCAGGTTGCCTTATCTTATCTTATCTTAGTCTAGGGGTCCCTACGGATACACTTCGACCCATTCGTGGATCTTTTGTGTAATTACCCCTCCTTCGCACTATTCCATCGCTTTTACCACCTCATTCATGAATTGGGTGATTTGGCGTAGTGGAAGTGCCTTGAAATCTCCTGGTTCAGGGTATCCGATGCCGAAGAGTTTCATCCTTAGTCTGGCGAGGGCATCACATTCACACATAATGTGTTCCATTGTTTCAACCTCTTCGCCGCATATTCTACAATCATTGTCGTTATTGTCATGTAGTCCCATCTTTTCTAATAGGTATTTAGTTCCGAAGGTTCCGAAGGTTCAGGTTGCCTACTTGCTAGTTTGTCTTCACTGTCGTATAAAAACTCCAAGCACCTGCTCAAATATTTCATAACTAGCTGCTGCCCGCGACTTCGTCTGCAAAAAAATAGCTTTTTGCTATCCCGCGGGAACTATGCAATTTTCCGGGATAAAAAATAGCCTATGTGTGAATCTAGGGTATCAGCTATCTCCGTTCCAAATTTTTATCCAAATCCATTTAGTGGTTTTTACGTGAAAGAGTAACAAACATCCATCCATACTTTTAAACTTTCGCGTTTATAATATTAGTAGGATAAGTAGGATAATTTCAAAACACTTTGATATCTTGTCAATGATAAAGAGCGCTATAAACATCGCAACAACTCTATCGAAGTACTCACATTCTATCGGTACTTTTCTTATATATCTGCTATTCTTGGAACGGTAGCACTACGTATTGATCTGAATTTATGATTGTGTATTCGCCTCCCACACAAGCCTGTTAATAAAATATGTCGGATGCCGCCGCTTATACGTTCATCCCTTTGAACTGTGCCACAAATCTTACCTCTTTGTTTGTCGCTTTATCGAACTACTAGGCTTTAGCTAGGCTAGGCTTTTGCTAACTTAGCAATCGTTTGTCCTTATCTGTGATAGGTAAATATCAAAGAAGAGAGATCCGACATGATTTTCTAGAAAGAGATAAACCCAGTTAGCTTAATTTTATACTTATCTGAAATATATTATTTTAATTTTTTACATATTTGTTACATAAATGAGCTTTTTAAAAGCAGTATAATAAACATGAATATTCCTACCTATAAGTGCATGTGGAAGTACCTACTAGAGAAGAGAGTAAGAGAGAGTAAGAGCAAGAGAGACGTCCACTGTTGAACAAGAGGGTCTTCCCCTTAGAACTCCACAATGACCGAGAACTTGCCACCTGTCAGCTTGCTCTTGCGATGTCGGTCCTCCTAAAGGGAGGCCTGCTTATCGTTAATCTACAATCTCGGAACATTGAGCAACTTTAGCTTCTAAAGTTGAACCTACACGGACTGTTATTCATTATCGCCCACTTGCTATCAAACTTGTAGATTGCCGGTAATACAATACCTCTCAAGGTAGGGTCACCAAACGACAGAGTATATCAGGACAAGTACTTCTGATATAATCCTAGTAATATTATAAACGCGAAAGTTTGTATGGATGGATGGATGGTCGGATGTTTGTTACTCTTTCACGCCAGAACGGCTGGACAGATCTGGATGAGATTTGAAACATAAATAGATTATATACAGTCTGAAATAACACATAGGCTACTTTTTATCCCGAAAAATTGCGTAATTCCTGCGGGATAGCGATTAACGAATTATATGACGAAGTTGCGGGCAACAGCTAGTGTCAAATAATTGTTCACCTATTGCGTATTTATAAACAGTAAAGGATTCTCCCCACACTGATTACAATGCCTAAAATGCAAAAAAAAACCGATAGTTTTCGGTTTTTCGTGTTTTTTACCTAAAAACCCATCGATTCGAATGTTATTGCCGAGTCAAGCAGAGAATGCTTCAAATATTCCAGAATATTCCAGATTTTTTGTAGTGCAGACCATATGCTATGGTCTAAGGTATGGTGTATGATTAACAAAGTTTCCCAAAGACTTCGTCTGCATGTGATTCGTTTATCGCGATCCCGCGGGAATTACGCAATTTTCCGGGATTAAAAGTAGCCTATGTATCTGTGCCTTTCAACCAAATTTTTTCAGACATTCTGGTGTGAAAGAGCACAAACATCCACAATACATCCTCAAAAACTTTGTATAATTGGTAAGGATTAGTATTTTTTGTCCTGGCATTTTAGCCAAGTCGTGGTAACCGTACGTCTTTAGCAGCCACTTGTTAGTGATTCGCGTTTGCCGGTAATACCCCCAAGAGGCATTTAGCTAAGTTAAGTTCACCTCCGTGAGATAGCGTGGGAGAGTTCCCTTTGCAATTTGTTCAAAACTTAAGAAAAAGAAATGCTCTTCGCTGAAGTGGGCTTGCAAGTTGCGGCTGGTAATGGCGTAAAGGCGTTTTTAACTGTTTTCTTTACACGTGGAATGGAATACAGTCATATTTTATCACCACTACATAGTATAAAAGGTAGAAGACCCAAGGTTACCGACATAGGCCAGCGGATTAGCAAGTTGAAGTGGCAGTGGGCAGGGCACATAGCACAGAGGACGGATGACCGATGGGGTCGAAAGGTCCTCGAGTGGCGACCACGTACCGGCAAGCGCAGCGTGGGACGTCCACCCACAAGGTGGACCGATGCCCTCATTAAGATCGGAGGATCGCGCTGGATGCAAGCCGATTCCAACCGGTCTTATTCGAGGTCTAAAGGAGACTCCTATGTCCAGCAGTGGACTTGTAATGGCTGAGATGATGATGATGATGATGACATAGTATAAAAACAACATTGTACGACGACACAGAGTACGACGTTGGTCTGCATGTGTAACAGTTGTGCTCATTAAACTTTGATAATGATCCCGTAGAGGGATCGAAACGCGTCAGTGTTTGCGGGATTTATATGTGTTTTATTGGCAGTAGTGGAGGGAGGGTTGCATGAAAAACATATATATTTCACACAGGCTTGGTTATCTTGCACGTGTATAGCAGAGTAGCAAGGTAAAAAAATATTGTTCATCGCCTACAAAAAAGTTAGTGGCAAACATTCTATCGGAGTACAAATTATATTACTCATAGGGTATCACATCGTAATAAAATTTACCCCCTTTTCAACTCGGTAAAGGATGATTTTTGCAGTCAAAAACTATTCTATGTCCCTTCCCCAGGAGCATAACTCTATACCCGTGTCAGGCGGCTCAGCGGTTCAAGCGTCAAGAGGTAACAGGCAAGACAGATTTTTCTCATTCATAATATTAGTATGGATTGTTTTACAAAATTTCTTAACAACACTGAAAACTAGAACACAGAACCGGTAGGTAGCACACACGAAATGTCTATGGTTGTTTTACACTTTTTGGCAATTACATTTTTTAACAGACACTAGTATTTAAATGATCAAAGACGGTGTTGTTGCTGAACTCTCTGATCCAAGGCCAAGGTCACGCTGGGTTCTGCAAACAAGCCGAGCAAACACCCTCTAGAGAAGCCCCAGCCCTCGACCTTAGGAATTAGGGGACTGGCGTTTAGTTGCTTGTTGACTTAATTGAAGAGCGCCTGTCGTACTTGGGGTACGAAACAAAAACTGACAACGGGAGAGCAACTGCAGACAGCGCCATCTGTTGACAGATACATGCCTCACGCCTCTGACCCATAGGGTTATGGGTTATGCAAAGTCTACTTTGTTCTACTGGCTACAATCCTGATATACCTCTTGCTTCTTCCACATTCATCAATGTCGGTTTAGAGTAGGTATTCTTGAACGAGAGACGAACTTAGACGTCCGTCTAGGCCTTCCCTCCTAACAACCAATTCACACTCAACATAATAAATCTGTTGAGTCACAATCATGTTGACAGAGTCGCTGACTAATAGCGGCATAATGTGAAAATGACACTCTAATACATAAGTACATAAATCACGTCTCTATCCCTTATGAGGTAAACAGAGCCTAAGGTGACAAGACCTAAAGGCCACGTTTAGCATGATTGTGGGCTTATAGGTAGAAAGGTTAATCAAAATAGTCAAGGGTTGCTAGCCGCGTCGCCAATAACATGGTTCCTAAGATTTTCGCCCATTCTCTCGATGGGCTTTTACATACATTCTATGTTTTTTCTTTGCTCCCAGACCGGCATGGAAGTTCCACTTAAAAGTGGTGAAATATTGTGCTGAACTGAACTGTGTAGACTAAAATAAAATTACAGCTCTAATTAACCTAGCCAACTCGTCCCAATTTTCATTTGAGCGGTAGTTTTATACACGTAATTAGTCCCATTTCCAATGGTACTTTCGAGTGATATGCTTTTGATAATTGAACCCTTGCGGCCCTCGCAATCATGTTGTGACATGTCATGAACATTTCACCGCTCTATTTGCATAACTCCCTCGTCGCTGCTCTCTTGAGCGTTGTCAATTGAATATCCCGCCTACATCAGTCTGAGAGCTACAAGTGGGCTACAAACATCGGCATACAACTCACGTACGGTATAGCTTAATTAAGCTAAGGCTTCTATACACGAGCGGCGAGTCGACAACGGAAGAGCAACTGCCAACCACCATCTGTTGACAGCTGCCGTAAACGAATAGAGACACTTTTTGCAATCTATCAACAAAAACTGTTATTAGGCTGCGTCCATTTTACGGTAAAACTCCAGTAGGCTTGTCTAACTCGCTCGCAATCGCCATTGTGTTCATTTTGACAGTTCTTGTATGAATGTGACAGCTAGCTGAATCCGATGCCAATTGTCAGCCCATACATGAACTGTCAAAATGAACACGATGGCGATTGCGAGCGAGTTAAGTAAGCCTACTGCTTTGGGTGGTGTAGGGGTAGCACTCATCACGGAATTAGTCATTAGTCATTCATTCCTGAGCAATGTTGAAAATTGTGTTGGAAATAATATTAAACATAACATACTAATTAAAAAAGAAACTTACAAGCTAAATAAAGAAATTCAAAAATTAACAAGAATAAAAATTCTTCTTCTTTTTATTATTTGTGGCGTATCAAGTCGTTATAGCGACGACAACTTCACCAATGTCAAAGTAATCAAAATGTAATTCAAACATCTTGTGACAAAACGTCGGCAATGTTGTACGGTAATACGGTCACAGACCCCCTCCCCCCCGTCGGGCTCTTAGCCGACGGTCAGTGATATCCCTCAGAAAGTGCCAGGAAATCATTAGCTGAGGGTGCACCGGACCAAACTCTGCTCTTCCCCCCGGACGGATCCAAAAACGAACCGCAGCTCTTGACCACACGTGGAGGTGACCCGACTCGTACCCCCAATAAAAATGTAAAATGCTACAAAACTTAAGAAGTCTAAGAACTACTAGAAGTTTCTGAAGGGAAAGTCTATGCATAGAGCAGTTACCCGTTTGAATTTCCATTTGAGCGTCGTTGAGAAAAGAACTAAAAGAAGCTAAGTTCGAAATATGTCCAGCAATCTCGAGTAGGTACACAACACACAACTATAATAATTATGAACGGGAGTAACACGTGCATCACATGTACCTATCACATTTTAATATGTCTGTGCTTATACGTATATTTAACTTACATCAAATCTTTACCTTACATTTCTCATCATTAGGTATGTATGAGAGAAAGAAAGAAGAGAAAGAAACATTTATTTACACACATTCGATACACGTAGATATAAAACAAGGAGAAATACAATATACGAAGAGTCGATATATGAAGAGTCATCCGTCTTACATTATGAGTGTACCAAATTTCAAGTCTATGGCTACCGTTGAAGAGTTCCCTTCCGCGGAGACGATCCTGGCTAGATCCCCAGAACTCCACTACCATATTATTGTATTGTCATCCGACTTACATAAGTATGCAAAATTTCAGCTCAATCGGTTGAAGATATCCGCTTCAAAATAGAGTCGTAATATTCCACCTCAAACATACACAAACGTTTCAAGTTAAATAAAAGGGAGCGGATCAGAATACATAAAGTTTAAAATGTATAATGGGTTAAAATACATAATGGTTCAAAATATATAACGCAATTTTCTGTAAAACTATTAGCGAAATGAACTTTTTTGATTTCGTAATCTATAGATTGGTTTAGGTTAGGTTAGGTTTGTATTATAACAATCCTGTTAATTTGTAACTTTCTGAGAAAATCGCATTATATATTATAAACCATTATGTATTTTAACCCATTATACATTTTAAACTTTATGTATTTTAATACGTACCCATTATATCAGCACCGCGGGTTCAACGCAAACGACCTATATATACGTCCATTACTTCAATGCAAAGGCAACCTTCGTTCAAACCCAACTACGTACCCTAAATAAAAGCCTGTAAAACAAAGTATAGATTCCTTATAGATCAACTAACAATCACATAAAACTTGTTCAGGAACAAGTTCTAAGCAATATAAAGTAGCGCCAAAGCTTTCATCGTTCATTTTCCTCAACTCGTATTTATACGGCCCGACCGCGACCGTCTTCTCTTATTCCCTGGAGCTGTCAAAAATGTTTTCATGCTAATCGCTGGACCCATCTCACTTTGAGCAACGTTTTTGTTCAAAATTAAGATTGTTACGTTATTTTCCTGCAACTAAACCATTTTCTTGTTACTGTCGTGTCAGCTGTTGTTTCTTGCGATATCCTCTCTACTTCTCAGCTTTCATTAGGAACAGTACAGTATTTTTTTGGTACGCTTTCCGAAATTGAAACTATGCTAGATCGATTTATCGTTTCTGACACCCCCGGCATACCAAATTTCATGCAAATCGTTGCACCGCCAAATTCGTCAGATGGGGATATAAAGAAGTGCATCAGCGTCCCTTCTGTGCTCTAAACCAAGCCAGTTCGAGGCCCCGTAGAGCTAGGGGCCCCTGGCATTTTGCCACCCCTGCCACCCTATAGTTACGCCACTGCCACTCAGAATGGTGTCCCCTTGTTTCATAGACAGAATTTACACATAATTTCATTTCATATAATTTTTTTCAAAGAATGTACTAGAATATTAAATCGAATATTTTCATTTCAAAAATTCGTAATTTCAATGAAACATTACAAAAGAAAATTAGTTGAATGAAGTTCACTTCGTAGGATAGTTTTTTCAAAAGGTGGCAAATGATAGATTTATTATTCACATGAGTTTATTGTAAGATGTAGGTAATATAACTTAAAAAAAAAACTTACTATTGTGAATATAAAATAATACGTGAAAGTATATTTTTTTATGTTAGTACCTACTCTATAACATAGTGTACAACCACTCAGAATACACAAGATTACAAACGAAGTACCTAAGATGTTATATATCAAAACTTTGCAATGTCATGTAACAATAATAAAGTGTAATATCATATGTCCGAAAAGTAATTTACGGAGTATAATGGAGCACCTATCCGATCCAATCGTAACGAAAAGGTTTCTCTGGCAGTCGGACACCGAATGATAGCTGTACCTGTTAGCTGTATTAAATTAACAATACTAATATTTCTTGACCAGTATATCTAAATATATATAACTCAAAGGTGACTGACTGACTGACTGACATAGTGATCTATCAACCCACAGCCCAAACCACTGGACGGATCGGGATGAAATTTGGCATGCAGGTAGATGTTTATGACGTAGGCATCCGCTAAGAAAGGATCTTGATCAATTCTACCCCCAAGGGAATAAAATAGGGGATGAAAGTTTGTATGAAAGTTTGTCAATTTTAAACCGATCGGGCTGAGACTTTCCATGCATAAAGCTACTATGACGTAGGCATCCTCTAAGAATGGATTGCGTAATTTCTGCGGGATAGCGATAAACGAATTCTGTGCAGACGAAGTTGCGGGCAACAGCTAGTGAGTTTATAAACGACAATGAAAATTAGAACACAGAAAAATCCAAAAAGTAAAGCGGGAATACCCCGTATCCTCGTCATTCCGTGACGCGTGCTATACCCCTACACCACCCATAGCAGGTGGGTAAGCCTTCGAATTTTTCTATCTGTTACTAGCTGTCACGTGACTTTGTTACTATGCGAATTTTTGTCGCTAAGCATCTGTTTGAATGATGTGTCTGTGTCTGGTGTGTGGTATAAGAGTAACTAGTAGATATAATTTAATATCAAACAGTCGATATGCTCAGCATGACGGCATAGCGCTCAGAGTTATTTTATGATATAGTAACAGCCTTCTAAGCGTGTTTCACGCTGGTTCATTTCACATGTTCATTTTCCATGGGTTTGTAGTCTATTACATATACAATAAATCACGTCTTTAACTCAGAGGTGCAAGTCGACTCGAACCCACGACCGTCTACTATTTATAATTCACAATGCGTGAATGAGTCCTTTTTGGCTAGCTTTCAGGGCTAAAATAGGTAGCCTCGTTTACCTTTAGCTAATAGCGGCTTAGTTAGTCGTACCCAATGTCATGTGGCTAATGCCGACGAGGTAAATTGGCTGGAAACTAGATAGCGGGCTTATTGCGGCCGAAAAAGGATTTCTAGCAACCGCTAGAACTAAGGAGTTATCTAGTACTAGCGGTAGCCCGCGATTCCGTCTGCACAGAAATCGCTTATCGCTATCCCGAGTTAACCCCTCACCTCCTCCAGGACTCAAATATATCTGTATACCATAGCATGAAATGGACAATATTTCCATTTTATAATGGCAGTATTGGACCGGCCACTAGACGTCATTTCCCGTTTTATATATTTTGCTAAAAAATAGTGTACAAAAAATCCATTTTTTTGTGTTTTACAAGCGTTTCTCTTGAAATGGTTTTTGATTTATGGAAATTTAAAAAAAAAATGTTAATTCTGTGGGAGTGACAGCTATCAAGATGCAATCAAGTTTGGTAGAAATACACAACGAGAGTAGGAACATTGGAACTTGCATGCACATGCACATGCACATGCACAAATCACGTCTTTATCCCTTACGGGGTAGACAGAGCCTATGGTAACAGGTACCTACAGGCCACATTTAGCAAGCAAGCATTGGAACTTTGAGGCATTTATTTAACACCTAAAAGTATAAAGTATACCCACAGTCCGTTAGCTCCTAGAACAACATTCGGTTTCGGGCACAATGTGAAGATTCAGGCATCAAACCTAGAAGAGTGAATAAGACAGCTAGACAGCCCCTCGCTGTAGTATCGTAGTTTAGGTTTTTCCTACCCTCCTAAGCGTTTGGTTGGAAAAACATTTTGACGTGTCAATAAACATGACATGTCTCGCTATAAATGACAAATGTACGGACGTCAAAGCTTTCAAATAACTGGGTGAGTGTAGGGCGGCCATGCGATGAGATCTAAGTGTTAGGACACTTGCCCACTTTTGTCTATATTAAATTTTTAATTCTTAGTTAATAAATAAACATTTCGTATTTAGTGGCTAGTTTTATTTATTATTTTGTTGGTTGGTACGTGATATAAAATATGAAAATGTGAGTCTTTTCTTTAGGTGTCAAGGTTTAACTCGAATCCCGAGTCCGTAAAAAAGTTGTATCAAAAATTAGCCTATGCGTTATTCCAGAGATTTAGGTATCCTACATCTACATAAATCCGTCAAGCCGTTTTAGCTTGTAAAAATAACAAACATATTTCATTTTTGTCCTTGTCTTGCATAGTTTACTAAAAAGGTACGTATTAAAATAAATTATGAAGGTATACACTTAAACCTACGTGCTTAATAAATATCCCAACTAACCCAAATTTATGCACCAATTAAGTTGAAGCATGCCTGCGGTACGCCATTAGCGAGATCTAAATAGACTACACAGATCTGCCCGATTCGGATATAAGCTGACCTTTCACCAAGACCCGAAATAGACGAATCTTCAGCTTCAAAAATAACATTGAGGGCACAGAATACCGGTTATTGAAAATACCTTAACTGGACTTTAAATTCGGCTTATGTAATTTTAGCATACATACATGAATCACGTCTTTATTCCTTGCAGGGTAAACAGAGCCTAGGATAAGAAGACCACGGAAAGTAGAATCAAATAGCAATGGGTTGCTAGCCGCATCGCTTCTTAAGATTTTCGCCTTTTTTGATACAATATAGTTATTTAACATGTTTGTCTGTCTCTCTGTATGCTTGTTATTCTTTCATGATAAAATAGCTAGACAGATTTGGATGAACTTGATATACCATACACAGCAAGTATGGACCTATATAGGCCACATTTAATTCCGATATTCCCACAAAACAAAATCCAAAAATCTCAACGGCTACGAGTAAGTGAAATGAAATTTTGCACGAATATTTTTCAGGCAACATAAATGAAAACTACGAATGTAAAAGAAAAGCTAGTTATGATTACTTTTTATTACTGTCTAAGATTTGCAGTAGCATATGGTCACCCTACCGAGCCCGGTGGGACTCCGTGGGACGCAATCCCCTGATTGCGCCCGTCACTCAACTGAGCTATGATTGGTCGGGATTGACGCCGGTCACAATACCGTTCACTCATTCAATACGAGACGTCATAAATGACGTTTCAACTATATAAACCACAGATAAATTAATATAAAGGGGTGTGAGTCGGGTTACGTCCGCGTGTGGTCAAGAGCTGCGGTTCGTTTTTGGATCCGTCCGAGGGGAAGAGCAGTGCTTGGTCCGGTGCACCCTGGGCATCGGCTAATGATTTCCTGGCAGTTTCTGAGGGATTGACCGTTGGCTAAGAGCCCGACAGGGGGGGGGGGGTCTTTTGACCGTATTACCGTACAACGTTGCCGAGATTTTTTCACAAGTTTTTTGAATTACATTTTGATTACTTTGACAAGTGCGATGTTGTTGTCGCTATAACGACTTGATACGATATCCCTCAGAAATTGCCAAGAAATAATTGGCCGATGCCCAGGGTGCACCGGACCAAAGGACTGCTCTTCCCCCCGGACGGATTAGGATGGGTCAGGAATAAATTTGTTTGATGGTACATTTAACAAAAAGTCAGACACGCACATAATACAAGGTATCTCAGTTTTTTTTTCAGTAAATGGTTGGGTTAGTTCGATGAAACACCACAGGGCGTTTTTCAAAAAAAGTGTACATGTTTTTTTTACACAATTTAACTATTTTGGGTTTTTCTTATTCAGAATCGTTTGCCATTATAGATCCTTATAAAAGAAAATATCAGTCCCAAAACTTCCATTACAGTTCGTCATTTTTTTAATATAGGACGTGACGAATAGGAAAAAAAATCCACAGCGAAATCTGGGACACATTTTTTCTTGTATGAGAATAGATAAGGTAAACGACTCAGAGTAAGAAAAATTCAAAATATATAAATTGAACATAAAAAAAACATGTACACTTTTTTTGAAAAACGCTCCAATCAACCATACTATATTTACATCACTACATAGTACAAAACAAAGTCGCTTTCTCTGTCCCCATGTCCCTATGTCCCTATGTCCCTTTGTATGCTTATATCTTCAAAACTTCTTCTTGTGTATACACAACGGATTTTGATGCGGTTTTTTTTAATAGATAGAGTGATTCAAGAGAAAGGTTTTATGTATGGTTCTACGCAGACGAAGTCGCGGGCAGAAGCTAGTATTACATATTTAGTAGTATCTAAGACTAGTAGATATCTCACTGGCTTGCTCTAGATCATTCCGGTGGTTAAATATTTAGGACTGGGTATTAAACCTCTATAACCATAAGCCTGTAGGTATTATCTATAACCATTTTCTGAAGAAGACTTAAAATGAAATGAAATTTATTCTTGGTAACAGGCATTACAGGTCACTAAAGCTTATTTCTGTTTATTCTGCGAGTGGCAAATCAAAAAATTCACCGTGATCATAAAAAACGTTATCAAGCAGCCACTTTATCAGTCGGCGTTTAAAATCGTGATGGAAGCTTCCTGACATCGTCTGGCAGACGGTTGTACACGGAGGGCCCCAGGTAGTACACGGATCGGTCCGAAGGCTATGCTATAACCCTTTGAATGCAATACTTGGACACATTTTCAACTGAAACTTCTGGCAACACTGAGAAACACGTTAAGTTACTGCCAACGCCGCGAGCCTCTCGTCGAGCTACATCGCCTGCGGGATCCTCAAAACGTGTTCAAACCAAGCTCAGAGAATTTGTGATAAAATATTGATGGAGACAGAATTGTGCTGAATAGTAGACATTTTATTGAATCAGGCGTTAAAAATCATAAATAAAAGGGTAGTTTGGGAAAATATATGAATGTGGAAACTTGATATCACTGTATTATTCTAGTGAACCGAAAAATTTCTGAACGGCACTGAATATTAGAACAGAAAAATCCGAAAAGTAAAGCTATGGCCGGGAATCGAACCCGGATCCTCGTCATTCCGTGACGCGGGCTATACCCCTACACCCATAGCAGGTGAACCGGTTGAAAATTTAATTTAAGCTCTGTTGTTGTAGCGATACACATTTTTACCACTTTCTAATGGTGAAAGACATACTTTTTCTAATATATAAAAAGTATTTTTAGTAATGTCACTCTGGCTGAAAATCAGTGCTGCAGGTGTCTAACGCCTCAGCGCAATGCTGAGCCAGCGACCGTTTCACTTTTGCCAAGACACACAACGCTCATGAGCTATTTTTCTTGTCTTGATTATTTTCTATAAAATTGTGTATATTCTCTTTTATTTGTGTGTCTTGCAAAAATGAATAAATGTCTTCTTTCTTTCTTTCTTTCTAATAACAAAACGTCCTCTCAACATGCGTTACATTTCCACTTGTCCGATCCTGAATCAATAAATGCTTGACCTCATTAAAAATTAAACGCAGCACGTCGATCGATATTTCATATTCACTCAAAATGCTCGTTTGGTTGCCGACTAATTTATATAATACGCCTGTTTCTGTAGACAACATAGACAATATACTATAACATACCACACCACGCTTCTCTCATTTGTCATAGGGGTAGGTAGATACTACTTTGTTCCGCTTACTACCCCGCACCAGTGGCGGATTTACCATAAGGCTGAAAAGGCTCGAGCCTAGGGCGGCAGATTTTGGAGGCGGCAAATTTGGGATTTTGGGGGCGGCAATTTTTTTTTTTTTTACCTCATAATAGAAATTTTAAGAAGTCTGCAACAGATTTTGCAATGGCGGCAAAAATTCAGCCTATACCTTGAAAATTTGTAAATCCGCCACTGCCCCGCACCTCTTTCGCTTCATCCACATTTATCAATCTTCGTACATGCTGACTTTGCCAAAACGTGACCAATTTGGTCACGGAACGTCCGTCTAGGCCAGTGGTTCCTAACCTTTTCAATGTCACTACCCCTGTGAACAAGTATGGGAATTGAGTTTACCCCTAGCTAATTTAAAATAATTAAAACCACACAAATTCGAACGAAAATATGTTTATTATGTCAGAAATTGCACGTTTAGGTAACTAGTAAGGAAATCTCGGAGTTAACCGTACTATTATTTTGTTTATTGCTATTTTAATACTATTTCGTGCCATCCCGTGTTACCCCCCTAGAATCTCCGTTTTACCCCTGCGGGGGTAATTACCCCCAGGTTAGCAACCACTGATCTAGGCCTTCCCCTTCCAAGTAACTTAAGTAACTGTCTGTCTCTCTGGGAAAGCATAATTGATTTTAGCGATATAGGCCATCCCTAGCTGTCATTAAATTTTGCCCCGTGTAATCCGAAGTCTGGTCACCCAAGACTTCCCTTATCTTTCCGCTTGGCTGCCCTGTCTCGAGTAAAGTGTACCCCTGAAAATCTATAACTTGAGTAACGTGGATAACACCCATATTTTATAATAGGATCAGAGTTGAAAACAAATACACTGTCGAGCAAATAAAATGGTTCACTTTTCATACAACTTTCTATGGGAAGCGAACCGTTATTTCTCCTCGTGACTAAGTATATATAAAGCGCTAGAAAATTAGGTGCGGATATTTTCAGGGTGTGTAATTAATAACCTAAGAATTTAAGTACTAGCTTCTGCCCGCGACTTCGTCTGCGTAGAATTATACATAAAAACCTTCCTCTTGAATCACTCTATCTATTAAAAAAAATCGCATCAAAATCCGTTGTGTAGTTTTGAAGATATAAGCATACATAGGGATATAGGGACAGAGAAAGCGACTTTTTTTATACTATGTAGTGAGTAGTGACAGTGATAGTGATTATTGTGTGGTATTTTTTTTTGTTTCATACAAAAATAATTATTACCATTACCGTCTAAAGAAAATCATCCTTGCATTAGACACTGTAATTAATTAAGTATGCTTTAAACTGACTAACAACGATGCAAGCAATCGATCCTCAAAATATCCGCATCTGATTTTTTAGCAGCCTGTACCCATAGGACCAACTTTGAGACATATTCTATCGATTAAGAAAGCTATTGTCGAATGTGTTTACGATCAAATGACTCTTGGGCCGAAGATGCAATTAAAAAGAAGTCAAAATATTTCAAGATAATAAAACAGTTCGCGACTTATATAACGTCAAAAAAAACCTATGAACTCCTAAAAACTTATCCCACACGGGCTAATTCGTGGGCAAAGCCATGCGGTTCCATAAATATTTACGCTAGTTAAAAGCAGTGTAATACCCGCTGAATAATGCCTGGCGTTGGCACTTTACCCTTTTTAATAAATTATCCACTTCCAGCGTTTCCAGGACCTTTTAAATTATGACGAGAACGAGCACGACACTGAGTTATGAGGTCTCGCAAATCGGCTTACACCCGTCAACAGGCCTTATACTCCGAAATTCGATTTTCGAACTTCGTGTCATACCGTCCCTTTCACTCTCAAATTAATGACTGTTAGTGTGAGCGGAACGGAACGAAACGAACGTCGAAAATCGAATTTCGGAGTAGCCCCTCAGTGTTTGACTTATTGGACGTACTGTGAGGCGCCTAAATGGGACTCACCTGGCAATGTATCCTGAAGTGTCAGAAACAAGACGAGATTGTTTCTTGGTTACATACAAAGGCGAATTAAAATTGTTTTGAAACATTCCAGCAGTTGGTTGGTTTGTTTGATAGATCTTGTTTCTTGTTAGGTTCAATTCATGTGCAAGCGGGAATAACGTTCCTCAAATAATCGTTATGTCTGCTTGCAACACTTTCTAATTGGTTTTTGGCGGGAAAGCCGATAGACTTTTGACAGTCGCTAGCTTGGGGGATTCTGGATTGGGAATTGATGATGAAAGGTTGCTTTAGAAATAAGAAACGATTTTTAGTATTAAGAGTACTAGATAATGGTATTGTATGGATGTCCTAAAGGGATAATGTGTTTTATTATAACAATTTTGATTCAAAATTATGTCACCCTCTGATATCAAACATTTTGAACATCGATCATTGTGGAAACTTTTGTCAACAACAATTACGAAATCACGATAACATTTTGTATTATACACAGGCATTTTTTCGAACTAACCACCTGCTGAAGTGTCCTCGATTAATTTTAAAATATTGTGCAACTGAAGCCAAAAAAAACTTCTTTGCGAAGAAAACGGGCACTTTGCCTTTTCTTGATTTCTAGGAGAATCATTTTGCCATAAAAAAAGGTGAATTTTCGTGACTTGAAAAGTTTTGGGTACCCGTTATTTTTGCAAATGGGATTATTTCCGTTTCAGCGCGAAAGTTTTAGACCAAACGAAAAGTTGACTAAACGATAGCTACGTTAGTCTCCGCAGGTCACCCCTCTAGTGGCCAATCTTCAGCCCCGTCGATCTATAATTCATGCATTAGCTTCCTCATTAAATCTTAATCTTATCTTTCCATTTACATAATTTCTACAAACCCCTCCGGGACGGTGATTAGCCAAAATTAGAGCTGAAGTAATCCCTTAATTGATTTAACGGCGGATGGTTTGAAGGTTACAGGAATTTTCACATTAACGGGAATTTTATGTTCACTATCTACGAGTACAGTGTCCAATTGTTTAGGTCCGTCCTCAAAATCACAGGCCATTTCGTTTTATGTCCACTTTATTTTAGTTAAGTTTATCATATATTCTGAAAATGTCTAGGCAACTCTAGGAAACCACACGTGCAGGTAGCGTAGTTGTACTTCGCTAATTTAAGTGTAGGTACAAAGATTTATGATCCATCATTAAGTAGAGCAAATCTACTACTTAGGAATCCATATCTACCTGCCCAAAAAAAAGAACCAAGGTTGACTGGATTATTGCGTTGCCATCGGTTGTCCGTTTAAATAGATAGCACCGTTTTTTTGGTACTTTTTCTAATAATAAAAGCTAGCTAGATAGATTTATCGCCCCCCAAACCCCCTGCATACTACCATGAAAATCGTTGGAGCCGTTCCCGAAATTCAGATTATATCCTACTTCCTACTAATATTATAAATGCGAATGTAAGTTTGTTTGTTACGGTTTCACGCGAAAACTACTCAACCGATCATCATGAAATTTTGTACACATGTTCTTGGAGGTATTAGAAGTAACATAGGATTGCTTTTTATTTAAAAAAATATATTTTTTTGTGTCGTCACTCTGACGTTATCTGCGCGGCCGAAGTCGCGGCCGTCGCGGGCAAAAGCTAGTAACATATATTTACAAGAATTACTCCTTTAAAGGTAGTAGATTAGATTTAGTTACAAGTGGAGCTAATAATATACACGGGTGTCTTTCTACTATGCTTGAAGGATAATGATTCTGTTTATTTCGCTTTCTCCTTGGCCGTTAATGCCTCTCTTTACTTACGTGCGTGTACTTGATTCCAAGGGCTCTCTAAGCTTGATATCAAAGTTAAAATCAGACTTCGAACTCGCTCTCTTCAAATTCCCATTTATTTTGAAAGCAACTTTCTGTGTCAGGTAATAAAGCTGCTAGTAATTTTAATGCAGTTAGAACCTTCTGCGTCGATTTTAGATGCGACGTTGATAATTGCTTTTGCGAGATGGGCTCTCGGTCGTCCCAGCCGTGGTGAAGACCCTTTGAGGATCCTTGAAAGCCTTATGTGCATAGGTAATGGGGTCTTGAGACTTTTGACCTCACACCTGTTTACAATGGTCAGAGAGTACACACGGCGACTACAATGTCTTTTAATATTCTTAACAAATGAGATTTCTTAATTGGCATTGTTCATTTTTTTTGGTATGCTCCAATTCGAAAACCATTTCGAGGAAAACCGTCAATTATCCGATTTATCTTGTCCGATTTCAAAAATACTTTATGATTGCAGATATTTTTGTAAAAGTACTTTGAACCTTTGTTTGACCGAACGACCGGGTTTTTAGACAGAATCCAGCATCGAATGTTTGCTACAAAAATGAAAAAAAAAGTTTGGGCTATGGCAACTGTCTCGTGTCACTGTTAAATCTAACAAAACCATAGACAAAGCCGTTTTTTTTATAGCCAGCCGAACGAAGGCGATTGGGATTCTGTCTAAATTCACGAATTGTCAAACAGCGAAAAAATATTTATTATTAATTAACAAAGCTACGTAAAAGCATAATATTCAAATTAGTTGCTTGAAATAGTCCATTTTATCAAATAAAGGTGTTAAAAGCACAGCTTAAAAAAATGAACAATGCCAATTCTTTAAGTAACGTTTATTATTTAACTAGCTTTTACCCGCGATCTTCGTCTGCGTAGAATAATGCACATAAACCTTCCTCTTGAATCACTCTATCTATTAAAAAATCCGCATCAAAATAAGTAAAAACCCTTGGGTAGACATTCTCATAGATACGAGTTTACTACCTACTACAGATATAGGTACGAGTAGATAGATATACATACTGATACGCTAGGCGAGTGATAATATTGACTTAGGGCGTCACAGACCTGGCTACCGGTTACCAACATGTGTCAGTACGCATAAGAGGATCTTCTAGTAACGCTTACCGTAAGCAAACTCTCATACCCTGGCTAAGGATAATAAAGTATCCTACTTCAATAATTCATCAAATACAAGGTGTCTTAGACGCGTGTTGATAAGATAAGGAATGAACACATCCGCGGAACTTTTAAGGTTGCTTGTATCGCCGACATGATGAGGGAGGCCCGTCTGCGTTGGTACGGACACGTCATGAGACGCGAGGATGACCACATGACGAAGCGAGTACTCGCCATGGAGGAGGGAAAGCGAGGCCGAGGACGACCACCAATGACCTGGACACAAACCATAAAAAACGACCTAAAGATAACCAATACGGCATCGGAGACAACCCACGATCGTTTGATGTGGCGCAGAAATACTAGGAGGGCTGACCCCAAATAAAAACCGGTCAAGTGCGAGTCGGACTCGCGCACCGAGGGTTCCGTATCATTATCTATAAATATCTAAAACCAGTGTAAGCAGAGCCCTGTTCCAAAGCAAAATGTACGCAGTGTGGGGTTACTTTATATTGGTCACTGCTATATACAGACATACATACACATTTACGGTTTTCGCAATTATTCTTTAATCTGTGCTATAAGACCTACCTTCATACCAAATTTCAAGATTCTGCGTTCACGGGAACTACCTTGTAGGTTTTGATTCCCTTGAGAGTTGAAAATTTGCGGAAATTTGCGGCATAAACGGCTGTATCTTTTGATTGCGTTGGCTTAGAAGTTTGATTTTTTCACAGCTTCAAGGGACAGTAGACCTGAGTAATTGATATAAATTTCAGCTTCATACCTCCACGCGTTACTGAGAAAAAGGGTCTTGACAGACGGACGGACGGACAGACGGACAACAAAGTGATCCTATAAGGGTTCCGTTTTTTCCTTTTGAGGTACGGAACCCTAAAAATGGGATAAAAGCCAGGACCAAGAAGGGGACAAGGTGTCTTAGAATAAAGTAGTCCGAAATATTTCATTCTTCCATCGGAACAGTTCTTCCATGCTGGTCTGGGAGTAAAGAAAACACATAGAATGTACCAGTTGCTTCTCTTCCTGCGCAGATCGTAGAAGCCCATCGAGGGAATGGGCGAAAGTCTTAGGAATCATGTTATAGGCGATGCGGCTAGAAACCCATCACTATTTTGATTTCCCATTCCACCTATACGCCCTTAATCATGCTAAACGTGGCCTTAAGGTTTTGTTACCTTAGGCACTGTTTATCCCGTAAGGGATAAAGACGTGATATATGTATGTATGTATGGAATATTTCAGTAGGTGATAGGGTAGTTTTGACTGATAATACCTACCTATATGAAGATTTTTCACTAAATTTTTTATTTTAAATTTTAGTTCCGTTTTTGACGCGTTTCCCTTTGAACAATGATCAATGGAAATACTCAAACATTCAAAAATGTTTATGAAAAAAAACTTGTTAGATAGATGAATCAAGAATTTTTACTTCTTGATTTTTAATGTTTACTTTACGGTTTTACCGTTAGAATTTAAATTTCTAAACGACACTCAAAATTAGAACACAGAAAAATCCGAAAAGTAAAGCTATGGGCGGGAAACGAACCCCGATCCTCGTCATTCCGTGACGCGTGCTGGTAAGCCTTCGGATTTTTCTATCTGTTACTAGCTGTCACGTGACCTTACTATGCGAATTTTTGTCGCTAAGCGTCATCTATTTGAACGATGTGTCTGTACGATACAATTGGCATTGTTCCTTTTTTTTAAGCTGTGCTTTTAGCACCTTTATTTGATAAAATGGACTATTTCAAGCAACTAATTTGAATATTATGCTTTGACGTAGCTTTGTTAATTAATAATAAATATTTTTTCGCTGTTTGATAATTCGTGAATTTAGACAGAATCCCAATCGCCTTCGTTCGGCTGGCTATAAAAAAAAACGGCTTTATCTATGGTTTTGTATATTTGACAGTGACACGTGACAGTTGCCGTAGCCAAACTTTTTTTTTCATTTTTGTGGCAAACATTCGATGCTGGATTCTGTCAAAAAACCCGGTCGTTCGGTCAAACAAAGGTTCAAAGTACTTTTACAAAAATATCTGCAATCATAAAGTATTTTTGAAATCGGACAAGATAAATCGGATAATTGATGGTTTTCCTCGAAATGGTTTTCGAATTGGAGCATACTAAAAAAAATGAACAATGCCAATTACGTACTCCCGTGGAACATTTACTGCTCAGGGACGAGAGAAAGTGCTGCCCATAGCTTTACTTTTCGGATTTTACGGTGTTCTAATTGTCAGTGTCTTTTGGAAATTTAATCTTGTTAGACGCACAAAAATTTTCTGCTGCAAATTGTCAATTAATCGCACTGCAATTTACGTCACGATGTAAACAGACCTCGCCAATCCGAAAATTTTCAGAGCTAACTGAGATCACATAAAACAATCGCGCAACTCGAAAATACACCGAATAAATCCCTCGGCCGTGATGGATTCGCAAATTTTAAAGCTCTCAAACAAATTGGAATCGATTTAAATGGGATAAAGACTGGTACGTTTCCAGAATGTTCGCTGTTCCCAATAGAGCTGTGTTTGCTTTGCAAGAGTTTCTTTTGATTATGTAAACATTGATCAAATGATAGTCTGCGAGTGATGGGTGAAATGGAATCTGACATTCTGTTTAGCGAATGGCTGCAAATGAAACAGTAGGCTTATTACCTAACTCGCTCGCAATCGCCATCGTGTTCATTTTGACAGTTCTTGTATGAATGTGACAGCTAGCTGATTGCGATGCCAATTGTCAGCCCATACATGAACTGTCACAATGAACACGATGGCGATTGCGAGCGAGTTAGGTAATAAGCCTACAGGTTGTACGAGTCGCTACAATTCGCCAGGGCGTTATCGACTGGTTGTTGTGTAGCCCGGACTACAGAAAAACGATCTTTGAAGCGATAACACGGTTAATAGCTGTTTACTCCACATTTGTGATTATTCTTCCTATTATACGTAACTCTCTCTTCAATCAAATAAATCAAATACAATTCATGGTATAAAACCTAACCTTGTCATGCAATATCACAATAACTTCTTCCCGGAACTTAACTAACTAAGTTTGGTATTTTCTTTATTTCTTTCTTCTTCTCCTTTCTTCTTCCCGGCCATAGCTTTACTTTTCTCCATCACATGTCCCAGCAACGTGCAGTAAGGTCGGCGTGGCGGCAGCAAATGCCGAGCAAATATGCAGCTCTTGGGGAGGGCTACATTTTTTGCGCCGTTTGACGTTGAGACCTTGGGACCGTGGGGCCCAGGCGCGCGAGATCTCTCCAGGGAAATATCTACGCGCCTGATAGATGCTTCTGGTGACCAGCGGGCTGGCAGCTATTTTAGGCAAATACTTAGCCTCGCGATTCAACGCGGCAATGCTGCCAGCCTTCTGGGTAACATGAGCAGTGACAGTGACCTGGAAGGGGTGTTTTATTTGTAGTTTAAGTTAGGCTAGGTTTAGGTTAATTTTGTACGTAGTATTTAGTTTATTTTTTAAGTTTTTGTTTACTACAATAACGTCTTTAGCATACGAGTATGTTAGGGCTATGGGGCGTACAGTATGTCAACATGACACTTGCAGTAACAATGTTCCACAGTCGTACGCAATTCAGTTTATTTGATTGTACTGTGCTAGACCTTTAGACGTATTACCAAACTCGCTCGCAATCGCCATCGTGTTCATTTTGATAGTTTATGTATGGGCTGACAATTGGCATCGGAATCAGCTAGCTGTCACATTCATACAAGAACTGTCAAAATGAACACGATGGCGATTTCGAGCGAGTTAGGTAATAAGCCTACTTGTACCAAGCCAAAGAAAGTAGGTATATCTACCCTCTTCGAAGGTTCTACAAAACTTGCTTAAAAAAAACTATTTCTTATGTTTGATTTGGTTGTTTCAGAAGTGAACCATGCGGTTGGTGATGCCAGGTTGCATAGCGCATGCGCGCTCGCTGCCCTGGCTGCGGGTCCTGGGCCTGGCCATCACCATGGCAGCTTACCTCACGCTCGGTAAGTCATTACCATCGACCACATCACCATTTGAGAGCTACGCACAACAACCGTCTTTACTTCATTACCATATCATTACTAGGGTAAAAGCATCAGACGTCCCGGAACCTATAGTCAGGCTTTAGAGTCATTTATCACAGTTGATGTTGATGTTAGGTTGGGGACGCCTAGCTAGGTCATTCAGCCCAGTTCCCCTTGGTTGGAGCCCCCGGTTACTGTCCCAGCAGCGCTCCCACACAGCAACTCTCCTCAAATCTTATTTTCCTGCCGAACATAAGGACATCTTTGAGTTTGACATCCCTTAGCTCGTCCTCCTCCAGTTCGTCACTCCCGAATGCATCGCGCCGCGTACGACGCACTCGGTGAGGACGTGTTTGCTCGTCTCCTCCTTCCCACAGTGTGGGCAGGAGGTCGTTCTTTATGCCTATTAAGCTTAAGTGCCTATTTAGCGTATTATGACCGGTGATGATGCCTGTCATAATTCTTAAGCTACTCTTACCTAGACTCAGGAGACACTACATAGATCTACAGAGAACACTACATGGTATAAATCAAAGTCACATTCCGCTGTCTATCCCTATATGTATGCTTAGATCTTTAAAAGTACGCAACGGATTTTGATGCGTTTTTTTTTTATAGATAGAGTGATCCATGAGGAAGGATTATATGTATTATTCTACGTAGACGAAGTCGCAAGCAGGGTGGGTTCGTTATAAATAGGTAGATGAACCATCAGTAACAAGTGAAAAACAGGTTTGTACTTGAGTCCTCGGGTTGTTTTCGTTAAATTGATCCTCGAATCAAATTATTATAAGAGTTTGAATTCGAAATTTTCCTTGAAAGGCTGATTATAGGTTCCCGGCTGCCTTCTGGTGTCTTTACCGTGTCGTAAAGTTAAGGATGACAGTTCCATACATTCAGACGTTACTTAATCCTGAGTTGGCAGTTAGAAGAAAGTTATGGTTATCGCGCAAATCCAATGTACAATAGTAGATTGTACACCGAGGGGATAAAGCACTGTATTATGTCACGGGCGCGATATTGAAGGCTGAGCGCAGCAAAGGACTAGATTTAACTCCCGAGCGTAGCGAGGGGGTTATGAGTTAATTCCTGAGCGTAGCGAGGGAATTAAGATTGAGTCCTGAGTGGAGCGAAGCATTTAAGCGCACCCAAGACATATGCAGTTTTATCTCCGAGGAGTATACTCTACTTTTCTCACCTTTTGCGAGACAATAAAAACCAAGGTAACTAGAAAAATAATTTAATTAAAACAACAGTAAAACAAAATTAAAAGTAAAAATTTAAGTTTGAGAAATTAGTCCAGTTGTGTGATGATACAGCAATATTTTTATTTTGGAATCTTAGCAGTTCTATGCGTGTAATGTTACAGCGTCGGCAAATACTGGCTGGCAGCTTTTGTTTTATTTGAAATTTGTTTCATTCGTTCGAAAATCGAACGCCGCTTGCCGTGGCGTGGCCGTCTCGATTTTCGGAGCCGTGCGATTTTTACGAAATTGGACTTTAAGTGTATAGGAATAAGAACTATGAGAAGTGAGAATCATATTACTAACCTACGGGTTATAATGAAATCCAGTACAATATTACTACCCGGCGAAAGCCAAGGGCTATAATGACTTACTTTGAGTAAGGTTTACATGATATATAATTAGACATTGTCGAGCAGGTGGTGTGAAAAGCATGTTTATACATCATATTATTATCATAACCATTTCATTAGAAGATTTCTGTTAATCTTCTATTAATGTTTATTTACAATACACTATCACCAATTCCATGTTTTCGTAGAATTCTTGTTAATAAAACGAAATTACGCTTCAAAGGGACCAAAATAATTCAAGGCTGTACCGGTGTTTGTCGCAAATTTCCCCGTAAATAGGGGGATCTTCCCCCCAAACCCCGTGTTTTTACTTGTGTCAGCGCTGTTTTTCCTCGAATGTTCCTGTCACCCGACGGGATAGTCTATCGTAATGAGTCTGATTTATCTTGGTAAGTACTTAAATCGGTAAAAGGGACAGTAGGAAAATATTATAATTAGTGCAATTAAGAGATACATACATCACGTCTTTTTTCCTTACGGGGCAGACAGGGCCTAAGGTAACAAGATCTAAAGGCCCTGTTTAGTTATCTTAAGGTCCCGCCACACCGGTGCGCCACAGTCAACGGTGCGTTTAAGCAACAAAATGTATGAAGAAACTGTGAGAGAACGTGACGCATGCGACACGTCACTTCGTATACGCAGTGGTGTGGTTGCCCCTTTATTTGTAAATCAGTGGGGCGACGACTGGCGTCTATGTTTGCTCCTACCGAGTTTCCAAGATTGCTGAGTAAGCTTCTGTGGCAGGGGTGTCGCCAGTCTTTTGTTCATTAAAATGGACCTCCGTAAAGTAACGCCTGATTCATAAATAATAATATATTATGAACAATATTCCAGAGAGAAATCTTCCATGCAAAACATAGAATGTACCAGTTGCTTCTCTTCCCGCGCAGATGGTAAAAGCCCATCGAGGGAATGGGCGAAAGTCTTAGGAATCATGTTATAGGCGATGTGGCTAGCAACCTATCACTATTTTGATTCCATTTTCCATCTATACGCTCAAGGCATCTTGCTAAAGGTGGCCTGTAGGTCTTGTCGCCTTAGGCTCTGTCTACCCCGTAAGGGATAAAGACGTGATTTATGTATGTATGTATTCCAGATGATGCTGGTTTTCGAATTGACTGATAGTTTCCAGTTACGGATAGAATACATAAAGACAACGATTATTTTTATTCTGTGCATTGCAGTGGTTGCCGTTTGAATTACCGCTCACATTGTTTGGCACAGAGCTAGAACAGTTTCTTTTTAGAAGGCTGTAAATTAAAAACTCTACCGTTCTTTTCTCCACTGTTGCCGAAGCTTAACAGATTTTAAAAAGTTTTCATTCTTAATTCCGTCTGGAAACGTTATAAATGGTTCCGGCGACGGCTGCTTTTTGCAGGTTTTCCCGAGACGTGACCGGACTTAAGGCTGTGTAAAGATTTCGCTTTAGATTGAAGCGGTTTCCAAGGAAACGGCTAATGTAAAAAAGAAAAATAATCGACGCATTGCTACAAAACTAGAGCTCATATTAAGTATTCGATCAGCTCATTAGATAAATTAGAGCTGTAATTTCCTTCCACTCTACTCTCGCTCCTATTTCACGAATACGACAATTGCCTGTGACAGGTGACAATTCGAAAGGCAATGCCTAATCAATATAAAGCCAACCGCTGCAAATTTTTATTGAGTTTCTAATATAACGAGTCGATTTCTGAAATATGTTTTTACGTCATTTCGGTGCAGATTTTTTTTGTGATTAACAGAATAAATAATAGTTGGTGGTGTAGTCACTGGAGGAAAAATTATATAAAAATTACAATAGCTTTTAAAGCCTAAATACTTGAAATAGAAATGCAATTGTATTACAGTAATACTTTGTTTAGTCAACTTTGATCAAATGAAACGTTACAATATACCAGGGAAACGGTTTAGTTCCTGGTTCAAGCAGATCTCCCGTTTGCCCTCAAGTTCTCAAACAAAACCCGAATAAAATCGAACGAGTGTTCGATTTATAAAACTTTAGCACAAACACGAACCAACCAGTCCGTAAACCAGCCAGTCCATAAACCTATAAAACCTATCCTAACAGTAGATACCTACTATATTCTAACTGCGGCACAATTTTTCACCACTTCCGAATGGTGCTCTCGAGTGATGTGCTCACGAAAATCGGGCCCCTAAGCTGCTTCGCCTGCTTCACAGCGCCCGGCTGCCAACTTGAGTTATTCGTAGAACTTTCTTGAACGACTTTCTCATTAAACTCGGCTTTTATTCGAACAGTTAATATAATAGGGTGAATTTCAAAACAGAGTTTTCTGACTGTCCCACGCTACCAAAAAAAAAACTATGACATATATGTACCAAAAAAAAAAAGATCGTATTCTTTGCAATCATTTATGATGAGGCAAAGCCTTGAATAAATGATGATGAGCTACCAATCCCCGAAAAAAAATATTGAAAGTTCGAAAATCCACGATTAGCATAGCTGTGAGGTATGTCACACGCCAAGTTTAGCTCAGAAAAATGAATACAACTTCGTCTATAATTGTCGTAATTTATTTCTGTAAAAAGCATTTTAAAGAGCTCTTCCTGGTCTATATTATAAAACAAAAAACAATGCAAAAATCTCGTAATTTAAAAATACAGGGATAGGAATGTGTTTGTCCCGCGCGAGAGCGTCTTTCGATGACTCGCAAATACCTGCTGGTTACTGATTGGTTGAGCTATGTAACGCCATTTTTAAGTTATTACGTCGAAGACATGCTAGTTCGCGTTCGATTACCGAGCAAAGCGGACGCGTAGTCTGCGCTGTGATTTTTAAAAATAGGTAAGTTTGTGACACGATACTTTTGGTCAGCCTATAAGGTAATTTGTGTGGCTAGTAAATATTGCATGTTCAACTACTTTATCGATATGTCTATTTAAGTGTTTTATAGTTTAGAACATCGAGAATGAACAGTCCTATTGTCATTTACCTAAAGCTTATACTTTCGACAGAAAAAAATAAATACACTTTTGCCGTAATTTGTGTGGCGTAATTTGTGTGTCACTTTTGCCCACGCAAATTACAAACGCGCCACACAAATTACATTTTATGTCTTATTTCAATAAAATGAGCATTTTATGATGGTTAATAACACTTGCTATCTTTAAAAAAACAACGCAAATACAATTACAATACTTTCTACTATTTTACGTTGTATTTTTTAATTAATTATTTTTGAACAACTTACGTATCTATGATACTGTTTAATTTTGTATTTGACGTTTAGTTTAATTACAACTTGCTTTTAGTTTCTGATTTATACCTTTTCTGTTTAAGGTATTTCAAAATGCGTCAAAAAAAAGAGGATAGACTCGAGAAAAAGAAATTGGCGGAGAGAAAAAGGAGACAGAAAATTAAAAACGATGCAGAAATTTATGAAAAATATAAAAGAGAAAAAAGAGAGAAATATCATCAAATGAAAAGAGAGAGAAAAATTCTTCCGATGTGTGAGCAGTCCCAGAATACTAAGCGTATATTGAGGGAAAGAAATAGAATCAACGTCAGGAACTACAGGCAAAGACAGAAAATAATACAATTAGTCCGTAGAAACGCAGTGTGATTTTAAATATTTTTTTTATTAACAACTGATTTGTTTAGAAAGTGTCATTTTCTGTTTTTATTAATAAATCGAAAAATCAAAAAGTTTAGTTTTATTTAGCAAATTGATAGTAAAAAATTAAAAATGTAATTTGCGTGGCAACAATGTAATTTGTGTGGCATGAATTTTTTCGCCATCGAATTTTAGCTAAACTATTCAACACAGAAGAGTGCCTCTTTTTGCGTTTTGTTCATCATTCCAATCTCTACCATAATCTATTATCAAAATACAAAATAAAAGAAAAAAAAAACGCGCCACGAAAATTACCAAAAAACGTCCCGTTCAGAAATTCACCCAATAAAGTAAATTATTTCGATATGTCGAAGCTCGTCGCGTCTACGCGCACGAATTCGCGAACAAATGAGACGAATTTAAATAAAAATAACTTTTTCTGCTACTAAGTATAATTATGTTTATTTTGTAAATGCTTCGTCCCACGCTACCGAAATTAAAATGTTATAACCAGAATAATATTAAATGGTATTATTTTCCAAGAACTAAAAGAACACTAAACTTATTGATTTGAAATCTGTTTTTTTTTTTATATGAATAGGAAGGCAAACGAGCAAGTGGGTCACCTGATGGTAAGTGATCACCACTGCCCATAGACACCCGCAACCCCGGAGGGATTGCAGATGCGTTGCCAACCTAAAGGACTAAGATGAAATGCCTCTTGTGCCCGTAATTTCCCCGGCTGTCTTACTCTACGCACCGGAACACAGCAGTGCAAGCTCTGCTACTTAGCGGCAGGATTAGCGAGTAAGATGGTGGTAGCGATCCGGACGGACCTTGCACAAGGCCCTACCACCCGCAATACCACCTACAATTCTTGTCGCGTTTTTGAAATACGAGTAGGTGTGATTCCAACATCCAATATCAAATTTGAGAGTAGACCCCCTGTACTGTAAACGAAATCGAATTAAATGCGTATCGGATCGATCCAGTCCCTGCGGGCGTAAAGTTCGCGACTACCAACAATGTTACTGAAGTTTAACTATAATTAAATTAATTAGCGCTGAACTAATAGTTTATTTGTCGAACTTTCAGTGGGATAGGGTTACTTTAAAGGCTGAAGTTACGAAAATTATTTAATAGCACTTCAAAAAACTTACAACTCAATGCTCACCAGTTGGCGCCACTGTTGACTAAGGCCCAGAGGTATTATAGCTGTCAAAGGCGACCTATTATAAGATCGGCGTCAAAACAAAGTTTTAAATTTTGAATCTCATTAAGTTTATTAATTATAAATAACTATCACCATATCGAGTAGCTATGCCGCGATGTTGTGTTCGTTTTGTTCGAAAAAAAATCCGTTTTCAAAGTGTTCATATTCATCGCCAAATAATCCATATTTGCGATAATTTCACGAAGGAGATCACTTTTCAACAGGTTAATGAAATAAATTGTAATTTATGTCACGAAGCCCGCTAAAACCAGTGAAGAGTGAATGTTATTGGACCTCACGCGACACTAGCGCCTCTAGTGGCAAATTCACACATTACATATCATCACATTAATAAATTGTGTGAAGCGGGGGCGGGTCGCTAGTAAATAATAAAATATAGACCCGCAAGCTACATAAAACTAGTAGCAGAGTAAAGGTAAGGTTAACTTCAATGGGTTTCTGCAAAGTAATGCCTGATTCAATTAATTAACTAGCAACACTAACACATTGAAAGCACGTGTTGCCTACGTCCTCCAGCCACAAGTCGATGCTTTCGCGAAAATTGGGAAACCTTTACGTGATTTACTGTTAGCTCAGAACACGGGTGGTGAACCTTTTTGATGGACGAGCTGTTTAAAAAAAACGTGTCAAGTGTGTTGCTGTCTATGGTCTATGGGTCACTTACTATGAGGTAACTTGCTCTTTGGACTGATGGCCGATGGGGTCAGAAGGTTCTCGAATGGCGTCCGCGGACCGGGAGACGAGCTGTTGGTAGGCCTCCAATAAGATGAGCCGACCTGTAAGCTTATTACCTAACTCGCTCGCAATCGCCATCGTGTTCATTTTGACAGTTCTTGTATGAATGTGACAGCTAGCTGATTCCGACGCCAATTGTCAGCCCATACATGAACTTTCAAAATGAACACGATGGCGATTGCGAGCGAGTTAGGTAATAAGCCTACTGATTAAGATCGCGGGGCCGCGGTGGATGCGGAAAGCACAAGACCTGTCTGTGTGTGGTTGGGGGAGGGGGAGGCCTATGTCCAGCAGTGACGTCTTTCGGCTGACATGATGATGATGATGATGAATTTGCTCGTTTGCCATCCTGTTATTGACATTCGGCCGGCCAGTCAAAATCTAGCAGTCGCGGCTAGATTTTTGGTTTATCTATTAGCTTTTTGCTCTAGCATTAGTTTTGTGTATACTAACTATGATTAAAATGATACGTTTGGCATAACTTTTTCCTGACAGAAATAGAATTTGGGGGAAACTCAGCTTCGGGGCTTCCGAATAAACACGACTTAATTTATGAACAGAGAGAAAAGAATAAGAGCGAACCCGACCCCCAAAGTTATCCGTTACCTGGCGCAGCTGTGCCGCAAAGTTCGAGGACAGTCGCCAACTCGAGAACAGTACGGGATCGATTGTTTGATTATTCAAATTTTGTTCTTATTGTTGAATGAATTGAATCCAATGGTTTGAAACGGGATCGTGTTTGGATATTCAGATTTTGACCTTATTCCTGAATTATTTTGGGATAATTTTGAATAGGTTAGGAGCGGAGGTTTGCGTTTATGGAATGTATAAATGGAGTTAATTCGATTCGCAGCAACTCTGTAACGTGACTTTTTGTTACTGGCAAACTGATTACCTTGCAATTTAATTCATACAATTTCTTCCATGCTGGTCTGGGATTAAAGAAAAAACATAGAATGTACCAGTCGCTTCTCTTCCCGAGCAGATGGTATGGTATGGAGGGAATGGGCGAAAATTTTAGGAATCATGTTATGCGACGCGGCTGGCAACCCGCCACTATTTTGATTCCCCTTTCCACCTATATCTACTCCCACAATTATTAGCATAATGAACGTGGCCTTAAGATTTTGTTACCTTAGGCTCTGTCTACTCCGTAAGGGATACATTACACATTTACATATTCTGATCCCCACCCGGTTCCGTGGCATGAGTATGCACTTACGTTTATTTATTTCTTAGCAGTCATTATGTACTGTACGACTGTACTTTGGCGGGGGATACCAGTAACAGAATATAGTGCACTGGGGTAAATTCGAAATTGGGGGAATTTCGAAATCCGTGGATATCCACTAAACGGGGAACAATTACATAATCTGGCAACGCTTACCTAGAAGCTCCAATGTCTTTGGCTTCCATCTATACTTTCGGATTTTTCTATGTGTTCTAATTAAATTTAATTGTTTACCAACTGTTTTTAGCCTGTTTTCTGTGTCTGTGAAGAGAGCCTAAGAGCCCGTGAAGTAGCTAAGTATGTAGGTACGTGCTCACCTTCGGGCGCCTGGTTTTTTAAATTACGTTTCAATTAACAGTTAAGTTTTTTAAATTAGCAGTAGGTACCTACAAGTTGCATATTCCAGCTTTACATAACGGATTTGTAGTGTTATTAAGATTGTTTCCGAATATTATCGCAGACATACGACAGGTTTATTAAAATGTTAAAAGAAAAGCTATGAAAATTAGGAACCAAATTAAGCAGGCAAATAAAATGGCAGCTAATTTAGAAAATAAACGGGACTGTGCAACTCTGTCGATAATAGCTTGCTATTAAAGATAAATTCAAAGAAATCCTGAATAATGTGATAAGTTACCTTACTCTACAGTGGCGCCAACTACTTTGTTTCAAAAATTAAGTAATTTTATACATACATACATACACAAATCACGTCTTTATCCCTTACGGGGTAGACTGAGCCTTAGGTAACAGATACCTACAGGCCACATTTAGCAAGATTTTGGGCGTATAGGTGAAAAATAAAATCAAAATAGTGATGGGTTGCTAGCCTCATCGCCTATAACATGATTCCTATGATTTTCACCCATTCCCTCGATGGCCTTTTACCATCTACGCCGGTAGAGAAACAACTGGTATATTCTATGTTTTTTCTTTGCTCCCAGACCAGCATGGAAGAAGTAATAAGGAAGTAATTTTATCATTACGTTTATTCCAAACAAATAAAATGGTATTTTCAATGTACGGCATCCAATAGCCTAAATGACGTCGCCAGTCACATCACTAAATGACGGATTTAGCAATACATTGCTTGTCCAATTAAACTTTAAACCATAATAAAAATTGCAATGCAGGTTATTTTTAAAAGTTGCAGAACGAAGTTAGCTGAGGATGAATACCGGAATCTCTGGTTAAATATTTGGCTTCTGTTCTAGGGCCCTCCCTGTATATTAGTGGTGTAGTGAAAGTGGGTTTTTTTAACAGAGCTGAGCTTAATGGTGAATTTGAGACGTTTAAAAATATATGAACAAATATATTAACCTTCCACCTGCCTCTAAATTCCCTCAGGCAAGAATATTTAAATTTAAATTGCCTCTTAAACAAAGCGTTTTCGAACGTGTCTAAATGCAAATAGGTTTATCAAAATTTTAATTTTAAATCTGAGCAATTTTTTGTCTTCGCCACGCTACACAGTACACACCCATCATTATCACTCACAACAGCAGATTAATTTCAACTTTGTTACGTATTTGATCCCTAAACTTATTTACTTATTACAAAAAGCACTTCAGCTCTTTTCATGTTAAAATAAAATTGAAGTTCCGAATGTACGGTTTGCCATAACTTTCGTTAGTCATAAAAAGTTTTATTTTGAAGCTGCTAACGTATTTTTAGAATTGATACCTACTACATTCTGATGACTTTTCAAAAATATTAAAAAAATGCGCGATTTCATGTGATCAATGAAAATTATGGGACGTATAAAAACTCCTAGTTTAAAAGTTTTAGCAATGTCATCTATGTATGTAAGTAACTGAATAGGCGCGTATGATAAATAAAATTATTCACTAGAAGAACAATGGATATCTTCGGAGTGGAGTTATCATTTATAAAGCTCCTTGACATAAAAAATAGCTAATTTAAATTTAATTTAATAAATACTATAAAATTGCATGATTTACATTATTATAATATTATATATTGACATTTAAATTGATATTAGATTAAGTGATAAATTGTTATTGTGTGCTCTTGCAGGGCGTCATGGACTGACCAATCATTTGTAACATCTTTTAATATAATGT
This sequence comes from Pandemis corylana, assembly GCA_949127965.1. Lineage (NCBI taxonomy): Eukaryota > Metazoa > Arthropoda > Insecta > Lepidoptera > Tortricidae > Pandemis > Pandemis corylana. The sequence continues at coordinate 2,085,211 of OX421860.1, forward strand.
ACATGACATTACAATGTAATAATAAATAAATAAATAAATAAATACCATTTAATATTTAAACAGTAGGTACTCAGGTTCCGAATACCTATCGCATGGTCGTTTTTAGGGTCCCGATCTCCATAGGAAAATAAAGAACCCTTAGATCACTTTGTTATCCGTCCGTCCATCTGTCTGTCAAGATCCTTTTTCTTTATAACCAATATAAAATGACTTATATATTTAGCTTAGGAGCAGGGCTCTACTAACACTGGATTTTATATTTACTCGCCGAATTTGTACAGAACCCTCGGTACGCGGCTCCGACTCGCACTTGGCCGGTTTTTTCTTGATGTCTACCGTTTGACATGTTGCTTTTTTCTTTGCAGGGGCGATGGTCTTCCAGAGCCTGGAAGGTCCACTGGAACGGCAGACGGAGAGGGACCTGAAACAGCTGAAGACCGACTTCCTCCAGCTGCACCCTTGCGTCTCAGGTTAGTGGGTATGGCATCATCTATGATTGGACGACAATATGTCAAGGGCAGGCACATTCATTTCATAATGAGGGTTTAGGGAGTAGGGCTTGGAATACCGGTGTTTTTGGGTTCTAATACCGGTACGGAAACGAAGAGAACCTATAAATTAGTGTCCGACCGTAACTGATTTTTCAGCCGAAACCGAAACCGACCTTTCGGTCTTGCTCTCTGCTTCGGCCGAAACTGAAACCGAAACTTATTAAAACATTTAAAATTACGATTATTTACTGAAATTTACTGTTTTTTTAACGTTTATTAACACATATTATACTTACCAAATCACTCAATTGCAAAATATAACCTCAACTCACGATTAAATGAACGGTGGCGAACTGAGCTGGGGCCCGGCCGGCGAGCAAGCACGAGTTAGCTGCGAAGTTTACCGAACGACGCACGAAAATTCACAAACACTCGAGTTTCGGCGGGGTTGAAAGTTTCGGCTATATTTTGGCCGAAACCGAAACTAAGGCCGAAACTAGATTTTTTGGCCGAAACTGAAACCGAAACCGAAATTTCGTTGTGTCACTACTATAAATACGGGCCGCTGATGATGCTATTTAACTGTTGCAACGCATATTAATACTGAGTATGTATACACGGTAAGTCTTTAAAGTAAGTTATTGTAATCTGTTTAAAAAAAATATACTGTTGAGTTTCTCGCCGGATTCTTCTCCACAGGGGTTTTCCGAACCGGTGGTAGATTTTTTGTTGACATTCATAAGTGCTTGTCCTAAACTGAATAAAGATATTTTTGATTTTATTTTGATTTGACTGATAACAGATATTCCACGCAAATACCTTCGATAAATATTCGTAGACATTTGACTTCTCTAAACTCGGTTACGGGCTGACGGTCGAATCAGTAACTAACTAGCGTTAATTTAAATGAACATAAAAAATTTACGTTGCTACTCCGCTACTCACGTGCAAGATAACCAAGCCTGTATGAAATATAATATGTTTTTCATGCAACCCTCACTCCACTACTGCCACATAAAACACATAAATCCCACAAACTTAATTATCCCTTACACCACACAAACACTGACGCGTGTCGATCCCTCTACGGGATCATTATCAAAGTTGAATACATATAAGTTTAAAGATGGGCTCGTCTTTATAATGAGGCTATAATCACTACAAAGTATAAAACAAAGTCGCTTTCTCTGTCCCTATGTCCCTATGTCCCTATGTATGCTTGTATCTTCAGAACTACACAACGGATTTTGATGCGGGTTTTTTTAATAGATAGAGTGATTCAAGAGGAAGGTTTTTATGTATAATTCTACGCAGACGAAGTCGCGGGCAGAAGCTAGTATGATAATAAACTTGGAAAAACAATTGCCCTACAAAATCGATGGTTTGAGTTGGAGCATCCTCCACGACGAATCTGGATTTAGTGTTTTGTTGTTATAGCGGCAGCTGAAACACATCTGTGAAAATTTCAACTGTCTATCACGGTTCATGAGATACAGCCTGATGACAGACGAACAGACAGACGGACGGACGGACAGCGAAGTCTTATATAGTTAGTTTAAAGATGGGCTCGTCTTTATAATGAGGGCATAATGATAAATAAATAACATAACACACAAAACAACATTAAATTACGTATCTGACCCTTGCAATTGCTTGCGTGCGCTATTTAATTTATAACGTAACCCAAAATGTCGTATCAGCCAAGAGCTTATACGACGCGTAAGACATATCCGAAGTCTCTTAAGCCCTTTCGGTTCCTGGGCAATAAAGATGCAGTATACATCGTTTTGTTATCAGTGATGCAATCTGGGGCATGAACTGCATTTATCGTAAGAGGGAAAACATATACGTCATAGGCCACTACACTACGTATATGCTTAATTTACGCGGTAGAAAGCGTCAATATCGCAACTTAATTAAAAAAAAATCTTCTATGCTGGTCTGGGAGTAAAGAAAAAACAGAAATTACCAGTTGCTTCTCTTCCCGCGCAGATGGTAACAGCCCATCGAGGGAATGGGCGAGTCTTAGGAATCATGTTATAGGCGATGCGGCTAGCAACCCATCACTATTTTGATTTCCCTTTCCACCCATACGCCCTTAATCATGCTAAACGTGGCCCTAAGGTTTTGTTACCTTAGGCTCTGTCTACTCCGTAAGGGATAAAGTCGTGATTTTTGTATGTATGTGTACTGTAAATACTATGATGGTTAAAATGCATGATGATAATTTAATACTGATGTGGTTTTCGACGCAGTTTTATTTGCTTTACACTCCACGTTGGTGGATGGTGGATACAACAATATTTACAAAACTACGTATAATAGACGGGTAATATTAAATAAAATATTCTTATGACATTTGAGTATTTTAACGTGTTACACAGGTCAATTCGATTAAATAAATGGAACAAACAGCAATAATTATAATATGGAAGTAGGAATAATGTTATAAGCGATGCGGCTAACCCATCAGTTATGCTAAACGTGGCCTTTAAGTCTTGTTACCATACGCTCTGTCTAGTGTCTACCCCGTAAGGGATATAGACGTGATTTGTGTGTGTAACAAGCAGCAGCAGTATATAACTTTCTCATTGTGTACGACTGTCTTCATAAAATTTATTCATATAATTTATTTATTATAGAAATATCCTTTATTACTAGCTTCTGCCCGCGACTTCGTCTGCGTAGAATTATACATAAAAACCTTCCTCTTGAATCACTCTATCTGTTAAAAAAAACCGCATCAAAATCTGTTGTGTACTTTTGAAGATATAAGCGTACATAGGGACATAGGAAAATAGGGACATAGGGACAGAGAAAGCGACTTTGTTTTATACTATGTAGTGATGTAAATTTAGGTCTAGTGTTTGTTTGCCTATCCCAAACTGTCCAGGCAACATTGCATTGTCTATGCGACATTAATTCGGGTCATCTTACATAATGGGAGCACATTTATTAAAAAAATAAAGTAGGTAGCTCGGTAACTGAACCTCTTATCTTTATATCTTGTACACATGCCTCAGCATTACTGAGCAGCGACAGATAATTCTATAACCAGTCGCACACGGGCCTTCACTCTCGCCGCACACGCCTTCTACCTTTCCTATATCGTTTCGACCAGCGTAAAATGTATAAAAATGGTCATTCTTAAACTGTCAACATGCCGTCGTGATACGAAGGTTACAGAAACCATCGCGTTATTCGTGATACCGAACCACCCGAAGAGATTCTTCAAGTACAGTTGACCAAAGTCAGCGTTCCGTTGGAGCTGTCATTTGTTTCGTGACGTTCGGAGTTCGAATTGCAGACATTCAAAATTTGAAAGTGTTATAATATAGTGGTGTTCTAAATTTGGAATTGACTTTTTAAACATGGCCAATGGCAAGTATTTGCGTGTGCAGTCCTATGGGAGCATGAGTTCGAGGAGTGACGACGACTTGACGGTGCATAGCCAGCTTTATCCTTACCCCAAGAAAATGGTTGTGCCGAGAGAGGTTTTGTATGAGGAAGAGCATCCGCCTTTCCAGCCGCTGATAGCGACTTCCAAGATCTTTGGGAAGGCACGTTTTTGCGTGTTGTTGATCAGCTATATCTCCTTTTACTTCCTCTATTTGATTTCGGGAGCGCTGGTATTCTCTGCCTTGGAAGCGCCGATGGAAAATCAGATCCGAATGGAGGTGCTTACAGCGAAACAAGACTTCTTGGCCCGTCATCCAGATATTTTAGGTAATATTTACTAATAACTGGAAAACGGTAGGTATTGACGTTAAAACTAATTGCGTAAGTTTGAATATTGATTTACCACCTCTTAAAATGGACTGGGTTTCTTTATAGGCTTCATTTCACCTAACGACACTGCTGTTTACAGGTTTCTTTGCTACGTAAGACTTTTTCCAGTTTTTTTACATTTTATTAGTTACCTATAGGTGTTAAGTAACTAACCATGAAGTTAAAATGTAGGTTTATCTGTTATTTCATAGTACCTATTCTACTACATAGTATAAAACAAAGTCGCTTTCCGCTTCTGTCCGTCCCTATGTATGCGTATATCTTTAAAACTACGCAACAGATTTGGATGCGGTTTTTTTGATAGATAGAGTGATTCAAGAGGTAGGTTTATACGTATAATTCAACGCAGACGAAGTCGCAGGCAGATGCTAGTTCTACATAAAACTCTTCAAATTTAGGTGCCAGCTATTTATAAACTAGTATAGGTGATTCAATCTAATTATGTTACATTTTTTCGTCTCCTAATGGATTGAAACCGGTTTCCAACGGCAACCAGTGAAGCGGTAATGACTACTCTAGGTTGAATGTAATTCCATATTTGAAACGGGTATTACTTGTATTACCTAGCCTAGGCCACAGAATATACAGCAACGACTTTACGCGAAATGTTTTTATTTTTTTAATAAGATCATTTGAGATCTTTTACCATAGGTATTATTATTTTTTGTTTAACAAAAGAACTTTGCCCATTTTTACATTTATTTTTCAGCGTGGTCGTGATTGATTTAGGTATTAAAGTAAGTCATTACCTAGTTAGTTGGTTTTTGATCGATTTGTCAGTTGTCCTTTTTTATTTTATTGTCTATATAATTAACTAATGTACAGTCGAGTTCTCCAATATCGATACAGCGAATCGTACAAAAATATGTAAACACGTACCTTAGTAACTGAAAATAAGGTCTACCTATGCGTAGATATTTTTGAACGGTTGGCTGTTTAGATATTGGAGAGCTCGACTTTACAATAATAGTAAAGATAAGTCAACCGAACCGTTTGTAGATTGGTATGTTAGCAAATTTAACAATCAATAAGTGTCTATATTGTTAGTATCCGGTAACAACATTGCTCAACGTGTGGTATAAGCGTGGCATAGAATCGTTGCAATGATGCCGTGCAGAGTAACATCTGCTTGAACTCCTCTAACTTACTGTGGTAACAAAGAGTTAGAAGTAGTAAGGTATATTTCTTCATTTTGTAGGACATAAACTATTTTTATCGCTTGAAACTTTCGTATAACTTGATATGGTCTCGCACTATAACGGAACTTGGCAAATTTTTACTATCTCTCTGTTCTAGCCCGAGCTCTTTCCGTTTTGTGTGATCTTTAGCAACTGGGGAGCCACTTTGAAATTCGAAATTCGAAGTCTTTCTCATTCTAAAAAATTTAAGAGTTGACCTGACTCGAATTAAATTTCTACCAAACATTTTATTTATGATACAAGCTTTTTTTGCTGACTGCACTTGTATTGTCAATCATACAAATTTTCAAGTCAATCGGACCAACCGTTGAAGAGTTCCCACGTCCGGAGACCGTCCTGGCGGTACCACCATAATTCCACTAGGTACTAGATTATTGTATGGTCACGGGATTTAAATAATTATGCCATGCATTTTTTAAATAAATATGCTTGTAAAGAAGAATAGCTTAATGAATGTGTAACTTGCTTCAACGATTTTTCATAGAAAAACTGATACGAAAAATACAATATACATAATTGTTTTATGAGCGGTACAAACACAATTATCCTAATGGTTTCAATCGAAGATATCGTCTATTGTAGCAATGCGTGCGTGTACAATACAAACACGAGCTCTTATTGATAAAGATTTCTAAGCGATAAAATATCTGATTACTCAAATAACAGTAACCTATTGTAATAAACAAAAACTGTACATTAAAAATTAAAAAAATAACTAAATACTATGTACAAAATTAACCTAAACGTAGTCTAACTTAAACTACAAATAAAACACCCCACCCACTGTCACTGCTCATGGTACTGTACTGTTCCCCAGGGTATAGGCCTTGTAAGAAAATATATTTGGCGTGATGTCTAGTTTTTAAGGTAGGACCCTTCATTTATTAGAATTAATAAATGAAAATATTGACGTTGTGTTTAATTTTTTTTATTTGTAGTAACTCAAATTACATCAGGGTGTGACATTAATTTAAGCATAAAGCTACTTATGAGGAAAGTAACACAATGGACTCTAACTATATTATTATTATTATAACTTTGGTTTATAACGCAGTGTACTTCAGGTAATTCTATTCCTTGACTTTGGATTCTAGTAGTCAACTTAGTTCCGTAACACAGTGGACAATAAGAAATGTGCATAGTATAAGTCTCCAAGCCTTATAATGATTATAATTGGCATTGTTCATTTTTTTTAGTATGCTCCAATTCGAAAACCATTTCGAGGAAAACCATCAATTATCCGATTTATCTTGTTCAAAAATACTTTATGATTGCAGATATTTTTGTAAAAGTACTTTGAACCTTTGTTTGACCGAACGACCGGGTTTTTCGACAGAATCCAGCATCGAATGTTTGCCACAAAAATGAAAAAAAAAGTTTGGCTACGGCAACTGTCACGTGTCACTGTCAAATCTACAAAACCATAGACAAAGCCGTTTTTTTTATAGCCAGCCGAACGAAGGCGATTGGGATTCTGTCTAAATTCACGAATTATCAAACAGCGAAAAATACCTATTTATTATTAATTAACAAAGCTACGTAAAAGCATAATATTCAAATTAGTTGCTTGAAATAGTCCATTTTATCAAATAAAGGTGTTAAAAGCACAGCTTAAAAAAAATGAACAATGCCAATTAGATAATGTGGAGGACCCCAGTTTATCTAACAGTGAATGAGACAGCAAGACAGACCCGTCTTTTCAAATAGGTACTACTAGCTTTTGCCCGCGGCTTCGCACGCGTGAACCATGAGCATTTCAAAGAAGCTAGCAATTAAGCAAGCGAGCAACCAAACCTGCAAGCTTTCAAGCATGCATGCAAGTATGCAAGCAGGCATGCAAGCCTTCAAGCATGTAAGTATGCAAGCAGGCATGCAAGCAGGCATGCAAACAGGCATGCAAGCATGTAAGTATGCAAGCAGGCATGCAAGCAGGCAAGCAAGCATGCATGCAAGTAAGCACCCATGCAAGCAAGCATGCAAGCATGCATGCAAGCAGGCATGCAAGCAGGCAAGCAAGCATGCAAGCAAGTGTGCAAGCAAGTGTGCAAGCAAGCATGCATGCAAGTAAGCACCCATGCAAGCAAGCATGCAAGCATGCATGCAAGCAAGCGTGCAAGCTAGCATGTATGCAAGTAAGCACCCATGCAAGCAAGCATGCAAAGCAAGGACTCAAGCAAGCATGCAAGCCAGCCCCCGCATTGCCCCGCTGCCTTAATTTTTCTGAAACTGTAAATATTGCAGGATTTTTATAAAACAAACCTAACCTAACCTATAGGGCTGTCCTAAAATACATCCTAAATAGCTTTTGCCCGCGACTTCGTACGCGCTAAGTTGTAAAATGAAAAAATAAGTTTTTTCCCGTTCCCGTGGAAATTTCGGGGAGTGCTTTCGGAGTACAATTAAAGCCTTTAAAGAAACACGCGTTATAAATGTTAAGTCTCTTTCTTTCGCTGTTTCGTCTGAAACGTAAAATCCGGTTTTTTCCCGTCCCTGTGGGCGTTTCGGAAAATACTTTCTTAGTGTCTTATTTTATACGACCAGTAAAACGAAAAATCGATCCCGTAGAACTGAATACATAAATCCCGTTTTTATCCCGTGGGAATTTCCAAAAAGCATTAAAACATTATTTTACTATTATAATCACCTACTTCTATGCCAAATTTGAAGTCTAGTAATTATAGTTCATAGGATTTCGTTAAACTGAATATATAAATCCTGTTTTTTTTTCCTTATCCCGTGGGAATTTCCAAAAATCCTGAAATTAGTTTCTTAGTTTTGTAATCACCTACTTTTGTATCAAATTTGAAGAGTCTACTTTTTATAGTTACTGAGATAGCGTCACTCGGAATCGAATATATAATTCCCGTTTTTTCCTTATCCCGTGGGAATTTCCAAAAATCCTTTCTTAGCGGATGCCCACGTCATAAGATCTACCTGCATGCCAAATTTCAGCCCGATCCGTCCAGTGGTTTGGGCTGTGCGTTGATAGATCACTATGTCAGTCAGTCAGTCAGTCAGTCACCTTTGAATTATATATATATAGATAGGATTTCGTTTAACTGAATATATAAATCCCGTTTTTTTCCTTATCCCGTGGGAATTTCCAAATATGCTGAAATTAGTTTCTTCGTTTTGTAATCACCTACTTTTGTATCAAATTTGAAGAGTAGTTATTATAGTTACTGAAATAGCGTCACTCGGAGTCGAATATATAATTCCCGTTTTTTCCTTATCCCGTGGGAATTTCCAAAAATCCTTCCTTAGTGGATGCCTACATTGTATAAGGTATCTATGTGCAAAATTTCAAGTCTCTAAGTCCAGTGGTTTGGGCTGTGCGTTGATATATAGTTAAGTCAGTCAGTCAGTCAGTCAGTCAGTCAGGACTTTGAATTTTATATGTATAGATGATTGAGAGTGTTTCTCATCTTGTGTCGTTAGTGGCACCATTAAGCAACATCCAACAACCTGTTTCCGTCATTAAACTATGCACCAAACTGGTTTCCAAAAATGGCTGCCTCGCTCTAATGCGGTCACAGACCACGAAGTATGTATGTACTTTTATCGAGAGAAGAAAAAAAATGGATTATAACATAACCTACCTACTTGCGGGTTGCCTTGTGCTATGCAGGGGGTACTGCTAGAGTAGGTTAGGTACCTACATCTAGCTAGCTACCAACCATCTTCGAGCTTACTCACCAATCGTACCGCCAAGCAACAGTGCTAGCGCAGCTGTGTTCCGGCGAGGAGAGTGCCTGCACATACGTGAGGATAGAAAACATCGTTATTTTGGAAACAATGATGGGAAAAAACACGACATAATAAAATTGTAGGATGTCGATTAGAATATTTGAAATTGACTACATTTTTTTTCGCCTTGACGTTTTTTGAAGCCAGTACTTGAGCATAATGCCATCCTTGTATTGAGATAGTAAGCATTTGTCAATGAAAAACTATTAAAATAAATAGTTACAGACCTCTCTGTTAAAATAATCTGGTTCCCTGACATGATAGCATTAGGATTGACAATATTTTTGACTTAGATATTTAATTATATTTTTACGTGGTATTTTGAAAGACGTTGGTAGTATATTTTTTCCTTTTAAGATCCCTCGCTAATGGTGGCTATGTCTAATCTTAATTAACTACGTGACGAAGCATAACTGTACATAATTGTCACAATGTTTGTCGTGTACAATTAGTCCAATAAATCAAGGGCATAAATATATTATGTACGTTACCAAGACATCGAAAACATCTATACTAGCTTTATGCCACAAACAATAAGGTCGGTGATACATATATCTGATTGCGCTGTATCAATATTCACGTACCACTATAGAACCCTGTCGCAATATTGACAGGCCGTCACACAAACTCGATTGATATGTCACCTTCTTGCGAAAGGGTTCTATGGTTTCCTTTACTGTACATACATAACTACTTATAAGATCGATGACATACTTTGGTCTTCCACGATAAGAAGAACAGATGACACGCGCTCACGCCGTCATTAGTATAATTTTAATGATAAAGCCATTATTTAATAACACTAAGGGTTAAACAACTAATGTTTTATCAACGTAAGAGATAACTGCAAAATGCATGTTCCTCACAACGTGATCATCTCAGTGCGTCTGTTCTGTAGTGATCATATTGTGATGATCATGATCAAAGGTTTAAGTTGTGCGTGAGTTCCATCGGACATCATCCCGATGAGTTCACAGAAACAGGAAACTACACGTAATCATGGTTTCGTTATCGGTACGAGCTGATGATGAGGATCCCTTGATGGTACAGCTCTTTCAGTTCACGATGGCGAGTGAGCTTTATTTGTGGTCAACACGTATCTGCATACGTGTCAAAGTGTGCGTGCTAGTGAATGCGGGTAAGGTAAGCATAAATAAGTTTTTGTCAAAAATTGCATTTTTAATACAAGTTTTTTTGGCTGACTTTACTTGAATTGCCATCCGTCCTACATATTTGTACCAAGTTTCAAGTCGGTCCTGGCTGGGTCACCAGAACTCCACTAGGTACCAGATTATTGTATTGTCATCTGACTTACTCGAGTCTGCAAAATTTCAGCTCAATCGGTTGAAGATATCTGGTTCAAAATTGAGTCGCAATATACCACCCGGACGAACATACTTACATAAGTTACAAGTTAATATATAGCTTGTAACTTGTAAAAAGAGAAATCTCGCTCAAAAATCACTCCGTAAGACACGGACACTTTGACACAATTAATTTGCAAGATTTGATTATACATAGACACCAGGACAGGTGAAACTAAATAAAAGCTTGTAAATACTCTTCATACTGCTGGAACAATTTTTACCAAACATCGCAAAGAGCCATCACAAGGAAACTGGCTTTTGAAAGAAAAAAACCGTAACGAAATCGGTCCATCCGTTTGAGAGCTACGATGCCGCCGCTGTCGGCACACACGAACACGCACAGAGAGAGAGGGGGAGAGAGAAAGAGATCGACGTCAAACTTATAACACACGTCTTTTCGCGACAGGGGTTAAATAGCTAAACTGACCCGTGTAGGCATTGCCAAAACGGTTGAGGCACAGCAGATACTGAAGTAAAGTTCTGAAAGCTGTTGGCCTGGCAGCCGACCCCAGCGAGGTTATCTGACTACCCCCTGCACTGACATACTCAACAATTACGAGCACTTAAAGTAATATATGCGGCGATAGAGCGGTCATGCGTGTCAGGCTATCGAGACCACTATAATACCAGCTTTATGTTGGCTGGTGGAATTTTACTTAAGTATATATCACGGCAGGAACTCTAAGTAGGATAAATTGCGGGGGATAAATAATTTTGCTTTTTCTTTTTTCTCAGAAATTAACCTCATTGGCCAGTTACAGAAAAAACAGATGTGATCTCAAGTTTTGAAACTGAATCGAGGTAAAATAATAGCCAGCACAAAGTTACTGAATGTTTAAATCGCCTGAATGGCTTCGAGAAAAGGAGTTTGTTGCCGTGCCGTGTTGCTCGACTTAGCGGGGGCACTGCCGTGCCCCCATATACTCAAAGTTAAACTATTTATAGCAAACGTGAGGATAAAAGGTTGTTTATCACAAACAAAGAAATCGATCATGCTCGTCGCAGATGATGAGACCAAGGACCTTTCTATTGGTTCTCGAAGGATTTTTTAATATAAAACTATTAAATGTGGCCTTTAGGTCTTGTTACCTTAGGCTCTGTCCACCGCGTAAGGGATAAAGACGTGATTTATGTATGTATGTAAAGTATCAAAAATAACCAACCCCACTCACATATATTTGAATTAACTAAACTAGAACTAAAATAATATAAAGAAGCTCAAAGAGACGTAAACCCAAAAATGCAGGCCTCATTTCAACGTTATATAGTAATGCTGATACGTTGTGTAAGAAAACAACTAGTTTAATTGAAGTTGAAGAAAATGCCGCAAAACCAAGCCTATTCAAATATTTTATTGAATCAGGTGTTACCTTGCGGAGGTCGATTTCAATGAACAAAAATTATTTACCTTGCTACTCCGCTGCTCATCCAAGCCCATTCAATCATAGCGTGGCACATTCCCCGCCCCGTAAGCTTCCGTCGACAATCAAAGCTACAATCCATCAGGCGCCATTAATCACGCAATAATAATAACAACTTTATGATCGCTACAAAGCACTAACACTCCGAAGTTAGAAATTTGGAAATTTCAAGTTCGCATCGTGCTGTTTCGCTCGCACTAATAGCGATTATTAAGAGAGTGAGAGGGACGGTATGATACGAACTTATAATTTCGAGGGAGTAGACCCCCAATTGGCACCTCATAATGCTCACCGTCATGTTTCATCTTTCTACTGGGTTGATTTAAAGAGAGTCTTGTGGTGAAAGGGCGATGGTTGAAATGGCATCCAGTATTTTGAACATAGAGCTTTTTCTAAGTATAGTAGCGCTGTGGCGAGCGTCATTCATTATTAATGAAGATCTGAGCCTTAGATTCTAAGGGTAGCTTTACCTTTAGCGATAACATGATTCGTAAGCTGGAAACAATTGGAAACGGTAGAGCGTTGACTTCATTTTACAGAGCCATTCGAGTATCGGGAATTGAAGATCCGATATTGATACTGCGGGAATATGATATTGAAAACGGAATGCTTCCAATGCCCTTCTCGAATTTCAGGAACAAGTGTTGGCTTTGTAAGTGACTTTTTTACGTACGATAAGTTCATGCAGAATATTTTTTCGTACACATGAACCTAAAAATATAACAGAGGGTAGCATGACAGGCAATCTCATTTCAACGTGTTGTTGCGGGGGTCTTCTTAAAAAGTCAAACAGAAGCGTACCAAAAAGGTTCATCTTGCACTAAAATTTCCAAAAATACAAAGGTGCGAGCCCGAGTATGGTTGGCCCGAGTTGAATATATACTCCTATCTCTAAAATGCCAAATATTGCAACAAAATGTAACCTGGTTCCAGTTTCTGGGACATACTTTATTTAAATGAGTTCCATTTTGTTCACGCGTTGCAGTTGTCTGCTTGGGTATTGTAATGCGGATTTGAGGTGAAACGTTTTTTTTTTGGAAATGCATTATTGCTATAGCATTTAGTAGGAATCCTGCAGACCTGTATGACATGTATACGGTCCACTAAGGTAGCACGGTTATAACTACAAACTTAAATTCATGAAGGATACAAACATTTGAAATACGTTGCTGGCTTGAGAAGAAGGTTATTAGTTATTAGTTAAGTATGTCACGAAATGTAACTTGAAATGTCAGAGTCAACTGTCGCTTGTAATGATTATAAAATAGGGGCCTAACCTCTAATTCACCGTATTGATAGTTGTCAGTGACGAGTGACGATTTGAAATGCAATGCGGAGTCAATATGGAGCCAACAAACTTAATCAATTCAATTCAAATTTAGGACAAAATGGTTCCATCAACTTTTTGATGATTCTGCCAATCTCGGGGTCGGATAAGACACGGCCAGTAGGTGAAAGTCTTGTTCAATACTCTGCCAGTTTTCGGTGGGATCAACAGACGTAGATTCTTGTCAGGTTCGTTATGTAAATAGAATTGTCACTGTCACTCTGAAATAAGGGCTTGGCCTCAGATAGATAAATTAAGACTAGATGAGAGGAATTCCGTTTAAGTTTTTAAACAGACGTTTACGAATTTTTAAAAGCAAAAATTCAACACTTTCGACAGCGTGGCTCGGATTGGAAAAAGAATCTGAGCTCATTATTAAAGCACTGTGCACATCTGCAAATACTGCAATGCTGCAGTTCTAGTTCTTTGTGGTTTTACAGTGTGCTGCGTACTACTTTTGAACACAATGCAATCGGGTCGAACTTTGTAGAAGTCTATCACAAAAAGTAATTAATGGGCCCGCATTTAGGGTTCTGTAGGTACCTCAAAAAAAAGCGAAACCCTTACAGGATCACTTTGTTGTCCGTCCATCTGTCAGAACCCTTTTTCTAAGGAACGCGTAGACGTGTAAAGTTGAAATTAATACCAAATACTTAGTCTGCGGCCCCTTAGAGCTCGGAAAAGATCAATCTTCTAAGTCAACTCAATCAAAAGATACAGTCCTTAGAAAAGGCATTTTCATACAAATTGCCGTGTTCCAAAAAATAGGGGATACTTCAAGCTATCCTAGAAATCTGAACTTTTGGTATAACGTACGGTCAAGTGCAAAAATAAGTATCGATAGGAACTTCTCAAAAATATGTCCCACGACCTTATTACGCCGGTGTAAGAGCGTATGGTACTTATTTTTGAAACTTTGTCTAGATACATATTATTACACTTGACTGTACCTTTGATAGCACAAATACTGAAATAAATCTAAAAGTCTGTCTAGTCTAGACCGACATACGGTACATAGACATGTAAGTAACTAATATAAAATGACATCAGACAGCTACATTTGTCTGAGAAGCAATGTTCTGCTAACACTTGATTTTACACTTGGCCGGTTTTGTATTTTCTCATCGTGATGTTTCTTCCACAGCTGATGACCTAGAGTCGTTAATGGAGGTGGTGGTGCGCGCCACCAACCGCGGAGTGCCGGCCGCGCAGAACGTGAGCGGCGGACCCAACTGGAGCTTCGGCCAATCGTTGTTCTTCTCGTCCACCGTCGTCACCACCATTGGTAAGTTCAGGAGTCAAACCAATTGGATCGTGAATCGTTACCGAATGTCAAACCTTTTTCACTACAAATTTCCTAAAACATCATGCTAGTTAAATCATCTGCATTATGCCTGGTTCAATAACGGATTAGATTCATGAAGTGAAAACTGCGATAGATTTTGCTGGCGTCATAATTCCACTTGACTATTTTAACTAAACGGGTCTTAATCGTATATACCTCGTTATTTACCTCGACGTTTTGGGTGTCCATGGTTTCGAAGGGACCGAATAGGCGGGTATCAGTAACGTGTTTTGTGACTGCAAGTTTCACGAACTACCCTCATATTGTCTTTTTTATAAATTCCCTCACTGGGATTGTTAGTCTTAGGGCTTGTCTCACCATTCTCTGTAAAGTTCCTATCGTAATTCCCTCTCTATTTCTTACTACAAAACAGACAGAGACAACATCATAGATAACCGACACTTAAAATATCAGGGACTTAACTGAGTGGTGAAACAGGCCGTTAACGTAGATAACTATGAATAGGCACTCGTATAGCCTTTACTATTTGAAATAAGGTTCCATTTCGTAATTCTTCCTCATAGGCCGAAAGCCGTCTACTGTTGAGCAAAGAGCCCATAGAACGGCACAATAAACGACAACTTACCACTGCACCCACCAGTTGCCGTCATCAGTCCACCTAGTAGAAGGCCTGCCAACGCTGCGTCTTCTCTTTCGTAGTCAAAACTAGAGAATAACGCCGATAATTGATAATAACGTAATCGCTATCCTACTATTGGTATATTACTGTTACATCTAGGCTTTCTTCTACAATACCTGGAAGTTTTTTTTATTTCTAGAGATAAATACTCCTCTACAAAGGCAAAAAGACCTTGTAAATTTTGCAGATACTAAGTGGCTTTATGCTAAACGTCCAGTTGTGATTAATGAGAGGGAAATTGACCAGGCTTTTTCATATTTTTCATAGGCACACGATTTGATTGATCGACTGAATTTTCGTACAACAAACACATCATTTATCATGTGATAATGAAAATCGTATTAAAGCTGTCCTAAATTACCCGTGAAAATGTAAAGTTACGTTAACGCTTTGACAGCTGGTCAAATTATTATTCTGGCACGAAAAGGAACAAAACACCCGTTTCCTAACGCTTAAGATCTAATGAATACAAATCAGGCCTCAAATTACTAGGAAAGACAGTTGGCCAAGTGGGCTCTGGCCTAATAAAGTATCTATAAACATGAGCTACAAAGCTACTCCGATGAGGCTGATGGATGTTACTTACTGACTTAGCCTTTCGCTTCTGTATGACTGCATTTTTTTCTTTAATTTCTCGGGAGCATACTAAGTATAAACCGTCATACAAACGTAAAACATCAAGTTTCTCATGACCAACGTAATGCGGATGTAATGTACATACTTTGGCAGACGAGGAAGCGCGGGGTGGCTCCTATATACACTTTGTAGGAAGCGTTTCATCAGTAACTATACAGCGTCTGTCAGAATAATCCCGGAATATTTATGTAGGTAACACTACCACTACCCGTTGCAATACTTCGGAATAATTCTCGGTTGCAATACTTCGGAATAAAGACCTCGTTTACGCTTTGTGGGAAGCCCTTTATCAGCATATGAGACGCACCTAGTGGTAACATAGCAGTATATTCCTTTTTGTTACGTGTTTGTTTTTTCACTTAGGCTACGGTCACGTAACTCCACTCTCCAAGCCTGGGAAGCTGTTCTGCATGGTGTACGCACTCCTCGGGATTCCTCTGACGTTGGTGCTGTTGTCAGCGCTGGTGGAGCGTCTGCTCCTGCCAGCAACTGCACTTCTAAGGACCCTCAACGCTTCCCTTGGTCACCTTTATCGTCCTTTCACTATTCGCCTGGTGCACCTGGCGATTATTGGTGAGTCTACTCGTACACCTTTAGTTTCTTAAATTAAACATATTTGCAGGAGACTCGCTCATTATCCACAAAAAGGAAACTTGAGTACTAAGTGAAGACTCGTAGTATTTAGTACAAAAGTGGAGATAGGATTGGTGTATAATCGATGCAGTGGCGTAACTATAGGGTGGCAGGAGTGGCAAAATGCCACGGGCCCCTAGCTATACGAGGCCCCGAACTGGCTTGGTTCAGAGCACAGAAGGGACGCTGATGCATTTCTTGACATTGAGGAAGCCCCGTCTAACGAATTTGCCACGGGCCGCAGCCGCTATAGTTACGCCACTGAATCGATGGACTGCTATTTTATGAGTGTAGACTCTTCTAACATTTGGGTGTACTCACTTCGAAGTCAATGTATATTTCTAGTTGTAAGTACTCGTAATGAACGTTTGCAACCTAAGCATATTGCGCTCAAGATTTGTATAAGATCAAACCTTAAGAACCAAGAGTTTTTTTAACCGATAGGTAGTGCATTTTGTATCTGGAAAGACGAATCACAGCGAATCCACTCCACCTACGCCTTCTATTGCCACACAAAGAAAATGCCTGACGACGATTAATAATTAATAACCATCGATTCGTTTCTCCATTTCAGTGTTGATCCTGCTGGTGTTCTTCCTGGTTCTGCCGGCAGCAGCGTTTGCGTCCCTGGAGCCCGACTGGGGCTTCCTGGACTCGTTCTACTACTGCTTCATCTCACTCACCACCATCGGCCTCGGCGACTACATACCCGGCGACTCAACCGACCAACAGTATCGGCCGCTGTACAAAGTGGCTACGACTTGTGAGTATCTTCTACTATGCTGGCAGTGGCCATTAGAAGTCAAGTTGGCTAAGGTGTTCGGAAGCTCTGCTTTCGCCATTTCTTTCTGTGAAACAGGCTAGAAAGAGATAGTGAAAATTAGTTTGATTTTGTACGCAAATTTGTACGGGAATACCTAATATGTGAATACGTGAGTGCACGAGTAGTTACGAAATTCTTTCTCCGTCTCTGTTGGCGGGTAAAAGTTACTTAATTTCTGTACCAGTAGGCTTATTACCTAATTCGCTCGCAATCGCCATCGTGTTCATTTTGACAGTTGATGTATGGGCTGACAATTGGCATCGGAATCAGCTAGCTGTCACATTCATACAAGAACTGTCAAAATGAACACGATGGCGATTGCGAGCGAGTTAGGTAATAAGCCTATAGGACCCAGATCCATTGTCAGAATAAGATCACCTATCATCCGTTTCATCAAAGCTTTCCAACCAAATTGGGCAAACTTGTTCTTAATCTCCTTTTTGAAGACGGTTAAAAAGACACCAACACCATATATTTCTCATCATTCCAGTCTACCTGCTCACCGGCCTGACCTTCCTGATGCTGACCCTGACCGTCTTCTACGACATTCCTCAACTCAACCTGAGCACTGTCTTCTCGACCGTGAAACTTGACGAGGATCCTGAGAAGATGCGTCTCAGCGGCTCCGGGGTTATGGGGCCAGGGTACGGCATCGGAGGGCTGGTGATGAGGGACGACTATAATCATCACGATCAGCGCCGCTCCGTCGTTCACATCAGGCCACATCTTGACGACAGCCCCAGCCCTGAAGACACCACGCCTGTTCATGCTAGGGACATGAGGGTGCACTAATTTGGCTGGGATGCGAAAATAAGAGGTGTTTGGAATAAAGATGCATAGAGGTTCAAAACCAACTAAAATTAGGTCCTTTGTTCTTTGTATGCGAGCATAAAAGGAGCAAAATAGCGCCATCTGTTGAGAGACAAGTTAACTATGATACTGCTGTGACGTTCTAGCTTTGAATTTTGAAATCTAGAAATCGGTTGATGACTTAAAATTATTGCGTGATGTAAACTGATACGGTATAGAAAATGTCGTCTATGCACATTATCTATGTAATGAGAATGATGGACGATTGGTTACAATGGTATATAGTATTCTCATTCTATGCGTTATTATTCCAAAATTTCTAACAGGCTGGTACACTTAGATGCTAAACAAATGCATATGTATATCGACATAGTAAAAACGTCGGTGGTTTATGTAAATCGAAAACAAGGTGGAATTAGTGCTATTGGTATTTTCTACCGTTTAATGTGTGTCCATATTATCAGCAGTAGACTGATTCTCCGTGTATGTATGGAACTTTTCAAAAACTTTTTGCAATATGGGATGTTTAAGCTTTTAAGGCCATTTATGTTTTTGACAGCCCATTCTTTCTGCTCAGGAATAGGTGATAGCCATTGAATTTAATTTTTATTATTAGACTTTTCAGTTGCGTTACTCTGAATTATAATTTTAAAAAATATATTAAAGTCAATGAATTACTTAAATAAATTACTTACACATTTAAAGTACCTAAGTATAATATATAAAAATAATATTCTATACTTTCAGATGTTTGTGGAGTTTAAAACAGGCAATAGAATAAATAAATGTTAATAAAAAAACTACTATATTTCGTGACTTTGTTACATAAAAATGTTTTGCATTAGTACGTATCATGATTTTTCCTCATTATTTTGGAAACGAATAAAAAACTTGTAAAAAAAAATTAAAGCGTCAAAGCGCAGGTAAGTAAGTACGGCTAGTACCTACTATAATATTATGTTAAACGAAGTTCAGTTTTCAAATTTTAAAACGAATTTGATACCAATAAAAATAAAAAAGGGTAAATAATTTAGTAAGTACCAAGAACTTAAAATTGTCATAAAAATTTAAATTCACTGTCAGACTGCGCATTAACTTTTCGCTACCATGTTTATCGAAGACCGTCCTCTTCGAATTTTTAAAATTACAATGGCAATTTTCACACAATCCCTTAAAAGAATTCGTCGAAAACAAAATGCTGGTGAAACTAGCAGAACTGAGCACGTTAAGACTGAAAGCATTTTTCAAATTTTCACTTTTCTATTTTCACATAGATTTTGTATACGAACTAAACGAAATTTAAAAAAAAGGTTTGTTTTATTCATAAAGCGGATCATACACTACACCGGTCGATCTGCGTTAGCTGTCTGTCTTAAAGTTTTATAAAGTTATCATTGCTGGTGGTTGTGGCGCTGTCGTCTATGCACAGGCGAGAATGTTATAATGGGTGAGGTCAGATTCAGTTTTATCCACCGGTAAATGTAACAAAGTGCAGAGTCCATAATGGCCGGTACAAAATAGACTGAACGGAATAAATTCACTGAATATTGTATACGGTTTACAAACTTTTAATACGAAATATTATAAAATAAACTCTACAGCATATCAATGACTTCATAACAAGAGTTAATGTACAACTTTGATAATAAAGAGTAAAAATTAAATGTGAATTTCTCCATTGTCACATTTTTGACGTGAAGTGCTTGAATATTATAGTAACAATTTTTTATGAAAAATAAATCCCTTTTCATCTGTGTTATACTCTTTACTATCGGAGTTTTGTCAAATTTTATTCATTACAACAGTCTAAAGGAGTACCTTAACGCCGAATGTATTAAAATGATGCTCATTGCACATAACTTGTCTAAGGTCTTTCTGTCGACAAATAGCAGTAAAATAATGTAACTAAAGTATGCATCATTTAGCAACATTTTATTTTGTGAAATGAGGAATAATCAGGCAGGTCTCATTATTTCTTTTTTTTTCAACCTGAACAGGGATGACCACCGCAAAAAATATTTAGGCAGGACCATTTTGTTTTACATACATAATCCAATATTCATTCGCTCTTGTACTTTCGCCAACAAATGTATTTAAGTATTAATTCTAAAAATTTACTTCAATTCTAACAGTATGTCCATGATGAAGTTGAAAAATATTATGTATAAAAATTAAAATGTATCTCTTAATAGCTTAGGAAAATTATGCTGAGTGTCCAGCAGAAATAATTCTTACTGTATGCCATAATATCTACATGTTATACATAGGAATCAAAAAGATATGGTAGCTCATATAATATACAAAGTCTATATCTACATGTACGTATCAATTCTGCGTGATAGTTGACCAATAATTTAGTAGAATCTGAGATTATCAAAATATTAAAATTATGAAATAGACGTATGAAATTCTTTAATATTATTAATGTTATAATTAATAGAGAAAATTAGAAAGGAATGTTGTAGCGTGTAACGCAAATTATTTATACGTAGAGGGTTTTGTAGGCTATAGTTTTGTACTAGAACACGATAATGCCTGTTATTTGCGACTCGGCCGTTGGGCCTAGCGAAGGAGACGCAGTTCCAGCTAGTTCCACGTGTGAGTGAATTAAAGTTGAAACAGAAGTAGAAAACCAATGTGTAGACACAGTTATCCTATAAATGTCAGTAAATTGTACACTCGTCTTTCGCTCTCCTTCGTCTCTTTTGGTTGGCATTGCGGTTGGGGCGTGAATGGCCACTTGAAACTTGCCATTTGCATCTTAACTTTCATCTAGTGTGGCTGTGACTGATTAAAATATTATCAAGTTAAATCACTATTTATAAAGAGGAACCCAGAAAGTATATTAGCATAGCATCCTTCACCTGCAACCGAAACGTAATGACAATATTAGTCGACATAGAAAGAGCTACAGAAATACATTTAATTGTTAAATGGATGATAATTGTAATGTAGATACCATTAGACAAGGTTTGTTACGCCGCACCTATCTTTGATTGTAAGTTGTAAGTAATCGTGAGGAATGGACTCCAATTCTATTGGTGTTATGATATAAAAAAATATATAACCACTTTCTTGAGAGTGAAAGCTATAATTTAATCTTTTCTGGATCTAGCAGGTGGTCCTACAAAATCGAATAAGATCACGGATGCAAGTTTAGTGAAAAACAAAAAATAATCAATCTTTTTATTTTATTTCATGCAATATTTGTAAGAAATACTTTACAGGGATCATCATTTCTTCACTCATTACCTTGCATGTTAATAAAATCTCTCTCGTTTTGTTAAAAGATCTATTTCGAAAATAATTGTTAAGTAAGTACATACATTAGACTTAAGATATAAAGTACCTATGATTTTAATAAAAATAAATCATACCTATATATTTAAAATTATTACGCAGTAAGTAATTATACTGGGCGACAGACAGCCAATTGATACACAGTACCTAATTGATAAAACAATGTACGTTGTTAAAATAGAGGTAACATCACATAGTTACATGTACATTTCGTGTAGATCGTAGACATTAGTGCATTCAAAGTACAATAACACAGAAATGCTTTAAGTAAATGGATAACTGCAACTAGACCCCAAATCTGTACACCAATTAATATAATTTAATAAACCAGCTTAAAATGTCAACGTTGTTTCATTAAATCATAAAGAAGACAGGATACTGAGCGAGTGATTATCTTGATGGCAAGTGAGCATCACCACCCATAGACACTCCGTAAGTCTGGAAGTAACTACCTCATGTCGTGCATTTCAACGGCTGTCTTACTCTCTATGTCGGAACACAGCCGCATTAAGTAGGCAGAATTAGCGAGCAAGATGATGGTGATGATACACTACCCGGCCATAAAGATTGCACATCGGTGTTCTCAGCTAATTTCAGCCTCGTAGAGCGTTGTCTCGCTTTAACTTACGTGACACTAATTGCCGCTTTCCAAAGACTGAAGTGCAATCATTATTGCCGGGTATTGTAGCGATCCAGATAGAAGTTGCACCCGCTGCACCCGCAACACACGGTGCGGTTTCCAATTCTTCACCGTGTATTTTTTTTGGTAAACGGTGGCGCCACCTGTTTATATAGTTCATGGGAACTTTTTCGGTCACTCCGGCCGGCGGTGTAAGCGATGCTTAATTGTAGTATTGCTTAAAAGAATGGAAAGGGGGAAGGATAGAAAACATAAATCAACTTTTGTATTTTAGACTCAAAGTTTAGACTAAATCGAAAAAAAAGCTGAAGGGCTGAAATAAAGATTTGATAGCGAATTGTTTAAATTGAAAATTTGTTCCGGCTTCCATTCATTCGATGAGAAACAAAACGCAACATAACCTCAAAAACTTTGGCATTGGCAGATGGCACGGCATATCATATCTTATTATTTTATGGGTGGCCTGATATTCAACTTCATTAATTTTGCAAAATTTTGGCTGGAGAAAAGCAAAATCGTATCACTGTCTTATCGTCGTAATCCTCTTTTTATCATGTGTTACTAAACTAGAGCAGTGGTTTCCTGAATTAGTCGCTAAATTCTGAAATCCTCAACACACTGGAACAGAACACAATGGAAGATTCACCGGTATCTGCTTTTGCTGTTTACAGCGTGAACAGAAAACCCGACAAAAAACCTAAAAAGAAAAGCCTTGCACAAAGACAAAGGCGCAAGGAAAAGAAGTTGAAAGAATCCCAAAACGTAGCAAAAAAGAAAAGCCATAAAAAGAAGAAATTGAAAATTGACCAAGAACAGGTTAGGAAGGTAGTAAGTAAGATTAACAACGAGAGTAAGAAAAAAGTGAGAAATAAAAGTTTAAGCGAGGGCAGTGAAGATATACCTGAACTTATCTCTGCACCAGTAAGTCTGTTTAACACTGCTATTAGTAGTATAGCAGACAATACATCTTCATGCAGTGATTGCAGCAACCGCAGTAATGATGGCTCTTTTGATTTCACCCCTGTCGTTACCGACAGTGCTGAAGAAGGCCCCAAAGTATTCAAATGGATGATCGCACCATACAACCCTGACAAATTCCTCAATGAAATATGGGAGAAGAAACCTCTACACATTGCAAGGAAGAAACCTGCTTATTACAAGGAAATAATGTCCACTCCAATCATTGACGACATGCTGCGTACTGAGCATATCCAGTTTACCAAAAACATTGACATCACATCCTATGTTGGGGAAAAGAGGGAAACACACAATCCAGAAGGCAGAGCGCACCCACATTTGGTATGGGATTTCTATTTAAATGGTTGCAGCATCAGGCTCTTAAACCCCCAAACTTACATGCCTAAACTGCACCTACTTAATGCCACACTTCAGGAATTCTTCAACTCCTTTGTTGGTGCCAATGCTTACCTAACACCACCCGACAGCCAAGGCTTTGCTCCTCATTACGATGACATCGAGGCATTCATCCTACAAGTAGAAGGCAAAAAACACTGGAAGATATACAAGCCTCTGAGTGAAAATGAAGTATTGCCAAGGGTATCTTCGAAGAATTTTGACCAGGCAGAAATAGGTGAGCCCATCATGGAGGTAACATTAGAAGCTGGAGATATGCTTTACTTCCCCAGAGGCTACATACATCAGGGAATCACCATAGACGGAGAGCATTCCCTACACATAACAGTGAGCATGTATCAGAAACATTCTTGGGCAGATTTGTTTGAAAAAATGATTCCAGCTGCACTTCATCTCGCTATTAATGAAAATGTGGAGCTAAGACGCGGATTGCCATTCGATATTTATGAAAACTTTGGCTTAGTTAATTCAGATGTCCAAACACCAAGAAGAAAAGAGGTTGAAAAGTTAATAAAGTCGCTATTTGACAAAATTAAAGATCATTTGCCCATTGATGAAGCTGTAGATCAAATGAATAAGAACTTCCAACATGATGCTTTGCCTCCGGTCCTTACAGACTTAGAAAAAGCGGTTACAGTGTATGGAGATTCTGATGTCATGGTTGATGATGGTAAAGTCACGAATAGGGTAGAAATTGGACTTGATACAAGAGTTAGACTGCTACGGAAGAATATCTTGAGAATGGTTTCTGAAGAGGAGTGTATTAGAATTTATTATTATACAGAAAATTCTTTGGAATATCATGCTAATGAACCTCCATATTTGGAGATAGAGGAAGACTTGGCACCTGCCATAGAGACTTTGATAACTTCATACCCTGAGTATGTAACTGTAGAAAATTTAGAAATACCAAAAGATACAGACAAGCTGAATATAGCAGACGCCCTTTGGGGAAGAGGTCTGATAATGACAGAGTACCCTATGGAGACTATTGATGAAGATTGATAATAAAATAATGTATCAAATAATTGAGAAACCCCATATGTTCATAACAATGGCCAAAAAGCCCGAAAAGGTATGATAGTACTTTTTGTAAATCATTAAGATTTTTGATTAAATTGTATTCATTTATTTTATTTTTCATTTCACTAAACCTGGGGAAATAATTAAACGACTCATTGTCTCTTAAATTATTATATTTAATTCTGAATTGCATATAAATTTTGTAATTTGTGGACTTTCTGTTACAATAGTACTCTCAAACTGATATATTTTTGTATAAAACGCTAAAATATGTTATACAACTATTGTACCAGAGAATGGTGCTACTCCCACGCGGTACGTTATAAACAGAAAATGCACACACAATAATTTATATTCTAAGCTTAATTCTCTTTTTAATTAACCTATTTAGAAATATTACCTAGAATTTAGGTACTTAATTTTTCTAACACACGCAATCATACCCTAGCTAGGGTCGCCTGGAGCCGGCGCCCCGCGGCCCCTGGCCTACGGGCCTTATAACTTAAACTATTCCTGCGATGCTTCTCGCTCGCCCAACCAGCCCGCGGCCTCGGGGCACCAGCTCAATATAACAACATAAAAGTGCGTACACTGGAAAACGTTCAACAAAATGCAAATCAATATTCAGTGATGACTCTGACGTAACAAAATGACAAGACCCATCAATTCTATTAAAACTGATAATAGATTTCATTATCTATTTTAACAAGTAATTAGTTACATTTGCAGAAGTTATTTACTGTGTGATAGGCAGTGGCATAACATTTAGTATTCAACCTGTACATTGATTCAATGTATTCACCGCGTTACGGTACATGCTTGGTCCAGACAGATCGACACATCTATCGTATTCTTTCAGTAACATTGCAGTTAACGACATTTATCATTCAATTCACGACAGCACGTTAAAAAGTAAACCGACCGTATCAAAATATATTCTATTTAAATCAAACTTGTCCACTAAACGTTCTGATAATATTTAAATTCTTTGTACTGATTTTATACAAGACATCGCAATTATCGAGTACCATAACCTAGTGCCAACACTATAGCAAAATTTCCAAATTGTTTTAGCCTAGTCTTATAAAACCTTTACATCTATTCAACTATGGCCGGAGACATTCCCCAGCGCTCAGATTCAAGGAGCAAAATTATTAATATTCATGTTAATTGTAAATATTTACAGTGAATACTAAAATCATTACAAATACATTAGTCAATGTTAGTATAATTAAATTTAATTTAATTCTTGCTTTCCCAAATTTTATCATTAGTCGATTCAACACAGAACTGTGATGCAATGTTCAAAGTCGGATCACTGACTTGCACGGTCTAGGGTTAAATACTTGAAACTTGGCTAATATAATGATGTTAGTTCCATACAAAACTGCTAAACCCTGGGTTGGCAGTTAACTTGGGGGTTACATAATTAATTCCAGTCCGCGCAAGTCCGCCTTACAACTTAGCGACAACATGGTCGTGTTCACAACTGTCCAAGATTCGTTTCGGATATTAAATTTGTTTGCGTCGTTCGCAAATAGGCCTCTGACCCATAGCGGTCACCAAAACACAACAGTGTACATAATAATAATAAAAAATCGTCCACACATATCCTTACATTAATAACAATCCTGATCTTGTGCTATGCGACTGTACTTCATAGTTGCTACTACATTTCAAACTAAAACAGAAATTAAATACAGTTGAACCTCGATTATTTGAACTAATTGGGACCGAGACTAGTTAGGATAATCTAAATGTGGGTTTTTGGGAATAGATAAAAATTCGTAAACCTTTTAACATGAAACCCGTAAAGTATAATGGAAAAGCAAAAAATTTAATGTTTTTTATAAAATCAACAATTGTTTATTGAAGAACGGCTGCAACGCGTTTTGCTTGGATAACTACCAAGCAGCAACGAGCAATAAACTCGCGCCACATACACAAATCACGTCTATATCCCTTACGGGGTAGACAGAGCCTAAGGCAACAAGACCTAATGGCCACGTTTAGCATGATTATAGGCGAATAGGTGAAAAAAGGAATCAAAATAGAGATGGGTTGCTACCCGCATCGCCTATAACATGATTCCTAAGAATTTCGCCCATTCCCTCGATGGGCTTTTACCATCTGCGCGGGATGAGAAGCAACTGATACATTCAATGTTTTTCCGTTGCTACCAGACCAGCATGGAAATTCGCGCCAACGTTCAGATAATTGATCACTTGTTTAAACTAAGTTTGTCCGGATAATTGAGGGCCCGATAACCGAGGTTCCACTATACGCAAGTTCTGATCAACATTTAAAAACTTACGCCTAAATTCTGTCACAAAATAAAAAGAAAAACAATATAAAATGTAAACCATGATTATGCAAGTCGGAATTGTAAAAATAAATATCTTCTAGAAGACACGATTGTTTTTATAGTACAAACCGTCAGCTGTTTGTCACAGTGTCCGTTCACTAGAACTGGAGTGTCCGAGGGTCGTGTATTATTTGTTGGCGGGCGGTTTGCGCGGCGTACGCGTGGCCTTACCGGTCGACGTGGAAGGCGTCGGCACCAGCGGGGAGGGCTTGCTTTCTATAACAAACATTAAACCAATCAAATATTGAAAAATTAAATTAATAATTATCCATACATACATACCGTCACGCCTCTTTCCCACAGGGGTAGGCAGAGACTACTTTGTTCCACTTGCTACGATCCTGACATACTTCTTTCGCTTCATCCACATTCATTAATCTCTTCATACATGCTCGTCGGTTTCGGGTACTCCTGACCTGACCTTTTTCCAAAACGTCTCCTATTTGGTCTCGAAACGTCCGTCTAGGCCTTCCCCTCCTAACGTTACCATTCACACTCCCCATATAGATCTGTTTAGTTCCGATCTACGTGACCAAACCAACTAAGCATACTTTTTTTATTATAGTCACTACATCCTCTTTCACACCAGCACGTTCCCTTATCACACTATTCCTTATTCTATCTTTCAGTGATACACCTTCCATACTCCTTAACGCTCTCATTTCTACTGCATTTATTCTACTCTCATGCTTCTTTTGCCATACCCAAGTCTCGCTACCGTACATAATTATCCTTTACCAGAAATGTTATAAAAAGAGGTGAAAGAGGTTACCTCTGCCGGACGCCCGCCGGCCTTTCCTCGTGGGCGTGGGCGGAGGCGTCTCCTTTTTGGTCGGCGTCCGTTTCGGCGTCTTGACCTTAGCCTTTTCCGTCACCGCCGTTGCAGTCTGCAAACACAAGGTAATTAGTAATAGCTAATCGAATATTACAACAGTCGGCTTTAGGGTGCGGCTCCACTGAGGCGGAGACGAGCGGAGCGGAGAGGAGACGTATGGGGATCGACCAATCATATTACATTCATATTACATGAAATCCACATCTCGTCTCCGATCTGTAATATGATTGGTCGATCCCCACACGTCTCCTCTCCGCTCCGCTCGTCTCCGCCTCAGTGGAGCCGCAGCCTTAATGTTAGGAATTATATTCGACCGCCTAAGTGATCAATCATTTATTGCAACCATGGTATTTACAAGATGTTGAGGAGGGTGACCCTACTAGGGGGTAGCGAAACTTAAAACTAAACCTAAGAATAAGTAACGTTAATATAGATAACAATCTATATAGGTAACATATTCTTAAACATTTTTTACTGTGCAATTAAGTGATAAGACCTATTGTCTATCTTGTTCTTTGTTTCTGTATTGTTTTGTACTGTTTTGTGGTGTTCAATAAAGAGTATTTGTATTGTATTGTATGCAAGAGAACACAAGTGATACAGGGCTATGTAAAAAGCCTATATTTCACATAGATCACGTGTAAAATGTAATCCATAAATACGTCACAGAGAAGTTTAAGATAACCCACTCACTTTTTAACACGACTTTACGCGCGTCCGTTTTCTTTAGGGAGTCTACTTTCAAAATTAGATTTTCTGAAATTTTGTATGCTTAATCTAACTCTATATTTAACACTATTAATGTAAGCCTTCCATGTTGGTCTGGGAGTAAAGAAAAAACATAGAATGTACCAGTTGCTTCTCTTGATGGTAAAAATAAAAATCCATCGAAGGACTGGGCGAGAATCTTAGGAATCGTTTTACAGGCCCACAGCACCCACAATCATGCTAAACGTGGCCTTTAGGTCTTGTCTACCCCGTAAGGGATTTAAACGTGGTTTATGTATGTATTAATGTAAACACTACGCAGTGGTCACCAGGTAGCACTCGCAATGAACAGAAAAAACCTGTGTAGACCTCCCAAATCCGCCCCCCAAAATGTGGGAAGTTACTTATGGAAAACTTAAACTACATAACATAATATGAATTGGACTGTTTGATTTGTTATCACTTAGGCGATGTCGAATATATTTCCAGAAGGATTGTATTACAATTTCAAGTTCATTGGTAATAATTTTATTAAAGTGAAAATTTCGTATTAAAGTTACACGAGACGAGACAACGTGACTGATAGTGTAAAATCAATTAAAAATTTCATCCTCTCATATTAAGAGTTAATTTTCACTTTAACAAACCTTAATTTTGTTGACAAAAACGTAACGTTTACCCACACCCACATTAAAAGCATACACATTTATAATACATCAATTTTAAATTTAACAATAAAAAAATATCTTCTATACATTTTAGTATTTTAATATACCCTTTCCATGCAGTGCATGCTGTACGGTCAATGGCATAAATATAAGTACGTTGCCAAGACGTCAAAAACATCTATAACGCCATAAACAATAAGGCTGATAATTACACATAAACGGATAACTCACGTTTAAAAAAAATAGTCCGAAACATGTCGAGCATCACTCGACTTTTTATACATGAGTTATCCGTTTATGTGTAATTATGATTGAGTCTCACGGTAATTTAATGTTGAAATAAGGCTGATGACACATAAAGATTCAAAAATAAGTACCATACGCTCTTACACCGGCGTAATAAGGTCGTGGGACATATTTGTGAGAAGTTCGTGTCAATACTTATTTATGCACTTGACCGTACATAGGCAAATTCTATAAAATAGCAAATCAGAGAAGACAAGGCAAAAAAACTGAAATAAATGAGTAAGTATTTCATTTCAAAAGTTGAAAAACAACAAGCAAGCGATGATGGGTGAAAATGAGCGAAAGTTGAAACCTAAATATGAATAAAACCCATATGGTTATGGTTAGTATTATAAAATGTCTCATTCATTTTGTAAATCATAGCTGAGAGAGATAAAGCATGCATAGCATCGTGCATCCTCTTCACCCTTTTGAAATAATTCATACGTTAGTTCCGAGTTATCTTGAAAATACGCTATTTGTGAGCAATTTGAGTGACCGTAAAAGATAGGCATCAGATATTGTTGGCCTTGACGTTAATTTAAACTAGTAAACACAGCTTCAAACTTCTTTTAATCCTTTTACAAGGTCTGATGCATATTAAAGAAAACAAAAAAATATCAGATATTCGCTAAGAATCAATCTTCAGAAGATTGTAAAACAAGTAGCTGGAATTCCGGACTATCTTAATCTATTATTTTCTCTATTATTTATATTATTATTGTTACAAGTTCGTCTCATTCGCTAAATTCGTTGAAAAAATAGTACTTATATTGTTGTTTACAAGTGAAATTTTATTATCACTTATCCGATTGAAAAAAAAAAAGATAATAGCATTTTCGAAAAATGTGTGGATGAGTATGGAATGACCATGAATAAAGAACATAACTTATACCTCGACCCAATCAAAATAATGCTGAGTAGTTTACACTGAAATTATATAAGTACATTTGCATATTTCAATTGCTAGCAGTTTGCATGCACAATTGATTTAAAAATTTGTTCATTCTAATTTTTTTTCGATAAAATTATTGTAAAGGAAATTAAAAATTCAACTTTCTATCAATCAATACAAATCTGTGCCTTTGTCTGCTGTTGGAAATCACAAAAAAAAACTTTATTTTATTTTTTACATCAAGTGATCATTAGCCGTTTTAATTTGCTGTACTTAGAAACCATGATTATAAATAATTATAAACCCTATGTTAAGCTGCTGATAAAACTTTTTTTTTTCTCATTACATCTTGTAACTTTTTTAAATAAAATTGATGCAATTAACAAAATTAAATGTGATTTTAAATTATGTCATTGCATATGTATCTAGAATGTTAAACTAACCTAAACTAATTAATTAATTTATTTATAAAAATTATCAAAATTTTGTTTACATGCATTTATATTTATATTTTATATTTATCAACTGCATGTTTTTTAGTACAATAGGTGATCGATCTGTTTGCGCCAAAGCGATCGTCATACAATCATTATTTAAATTGCCCAGTATTCAATTCTACACAAGTTAACCAAAATGTTTCAGGAAATGCTTGTTTCGTCCAACATACATTCCGGGAAAGTATTATAAAATGTAACTAGATTGAAAACGGCTAAGATCCTTTTCCCGCGGCTTGTGCAACGTTCGTCGTCCCGTCCTTCACGCAACCAGTTAAAACAGAACGTACTGGACAAACGCATCAAACCTAATTCCACAACCAGCTAGACATGTCACCGTCTCGCTCACGCTCATAGCAACCGGCGGGCGCGAGACGGGGACGGCACGAGCATCCATAACCACACACCTCTTACACTGTCGAACATGAATATGTGATGATTGCGGATACGTACATTTCTATATATCCGTTGTACTATGCCTACCTTGCTTGCCGTCGCCACTATGGGCGTGGTACCTGGCGATTTTCGTTTTGTTTGTGGTTTTTGAGGCGTCGGCTTTGATTTGCGCTTCGGACTGCGCTTTGGCGTGCTCCGCGCCTTTTTAACAGGCGTCGCTACTTCCTTCTGGAAGGAGAACGGCTTTACAGGGCATTGACCTCTAGTACCGACCAACTTCCCTGACTTTCTTCAGGTAATATCTATACCTGATATAACTTATATATTCTGATCATTCGAGTAAGGGTTCTTGGGATACACGGTTAACATTTAAACATTATTCTGCTCTAAACTTTTAGTACTACCGAGCAATACGGCTAGAACGAGAGACTACCCATTTCTTTCTAGCAGTAAGAAAAGGACGGGTAGTGTATCTCGATATGTAAACCTCTTTACTAGAGCTGGCTGAAATTATTATCTATGCTTCGTTTGTGTCTTGTCAAGTTGAAAAACGTTACACTTATTATTCTTTATTGTATGTTGGATTCAGCTAATTAAAACCAAATAACTAATTGGTTTGACTTTAAATTATGCTTCAATTTAATTAGCTTAATATGCCCAACGCAGATACAAAACTCACGCCCAATGTGGCACGGTACCTACGACCCGAGAAGTTTGACGTGGAGCCCACCGCAACAGAAGCGGACCTAAAGTGGACCCACTGGAAATATACTTTCAACAATTTCATACTTGAGGAGATTCCCAACGGTACCGATTCTTTAAAGCTTAAACTTTTGATGAATCATTTGTCGACGCACATTTTTCCACACGTTCGTGATTGTTCCACCTATGACGATGCCGTGCAAGTACTCGATAAAATGTACCTTAAGCCAAAAAATATAATACTGGCCCGCCACTTGTTAGGTACGCGTAAGCAGAAACCTGAAGAATCTATATCCGATTACGGGAGGTCACTCAGACTCCTAGCCCGTGAATGTAACTTTGAAACTGTTACTGCTGCAACGCATGAAGACGAAGCCATAAGAGGTGCTTTTATTTCGGGAATACTGTCACCGAGAATCCGGGAAAGACTGCTACAAGAACGTTCTCTCACCTTAGATAAGGCTCTTGATCAAGCTCTCTCCATAGAGACCGCAGAAAAGGACTCCCGGGCAATGACCAGCGGAGTAAACGAAATTAACCTCAACGCTTTGCCAACGGCATCATTGTCAACACGCACAACTAGAAACTCCCAAACTCTCCGAAAAGCTTCGGAAGAGACAGCTAAATGGCGCTGCTTTTATTGCGGAGGAAAAACCTCTCACCGAAGGCTTAAATGTCCGGCTTTCAACGCCCAGTGCCAGATTTGCTCCCGAAAAGGTCATTTTGCAAATGTGTGCCGATCTATAAATGCTACCAATAACGCCGTTACTGCTGAAGAATCCGCCGTGGACTCTGATGATTCTGAAGTAGCTGCTAATGCTATCTCGGCTGCCTCTCCATCGAGCCTTTCAAAAGCCACTATTCCCGTAACCCTTAACCACTATCACGCCGACGCTTTAATTGACACGGGAAGTTCAGTGAGCTTTATAGATGAGAAGATAGCACGACTAATGCAGCTGAAACTGAAACCTCACAAGCAGGCTATCACATTAGCATCACAAAATAATGTATCTTTCGTGAGTAGCGTTTGTTTTGCAACTGTTACCATGAACGAATACTCGCACAAACACCGACCATTTCTTGTCGTCAGTAATCTTTGTGCTGATGTTATCATAGGACATGATATACTTAAAGAACATTCTAGTCTCCAATTCAACTTTGGAGGATCCAAAGAACCTTTAATCTGCAATGTAATGCAAGCTTCAGTGCCTCCCGCCTCCATATTTACTAACCTATCTCCGAACATTAAACCGATAGCTGTCAAGTCCAGACATTATAGCGAGCAAGACGAAAAATTCATCACGGAAGAAGTTTCAAAACTATTGGAAGATGGTGTTATTGAACCAAGCGTCTCTCCCTGGCGTGCACAGGTCTTGGTAGCAGGAGGGGGAGCACATCGGAAAAGGCTCGTAATTGACTACTCCTTGACTATAAACAAGTTCACAGAATTAGACGCATACCCCTTACCTCATATTGAAACTATCGTGTCCAAGGTTGCTAAATACAGTGTTTTCAGTCAAATAGACTTAAAGAGCGCGTACCATCAGGTGCCAATTAAAAATAGTGAGAAACCGTACACAGCATTTGAAGCTGCGGGGAAACTCTATCAATTCACGAGAATTCCCTTTGGAGTTACTAATGGGGTTGCGGCATTCCAGCGTACGCTCGAATTTATAATAGAAAAAGAGAAGCTAAAAGGGACATTTACTTATCTTGACGATGTTACTGTATGCGGAAAAGATAAAAGCGATCACGATCAGAATCTACTTAATTTTCAAGCTGCTGCAAAAAAGTACAATCTAACATTGAATGATCAAAAATGTAAATTTCGCCAAGAAACAATAAGTTTGCTGGGTTACACTATCAAGAATAATACCATTGAACCAGACAAAGAACGACTACAACCACTGCTCCAGCTACCAGTCCCCACTAACACTGCTGAACTGAAACGTGCTCTAGGGCTGTTCGCACATTATGCGAAATGGGTGAAAGACTTTTCCAGTAAACTACAGCCGTTAACGAACGTAAGTAGTTTTCCGTTAACTGAAAGTGCTGTTGCCCAGTTTGAGCAATTGAAGTCAGACATTAGTAAAGCTTCACTGGTAGCAATTGATGAAGATGAAATACTGACTGTAGAAACCGATGCGTCAGAGTACGCGATAGCTGCTACGCTTTCTCAAAAGGGTCGACCTGTGGCATTTTTTTCTAGGACTTTATCGAATGCTGAACGTAAACACCCATCGGTCGAGAAAGAAGCATACGCCATTGTTGAAAGCCTAAGAAAATGGCGACATTTCCTGATGGGGAAATACTTCATGTTAATAACTGACCAACAATCTGTGTGTTATATGTTTAACCAAAACCACTCGAGTAAAATAAAAAATGACAAAATTCAACGCTGGCGTCTTGAGCTCTCCTGCTTTAAATATGACATCATCTATCGACCCGGCTCCCAAAACACTGCTGCAGATGCGCTATCTAGAGTTTGCGCACTCATGAGTAATAATAAATTATATGAACTACATGCGCTATTATGTCACCCAGGGATAATGAGGATGTACCATTGGGTACGTTCAAAGAACCTGCCGTACTCCATTAATGACATAAAGACAATGACGAGCTCGTGTAGAGTGTGTGCTGAACTAAAACCCCGCTTTATGACGACAAAAGGACAACTTATAAAAGCATTGGCCCCCTTTGAAAGGTTGAATATGGATTTTAAAGGACCTCTTCCGTCAAATTCAGGGAATAAGTATTTACTCACGGTAATTGACGAGTATAGCCGCTTCCCATGGGCTTATCCTTGTAAAGATATGACATCGGGAACTATTATCAAATGCTTACGAGACCTTTTTAGTACATTTGGACAACCGCTGTACATTCATAGTGACAGAGGAAGCTCTTTTATGTCCGAAGAACTAAAAACTTTTTTGAGGGCTAACGGAATTGCCTCTTCCCGAACTACTCCATATAATCCACGAGGCAATGGCCAGGTAGAACGCCTAAATGGAACTTTGTGGCGTGCGATACAACTCAGCTTGCGTTCCAACAACATGGCAGTTGAATACTGGGAACGAGCCTTGAAAAACGCACTTCACTCTATCCGTTCACTCCTTTGCACGTCCATCAATGCGACTCCTCATGAGAGACTATTTAACTACCCACGGAGGTCGCCTAATGGAGAATCGATGCCTACATGGCTAGCGCCAGGACCAGTTCTCGTAAAAAACAACGTTCGCTCGAAAAATGATCCCATGGTGGAGGAAGCTGAACTTTTAGACTATAACCCACACTATTCGACGATTCGAAGGTCAAACGGCATGGAAAGTACAGTGTCTAATAGACATTTAGCCCCACTCCCGAATGATTCTCATTCTTTGGCTGATCTCCAAGAAGAATCGTTTGAAGATGCTTCCGACTCTTTGCTAAATCCAGATAGCACTATTTCAGATCGGCTTCAAGAAATAGATCTTCCGATCATCATACCTGAAGTAAGAGAAGAAACATCTGCCCTCGAAAGACCTAAGAGGAATCGCCGGCTGCCTTCTCGCCTACATGACTTTGTCGTAGGAGATGAAAACATAGACGGGGAGAATGATATGTAAACCTCTTTACTAGAGCTGGCTGAAATTATTATCTATGCTTCGTTTGTGTCTTGTCAAGTTGAAAAACGTTACACTTATTATTCTTTATTGTATGTTGGATTCAGCTAATTAAAACCAAATAACTAATTGGTTTGACTTTAAATTATGCTTCACGTCGCTACTTCCTTCTGGAAGGAGAACGGCTTTACAGGGCATTGACCTCTAGTACCGACCAACTTCCCTGACTTTCTTCAGGTAATATCTATACCTGATATAACTTATATATTCTGATCATTCGAGTAAGGGTTCTTGGGATACACGGTTAACATTTAAACATTATTCTGCTCTAAACTTTTAGTACTACCGAGCAATACGGCTAGAACGAGAGACTACCCATTTCTTTCTAGCAGTAAGAAAAGGACGGGTAGTGTATCTCGCACGCGCTGCCTAGCTAACCGTGCCGATATTGTGGATGGCTAGAACATCATAATACTGTGCGGTAGACGCTTTATTCTCAATGTTAACGTTAACCGTGTAGTGACCCCTTTGATGTGCGTGCATTGTTAGTTACTAGAAGGGTATGCTTATGTTTCAAACTATAAGGGTCTTCGGAATCCGAAATAAAAATATAACTAATGTTTACAAAGGTTTAGGTGTAGGGGAGATGTCGTCAAAGGATACTGGTTAGACCGGATAACGCCCGAAATAACCGGTTCGAGTCAGAAATATAGGACTTTATTTCCATCCAATATTACTTAGAAAAATACTGAAGATTCAGTTCCACTAACATGGTTGCCTGCTATTTATACAATTTTATGGAGAAGGCTCGACCATTTAAAAATGGAATCATTGAAATTTTCTTGATGGTACAGTTTTTGAAACTGGCAACCATATAACACGATTCCCCTTTATTAATACCTAGCTTCTGCCCGCGACTTCGTCTGCGTAGAATTATATATATTAAACCTTTCTCTTGAATCACTCTATCTATTGAAAAAAAACCGCATCAAAATCCGTTGCGTAATTTTAAAGATCTAAGCATACATAGGGCGAAGTGGAAAGCGACTTTGTTTTATACTAGTGATGGGTCAGAGTTAAAGTTAAAACTGTTACAAGTGATATTTCAATTTTATTCTGTCTGTCTGGCAAAGGCAAAAGGACATAAATACTAAAAAAAAAAAGAGTATTGGCGGTAATATCCAGTGGCGACATATCCCTGTTTTTATATGGTTATTAATATTACAGAAGACCCTTAGTACTTTCAGACGCTTAACAAGAAATAATTGTTCTTTGAATTACACAAAATACAGAAAATTTAGAACAGTCACGACGGAAATGTTGAGTCACATGCCACCCCTCTTAATTTAGCCGTATAACGCACGCCCGATTTGCATTATACCGCCATAATAAATCAGATGGCAAGTGGCTCAACATTCACGTGTGGTGACTTAATGTTAAATGCACCAAGTTACTATAACAATAACTGACCATAATCGACGATTTTGACACAATATTTCATACATTTCCTGTCAAATATACGCCAAAATAGTCAATTATGGTAAAAATTATTAAAGGAATTTGCTGCAACTGATACTGAGTTACCACACGTGAATGTTGAGCTAATTACCACCTGTCATAATATAGTCCTGTACTTAATGCAAATCTGGCGCATTTCAGGCGCACGGCTGATACTAAAATGCATTATACGGCTAAATTAAGACAAGGGGTGGCAGAGGTGGCGAGTGGCTCAACGTCTGGTTTGTCTTTCCTCAAACAAAAGACAATCATACAAATGCGTTTTTTCTGGTTTTGCGTCTGGTATAATGTGTAGGTTAGATGATAGGCCAGCCCAGCTAGTTCTAAGAGATACTCACAGCGGTATTATTGGCTTCCGGCTTCGCGCGCGGCGACGATTTGGAGCTGGTACGTTTGCGCGACTTTTTCTCTAGTTGAGACTCATCCGTGTACAACGATAGGTCCACTGTTGATGCAAGTAGATAAATTAATGTAGACCGAAGTGGCAATAACTTTTACGTATGAGCACTTCGCAAAAAAGGCCAATGTTATGTCGTTCCTGGTACAAAGATACCTATTTTTTTACTAATTTTGTTATAGTTTTCCACTCATTTTGTTCGCGGTAACACAGAGTTCCTGATTCTGAGAGTAGGCATGGAATAGATGGAAAAAAAATTAGGTTTTTTTTTTAACAAGCTTAGATGTACGCTTTCGTCATTTTCGCTTGCTTCATGCACACGAACGAAACTGTTTATAGACCAGCAATGACAATACCTTTGCCTCAGAAGACTTCTAATTAAGATTGTAAGCCTACAGGCTGACGAAGAGCAAATCTTCAGATGCCCTAGACACGAGGATGCTCAGGGGTATATAGGACTCCCCCAAAGGTCTCCGGTGTTGCCCTCAATCCGTGGGATGCCACAAGGGTTTCACCACAAACAGGTAAGGCAGGCGTCACCCAGTGCCCTAACGACCCCTGGTGGCTCAGCACGTCTAGCACGAGAGCGCACAAGAGTCGCGTCGCGCGCGAGATAGATTGCCCGTCCTTTTCTTATTGTACCAACAAGAAAGAGACGGGTAGTCCAACTCGCGCGCGACGCGACTTTCGTGCGCTCTCGTGCTAGCGGAGCAGGAACTCACGTCCGTCGGGATGCTCCCTGGTGACGGCGGGCTTGTCGTGCGAGTGCTCCGCCTTGAGCGCGCGCTGCAGGATGGAGGTGGCGCGCGCCTGCTCGGCCGCCCGCAGCAGCTGCGCGCCGCCGCCGCCGGCCGCGCGCTGTAGCGACAGCGTCGTCAGCACGCACTCCATGTCTACAACACGTTTACACATATAAAATACACTTTTTCATTCCACCTATTCGAAAATCGACGATTGGTTCGCATATAAGTGCGAGCAAAGTAGGTCTTTTCTCCATTACACTTTCACAGAGGGCAGAAATGAGATTTGAATTTGGAACATGAATTACCAAAGAGGTCGAACGCTGATATTGTATGAATAACGTTACTGACAGGCAAAGGTTGGGTCGAATGACGCGTCGTTGGGTCGAACGAAACGGAAATCACGTCCGATCTTTGATTCAGTATTATATTTGAAGCAAAAAATGAGTTCATCAAGCAGTGAAAGTAGAAGTTGTACACCTGAATGAACCCGTTAAAAATGATGCCCAAAATGTGATACACAATCTTCTACCGACTAAATCGCGGGAAAAATATTTTTCTTATAGGGGGAGATAAAAAGTAGAGTGTATCACACAGAAGCAAAATATTTTTGCCTTGGGTAAATTACTCCGAATCCCTCGCTACGTTCACGACTCTAGAATCGTTCGCTTCGCTCTGGATTCGAAATAGCACCCTCGTCGTAAAAATATCATTTTGCTCCCTTGTGATACAATCTACTATTTCACCAACTTTACTTTTTGCCTACACTTGCATTGTCATCCTATGCTTGTATACCGGAGTTAAAGTCAATTGGACCCCGGGTTGTGGACTAATTCGACGAAGGTTCGTTTCGCGAAGCATCTATTCTTCAAATTTGACGTAATACATTCTATCAAAGAATCTAAAATCACGAGCTGGTTACAGATGGAAAAATTCGAACACTTTCTCACCTGCTATGGGTGGTGTAGGGGTAAGCACGCATCACGGATTGATGAGGATCCGGGTTCGGTTCCTGGTTTACTTTTCGAATTTTTCCATGTGGTCTAACTAATTATCAGTATTGTTTACTGTATACTGTTCCAATAAATCATCCTACTAATATTATAAATGCGAATGTAAGTTTGTTTGTTACTGTTTCACGCGAAAACTACTCAACCGATCATCATGAATTTTTGTACACATGTTCTTGGAGGTATTAGAAGTAACATAATGATACTTTATACTAAAAAATTTTTTTTTTATGTCGTCACTCTGACGTTATCTGCGCGGACGAAGTTGCAGGCAAATGCTAGTAATAAATGAAATATCTCCTGCAAACTAAAAGTAAGCTAATTACCTGTGACATCATAGAAGTCGGGCTTGTAGGTCTCCCCGGAGGGGTCCGCCGCCTTGTCCTGGGAGAGCCAGCGTATCTTGATCTTGCGGGTGGCGCGGTACACGTTCTGCGTGGTCTGGCACACGTAGAAGCCGCCCTCCGCGTTGCGCACTGCCAGGTACTCGTTTCTGTGGCGAGTTGTATGCGAGTCAAAATTTTATTTTGAAATAGGCCGTCAAGGGCAGAGCAGTGCTTGGTCCGGTGCACCTTGAGCATCGGCTAATGATTTCCTGGCAGTTTCTGAGGGATATCATTGACCGTTGGCTAAGATCCCGACAGGGGGGGAGGGGGTCTTTGACCATTACCGTGCAACGTTGCCGACATTTTGTCAAAAGATTAATTATATTTTTGTTACTTTACATTTGCGAAGTTGTCGTCGCTATAACGACTTGATACGCCACAAATAAGAAGAAGAAGAACCACTGACTTCAAATATTATTTTATCTTACTATGCCTTTACCTGCTATGATATGAGTGGTGTAGCGGTACGCATTACAGAATGATGAGCATCTGGATTCCCGGCCATAGCTTTACTTTTCGGATTTTTCAGTGTAGTTTACAAATGTTATCTTAGTATTAGCTTTTTTCTACGTAGATATGTTTAATAACTTGGGCCAGGTTGTTTTTTTTTTGTTTGAGTTTTTCCGAGGTACAGCAATTAAAATTTCATTCACATTTCTGAACATTTGAAGTTGGATACGTTTTACCAAAAAAAAAACGTAATTTGTTTATTTTGTCCACATATTCGTATAATTTCTTTCAAATAATTAATTTAAATTTAAGTTAAATGAAACGTAAAAAAAAATCTCGTTATCATTTTATACTAAGTAATGTAAAAGAAGCAAAAAATAAATTAAATTATTAATAAATTAGAGTATTTATTATTGTCCTTGTCTTTTTATTTTTGTAATCCCATTGTACTGATTTGAGGTGTTAAATAAAGAATATTCGTATTGAATTGTTTTGTAAAGTGCTATTTGTTTAATCAAGCATTTTCACCTAGAGAGAGAGAGGGAGTGAGGGGGTGAGGTGGAGAGGGGGGAGAGAGAAAGAGAGATTTATGCACACTCAATACGCGTAGATATATATAATTTGTACTCGCCGCGTACCTGGGCGACCCCACCCCCCCCCCCCCCCATTCCACGCAACACTGAAGATAGATTTATTACCATACCAATGTACGCAGCTACACTTGATGTCTTTCAAACTGCATGTTTTATTTACAACGTGGTGATAAGATGTTCAAAAACTTTCGTATTCAATTTATCTATTACGTCACGCATTAAAGCGGTCGTTGACCCACCGATAACATAGTTTCACGTCAACATTGCAAAATGGGGATTTTGCTTTTCTCAACTCAATAATGTTCCATTTCGTTCTTAACCCCCAAGCAAAAAGGGCGCATGTTTGACCTCAAGGCAGGTGGACCACGACCGCGGTGGTCACCGTGTGCGCCCGCAGCGCCCGCAGCTCAAGGCCTGGAGGGAACGTGTGTGTTTTTAGTCGGTAGGCCTCTCCCCTCCTTCCATAGGCAGCGGCGAGATGGAGAGCCCGTCATACCTCCGTTCGTGCTGCCCCGAGCGCGGAGATGCATAAGGCGCATTTTCCACACGTTAAAAAAAAAAAAAAAGGTGGACCACGACCGACGACTGTATGTAGGTTAGGTACTAACTTGTAGAACACGATGAGCTTGTCGTCATTCGGCTTAGTGGGCGTGGCGCGGCCTGCTGACGCAGACAGCTTCGTGGCCATCGCGATGTCCGGGGTTGGGGACTGGTACAGCTGCACCTGCAATTACAAGGCGAGCCTTGAGTTGAGAACAGATTAGTACTGCTATGGGTGGTGTAGGGGTAT
The DNA here is from genome assembly GCA_949127965.1 of Pandemis corylana. Lineage (NCBI taxonomy): Eukaryota > Metazoa > Arthropoda > Insecta > Lepidoptera > Tortricidae > Pandemis > Pandemis corylana. Next base: position 2,126,610 of record OX421860.1, read on the forward strand.
AGTACGCGTCACGGAATGACGATCCGGGTTCTATCGATACTTTCGAACATCTACAATACTATCGAAGAAACTATCGACAGTATCGATAGTTTTGGCGGACTACAATACTATCGATAGTATCGATAGTTTTGGTAGACTACAATTTATTCGATAGTTTCGATAGTATTGATCCTTGACGTCGAACAAACTATCGATAGTTTTGGTAGACTACAATACTATCGATAGTTTTGATAGTATGGATCCTTGAAGTCGAAAAAACTATCGATAGTATCGATAGTTTTGGTAGACTACAATACTATCGATAGTTTCGATAGTATTGATCCTTGACGTCGAACAAACTATCGATAGGAATGATTTCCTATTGAGTTTTTAATTAAAAATTTCATTTTGACTATCACAGTTTATTTTTATTATACCTAAATACTTCCTTAGTGGTCCCTGCCCGACTAAGAAAAGGTGGGTCCTTTAACCAAATCTTGCAAGAGAATGTCGACTGACTTCCAGTGGTCCGATTTCATGTTTAATTAACCTGGTTAATGTATAAAGGGTAATTAATTAAGTATTTAAAACAGGATAGAAGAGTAATTACTATAAGTTCCGGAACTCAATCACATCACATATATTTTAATTACTTTTTACGGTTTTAACGTTACTGCCACATTACAACAGCCCCTTATAAATTTATTTGTATTTAGTGTCAATTACAAACTGCTTGCTCATAAATATTGCAAAATTGTAAATTTTAACGTAACAAGAGATTTAAATTATTACATAATATATAAAAACGCCAATGATATGACCGTTATTAGATTTAACCAATTAAAGTTCATAAACTTTTAATTATGAGTAAAATAGTACCATAATTGGCATTTAATTCAATTTTCAAATTAGGAAATACCTTATGTACAATACATATTCTCTATTACACCCCCCTCCCTGCAAAAAAACGGGCACCCATGGTTTTCGTATATTATGTGCATAAAAGCTTACTTTCTAAGGGGGTGTATATCATCCCTACTAATATTATAAATGCGAAACCACTGAACCAGTTTTAATGAAATTTGGTACAGAGATAGTTTGAGTGCCGGGGAAGGACATAGGATAGCTTTTAACCCCACAAAAACCTATGATATACATGTAAAAGTAAAAATAGAAAGTATCTGCGGCAGACAAAATCTATATGTAATAATCAAATACCTATGTATGTGTAGAACATAAATCACGTCTATATCTCTTAAGGGGTAGGCAGAGCCTGAGGTAACCTTTATATTATATTAATGTTATTTTTATTTTTTTGTGAATTGTATCCGTTTCTTTATATTTGTACAATAAAGCATTTACTTACTTACTTTAAAACAGTACTATTGACTGACTGACAGACAATATGCATCCTTAACCACTGGAGTAGAGACTAGAAATTTAGCATAAATTGGAGAATCACAGGTGCATTAAGAAGAGCTTTTGGAAATTTCCACTAGTTAGGAAACTAGCCTATTTCACATTCTTTGACAGGCGCTAGTGTGCAATAATTAAAATAATGAACAAGTACCTTTGTCCTGTTCCTCTTGGATCTTGAGTCAGGTGTGGAAGGATCTTCAGCAGGCTTCTTAGCTGCACTGGGGCCATCACTCGACTTGGTCGGGGAAGCATGTCTCCGCTTCCTCATTTGCGGAGTCACAGTAGCCAGCTTCAGAGTAGACTTCGGAGCAGCTTTCACTTCCGGTTTGGCTGGAGTCTTTACTTCTGGTTTCTTCTCTTCCACTTTTTCTTCAGGTTTCTCGGGTTTCTCAGCAGGTTCTACTGGTTTTTCCTCCTTTTTAGGTGCCTCCAATTTCTTAGGTGATGGTTCCGGTTCTTGTTTAGGTGGTTCTTCTACTGGTTTTGGTACCGGTTTTTCCACTTTCTCAGGTTCCGGCTTCTTTTCTTCTTTTGGCGCGTTCTCTACTTTTGCACTTTCAGTCACTGGAGGGTCTTGTTTTTGAGGTGTTGGAGCTTTCTCTTGACACTGACCAGCTTTGGCAGACTCCGGTACAGGCTTGCTGTCACTTTGTGATGGTGCAACATCAGCAGTGGGTGCGGGTTTGGGTTCAGATGGCTTAGCTGGAGATTTTTCTGGTGCTTCATTGGCAGTGGCAACTTTAGGTTGAGTGGGGTCTGCAGCTTGATTGGCATTGGCCGGTTCAGCCTTCTGTGGAGTACTAGGAGCGGGCGTTAGCTTTTCAGGAGGCTTTGGTGTACTCGGAGATGTCTTAGCGATGTCAATGTCTTTGCTCGGCTCAGGGTTTTGAGGTTTCAACGTAGCAGGAGCGTTAGAAGCTGGTTTGGGCGAATCGACTGTACCATTTGGAGGTCCAGGCGGAACTGTTGAATCTGCGTCTTTTTTTTCCGGGGTTCGTGTCAACGCTAAGGGCTGCGGGGGTACGGGAGCGGCCGGTTTGTCTTGCACGAGACTGAGTGGGGCAGCGGTGGTAGCCTTGGCGGGGCTCGCGGCCAGGACCGGCGCGACCGAGTTCTGCGTGACGTGGGACAGGTTGCCGTGGTGACTCATGTTCTGAGCCATCTGTGCCATGTTGGCGGAGACCGGGGCCATGGAGGGCGGAGCGTGCGAGAGCGGCTGCGCCGGCGGCGCCAGCGGCGGGCCCGAGGCGGGCTGCGTCAGGTTCTGCCCCACGAGACTGCCCCCCAGCACCGGTAAGGTCCCCCCGGCGAGCGGCCCGCTAGCAACGGCCGCCTTCGCGGGACTCGACTGCACGCCCGGCGCCCCAGGCTGGGGCAAAACGGGCTTTACAGAATTCATGTCACGCGAACACTCACGGAGCGTATCTGAAACATAAGCGGTGAGATGTATAAGCCGACGCGGCTGACACCGCGGTGTCTTTGACCCACAACAATCGTTCGTACGTAATCGAAGTCGGTCCGGCCGATAGGCGCGTAACGCGCTAGGCCCGTTTTACACGCTTTCTACGCGGCGTCGGTTGAAAATAACGTAGTAAGTTACCACTAGCCGGTCCGACGACAAAGGTCCATCAAGTAGCCCGCTGTATGCGGTGGCCGCGGCACTGGCGACCGCAAAAAATATGCGTTGCTATAGCCCGGAAACTTCCGCAAATTTATGACCGCGGTATTCGTGGGGTTGCACTGCGTCGGCAAAACACTATACGTTAACACTTTATCTCACAAGTAAAGACACAATTACATGATAAATCACACTTTTTAACACGAATTAGCATTCATTTCACTCTTGGTACAAGTACGCACAGTAGTTTAGAGATGGCGTCGGCCAAACGCGCATGCGCCACCCTCTTTCTCGCGCTCGTCCAATGAAACCAAACCCAAGCGAACGAATCCTTCCGAGAAATTAAATTTTGCGTCTCTTTCTTGCAACACTGTTTTAGCTGAAGATGCTGTGTATTGCTGTCTCATTTTCTGCCTAATGGCTACATTCTGCTTGGAGATGGAGAATGATAGATTGAACTCTGAACAGTAAATAAACCCTTATTATTTTTTAGGGCCTCTACCAATAATTACCATACAAAATATGCCTGTATTACTACACTACTGTTTTGACAAAATATTCGATACTTATATAGTTGTAAATGTCATGTAATTGATTTAATTGAATCGGTAATATTAGGTCAATTAGTGCATTCAACTTTTTTTTATAAAAGTTGAGAGGGTTCCGTTGGTATTAAATTAATTGCTTCAAGAAGCACATTAGCACTAGACTATATTATAGCACGACTTAATCACAGATAGATAGAGGGTTTTCATGGTACTATAGTAATTAAAAAAATATTTTTATGTAAAATGTTATTGTTTTTCGTCATTATATAGTTTTGCGTGTGTTTTAATATGGCAACACTTTTTTTTAAGGAGCACCCCATTTGTCCCTTGTACTCTTTTTTGCAATTTGAGAAATAGAGATGTATTAGTACATTACTGCAGAGGCCGTGAAGTAAGGGATTGCTGGACGAGTTTGGGGTAGGTGGCCGAGTCGAAGACGAGGCCAGATAGAACGAGTCCTGCAATCCCTGTTCCGGCCAAAGCTTGTATAGTGCTTTTCTCAAACAATGTGAGGAAATATTAAAATTAAAATAACTACTAGACAATCAAGTAAATCATAGTTTATTATAGGGAAAAATCTCTTTACTTTTTTCCGGTAGCATATTTTGCATAGCTAAATTTGCCTCCTCTTTTAAATGAGGCGGAGTACAGTTCATAAGTTCCCCGTCACTTTCATCACTAGAAGTCATTTTTATTTCTGTTAAATTATAATAACAATCACTACGAAATACGCATAAGCAGAAAAAAAGATTTTCGATTTGCCACCTTTTTTATTTTTTAAATGTACTAATTTGATCCAGCTATTTGAGCACCATGTTTAACCGCACATAAATATAGTACCATAGATTTTTTTTTTATGTCGCAATTATGCTTAGGTACAGATTGTGGTGGTGGTTGGCTGTATGTAATTTTTTCCTTTGCCAATTTAATTTTAGTATAGAAATTTAAAAAATTAGAGCAGCGGACAAAAATGGATTTTCATACTAACTTTTGTGGCCTAAGCCAAGAAGTAATGTAGGGAGCCATAAACGAGAAACTTCATGTCCTCATATCGGGACATTAACGCATACATTTCCGAGCATGTTTGAGAAAAAATATATATCTCTATTGCTCAAACTCGAGTTAAATAGGTACTTATCTCCTCCTCCATTCCTTCCCTCCTAATGAAATTTACTAACTATACTGCTAACTATTTTTTATTGTTAAAATATATACACATATCACGTCTTTATTCCTTACGGGGTAGACAGAGCCTAAGGTAACAAAACCTTAAAGCCTTGTTTAGCATGATTGTGGGCGTACCTATAGGTGGAAAGGGGAATCAAAATAGTGATGGGTTGCTAGCCGCATCGCCTGTAACATGATTCCTAAGATTTTCACCCAATTGCTTAAAATTGTTGCGCTTATACAGGCTTTCTTAAAAGAAAATATACCTAGATGTAGACCCCTTGTTCAGGAAGTAAGATGCTATAAACAGACAAATACTTCTAAGCAACCCAACCTAAGTAATTTTTTTATTTGTTATCTGTTTTGGGCCGGGGTAAAATATTATAGCAAATTTCACTTTTAGACGCAACGTTTTTGTCCAAACTGCTTTTGTATAAACGACAGATTTTGCAAGGTCTTGTTTTCAGCAAATAATCAAGTAAATGATAATAAGGGCTATCCTTACAATTTGACACAATTTTTCGCGTTTTTTTCTCCTACTATGTAAGTTTATTAAAACAATAAAACTATGTGATTTTAAAAATTATGCAATGCAACGACGGTAACGACTGATCAAATCATTAACAGTGACCTTTTGACCTTTGGCAATCAGTTTAAAAATCATCACATATATTTTTTATGTGTATCCATTGTTTGGCATTTCCACTCTATTAGTTATTTCCTCGTGACCTCGGAACTCTAAAATAGAAGTTGGCAATTATTAAATTATGTAATTAAGTTACGGATATGTTATAGTTTTGAATTCAAAATACCTTAAATTTCTTGTTCTTCTCGTTTCAAGAGGAGGTCAGACACAGTCAGTGTAATAATAATGCTAATGTAAGTAAAAGTAAGTAAGTAAATGCTTTATTGTACAAATATAAACAGATACAATTTACAAAAAAATAAAAAAATAACATTAATACATGCACAAAGGCGAACTTATCCCTATAAGGGATCTCTACCACACAATAATAATAATGTAATGTTTTGAATTTATTTTATTTTCTTTTATTTTTACTGTATATATGTGGAGTTTAGCTGGCACTGGCAACATTATAATCCGAAACGTCATTCTGCAATTCCACTGTGCTGTCAGGTTTCGTGCGGTTCCGAAAATTGTTAAAAATTGCTAAAGCACGTGTTATAGTTATAATTTAACTACTGTTACATTTACGAAGTGAAACGGTGAACAAAGATGGTGAGCACATTATACAGTTCAAATAGTATCGGACGTGCTAATAATGAAGTTCAATTGCTTTTTTGATTATCACTAACAATCGATAACTTTAGTGCCAGTTACATGAGTTTTACTGACTGGAATTTAATTAATTTCAGCAGTAACAGTATATTTTTTAATAGAATAATGTTAAAGTTTTCTGTAAGCGGAAATCAGGCGAATATTATAAGGGAAATTTTGATCTCCATTATTTCATTCTACCTCTTGTCTTAAATTTTTTTAGACTTTTTTTTTTGCTATTATTACACACTTTTATGTAAACTACCTGAATACAAATCTCTTCCACGTAATGAGTACACGGTACACCTGAGGCCAAATCAAAAGGATTTTCAATTTAATTCAAGAAAAATTTATAGTTGCCAGTTGAATGAAAAAAGTCCTGAAGCCATGTTGTCTAACACTCAACCACACTTTTTTTCCTCCAACTTATTCGATCATCTACTGTTTATTTATTTTACAATAGTAGTAAAAATGAATGAGGGAGGGAATGGGGCAAAATCATAGGAATCATGTTATAGGCGAAGTGGCTTGCAACCTGTCACCATTGTGATACCTCTTTCCACCTTACACATGCTAAATGTGGCCCTTAGGCATAGGTAGGGTTGCCATCCGTCCGGGTTTCCCCGGATTTGTCCTAGTTTAGAGGGCATCCGGGGAGCGTCCGGGGAAGGTTTCATTTGTAGACCGGGTTTTAAAAAATAAATAATTAAAAAAAAATTGGGCCGCCCGCGACACGCACTATTTCACCATTCCCCCACCCCTCCCGTCACGATCTTGTTGACATGTCCGGCATTCGGACTCTAAAATCCGGGGTTTTCACGCGTCTTGTCCTGTTTTCCAAATTTTTGAGATGGCAACCCTAGGCATAGGTCTTGTCGTCTTAGGCTGTCTATCCATGTAAGGGATAATGATGCAATGTACGTATGTAATAAAATTTTTACGAAGGAGAACCAGCCCGTGAACCTCTTGTGCACTCTCATGCTACACGTGCAGCAGCTTTTAATATAATAATTGCAATGAACAAAAAATATTTACGAGTATTTACATCAGAATACGACGTTGGTTTGCATATGTAACAGTTGTGCTCATTAAACTTTGATAATAATCCCGTAGAGAGGGATCGAAATGCGTCAGTGTTTGTGTGGTGTAAGGGATAATTAACTTTGTGGGATTTATATGTGTTTTTGCATGAAAAATATATATCTATTTCACACAGGCTTGGTAATTGCACATGAGTAGCGGAGTAGCAAGGTAAATATTTTTTGTTCATTGAAATAGACCGCAAAGTAATACCTGATTCAATAAAATATAATAATTGTAGTCTCATGGACAGTTACCAAATACGAGTAAAGCTTAAGCTTTATTAGTTTGTGGTTGATTCCAGGATGTCCTGACCAGGCCTGCTGAGGAGTTTGGCAACGATGAAACATTGGAACACCTGTGGGCTGCCAAGGCTATGGAGCACAGCGATATTTATTTTAATGTTAGTGTGTTGATTCCCCTTTCCACCTCCCACAATCATCAAATGTGGCCTTTAGGGTCTTGTTACCTTAGGCTCTGTCTACCCCGTGAGAGATAAAGACGTGATTTATGTGTGTGTGTGTGTGTGTGTGTGTGTGTGTGTCAATATTATCCTGAGGGTCAATGTTATCCTGATAATGGTATCTCAAAATAGGACTGGATTTCAAAATAAATGTATTCACTGCAATATGCATCAATATTTTGTGATTTGGATCGCGATGTGCGTGGATCACACAATAATATTGGCCATATGCTCAGGGCTGTCTTAAACTAGGCTGGGGCCCTTGGGCACACAAGAATTTGGGGCCCTTTGGCCCTTTTGTGTAATGTGGACAAAAGTGTTTTGAGAATAAATGTGTGAGAAATTGTCGGTCCTTTGGGGCCCCCTGAGAATGGGGGCCCTGGGCACGGGCCCCGTGTGCCCTTATGGTGAAGATGGTATTGCCTATAATTATACCATACCCTTGGCCTTACTCTTAGTTTTACAAATCTGTATGAGTATGACTATGTCAACCTTCTTACTAGACCCTAGGGACTCTGTTTTAAGATAACTATAAAAATGACCAAGATACAAGGTTTCAAAGATTCGGTACCTTTTCTAGTAAAAACTGAATTTGCTGTGTTTTTTGACATCACACGACATGACGTCAGGGGCCTAATTTTTTATGTGCTTTAAAAAATCAGCCCCCTTAGCTCTCTTTCTAATCACTGTATAATTAGTAGTTTAAAATTTTTCATTTAATTGTTAATAAATGTGACAGAAAAATATACATAGGTATTCCCAATACACACAACATACTTTATTTTGAAATGTTTTTTGTATGCTGCCAAATGTAGATGTGGCTTGAGAAAGTTTTTTATATGTACCATACCATAACACCCTGTACCTTATTCATGAAAGTATTTAAGCAAAATTAAATAAACTATTCTATTCTATACTTTGGCCTAAACTTACAATAGCTTTTTAAAATTGCAGGTATTATGTTCCGTAGACACAAGATTGCTTCGCCTCACCCCACAAGACGATCTGATATACACACATTTCCGGCAAGACTTCCCCGACCTCAATGTTGGGTACGTCAAAGAGAACGAAATCAAGAACCACATTAACAAAGCAAAATGGCGGGCGTACTGCGAAAAATTCAAAAACATAATCGAAGACTACAGCTTTGGTACCTTAATGCGTGCGGACACAAAAGGGGACTATTCCGAAGAAAACACAATGCTAGTTCCAAGAGTACAATTCTATGCGATAGAAATAGCGAGGAACAGAGAAGGACTCAACAATGAAGTGAAGAAACGGTACAAATGCCAGTCTAAAGCTAATCTAGAGGCTCAAAAACAAAAGACTGCCGTTACCGCTTAAGACACTGTGCTACATCTTTTTAAATGAGGATAGCAGTCTGAAAACTGCAGTTCGATGCCAGAATCAATGGTGATATAAATTTATTAAGTGTTCAAAATTATGTTTTGGCATGCCTATCCTATAGTTCTGTTCACGGAACATGAAAAACAAGTGGAAGTGGCAAACGTCTCTATTACTACTGCAACCAATGTCAAAACTTGGGCATAACTGTGGTATGAAATGCGTAACTTTTTGTCCTGCTGTTATAAATAAACTCCACCCTTGAATGGTGCATTGAGGCGTTCTTGATTTTTTATTATTTCGTTGACTTTCGTAATTAATCGGCAAGTAGCGACAGTGGCGCTGTAGTAAACTGACACTTCCACTGGTATTTCTATTCTGTAGGTCTTCAATTAAACAATTGTGGCGACTGTCTCTTCAACTTTTACCTAGTTGATCTTATAATCACTTTCCATTCCATTACTTGCTAATCTTGATATAATTTCTTTGAATAACTTCGTTTTGAAGATCTATTATATGAGATGTCGTCCATAGGTGATCCCTCATTATCAACTAAAGTACGGTCGCGCAGAAAGAAACATTTCGTATAATTAACTTATGGAGACATGGCTCTGTGGCTCGGTTGATCGAAATTCTTGGTTCCCCGCGACCATACTTTCTCATCTGACAAAAATGATCTTGCAACTCTGTCAGGAACTTCACCTCAGTTTGTACTATTATTTATATTATAAATTCATTGCATGTATACATTTAATTAGATAAACTTGATCTTTACCATAAATTGTGAATAATGGTTCTGTAAAAGTTGTTTGTTCTAGGGGTTGATACATGCTCCGTTTCCTCCAATGTCGTTCAGTGTGTCCTTTACTGATTCATTAAATTGGTAATATATGTCATGAGCGACAAACGACGAGCCCTCAAGGTTAGGAAAAGTATTAATTTTAAGTCAATTTTATTGAACCTTTCTCGTGGTTGTCCCACGCATTTGTTATTTAGAGGATCAAATTTAGTGATAAAATAATCGCCTGCCAGTAATTAAGTTTCATAATAACCTAGTACTGTTAAGGTGTTTGTAATTGTAACATTGGTATTAGGCCAGGACTTAACGACGTTTGAGACCTAGAAGCTGTCTCATCACTATCTGTAAAGTTCCTGTTATCTTAAATGTCAGTTATCTACGATTCCCTCTCTTACTACGAAACAGACAGACGATATCATAGATAATTGGCACTTAAGGTAACTAGTGGCTTAGCTACCCTGGGCCTAAGGTGCAGTGCCCCGGGGGCCTCGAACTGAACTTTCGAAAATAATTAATAAAACCTAACCTGTTTAGACAGTAGTGGGGCCCCATTTTTTTATTTGCGCCAGGGCCCTCAGTTACCTAGCTCTACGACACTGAAGATGACTTCTTATTTGTAACGTATCAAGTCGTTATAGCGACGACAACTTCGCCAATGTCAAAGTAAGAAAAATATAATTCAATAATCTTGTGACAAAATGTCGGCAACGTTGTACGGTAATGGTCAAAGACCCCCTCACCCCTGTCGGGCTCTTAGCCAACGGTCAATGATGTCCCTCAGAAACTGCCAGGAAATCATTAGCCGATGCCCAGATGGAAGATAACAGGAACTTTACAGTGGTGACTGGTGAAAAGGCCCTTAGACTCCTAGGTAAAAGACTAACTAAATGAGGGAGCCACTTTCTACGTAAGTTTTCTGTTTTTTTTTATATGGCAACAATTGAAGTAGCTAAAACATTAGATCCCCTTTCCTTCATTTTCTACTTTTATGCGGGAGTCTAGCAATGGTCAACACTTTAGTGTCCCTATCAATCACAAGTCCACAGGGCCGTCTTAAACTAGGCTGAGGCCCTTAGACACACAAAAATTTGGGGCCCTTTTGGAAAGTCAAAAAAGTGAAAGCCCCTGAGAATGGGGGCCCGTGTGCCCTTATGGTGAAGACGGTATTGCAAGTCCATGCCTCCCCAGTGAGTCAGAAACACATTAGTATGCAAGTCCTTTGTTTGGTTCTGGATGTTAATTAAAAGGCCGATTTGCACTGGTGAAGCTTTTTCTTTTTTTGTATAAATTGAGGTTTATTAAAACTAATAGTTTTAGGGCGAGTCCGTCATCTCTGCGCCATTTTTAGAGAGAGCGAGAGCGCGTCCTGTGCGAGGGGGAGCGCAGCTTAGGCGTTTTTCAGTTACGCATACAACCTTTTATAACTTAGGAAGGAAATTGAACCGTTTTATTTGGGGACGTGTCAATACTGTACTGTTATAATCATTGTGAAAAGTTCTATTGTCAGATAACTCACCCATAAAATGCCTTATCGTCGTAAAGTCGTGTAGTGCCTGGCTTACCGTTGGCTGCTAATTAATCAGTCGTAGGATCATGCTAGGATAGTAAAAATGAATGAGGTGCTCATGCTCAATAACTCATACATTTTTTGTAATAAAATTTTGTATTACAATGATGTGGTTTTCTTTCAGCACGGCTAGAACGAGCACGCGAGATAGATTACCAGTCTTCTCACTGTTCCTTCTAGATCTCGTGCCAGTCTTCTCACTGTTCCTTTTAGAAAGAGACAGGAAGATCTCTGCGCTCTTGCTAACCGTGCTTATATACTCCTTACTTCGTATCATAATATATCGTAATTACTGGGATTATTCGCGGCAGTTCCTTTAAAGGGACTACTGTAATTGTACAAAAATAACCTAATCTAAAAATTTAATTTTGTTAACAAGCCTTTTTTGCTAACTGTACTTGAATTGCCATGCGTCTTACATACGTGTATCTACCAAATTTCAAGACATCGAATCTACCGTTGAAGAGTTCTGCACAGAATATCCTGACCGGGACACCAGAATTCTGCCAGGTTATTGTATTGTCATCCAACTTGCACAAGTATGCAAAATTTCAGCTCAATCAGTTGAAGATATCAGCTTCAAAGAGTTGCAAGATTCCACCCGGACAAACGTACATAGTTGTTGCCCGTTTTGAATTTTAAATCCTGAAGTACGACCTAATGCGGTGTACTCCTACATTCATATACCGTCCCATTCCCTCCTATTATAACAAACGTGTGAGCAGAGCGGCACGACACGAACTTCGAATTTTTAACGTGCCGTTTTGATGTAGCATAGATGCAATGGAAGTTGCAACTTACAGTCAGACCATGAATGAGGCTGGGCTGGCAGTTAAACAAATGGTCTTGAGCCTTGTAAAAAAAACTTGGTCATCGTTATTTATCTACTCCCTTCAGACCCACCACACCCCTGGCACTACCCGTGGGGGTAGGGTGGGAGAGAACTATACCCCCATAGTAGTGCTGGGATTTGAGAAATTGAAAAATAAATCGACCTATTCCTGGGTGGTTTGCCCTTCAGACATATGGAGCTACCTAACTAACCTACCTAATAGCCGTAACTTACAGCATTACGATGGTATGGTTCAATGCCACCCTACCCCCAGGGGTAGTGCCCAGGATGGGTCTTAACCCCTACTACTAGCTTTATACGTATTTGTTCTCCAAAATTCGTATCGTGCCATTCCCCCTCACACGCAATTAATTTGAGTGGGGTCGATACATGAATCAAGTCTTTATCCCTTACGGGGTAGACAAAGCTTAGGGTTACAAGACAGACCGTTTAGCATAATTGTGGGCGTAAAGGTGGAAAGGGGGATCTAAATAGTGATGGGTTGCTTGCTAGCCGCATCACCTATATAACCTGATTCCTAAGATTTTCGCCCATTCCCTTGATGGGCCTTTAGCATCAGCGAAGGAAGAGAAGCAACTGGTGCATTCTAGGAACTTTGAAAATCGAATTCTGCAGTAGTCTCCCAGGAGACCACATGGAGTCCAATAACAAAAAAAAAAACCAAAGCTTTTTAATTATTTTATTAGTCTTAATATCTACGTGTTCACGAGGTCTCCATAGCGGTGGCGGTCTCCTCAGTGTATTTGCCCTTGTCCTTTCCGAGGGCTGCCAGTCTGCCCTTCGCCCTGCGGTCGAGGATGGCTTTGCGGTCCTTGTTCATCTTCAACTTGACGATGACACACTGAAAACAAAAAAAAGTTAAAATCTCAGACTTAAAATTTGTTTCGAGGTTATAAACCGTCCTAACCTAGGTGTTGTATTACTCAGAGCCATGGAAGTGTATCAGCAAAAGCCGTGCCTATGCGCATGTCTGCCTTTGGTATACCTCAGGTTTTCATACGTCATGTAGGCGCGGTCTCAGTGTTAAGTTTATCATCATTGTGGGATGTTTGGTAGAACTGTCGAGATAGTAATGTTTACTATCAATGAACAGTTTATTGTAGGTTAGGACATTCAACGAGGAGATGGGTGGACGACATTGCCCGCGACTTTGTCCACGCAGAATTAAATATAGCTTATGACACTCACAAATAATGTGGCTTTGTATTGGTAAAAGAACTTATAACATTGGTTAAATAGGTCCAGAGATTACTCCAAAAGAGCAATATTATCCAATTAAAAAAAATTGAGCTTACTTTGAATTTTTGAAATAAACTACTCAAATTCGTGACATTTACTTGAAACTTTCTACGTATTTTGAGAGTTCTTAGTGCCCAACCAAAGTTTACTTTCAGCAAGTTTATTAGCAGACTTTCACATTTTAGTGTTTTAACTGGAAATCCCTAGCTTTTTAATTAAACCTATTACTTTTTCTTATTTTGTTGCAACCAAAGGGAAGTAAGTACCTATTACATTATTGTTAACACAGATTATTAACTACATTAAGAAGAGGATACACACACACAAATCACGTTTTTATCCCTTACAGGGTAGACAGAGCCTAAAGTGGCAAGATCTAGGCTACAATTAGCAAGATTGTGGGCGTATAGATGGCAAAAAATGGAATCAAAATAGTGATGGGTTGCTAGAAGAAGAGGATAATACTTTCAGTCAGAGAACAGTTGGCAAAATTAAACAACTTAGATTAATTAAACAAACACCTTCATATATAACAGGTATAAGGGGTCTTATTCTAAAACAAAGACACAAATCACAGAAAAGAATACAGGATTATAATCACCTTTGAGGGATGGATGCCAACATACGCGCTGGCTCCGTTGGCCTTCTCACGCTGGATCCTCTCGATGTAGACAACAAACTTCTTACGGTAAACCTGCACCACTTTGCCGACTTGTTGGCCCTTGTAGTGACCTCGGACAACCTATAAATATACGCAAAATCATATTAAGTGAGAGATACACTTGAATTATGTACAGGTTTTTGATTACTTGTAATAATAAAACTGATTCTACATGTGCCAATTGAAAAAAAAAGAAGAAAATTAGGTGACCCATGGATACCACCAACACTATAGAATTGCAGATGCATCGCCTCATGTGCCAGTAATTCCACCAGCTGTCTTACTCTCTTTGAAAAAATGTGCTAAGTTTCTTGCAGCACATTCTTCTTGGCAATGATGTCTTTCCGAACGCGCTGGTATTACCGCAAAGACATGTAAGAGTCATTGGCAGCCTATTTGCAATGCAAGCTGCGGTAGGCAGCTGAATTACTTGTATGTAGGTGGTAGCAAACCCAAATTAATCTTGCAAAAAGTCATACCATCCGCAGTGGCAATTTTTGAGCTTTGTAACCTATCCATAGCCTAAACATAACATTTATGCAATGCAGCACATGTAGAATAATAGCGGGCAAATAGTCAGAGCCATATTTTGAACCATGGTGCAGCCTTGCGACCAAGATCTGGTTTCACTAAAGAAAACCTCGAGATCCACCGTTTCGAGGAAGCAGTGACTGCAGTCTGTGAATGGTTTGTGATCATCATTCTATTTGCCACTTTTTTTAATGCTCATACCAGGCCGATTTTGCTTGCACTTGTCTCACTTGTATAGTAGTTTGCATAGTTGTTACATTTACAATTGACTATTGCTGTAGAATTAAAAATTGTTCTTAACCTAGGAGTCATTGTACTAAACTGCAAGTTTACAAATTTTAACTATGACAAGACATTACATTGACCAGTTAAACTTAAATATTGAGTTCATGAACAACTAGGTTATGAAGTATTCGTAAGTTTTTTCAAGAATCTAATTTGTTTAGTTTGCTTATCAAACCTAACCTACAACAAAAAAATCGAAACCGCGTTTATGAAAAAAACATTGCTCTTAACTTAAATAAACGTAAATTATTTACCTGCACTTCGTCGTCTTTGCGGATGGGCATGGATTTCACATTGAACTTTTGCCTCAATTCCTTGGATAGCGGAGAGGACATAAGCACTCGTCTGATGTGAGAAGGTGCACTGAAATGCCTCTTCCTATTTTTCCTCCTCGAGGAAGTCACGAGCTTGTTGTACTTCATTCTGGTCCTCTTCGCTGAAAACCGAAATATCACGTTTTACTTTACTTGATACCACAATGTTTAGGTTACTGCTTCGCTCTGCGTGCTAAACGTCAAATTGCGGCGGTGATTATTTCCATCGCGAACAAGTGAAATGGCGTAAATATGCATTGTGTAGCAACCAAAATACGTTATAATGTTATCTAGAAGTAATTTCACAACGATTGCAACAGGAATTTGTAAGATTTTTACGGATTTAACAACGTACCCTAAACAACACGGCAAAGAACCGAAATAAAAAGGATTTGTTATCCAGTGTTGCCATTTTTCGAACTACGAAACCAGTCAAACGTCAAAGTGCAATTCCTTAATTTTATTACCGTTGAGAAATCATTTATTTATTGCACAAATAGTTTCATTATAATGCAATGACCATTTTACAACACAAAATGTTACTTTAAATCAGAACAAAAGGTCCCTTGAATGTAATTATGCGCTGCAAAATAACGACGAATCATAAGATTTTTTAAAGTGCCAACACTTCAAATTTGTCGTTCCGTTTTACGAACAAGCTGTTTTATTTTGGACGTGTCCGTAAAATTTGTGTCAAACTAAACTAAATTAAAATAAAATGTGTTTTATATAAATGGCAATCATTTCAAATTAAGTATAGATAGATCTTCCCACTAAAAACCATTAATTTGGCATGTAGTTAGGTACAAGACATTAAATATTATTCGTATTTATAATATCACTTACTGCATACATAGTATAAAACAAAGTCACTTCCCGCTGTGTCTGTCCTTATGTATGCTTAGATCTTTAAAACTACGCAATGGATTTTTTAACATAAGATTTTTAATTTAAGGATAAGTTAACAACCGTTTATATATAAAAGAGGTTAAGCAGTTGTTTACCTGGCTATCTAAAAGTAATTTGTGGAACGAGTTCGCCAAAAACCTGGTTCGCGTTGGGAGTATAAGGCAAGCGTTGAGTGTTCCGTGTACCGTAAAGATAACCCAGTCATCGTAATCGTCAATTTTTATGTGAAGTCGCGTTTCACTAAAGACGTAAGTATCTAATATGTATCGAGGCGTCTTCACTGTCACTACATAGTATAAAACAAAGTCGCTTTGACTGTCCCTATGTCCCTATTTCCCTATGTCCCTATGTATGCTTATATCTTCAAAACTACACAACGAATTTTGATACGGTTTTTTTAATAGATAGAGTGATTGAAGAGGAAGGTTTTTATGTATAATTTTACGCAGAAGAAGTCGCGGGCAGTAGCTAGTTACCTATATAAGACCGATCGCTTAAACGAGTCCTCGCCCCCCGCTCGCCGCGCGCGCGCGTCCACAGACTACTAAGAGATACTTGCTCGTGTCGTCGGGTAAGACGAAAAAGGGGACCGAGAGGGGTGCGGGCGGGTAGTGCGCCTGTCGCCCTCACCTCTCTCAGCCCCCTTTGTCGTCCCACCCCGCGCCCTGGCACCGCGCGGGCGGAGACTCATTTAAGCGGTTGGTCTTTAGAGATAGAGACGCCTTTGTACATATTATGTGCAGTCAAGGGCACGCCACATTATCAAGACGTCAAAAACATACCTATAATCTGTAGGTACACCTTTATGTCATCGGTGACACATAATATATTTGACATGATGGTTGTATCGATATTTATGCCCTCGCCTTATTACCTAACTCGCTCGCAATCGCCATCGTGTTCATTTTGACAGTTCATGTCATCATCATCAGCCGATATTAGTCCACTGCTGGACATAGCCTCCCCTAATGAGCGCCATAGCGCCCTGTCTTCAGCTTGACGCATCCAGCATCTGCCTGCAGTCTTTCGCAGATCGTCATCCCACCTGGCCGGAGGGCGTCCTACACTACGTTTGCCGAGTCGCGGACACTCACGGTAGGGTTGGTTCACCAGTTCAAAGTCGCTCAGCGAGCTATGGAAAGAGCTATGCTCGGAGTCTCTCTGAAGGACAGGATTCGTAACTAATACATCCGACAGAGAACCAGAGTTACCGACATAGCTCAAAGAATTAGCAAGCTGAAGTGGCAGTGGGCCGGCCATATCTCGCGAAGGACAGTTCATGTATGGGCTGACAATTGGCATCGGAATCAGCTAGCTGTCACATTCATACGAGAACTGTCAAAAAGAACACGATGGCGATTGCGAGCGAGTTAGGTAATAAGCCTACTGGTCTGGGAGCAAATAAAGACATGCCTAGAATGTACCAGTTGCTTCTTTCCCTGCGCAGATGGTAAAAGTTCATCGAGGGAATAGGCGAAAATCTTAGGAATCATGTTATTGCCGATGCGGCCAGCAACGCATCGCTATTTTGATTCCCCTTTACACCCCCCACAATCATGCTAAACGTGGCCTTCTTGATACGTTAAGTCTGTCTACCCCGTAAGGGATAAAGACGTGATTTATCTGTGTCGGTATGTACTTACGATAAATACACAATTTTTACCTGAATATTTGTTTATTTGTTTATTTGTTTATTCAGCACATCCACATCATGTATATTACAGTGTGAGCCATAGAAACTTAATTGGTACATTAGTCTGATATACACGACAATAACGGAGTACATAACATTGTCCATACTGCGAGATGTCTATGAATATGGCAAAGCCGAAAATTTTAAATTTGTTGTTATGCGGAAACAGAATCATCTGTGAAAATTTCAACTGTCTAGCTGTCACGCACTGTTCATGAGATACAGCCTGGTGACAGACAGACAGACATAGGAACAGTAGAGTCTTAGTAATAGGGTCCCGTTGATGCGGGTAAGGAACCCTAAAAATGACCTTATTTAGCGAATTTTCTCCGAACTATTCACTCATTTGGCCTTTTGCCCGTCTGTCTCAGCGGTTCTAAGAATGCGTTGGTGGTTGCCTTCTTTTTATTACCAAGTAGTAACAACGAGCCCTATTCTTAAGCAAAATGTGGGCTCTATTGCTACATACATACATACATACATATAGCACGTCTATATCCTTTACGAGGTAGACAGAGCCTGAGGTAACAAGATCTAAAGGCCACGTTTAGCGTGGTTGTAGGCGTATAGGTGGAAAGGACACTCAAAATAGTGACGGGTTGCTAGCCGCATCGCCTATAACATGATTCCTAAGAATTTCGCCCATTCCCTCGATGGGCTTTTACCATCTGCGCGGCAAGAGAAGCAACTGGTACATTCTATGTTTTTCTTTACTCTCAGACCAACATGGAAGAATTACTTGATCTAATTTATTATGAAACGTATGGATTTTGATCAACCTCATTCGTAATTTCAAATTCAGCAAAATTTTTCATCATTTATAAATGGTATTATCGAGAGATTACACCCTGTTACTACATATTTTTTTAACACGTTTTAGTCAAAGATGGAACCGTTCATGGCAGAGGCAATGTCAGATCCAGGAGAAAAAAAAAAGAAATTATTTCATGACTTAATTAACTACTATAGTCCGTTCTAATCCATTTTAACGCTTTTGTAAACAAACAAGTCCCCCCAAGTTCATATAAAATTTAAATATACTATCATAAATAAATTGTTATAAAACAAATGCCGTGCGGTCGTTTCTTTTCAGGCCTTCAGGTGCCTATGAGCGGCGGTGATTGCTTACCAACATAATAACTTGGTATTGCTCGTTTACCCCTTATCATATAGATACGTACCTAAGGTAATATATATTTATCCCTTTTACGGTAGACAGAACCTAAGGTAACAATACCTAAATACCGCGTTTCGCGTGATTGTGGGCGTATAGGTGGAAAATGGGTTGCTAGCCGCTTCGCCTACAATATGAATCCTAAGATTTTCGCCCGTTTCCTTAAAGGGCTTTTACCATCTGCGCATGAGAGAAGCAGCTGGTAAATTCTATGTTTCTTCGCTCCCAGACCAGCATGGATTACATTTCATGTTGTCTTTACATGGGTAGCCTCGGTGATGCAACGCGTGCGAAACAGCACCAGAAGTCTGCTGGTGACCATCCTGAGAGGGTGGCTTGCTCAGTTGTAAGGCTTGTCACACAGGAGACAGAGTGACCCTTTACAATAATGGCTAGGCTAGGTGTTTCATTGTTTTGTGATTATTATCAAATACGTCACTCTAAGTTAGCCTTAAACTTCAAACTTTGAATCATAGAATAATTAAGTATGAATTAACTTCATTGCTTGTATTTTCCATTAATAATCTATTAGGTAAGAAATATTTTACACCATTTTCTCTCACACAATTTTACGCCGCTCTAAGTCAAACGATCTAAGTTTATACTCTTGAAATGCCTCAATTTAAGGCTAGAAAGCGTAGGTGCCCAAGCGCGTACCCAAAGAGCATTTGAACTTTGAAGAAACGCGCAGAAAGTCACATCGAACTGGCACATGTATTAAATCAGAGTCCGTCAAACTTGTCAGCCAATGCCTCGGCACCAACCGTCGGTCGTTTACTGTTTACCGCTCAGGTTACCACGACCTTGTGACCTCTGCCACGCGTGCTCGAACCAGAGGGAGCCAGTGAGACCGCAACCTCCCAACCGCGGACAAAACCGCGTAAGTTCGCTCAAGTAGACATCAAGTTACTGCCTTTTAGGTTAGGAGGTGGATGTACGTCCGAGCATGCGCTCTGAAACGCCGCCCGGGATCCAGTCAGTGAATGGAAGGCAGCCTCCCCGCGTGGTCGCGAGGCAGTGACCAGTGCCGTGTGTGATGACCCGAGCGTGACTCCAGGATGGCCGTGGTTTTACTGGAGCCCGGCCAATACCGACCATGTGCGGCGACTTAGGTGAGAGCCGCCTTTATGCGTAGCACCAACGGTTCTATAGAATCAAACTCACCCCCTGCGAAAGCGCTTCTATTTGCAGAGATCAGATAAATCTAAGCCTTGCTTAAAAGCAGTATTGGAACTTTAGAACTGTTACTGGATTGTGTTAAATAGTTGCTTAAGAGCTTTAGAGGTCCGTTTTTACAAGACCCAAGTGTGGTAAAAGCCGCGTTCCGCACGGCATTTTGGTTTTTGGGGACCTATTTTGTGGAGGTACGAGCTACAAGCTACAAGTTCACAAGGTTACTTTGGGTGGAGTATCTTTGACGAAACGCAAACCAACCGTGCCTTTAGCAATTAAGTTAACGCTAAATTACTGCTGATTTATAAAGGTAATTTAGGAATCGGTGTAAGTTTTCCAAAGGCAGCTCTAGATTGCACGTTGAGTAGGATAATTATTAAAATTACTTACTAGTGAGTATTTTTGTGATCGGTGAACCGAACTTGCGTAAATATTCCGGATGTAATCAGTGAAATACGTAGTACCTACTGGTAAAATTACGAAACATGAAAATGTGAGCCTGTTCATTACATTGTAACAGGTGAACAGCAAAACTGATTTCAATGAAAATTACACTTTGAGTATTATTCTCATAATATTCATGAAGGAGTTCTATGATTTATTTTGGTTTTACCATAACTATTTGCTACATTAACATCTTTATTGGAACTACAGCATAACGTACTTTTTTGTTGTATAGATACATAGATCACTATCACTACATAGTATAAAACAAAGTCGCTTTCTCTGTCCCTATGTCCCTATGTATGCTTATATCTTCAAAACTACACAACGGATTTTGATGCGGTTTTTTTAATAGATAGAGTGATTCAAGAGAAAGGTTTTTATGTATAATTCTACGCAGACGAAGTCGCGGGCAGAAGCTAGTAAATACATAAAATTCATATTTGAGTACCGGAGTATACACAGCTACAGCGAACATTAGGTTATTGTTATAAATAATTATTAAGTCGGGTTCTATCTACTTATTACTTTATTAATGAAAAGTTTATGGATTATGTAGTATATTTTATCTGTGTATCGTTTCGTGAGTCATAGACGGTTCTGGCTGAAAATCAGTGCTGCAAGTGTCTAACACCTCAGCGTAATGCTGAGCCAGCGACCGTTTCACTTTTGCGAAGACACAACGCTGATGATCTATTTTTCATGTCTGTTTTTTTTCTTGTTTATTTTCTATAAATTTGTGTATATTCTCTTATATTTGTGTGTCTTGCAAAAAGGAAAAAATGTCTTCTTTCTTTTTTTCTTTATAAATTCATTATGATAAATGAAATTATGAAACCTTCCATGCTAGTCTGGATGTAAAGAAAAAACATAGAATTTACAAGTTGCTTCTCTTCCCGCTCAGATGGAAGCCCATCGTGGGAATGGGCGAAAGTCCTAGGAGTCATGTTATAGGCGATGCGGCTAGCAACCCATCACTATTTTGATTTCCCTTTCCAGCTATACGCCCTTAATCATGCTAAACGTGGCCTGAAGGTTTTGTTACATTAGGCTCTGTTACGTAAGGGATAAAGACGTGATATAATTATGTATGTATGTATGTAAATTATGAATTGCAGTATCATCGTCTCATCGTATACCTAAATAGCATGTAAACTATACTACTACGATTTTCATAAAAAATACTATGCAGGGTGTTTCGGGGGCGCTAAATAGATCTAGCTAGGTTTCATTTTTAGAAAACGTACCAAAAAAATACCGTGCGAATTCGGTCATCCAAGTACTAGATTATGAATCGTTACTATAACACTAGTTTGCGCTCACTGCTTTACTCTGCAGAACTCTATAACCCATGAGAGTCTCACACTGTTATTTCCTATGACTTGATCTACACAAGGAGACTCAAAAGTAGGTACATGCCTAAAGTGGTTAATTTATGTTACCATAGATTGTACTTCAAATTTAACCTATCTATCATCTCGCTTACTCTATAGTCCGTCTCTGCTACGATTAATTTTAGCTGTAAATTACCTACCCTATTTATCTTGACAATTTAGTAAGGGTTGATTATTTCGGCTTCCACTTTGATTAAATGATACGTAATATTACTTGAAATAGCTATTTGTGGAGTCATTTGTTAATAATAATTGGACGGATTTCTCAGATAATTAATAAACTTTTATTATATTTCATTAAAAAAGTTTATTAAGTTACATACATATACCACGTCTTTATCCCTTACGGGGTAGACAGACCCTAAGGTAACAAAACCTTAAGGCCACGTTTAGCATGATTAAGGGCGTATAGTTTCAGTAAGTAGAATTTCATTAGGTATTGTAGTAAAAGTATTTTATTATTACACATAAACGGATAACTCACGTATAAAAAGTCGAGTGATGCTCGACATGTTTCGGACTATTTCGTAGTCCTTTTATACGATTGA
Organism: Pandemis corylana; assembly: GCA_949127965.1. Lineage (NCBI taxonomy): Eukaryota > Metazoa > Arthropoda > Insecta > Lepidoptera > Tortricidae > Pandemis > Pandemis corylana. Next base: position 2,149,091 of record OX421860.1, read on the forward strand.
TTTTTTGTGATTTTTTATACGTGAGTTACCCGTTTATGTGTAATAATGATTAAGTCTCACGGTAGTTTCATGTTGAAAAGTATTTTATTTTGAAAAAGTGACCTTCTGCTAAGTTTCTTGCGGCGCATTCTTCTGGCGATTGCGTTTCCGAATGCGCTGGTAGTTTCAAAAAACGACATGTAAAAGAGTTCCCGGCCATTTTGCAAAATAAAATTTGAATTTAGTTTTTTTTTATTTTGATTCCGCTGTTAAGCAATTCTTTAACCAAGCAGTCACCCGGTATGCTTAAGCTCTTACCGGTTGTTTCATTAATTTTACTAATTGCGAAATGCTTAATTTAATTAATTTTTAATCCTCTGTAGATTGCCGATCGGTAGTTAATTATAAAACAACAGTTTAATTAAAACGTAGTTCATGGAGCCTCTGTATTTACTACAGAGTCTAGTTTATAGTTTGTGGCAGAAAAGATGACTCGAACCCGTTCGCTTTTAACGTCCAAAATACTTTGGCTAAATTGTGTAATGCCGACTCCATACGTTTCGCAAACATCGGCATTCACACGGAACGCAGTCATATGAAAGAATAAGACAGAGATATCTCTGTCTTACTCTAACATATGACTGCGTCCTGTCCGTTTGTAGATGTTACCAAAAGTGCGGAGCCGGCATACTTTTGTTTTATTGATTAACTTCTGCCCGCGCCTTCGTTTTATACATATAAACCTTGCTCTTGAATCACTTTATCTATTAAAAAAAACCGCATCAAAATCCGTTGCGTTGTTTTAAATATTTACATACATAGGGACGGACAGCGGAAAGCGACATTGTTTTATACTATGTAGTGATTAAAATACAGAATTTGACGGATGTTAAACATTCCTACTTACAAAGTTGTAAGTAGAGATGGCCACCTTGACATAGAGCTGTGATACGAAGGCCAGGAAATACAAGGTAACTCTGTGATCACTACAAAAAAGCTGTTCAATGAATCTTACTAATTTTATTAACGTCTCAAATACAATGGCTAAATTGGCAGCGCCACTAGCGGCACTCAATGGCAACATTCTCATAGTTCACATACATAGGTACACATACACAAATCTCGTCTATATCTACGGGGCAGACTGAGCCTGGGTTAACAAAACTAAAGGCCATGTTAGCAGTTTGTTGGCGTATAGGTGGAAAGGGGAATCAAAATAGTGATGGGTTGCTAGCCGCAACGGCTTTTACCATGTGCGCGGGACGAGTAGCAACTGGTACGTTCTATGTAAAAACATTTTCCTTTGCTCCCAGACCAGCATGGAAGTATTATCATAGTGCTTCACATAAACGCGCGTTCGCGCCCGCGTTTGCGACGTTTAAAACGACAAGAACTTATTCAAACGAACGAGTCAGATTACAAAAGAGTTCGTATCAGACATAAAACATTTATCCGTTTCACACCGTCACTCCATCTTGACTTTTTATTTAGCCTGAAGTTCAAACACCAAGACAGCGTTAGCACACGAAATATTCAAAACTTTTTAAACAACTACCTCTTTCACAGATTGTGACTGCGACACACTAACGCACGTCTCGTTACACGTTCACAAGGCGTGACGCAGTCCCACGTGACTGGCAACCCTGGCTTCGGCTCAGATTGCTTTGACGTTTCGAAATAAGAACAAAGTTGTAGGGTTGGCACGGTGCTTACAATGAGAAATGCGTGATTTGTAGTTGCTCCGAACGCTCGTCTAGCGATCTGGAGCCCGATTTTTAAGAGCACATGACATGTGTGAAAATGCCACTCGAAAGTTGTGAAAAATCGTGCTGAATTTGATATAGGTATGAGTAGATTTAAAGAAAATTGCTGCTCTAATTACATAATCTAGTCGAAGATTTAATTTGAGCTGTAGTTTTGCAGCAATACTTTCGAGTGATGTGCTTTTAATAATCGGGCCCCTAGCCGCCATTAAATTGCTTTCAGAAATGTCCATGTAAAGGCACCTTTATATTTTTTCCGAGAAGAAAAAGTTTTTTGAATCAAATTGTCTAAAAGGCGCTTAAAGAGGCTTATGAAAATTACTGGAAGGCTGTTTCAAGGAAAGCCGTGGCCCATTTTGTATTTAAATGAAAATATAAAAAATCCGAAGACTTACTAATCTTTTTCTACCTACGCATAAATAATTAGACCGCAAATGTAAAATATAATGATTAAGATCACGTACAAGGCACGTGATACACAGAATTTCTCGTTAAATTGGTTGAAAATCTAAGTATTTACAAATCTTCAATTGGCAATTTAGATTTACCGAGAAAAAGAATCATGAAAATGTTTTGCTAAACATTAGGTACTCTCTAAATTGAGGGATAAGGAAAATTTTAGGGGTAAATTTTTAGAAAAAAATAACAATCTTGAGGCATGATATTACATAGTACTTTTTCCTTTTCTTCTTCTCTATTATAAAGTAAAAGTTACTTATATTTTGGTATTAGTTGAAAGGTCAAGAGCGTTTCTTTTCACCTGACCGCGCCAGAAGTAAGGAAAGATTTCCAAATTGATGTTTATACATTGGTACGCGAGATTTCATTTCCAAAGGGTTAAATTCACGAACAGAGTGACCGTTGCGAATGAACCGTTTCAACATTGAACGGAAACGTTATTGAATGATTCAAATACAGCCATGAATGAACGAATGAGATGGCTGAATGGGCCCAATTCCAATCCGTGCCAGATGTCAAAGTTTTAATGAGATATGTGGAGTTACACAGAATTTAATAACGCCTCTGTATTCAGCGAATCAACAAAGAGGGATGCCGCGTAGAAAATTGGAAGCCGACCGATCGTCAAGTTCTGTTTATCTGTTTTTATTGTGCTTGTTTATCTTTTTCGTTTGTAGAACGCCTTTGAACAGAGTGGGTGAGCGAACAGTGAATGGCGCGTTACGGCGTTCATTCACTTAGATTGGGAGGATTCGACGCGTTTTTAAAAATAACTAATATTCAGCTTCACTACATAGTATAAAACAAAGTAAGTAAGTAAAAATAATAATCTATCTATCTAATCAGCCCACATCCACCCACTGCTTAGTAAAGGCTTCTTCATTTTCACGCCACTTTGCCCGGTCCCGTGCCAGTCTCATTCACAGCACGTCTAGCACGAGAGCGCAAAAGAGTCGCGTCGCGCGCGAGATAGATTGCCCGTCCTTTTCTTACTGTACCAACAAGAAAGAAACGGGTAGTCCAACTCGCGCGCGACGCGACTTTCGTGCGCTCTCGTGCTAGCGGGGCAGTTTTCCAGCTGAATGACAGATGTCATCTGACCAACGGGCTGATGGAAAATATTAATAATGATCATTTATTTCGGAAACAAAAGCATCCATAATTTGTTAGTGACAATTGCAACCTTAAGTCTAAATTAGTAAAAGCACAATAAGTCCCAACCTAACCAGTTCACGCTGACGGATGCACAGCATCCCAAGACTAAAAATGGGCCCTCGGTCCTCTCCGCAACAGAGGCCAAGAGTAAGAAAGTAAGTTTATTGTGCAAAATAAACATAAGACAAATACAATTGACAAACACTGAGATACATGCACAAAGGCGGACTTATCAGTTTAAGTCGCTTTCCGCTGTCTGTCTGTCTGTCCCTATTTGCTTAGATCTTTAAAATAACACAACGGATTTTGATGCGGTTTTTCTTACAGCCTTAGTCTCTTCTTTTTTTCTTATAGTCTTGGGCTACAGGTCGACTAGGCTACCACGGCTTTATTAAGTAGTAAATTACCATGTTTAAATTGGAGGTAAAATTTATTCCCCAAGCCAAGGGTACAACTTATAGGCTCTACGTACTCGTACCCTCATTAAATTTCCCAGAAGACGGCCTAAGATAGTTCGCAGTGCGTTACTTGCGTATAAAAAAGAACTAACCATAAAAGCTACTACAGTACGAGATTAAAGAGTAAAAAACGAACGAAGAAGGAACTAAAGTTTGTTCATTTTATGTACATACATAAAATACGTCTTTTTCGCTTACAGGGTGGACAGATCCTAAGGTAACAAGACCTGAAGGCCGCGTTTAGCATGATTGTGGGCGTAACATGTACGAGTACGTACTGGGCCCATAACCTGTTAAATAAACAACATAGTTGTTCTTTCGAGGAGTATTCTTTCGTAGTTCGTAAAATAGAATCCTGAGCGTAGCAAGGGATTCTAAAGTAGAATCCAGAGCGTAATGAGCGATTCAAGTGTTAACGCCCAAGGTGAAAATAATTTTGCTCCCGAGTGGCTCATACAACTTTTCACACCGAACATTAAAAAACTTAAAAAAAGAATTCCGAAAATAATTAAAGAGCTACCATCATAGTAAATGGCGTGGTTTTACAATTATTGACTTAAAAAAATTACATTAGCAAAAAAACACTTAGAAAAGCCTTGAACTTGAGCTCTCGACAGGGAGCAAAGCTTACTTTTCTGAATGAGAGGTGTGAAAAAAATATTTACATACCTAAGTCGAATTATGCGTTTTAAAATTCATTCATTTTGTGTGGGCACATCCATAAATCACGTCTTTATCCCTTACGGGGTAGACGGAGCCTAAGGTAAGACCCAAATACCTAGGTTTGTTATAACATTTTTTACTCTTTTGACCTCAGGAGTACACTGTTATAATTATTCGCTTTCCTCATGTTACACCCGAGTAAGTATAATCTGTGGCCCTAGTTGCAGTGCTCCTGGCAACACTCGCAAATAATTAAGATAACATAACATGGCGGCTCGATTTTAATTGCATAGTTATGTTGGCATACGGGTAAGTCCCAGATACATCTAATTTCAGCTGCCGTTTGAATTCCTGGATAATTTTAATATTTGTATACATATTGTATGTAAGTATAAATTTAGATAGGTTTAAAAACAAAGCGTAGCACTCTTACTATAGGCTGCTGTCCCGAACATTGTTCCGCCTTAAATTTGAAAAATTCCAGTGGTTTGGGCTGTGCTATCCCGCGGGAACTATGCAATTTTCCGGGATAAAAACTATCCTATGTCCTTTCCCGGGACTCAAACTATCTGTATACCAAATTTCAACTAAATCGGCCCAGCGGTTTAAGCGTGAAAAGGTAACAGACAGACAGACAGGCAGACAGACAGACAGTTACTTTCGCATTTATAATATTAGTAAGGATACTAGCTGTTGCGCGCGACTCCGTCTGCGCAGAATCGCTATCCCGCGGGAACTGCAATTTTCCTGGATAAAAACAATCCTATGTCTTTCCCCGGGACTTGAACTATCTGTATACCAAATTTCAGCAAAATCGGTCCAGCGGTTTAAGCGTGAAAAGGTAACAGACAGACAGACAGAGTTACTTTCGCATTTATAATATTATATAGTAAGGATTGAAAACGTGGGCGGCGTTCCAAATTTAAATAAATTCAAATCAAAGTTCGGAAGCACATACAAAGAAGCTCGGAACACGAAACCTCCAACACTCTATATGGACAGACCTCTAACAATGTGCTGATGTCCTGGTACTTTTTGTCCGCGACTCAACAAAAACACACTTCAAAAATCGAACGCGACTCTAGCTTCATTCGTATTTCAAAATAAGCTCTTAGAGGATCTGCTTTCCTTCTACAACTCTCCCTCCGTCTTACCTGACGCGAGTTTAACATTTTTTATTTATCCTAAAACAAGTACAAAACGCCGCTAAGCAAGTTTTCACCTCAAAAAACCATTTTGGAATACAAGCTTTTCTCGCTGACTGAACTCGCATACATCCGTCCTACATAACATGTGTACCAAATTTCCCCCCGCCGAATTGGTCCTGGCTGGGCCACCAGAACTCTACTACCAGATTATTGTATGTCATCCTATTTACACAAGTATGCACAATTTCAGCCCAATCGGTTGAAGATATCTGCTTCAAAATTGAGTCGCAAGATTCCACCCGGAGAAACATACCTACATTACAAGTTAAAATAGAAGCTTGTAAAAAAGCAAAACAAACAGCGAGATAGTAGCCATGGCTTCGTTTCGCTGAATTTTTTATCTCGTTTGATAAAATTACAGACGTAATGAGTTTCCGTGCGTAGGTGCTTGAAGAAAGAGTTGCTAAATGATTTTGCACCGAATCGAATGTAAACACGTCAGCAAATCTACTACGTACGAGTACGTACTCGTATGTATATATAAGTATATTTAGGGTATTTACGAGTAGAACACACCACAGCACAGAGTACCTACTTATTTCTTTTTCCCGGATGCCGAGTCATAATAATATAATGGTTCGACAATGGTTTAACAAACGAAACGTAAATAAACTTTTCTCAAACATTCTCGGTAATTTTCTCTTCCCGTTAAATAGAACACGGGAAGTGCCTATCGTTTACTTTCATAGTTTAAACAATAAACACTAAAATATAGGCAAATCCCATCACCCTGTGCGGTCAGAAGGGATAGGAATAAATAAAAAAATGTCGATAACAAATTACCAGAGAAATGAGATATAATATGTCCAAAAATATGTCTAAGTTACTTTGTAAGTTTTAAGTAGCAAGTGAAACACAAAATATTAGTTCTATCCTTTCTCCGCCTGCAATTCCTTCTCACCCCGTTTGACGGTAGTAATATTCAACAAATTAAGGAACAAGGTCGTGTCCAACCAGGAAAGGAAGCAGTTGTCAGAGGACAGGGATGGCTGGCGACAACTCCACCGGCAAGAGCGAGGCTGCGGAGAGAGAGAGATACCAATATCGTTGACACGATAGCGAGATAAGCCAACAAACTTTCGCACTTACAACTAACAAACATAAGTTAGGAACATAACAAATATACTGTGACACAAAGCGATGTAATTAATCGAAGAGAAAAAAATTTGCTAACTAACTAAAACAAGTTGTGGGAGTTGCGGGCGAAACTTTAGCGATATGAACTTACTTAGAACCTTTCAAGGATTTGTGTGTCAAACGTTAATTCAGCTTGACTCTGTGACCTCTTCTCTACCTTGACTTCTGTGACTTCGTGCGGATTACCTTCTAAGATGGCGGCGATGGGTAAAGCCCCAGTTCGGTGAGAGAAATGTTTGTCTCTTCGACCTGAGGATGCCTTGGAGAAAATTAAAACGTACATACATACATACCGTCACGCCTCTTTCCCACAGGGGTAGGCAGAGACTACTTTGTTCCACTTGCTACGATCCTGACATACTTCTTTCGCTTCATCCACATTCATATATCTCTTCAGACATGCTCGTCGCTTTCGGGTATTCCTGACCTGACAATTTTCCAAAACGTCTCTTATTTGGTCTCGGAACGTCCGTCTAGGCCTTCCTCTCCCAAAGCAACCATTCTCACTCCCCATATATATCTGTTTAGTTAGTCTTCTTTCATCCATCCGCTCTACGTGACCAAACCAACGAAGCATACTTTTTTCTATCCTAGTCACTATATCCTCTTTCAGACCCGCACGTTCCCTTATCACAATTCTGCCCGCGACTTCGTCTGCGTAGAATTATACATAAAAACCTTCCTCTTGAATCACTCTATCTATTAAAAAAAACCGCATCAAAATCCGTTGTGTAGTTTTGAAGATATAAGCATACATAGGGATATAGGGACAGAGAAAGCGACTTTGTTTTATACTATGTAGTGATTCTATCTTTCAGTGATACACCTTCTATACTTCTGATCGCTCTCATTTCTACTGCATTTATTCTACTTTCATGCTTCTTTTGCCGTACCCAAGTTTCGCTACCGTACATTATTGTTGGAAAAAGCACTATAAAACAATAATAGTGTGTAATTAAAACATATATGCGGAGAATTGCTTATTGTGGTGGCCACGGTTGGATTCAATTTATTAGGTACAATTTCTAAAATAAGCTAGTATTAAAAATCAAATTTGGAACGTAAAAAATAATTTGTATTTCTACATTTTATCACATTTCTGCTTACTGGGTTGGGAAACAACACAAGCAAATTATTCACAAGGTAGGCAGGCCGTGGCATGTGAATAGAAGCTGTCACTAACTACTTATAAATAGTACTTAGTAACTGGGTCATACGTAGGTAATGTTCCATTTTCAATCCCATGCTCTAAAAGCGGGGTGAATAATATTATGATTTCACGCCGGGTAACTTGATGAATTGGACGTGAGCATAATTTGGAATTTCAGCAGGTTAGTTTGAACATTCCTGTAAATTTAATTTTGAATAAAAAAATACGATAAAATACCTTTACGTTGCGACGGGCCGAAAGTACCAATTTACCGCCCGCTGCGCGAGTATTTCCACTTCCTGGGCAGGGGAGACAAGTTCAATTTTAAAAAGTCATTACGTTTTATAGATTTTTAGCGGAATATTCATTGCTGTACCTCATCGGTATTCTGAAAACAAAAGAGATACACTCTGAAGTTCATAACTAGAATAACAGAGATACAATGACTGGAACCCGAATACGAATAGCGAAGCACTGCGAAGCGAATAGTGAATAGTGAATATCCGAATACGAAGGGGTTGTAACCAAATCGATACGGTAGTGAAAAAAAGAAAATTAATCTTTAATGTTATATAACGCGGCTCACTTACGTATACAGAAAACAAAAACAGAACATAGAATGTAACAGTAGCTTCTCTTTTCGTGCAGATGGTAAAAGCCGGCGAGCGCGATGATGACTGCTTGCTTAATTATTTAGAGGCATATATTATGTCGCATCTATCTCTAGTGCCCTTAAATATGTCGTAAAATTGAAAGGTGCCTTTACGACTGGGAAATCTCGGAATTGATTGAAATAGGTCGGCCATCTTGTTCAGGTGTAATTCTGACTCGGAATCGTAAATAACGCGAAGCTCTATTGTTTTATGGTCGTATAAAAAAGGTCTATAAATGTTTGCGAAAGCGAGTCTTGGGCCATTAATAGCTGGCCATTCGTTCCTCTGTCTTTTCAGCGTCGTGATTTTTATTTGTGAGTAAAAATGGAATGTGAACAGTGTTCGTATATTTCAAAAACATTTTTTTTTCAAATCTCGACATTACCACGGATGGGTTCGAAACATGCTGGGCTTACCCACGACTATACGTAAGTTAGCCGTGTTATATAGCATTAAAGATTATTTTTCTCTTTTTCATCACCGTATCGATTTTGTTACAACCCCTTCGTATTCGGATATTCGCTATTCACTATTCTTCTTCACTATTCGCTTCGCAGTGCTTCGCTATTCGTATTCGGGTTCCAATCATTGTATCTCTGTTATTCTAGTTATGAACTTCAGAGTGTGTCTCTTTTGTGTTCAGAATACCGGAGAGGTACAACAGTAAATGCGTCCAAACGTAAATGTTGCCAGGATAATGAATATTCCGCCAAAAATCTCTTAAACGCGCTGCCTTTTTAAAATTGACTTTAGACAAAATTGCATTAAGAAATCCACCCTATTAAGAGTCTTGCTGCTGTTTATATTATTTCATCACCATCAACTCCAGCCTACATACGTCCCACTGCTGGACGCCTCCAGGCCTCCTCGCAGAATGAGAGGGTTTGGACTATAGTTCCCACGCGGGCCCAGTGCGGATTGGGAACTTCACACACACCATTGAATTGCTTCGCAGATATGTGCAGATTTCCTCACGATGTTTTCCTTCACCGAAAAGCTCATGGCAAATTTCAAATGTAATATCACACATAAATTCCGAAAAACACAGGTGCGAGCCCGGGCTCGAACCCACGACCCTCTGCTTGAGAGACCACAGGTTAAACCACTAGGCTTTTTAGCGTACATTTATCACATTAAACCAAGTCTTAAGTTAAAAAAATTACTAGGACAGTATGAAAAAGCGGGCACTCGTCTTAAGAACGTGAAAATAACCTTCTAAATTATTTCCACGACTGCGTTTCATTTCACGCAGCACTCCAAAACTTGAGCGTGAACCCGCTAAGTACAGCACAGGCCGTTAGCTTAATGAAACCTTTTAATTATTAACGAACTCTCAACAGGGTGCGAAACGGACAGCGCTAGTTTAGGCGTGAAATGGAATACTATTTTTTTTAAAAGGCTCAGGTCACATTATAAAATTTGCCATATTTGGTGTAGCTCTTGTAATACCCGAAGGCGACTTCGTCTCCATCTTCGACTCCAAAAGGTGGCAACCCTAATTGTGGTTGACACAAGGGGCTCTGTTCTTTTTTTTTTAAACCTCTTTACGTCACACCGTGTAACCTAGATCTATTCCTATCATGACCTATAGGGGTGACGCACAGGGGTTTAACTATAAGCTTGATTACTCCCAGCCAACTGCAGTTTATTTCTAACCGGCTATTTTTATTTGCGGTGCGCAATCATTTGTTTTTGTTGAGTTGATTCACGTTTTATTGTTCCGAGCCTCTAGTGTAAGGTTTCGCAGATAAAAACGTCTCGAACGCGTTCACGTAGACGTCTCAATTGCTATGGAAAAGTCAGCAACGCCACTTGCGGATCGAAACGGCAACAAACTGTTCTCATAGTATTTGACATTTTAACGCAAACACAATTCGAGACGTATTTTGTGACCGAAAACCTACACTTAACATACTGAACAGGATTTTCAACCCCCGACGCTTCAAAATTTTCCAATTTTAATGTTATTTGACAATGATTCTAGCAACAAAAACTAGAAGAGACTAACCTTGCTGCGACCACAGGAACCACATTAGGGGTCATCCTCAAACTACGTCACACACTTAGGGGGGGGGGGGGAGGGGGCTCTGGAAATTTGTGACAGACGAACATAATAATTGTAGTCTTCATAGTAAACCCTGTGACAAGGGGGGGGGGGGGGGGGACTATAAAGATGATGAAACTGGTGTGACGTACTTTATGGACGACCCCTTACACGTAGACTCTACGTGTAGAGTAAAGGAGCGACCACACCGCCTCGTACACGCAGTGTCGTGTCGTAGGCGTCACGTTTTCGTTGTTGCGTAACCGCACCGTCGACGTCTTTTACGCACCGGTGTAGTCGCACCTTAATTATATTATTGCTTTTAGTTAGAGATGTACAAAATGGTTTTAAAAAAGCATTTAAATACAAAATGCAAAATACTTTTCAGATTTACTATTTCAAATGCAAAATACCAAATAATTTTGCGTTTTGTATTTCAAATGCTAAATACAAAATAGGTATTTTCAAAATACTTTTTCAAAATAAAATACCTTTTGATCAAATATCAGACATTTTTATTTATTTTAGGTATTATCATGAGAAATAGAGACACAATGGCGAGCCGAACAAAAACGTCTAATAACATGGCACCTTATGCATGACACTTTGGTCAAATTTATCAGTACGCGTATCAATAAATTCTGTTACGTTAATAATTAATAATAATAATGCTAACCTAAAATAATGCAGGTAAAGCAACTAGACAAACGAAAAGAGAGCCATGGCTCCATTTTGTGAATTGTTTGGCCATTTATTTCGGTTAATTGTGCATCTAGTGCGGCAATACAAGCGTCATTCGTTCATTTCATTTTGTTTGACTGGTAATGTTGGCTAAACTTAATCACAAAGATTTTGCATTTTGAAATGTATATAAAAAATGCAAAATACAAAATAGGTATTTTGCATTTTGTGTTTGCATTTTAAATAGAAGTATTTCAAATAAATCGCATCTCTGCTTTTGGTTCATTACATGTTCGTAATACACGGAATATAGCGGTTGAGTCGCCTTGCAGCCTTACTCAATCAGGTATTGTTTTTAAAGCTTGTAAAAATAGAATAACTCAGCATTTTTAAAATGGCTCCTTTCGTTCGTTACCTAAAACCATTTGAAGCAAGTCTATACATCGTCTGTATTGTTGGAGAACGCTATCTCCCGAACGCCCACGCGGCCCCTAATTACTACCCTTTGCGGCGTTCACGGAACCTCTTTTATGGCGTAACTTTTTATTCTTCGAAATTCTCTTTTCCCCCTTTTCCAGGAAAAGCCGAATACATTCTTGAAAGCCGATTTGGGGTTGATGGTCCCTGTTTTATAGTGGCTAATCATAATAACATTCCGAGTACTTAATTTTCTTTTATCACATAAAAAAATTAAAGATCCTCTAATATATATATGTATGTATAACTTCCATGCTGATTGGGGAGCAAAGGAAAAACATAGAATGTACCAGTTGCTTCTCGTCCCGCGCAGATGGTAAAAGCCCATCAAGGGAGTGGGCAAAATTATTAGGAATCATGTTATAGGCGATGCAGCTAGCAACCCATCACTATTTCGTTTCCCCTTTTCCATCTATATGCCCACAATCATGCTAAACGTGGCCTTGGTCTTGTTACCTTAAGCTCTGTCTACCCCGTTAGGGATGAAGACGTGATTTGTGTATGTATGTATAACTTTTTCTTGTACATAATAGTTATTTATGTGGTTGGTGCACAAAGAGTGGGGTTTTATGAAACGAAGCGAAGCACGAATGTTGATACAGCGAAAGAAGTATGTCAGGATCGTAGCAAGTGGAACAAAGTCTCTGCCTACCCCTGCGGGAAAGAGGCGTGACGGTATGTATGTATGTCAGTAAGTGCCTAGTATTAATATTAACTCCAAAGGTTGGCGACCTCACTCGTATGTGTATATTGCCTCGTGACTTTTCCTTTTTGCCAACGCCTCCTAGCAAATTTAAGATTTCATGCCACACACCATTCCTAGAGGAAAGAGTTGGCTAAAACTTACGATTCTCACTGTTTTGTTCTAGCCACCAGTTTCTGCATATAACTTCCTGAAACACTTCTACGTGATTGCTGTACAGAGTATACTAATATACATAATTAAGACATTACAGTAACGTTATTTCAGTTGTACTATGTTGAAAACTAAACGTTGCAAAGGTTATCTGCATCTGACTACAGAGGGAAGATAAAAACGACAGGGTTTTGACAATAATTTGCAAGTTTATGCAGCAGTTGCCGACCCCTGCAGACACAATAATTTGCCGCTCCACGCCACTCCACGCTCACCAACGGTTGCGCGCCCCTTTACTTAACGACGCCCTCCCAGGGGTGAAAAACCTTTAATTAAGCTTCGCTAAATTAAATGTTTTAGAGCGTCATACGGTAAAATATAGGTGAGAATCTTGAGAAAGGTCTTCAACAGAATGGAAACTGTTTTGTGTCAAGTAAGGAATTTCTGGTATAGGTGTAAAATACCGACATGCATTAATACGGCATAATATCCCTTACGGGGTAGACAGAGCCGAAGGTAACAAGTACCTACAGGCCACATTTAGCAAGATTGAGGGCGTATAGGTGGAAAATGGAATCAAAATAGTGATGGGTTGCTAGCCGCATCGCCTATAACGTGATTCCTATGACTTTCGCCCATTCCCTCGAATTCCCTGGAATCATGTTATAGGCGATGCTAGCAACCCATCACTATTTTGATTTCCCTTTCCAGCAATACGCCCTTAATCATGCTAACCTGGCCTTTTGTTACCTTGGCTCAGTCTACCCCGTAAGGGATTAAAACGTGATTTGTGTGTGTGCGTGTGTATTTATTGATTAAACAAAAAACTTGTTGCAAAAGTAGCAACGCAAGCAATCTGATAAAAACAACCCAGGATTTTTGTTAAGCGACAATCTTCGCGATCTTCCGATAGGTACTCTTACAAAAGTACCATCAGCGCACTTCAGATATCGACTACCGAAGACGCTCCATGTTTTCCAAATGACCAGTTTATTTGTTTATTTATTCATTGTCAAGTCATGTACATACATATGAAGATGTTAACACTGTTCTAAGTCAGTCCATTAGGCATATTACCTAACTCGCTCGCAATCGCCATCGTGTTCATTTTGACAGTTCTTGTATGAATGTAACAGCTAGCTGATTCCGATGCCAATTGTCAGCCCATACATGAACTGTCAAAACAAACACGATGGCGATTGCGAGCGAGTTAGGTAATAAACCTACATGGCGCCCTGTAAGGGCACACAATAGTAGTTAATATCTAAATCTAGGATTGTAATATAATGTCAAAACATGCCATGAAATTAATTAAGTACATTAAATTATACATTGATATTATTAAATTCATTTTAATGTTATTCTATTCTAGTTAATTATTTGTTAATAAAATGAGATGATTTCAGTAAAATTAGTATGCCAATTAAATCTAACAATAATTACAATAGTTTATAATGTCATATAAATTCATGGAATATTAATAGGTAGCTTAAATGTTAATGTTTCTATAATTTTTCATTTAAATTACTTCACAGGTTCATCATTTAGGAACTCGTTAACAGAATAATAGCATTTTTGATTAGGAATGTCTAAGTTATTTTTAAATATATTGCTTCGGGATTCTTGTCTAATGTATTCAGGGATTTTATTAGCTATTTGAGTACATTTATATTGTGGTTCATTTTTGAACATCGCTAAATTGGACTTTGGTAACAACTATTTATTTTTATTTATATTGTGTTCTAGTTGTACATGAGTCTACCTTTGCCTTGAATAAGTCAGGATGTTTACGTACAAAAACTACCGATTCTAATATGTAGATTGAGGGTAGTGTCAACAATTTGTGTTTTATAAAATGCTGACGGCCGCTTTCTGGTATACGTATATTTGCTAGTATACGGATGCACTTTTTTGCATTATGAATATTTGCTGGGCATCAGGGCTAGCACCCCACAGTACCACGCCGTACCGGAGCCAGACGAACGCGTACGCGTAATAAGCAGATAGTGCACAATAAATCGGTGTTCAATTTCAGTACGCTTAGAACGCACAAATTTTGATAGTTTTGTTTTTATGTTTTGAACATGTGTTTGCCAGTTAACATTGGAGTCTATTGTTATGCCTAATAACTTAAAATTGGTTACTTCTTCAATGTCATTGTTGTTAATTTGCAGTTTTAATTGTAAATGATTTTTTTGTTTTGCTTTGAATTGTATAATTTTGGTTTTCTTTAAATTAATATCTAGATTATTGTCACGAAGCCATTCTACTACAGTGTAGTGTTGAGGTGAGTTTTTGGTTGAATGTGACAGCTAGGTGATTCCGATGCCAATTGTCAGCCCATACAACTGTTAAAATGAACACGATGGCGATTGCGAGCGAGTTAGGTAATAAGCCTACAGGTCATCCGTCCATCTCGTTGGTTGACTCATATATATATACGTAATTGTGTATGACAAACCGGCGGACAATGGAGTCTTAGTAATAGGATTCCGATTTAACTCTAAAAAGCATTAATAATGTACAACACGAAACGCAAACAAAGATTTTATCTGCATATTCTGTGATCAACTTTGTTATTCATTAAGCATTAAAAAAAAGACTTGCACTGAAAACCGTGTGTACTGGAATATCACACAGAGTTAGAACAGTAGCGGTAACTAGTGCGAAGTATTGCATTTGTGGCGGTTCATAGAGCATTAAGTCGAAACGCTTTGGGGCGCCGCGTTTTCGTTTTTCTGTCAGTTGATTGACAAGATATAAATTGATATAACAATTGAGTGGTGATGTTCAATGTCAAACTGTTTTTTGTTTATTTTGTTGGTTTGCAATTACATAAAGCTGTTTAAGTGGACTTAGCTCACACATTTAATTGTTGAAGAGTACTTTTTTACCATTTGAAGCTAAGTAACGAAGGCGTGGAAATTAGTAAGGAAATTAGCTTTCTTTATAAATATCGTAATCTAATATCAAGGTCCCTCAGAATTATTTAGGGATATTTGAGCAAGTGGTTGTACAAATTTTTCATCATAGTTTATTATTCAAAACATCGACGAATGTATTTGTCAAGCATAATTGAAATATCATTAAAAACATTTAAAAGGGTATTCAGCGTACCGACCCAACCACCAGTTGAAACATTGTTTTTTTTAATTATGAATAAATTTTAAATAAATTAAAATTTTATTTAAAATTTTACAATAAGGTTTTACAAATTGAGTCACTTTTGAAAATGTAAGAGGTTTATGTAATAAGTGGCGAGATCCCGCGGTTCGATGCGCTTCCATATCTACATACATACATATATCACGTCTTTATCCCTTACAGGGTAGACAGTGCCTAAGGTAACAAAACCTTAAGGCCACGTTTAGCAAACGTACAATACATGTTATAATTAATTTAAGCTAAAACAGTATTTTTTTGGTTCACAATCTAAGTACCTAGTGTTCTACTACAGTGTGTGTGTGTGTATATCTCAGGGAACTTATATTTTTTTATAGTTTCTGAACTTATCGCGCCGTTTCTCTCTGTGTACTGCGACATAGTTAAATACTGTTTGCGGTACTGACTAGTCTGTGCTGTTCAACGTAGTTCAACGACCTATGGGCACAAAGTCTAACTCCCCACCGGCTAAGTGTCTAAGCATCTGCTATTGTACGGTGAAAGAAACTGAGAGCCAACATTGGGGGCGGCAGACGTAAGCTTGACTTCGGAATCCAGAAGCTTATTGGTTACTTATTTGACATGAAATGTATATTTCATAATTTTGTTTTTTTTCTCTTCGGCATTGGAGACATCTCCAATTAATTTTATTTGACGGTGGAGGCGTTTTACACCTCCACTGAACTTAAATTATTTATATTGTTTTTTTTCTCTTTCTTTTTTTCCATCTCTACTTTGTTTTACTTCGACAAGTAGAGACTTTATACATCTTATTCTTATAGACTCATATAATTAAAGGCTCGGGGACCTTATACATCCCTTTTATAAATGTATTCAATTTAAGTATTCTTACCGTATTTTATTTTGAAAAAATGACTTTCCGCCAAGTTTCTTGCGGCGCATTCTTCTTGGCAATAATGGTCTTTCCGAATGCGCTGGTAGTTTAAAAAAAGACATGTGAAAGAGCCCTTGGCGGCCAATTTGCAAAATAAAAAATTAGTTCTTTTTAATCACGTACCACCTTTTTACTGCAAATGACTCCAAATTTGAAAATTTAAATTTATCAAATTAATCCATATTTTAGAGATTGCTAGAGAGTAGAAACGTCTCGTTGCGAAAGGGCCACATTTTTAGGGACACAAGCCCTGAATTACCATATTAATTGAGTGACGAAACGTCGCTAGCTGTTACCTTCATGGACGGTCGTGCGGTGGAGTAATTTCACTGTTAATTTGCGCCACTATGTTGAAAAAACAAAGAATTTACCAGTTGCTTCTCATCCCGCGCAGATGGTAAAAGCGCATCTAGGGAATGGGCGAAAGTCTTAGGAATCATGTTATAGACGATGCGGCTAGCAACCCATCACTATTTTGATTTCCCTTTCCACCACGCCCTTAATCATGCTAAATGTGGCCTTAAGGTTTTCTTACCTTAGGCTCTGTCTATCCCGTAAGTGATAAAGACGTGATATATGTATGTATGTATGTTGTTGTATGGACATGTTATCTCTATGTCAATTAGTTAAGACATTTACATTATTAGAATAAACGTAAGATTATGAATAAATAAAAACAAATTGAACTATAACTAACAAAAAACAAATTAGAAACTAAACTAAAACTAATCTTAAAATAAAACAATAAAAAAGGAGAGGCCCCCGTGGCATAGCAAGTGCCGCAGACGCTGGCAGCATTCCCCCCTTGGACAGCGATACTAATACGCTGTCCAAGGAAGCTGCCAGCTCTGCGGTCACCCGTAGCGTCTATTAGCCTCTACGAAATATCTCTGAAGAGGCTAATGGCGCTAGGACCCCACGGACCAAGGGTCTGAACACCGAAAGGGACAAAGTTGTACTCGGCGCTGCGCGAATATAGTAATACTAGCTGTTGCCCGCAACTTCGTCTGCATAGAATTCGTTTATCGCTATCCCTCAGGAATTACGCAATTTTCCGGGATAAAAAGTAGCCTATGTGCTATTCCAGACCGTAATCTATGTTCCAAATTTCATCCAGATCTATCCAGCCGTTTTGGCGTGAAAGAGTAACAAACATCCAAACATACTCACAAACTTTCACATATATAATATTAGTAGGATTAGTAGGATTAGTAGGATTATAAGAAGAAGAAAACAATTAAAACAAAAAAGAAAATGGACAATGACTTTTACTTACTTTTTTTTTCAATAACACAAGTCAATAACTTTCATGCTGGTCTGGGAGTAAAGGAAAAACATAAAATGTATCAGTTGCTTCTCTTCCCGCGCAGATGGTAAAAGCCCATCGAGGGAATGGGCGAAAATAGGAATCATGTTATAGGCGATGTGGCTAGCAACCCATCACTATTTTGATTCCCCTTTCCACCTATACGCCCACAATCATGCTAAACGTGGCCTTAAGGTTTTGTTACCTTATGCTCTGTCTACCCCATAAGGGATAAAGACGTGATATATGTATGTATGTATGTAATAAGGGTCTTCTGACCGGCTTACCTTACCCAACGGCTAGTGGCTAAGCAGCTAGTCAATTGCTCCGAGCTAAGCAGCTTTTAGCTGTCAATTTTAATATGGATCTGACATTGAGCGAACCTAAACTGAATCGGAATTCAATCGCATTAAGACGTCATGGTAACCCCCCAGATCCCTTCGCCTTTTACGACATACCCGGTAACAGTTGGGCCCTATTCTAAAACCAAGCGTAGCACAGCAACAAAAAAACGATAATTTAGAAAGTCTACTGCTTCTGAGGTTTTCATAAGCTCGCATTTTATCTCGAGCTCAATTTTATGCACGTTAATGCTATTTACTGGACTATGGGCTATAATAAAGTTTATATCAGGAATGACGTCAACGTCACCCAGAGAGAACCGCTTTTGGGGTGTGATAAATTCTATGACTTGGAATTAAGACAAACATAAATATATAATCTAGTGAGTTCTAGTGGTTCTACTCCAAATTACCGCAGTCTAAGTCAAAAGTCTTTGACCAG
Source organism: Pandemis corylana (assembly GCA_949127965.1). Classification (NCBI taxonomy): domain Eukaryota; kingdom Metazoa; phylum Arthropoda; class Insecta; order Lepidoptera; family Tortricidae; genus Pandemis; species Pandemis corylana. Next base: position 2,167,920 of record OX421860.1, read on the forward strand.
TGTGTGTTGCCAGTTGACATACGGATCAGAGACAGGGGCGCTAACGAGGAAGCCCAAAGTCACTCAGAGGGCTATGCTCGGGGTTTCTCTGCAGTAGAACAAAGGTTACCGACATAGCCCGAACAATTGCGAATCTAAGTGGCAGTGAGCAGGCCAATGACTGGTGGCCGATGGGGTCAGAAGATTCTCGAGTGGTGTCCACGGATCGGGAGACGAACAGTCGGTTGGCCTCCAACAAGATGGAGTGACGATTAGGATCGCGGGATCGCGGTGGATGCGAAGGGCGCAAGACCGGTCTGAGTGGAAAGCCTTGGTTTCCTTCGGCTGACATGAATATGATGATGATGTTCTAGTGGTTTGAGACTGCGAAGCTTGAGGTTCCGGATTCAAGATAAAAAAATATCAATATTTGCCGCCTTCAGCCGGTTTAGGAGAATGTGGGGAAAAGAGGAAGTTATAGAAAGGCATAATAGGGTTTGGAATACTTCCATTAAGGAAATAGTAAGTAGTAAATCGGGCCAGCTTTGGGACAGGTCACTGATAGATCCACCCTCTGAAGAAACAGATAAAGACAGGGGAAAATGGCGCGTTTTAGGGGAGGTTCATGTCCAGCAGTGGACTGCTACAAGGCGATGATGATGAGTAGTTAGTAAGGTCTTGTTCTAGCGTCGCATAGTTTTAAAAAAAGCGTCCCTCAGCGCTTCTTTCCTATTGGTGGATACCTCTCGCCCGCAGTTCCGTTTATACTCTAGTTTAAGTAGGGTAATGGTGCGACCACACCGGTGTGTAATGTATAAAGAAACGCACCGTCAACGTCTTTTACGGACCGGTGTAGTCGCACCGTAAGACCGGATACTTATATGACGCCGCAACAAATTAAAACCACACTCAATTTATGTAATTGCTCTCATTTTTCATGGACCTCCGCAGTCACTAACGTTTGCCTAAATAATGAATAGATTCAGGATCCTTTAAATATTTAAGTGACAAACGGTCTCAGTCGTAGTCTTTATTGGATAACATAATTTTTCGTTAAGGATGTTTTTTTTAATTTGCAATGTCTACACGTAGTGGCTATATTCTCTTTGTGTCTTTACTAAATATAACCATAAAAAATAGTTTATGGTGAATTTCAAGTGTAAGAAACGAAAAGTTGTTCAATTTTTACAATTTTTTATAATAACCAACTTGATGTGTTTGTTTTTCCCTACAGGGTAGGCTGAGCTAAGGTAAAAAAACCTAAAGACCATAATTGTGGGCGTTTAGGTGAAAAAAGGTATCCAATTAGTGGCGGATTGCTAGCCGCATCGCCTATAACATGGTTCCTAAGATTTTTGCCCTTGCTCTCGATGGGCTTTTACCAGCTGCGGTGGAAGAGAAGCAACTGGTACATTCTTTTTCCTTTGCTTCCAGACCAGCATGGAAAAAGGATGCATGCTTTTTTGTTTTTTTTTCAATTTGACCCGCGTCCAGAGGTTGGATTGCTTTGAAATTCGGTACACCTATGTAGGATGGATCGGATGTGTTATGACAATGTAAGTACAGCCAACAAAAAGTACAACAATAAATGCTTGTACGAAAAATTAAACAAAAAAATATAGTGACTGGACTGGATTCTCTGTCATATTTATGACGGAATAATGGCTTCGGAGAGCTAAATCTTGTTATTATTTTGTGTTTGCTACGCGATTAATAAAGGTGGGAAGCTAGCTTTATTGACACTTGTGAGGAATCTGTTTATACCCGCATGTATCGGTAGCCTAGATTATTGTAAAAGGTACTCGTATTATCTAATACAAAATTACATACTTACATACATACCGTCACGCCTATTTCCCACTGGGGTAGGCAGATACTACTTTGTTCCACTTGCTACGATCCTGACATACTTCTTTCGCTTCATCCACATTCATCTCTTCATACATGCTCGTCGGTTTTGGGTACTCCTGACCTGACTTATCCAAAACGTCTCCTATATTTTGGTCTTGTACTAAAATTTAAAAATAAAATAGTTTTTTTTTATTTTTTTTTAATATGGTACTAAAATTAATCTGGAATTATTCAGCAGGCTTGTTTAGTAGTAACTCTGTCGGTCTGTCTGTTACTTTTTGACGCTTAAAACATAGGATATTTTTTATTCCGGAAAATTGCATTGCATAGTTTATAATGTAGGATAGTTCCCGCGAGAACTATGCAATTTTCAGGGATAAAAACTATCTTATGTCTTTCCCCGGGACTGAAACTATCTCTGTACCAAATTTCATTTCATTTGACGACCAGATAGCCTAGTGGTTAGGTAGCCTGATTATGAAGCTTGGTGTCCTGGGTTCGATCCCCAGTCGGGGCAGATATTTGTATGAAAAATACGAATGTTTGTTCTCCAGCCTTGGATGTTGTATGTATATAAGTATGTATTTATCTACTTTATATAAGTATGCTTATCCGTTGCCTGGTACCCATAGTACAAGCTTTGCTTAGTTTGGGGCTGGGTCAATTGGTGTAATTTGTCCCAAGATATTTATTTATTTAGTATATTGTGTAGAAAAAACTACCATTTGGTAGATTTTAGTAGAAAGCCGACAGTAATGCTGTTACCGAACTTCTTAAACGTTCCATTTCACGTCTTGGAGCGTCTCGGACAGTCCATTACGAATTTTAATTTGATTTTACAAGTTTGGAACGGAATGGAGCCCCTTATTAGATGGGCGTGGTCCCTATATTGTGTACAGGGTGTCATCATCATCATCATCATATTTAGCGGGTGGTTAGACCTTGTGCAAGGTCGGTCGTAATCGCTCCCGACTTTCACACTAATCCTGCCGTCAGACAGCAGTGCTTGCGCTGTGTTTTGGCGTGGAGAGTAAGACAGTGAAATTACTGGCACATGCCCGCGCCAAGTCGAGCAAAAAAAGCGGCACACACAATTTTTCTCACAAGTAATACAGATTATATTAAATTGATGGGTTAATGCGAATGCCAAGTCAATTTATTTATAACATAAACGATTTTTAATTTTGATATGGGCATTATATGTTCTTAGGTTAGCTAATTACGTAATAACTTAAGACAGGAGGTCTTTTAGTAGGGACTGAATAAATTAACCGACTTGGTATTAAATGGATCTCGCAACTTTTTACGGTAGAAGAACTGAGTTGCGAGACTTGTTTTTTTTTACAAGTTTGGTTTTTGATGGGATTCTGTTTACATTACAGACTCCACGAGAATCTACGCCGGTTGGCTTCATATTGACCACGCATCGCAAATCGAATTGTCACTGTCACCGACAATTGTCGATTTGGTGAAATAGGAACCAGATTATTGTATTGTCATCCGACTTACACAAGTATGCAAAATTTCAGCTCAATCGGTTGAAGATGTCTGCTTCAATATAGAGTTGCAATATTGCACACGGACAAACACTATTATAGCAAGTTAAAAAAATTTATCTGATGTAGATTTTAACTAATGCAATTTGTCGGTTCAACTAACGAAAGCGCACCATAAGGCTTCAAATATGCACGAAAAGGATCAAACGTTTCCAAATTTAGAACCTTATGTCCGCCAATAATCTAACTGCAAACTAAACACCAACTTTAAGGTTCTCAACTCAAATAACTGTGGAAACTCATACGTCCAGTGTAACAATCGCTAAGCCTTCAAATTAATTTTGCACACCCCTACGCTGAATCATGGTTCATCTTGGAGCATTAAGCCAACCGGAGATGTCAACGGCGGGCCTCTATAAAAAATAGGTACTTGATGACAAACGTTTCATTTATAACGTCTATGACATGCATGTGACATAATAATATTGAGCGTAAAAGTCATGTTACTAAGTGTTTGATAATTCGTATTTTATACGTATTGGTTTTGACATTTTACGTCGCTCTCGGCCGTAAGTAGCTATTTATCGCCCGCTACGCGAGCTAAATTTCCGCTTCCTAGCCAGGGGAAGACGTTAAATTGTGTACACACCTCGGGTGGTGATAAAGAAAGCCTTTCTTTCTCTACTCTTTATCTCTCTTTATTTCACTACCCTCGGAATGTAACGTAATATTACATTCATACGCTTCGTCGCCCTCGTCCAAACAGGGAGAGTTTTTGGTACAAAATCTGTGTAAGTTTTAAAGAGTTTTCGAAAGCGTTCGCGTAAACGTCTCAATTAGTATAGAAAAATTGGCAGCGCCACTAGCGGCACGTAACGATAGCCACTTAATCTCATAGTAGTTGACACTAACAAGATAACGAGCACTCAGAGCACTTTGTGTTAGTTCCTTGGTCCAACAAACGCTACGAAAAACTTACAGTAAATACTGTGAGTGCTTAGCGCGTAAGTTCTTTGTCGCAACAAACGACTATCGCATTCGCGGTGAAGTCTCAAATACCATAAGATTATTTTGGTTCTCATAGTAAATTAGGGCGAAAACTTACGTTCTCTTACATGGCTCTTAGCGTCTAAAGACTCTAAAGTAACTTTTTTAAACGGCAACATTTCATTAAAACTTCAATTAAGTACGACTGAAGTTGTTCGCTCTGTAGCGATAAGGCCGCCTATTGTTACCTTGTAATATTCTGTATACCTTTTTTTGTTCTGGTATTATATTGTATTGTTGTTCATACTATTTGTGATTTCTTGACACGCGTCTGCATTCATTACGACAAAAACTGACAGCAAGTGATCAGAAATTAGTGCGCATGACACCTCCGTAAGGTTTATTGCTCCAAGTTCATTATAATAGTCGTGGTGGCGGTCTCAAGCCCTCGTGTACCTATTAAGGGTTGTCATCACCACAAAGGATCTGTTCGAATTGTTTAAATGTCAACGACCTTAGGTTAGAAACTGACAGATGTACGAACAAGCTTAGGTTGTCTGTGGTAGCGATGTTTTTGGATATTGGATTGAGTAAACGATGTTCCGTGTTTCATGTAGAAATCGGGGTTACGTTGGTCCATTTTTAATGCGATTGTTTCGTTCGTGTTGTGAAAAATAGAAAATGAAAGAGATAATTTAGTTTTGACATTTGTGTACACGTGCTTTACAATCAAATTTGTCTTATTCCAATGACATTGTCTTCTGTATTAAATGAGGCGTTACTTTGCGGTGGTCCATTTCAATGAACAAAGTGCAACGTCTTCTGTTTTCAATTTTAATGATTTAATGTCTAGATTTCTAACTATATCTCCATGCAAATTACCGCACAATTAGCAAAGATGTACCTATAAAAGACCCACGTCCAAACTTTCCCCAGTTAAATAAATAATAAAAAAGTTACCGTTTATGCCCTGCACATAAACAAGAGCAAAGCCTTTTAAAATAAGTTACTTCGCTCCGGCAGTGTATGCTCAACTTTAATACAAAATTGTTTTCTATAAAAAAGAAGATAAGAAGATATGGGTGGGCGGTTACAGGCCGTCAAGAACCAGAAGAAAAAAAAAACAATTTAGGTACATAAAATGGTTGCCATACGAAAAGTTTAAAACTACGAAAAAAGTTGTGATTGACGACTTTCTTTTTTTTGTGGCACTGCAGTTTGTATTGGCAGTGATAAATCGAACAATATTATCATGATACCACGCCACTTTGCCCGGTCTCGTGCCAGGCTCATCCACAGTTTTTCAGCCGAATGACGGATGCCATCTGACCAACGGGCTGATGGTCTGCCCACTGACCTTCGACCCAGTCTTGGCCACCACTGTGACCACCTTTGACCATCTACCGTCGTTCCGTCTTGCCAAGTACCCCGCGAAGTATCACACGATAATATGGAGCGTCTAATCCAAACCGTTTGATGTCTCGGTTAGCGATTTACGAGTTACGGCGGCCATTTGTAATTTATTAGCTCACGCAAAATGGCTGAGTCGGTGACGTCACGATTTATATGTTTACTTTTGATGCGGAGCTTAACGGAACGCATTAGTTCGCTCCTGCGAAGGCCAATGAACTTCTTGATGAATGCGACAAGGCTGAAGATATAAGATAGTTGTATTCAACTTTGATTTGTTATTTTACTTCTGGCAAGGATTTGCGAGTAAAAAGGTAGTAGCGATCTGGAGCGACCTTCTGTAAGGTCCAACTACCCGAAGTGTAAATCATCAATACATATACTTAGTATAAAACAAAGTCGCTTTCCGCTGTCTGTCTGTCAATATGTATGCTTAGATCTTTAAAACTAAGCAACGGATTTTGTGATTCGAGAGGAAGGTTTATATATGTACGCAGACGAAGCCGTGGGCAGTAGCTAGTAGGTAGATTATTCGTTTAGGCCTTTTTTATAAGACAAGGAAGGCAAACGAGCAAGAAATACAGACGAATTGAGAACCTCCTCCTTTTTTTGAAGTCGGTTAAATAGTAGCAGATGGTAAATGAGCACCACCACCCATGGACTTTCGCAACGAACTTAAGTCCACAGAGATAAAAATTGCGAATTACAAAAAAAAGTAATTCTAGAATACCTATAGTTGTTTTGTTTTACTTAAACATTATTTTCTACGGAATGTAGACGCGTATAGGGTATATAGGGGCAATTAACTAGAGGTAGCGGTAAAATAAAACTGGAGCCTTATTGTATTCATCATCTCATTCTATCCTCAACTTTTACCGTTTGACAGAAAGGAACGGTGAATGCGATTGTGATTCGAAACTTAGACAATAAGGTACCCCAATCAGTCTATCTTTACGTCTAATCTTAGTAATACGGATATTAAAGCTTGCATGATAAGAAATAATAAAAAGTTTGTTGATTGATAACAATCTGTTAGGAAAAACATGTTGTGGGTCACCGCAGCAATAACAGAGGGCGTAACTACCTCCAGAACGGTTTATAGCTGCAAGATAAAGATGGCGACTGCAAAAGTAAACACGTCAAAAGGATACATACTATACTAGCTTCTGCCCGCGACTTCATCCGCGTACAAGCAATTGTCATGTTTATCGCTATCCCGCGGGAACTATGCAATTTTCCGGGATAAAAAGTAACCTGGCCGGTGATTTTCTTAACAGATTAGTAATAAGCCTACAGGTCAGCCAGATCTAGGTGTTCATCTACAATACATTTTTTTAATACCTTCTTAATTGAATCGCCAAAGACGCCTCCTAAGGAGTGTGCTCACTGAGAGCATTCTTACCCGAGCATTTGTAAACGTGCAATCAATGTAAGCAAGCTTTGTAACGCTCGGCTCAACGTTCACAGCACTCGAGTATTGGACGTCGAATGCTCTCAGTGAGGACGCTCCTTTAAGCTACGTGCGGCTACTTTGCTCTACAGTTACTTGAGTTATTTAAGTCTATGTTCCCGCCGGATATCCACTTAGGGTTGTCAATACCCACCTAATATCCGTCGTCTCACGATTTTAAACGATTCCTTCGCGCTTGTTTGCCGCGATCCCGTGTTTATCTTTCTTGAGTGAATCTTACTTAGGAAGATGAGAGTTTTCACTTGGGAAAAATTGTTTACAGATTGGATGTTTTAGTTTATCCGTCGATTAAATTTTTGTTAGGGAAATTTTTAAATGATTTTAGATTATGTTTACGTGGTGCCTCGTTGTTGTGTCTCTTCTTTTTAATGTTTTGATGAGGGTGTGAATTTTAACAGGTACCAAAATACTTGGTAATGTTCATACAATAATAATAATAGTAATAATAATAATAACTAACAGGCTACGCCCTCTACTACCAATATAAACCAAAAAATGTATTAGAAAACACAACAACAAAACTCTACTGGGACCGAGACATAATAACTGACCGCACTATCCTCAGCAACAGACCCGACATTACACTCATTCATAAACCTACAGTTTGACAACAAAAATAATGCTCCACGATGTACCTGCGCAGTATACCAATTTTAGTAGCGCGGGAAACTCTGGCGCTGTTATTGGTCGATCGATTTCGTACCAACAATGGCAAAATCGTGTAAGCGGGACAGAGCTAAGAATGCAAAGCAAGCAATACTCTGCCAGTTGCGCTTGCAAATAAAGTTCAATATAGATTATTTACACGTTCGGCTACCATCGGAAACTGGTCTGCGCTTCTCTGCGCAAACGAATACTGCCGATGCGCATTATATTTGTTGTCAAACTGTACCAAAACTACTTACCTTATAGACATCGCCGTTCCCAACACACACAACCTGAAACAGAAACACTCGGAGAAAATACAAAAATACATACCATTAACAGATGAAATAAAACAGATGTGGCACCAAGAAATAGTAAAAATTGTCCCCATAATTATTTCCTCAACTGGTATTGTCCCAAAAACCCTAAAATCAGCACTCACATTATTAGAACTTCACGACAACACCTTCATACCCCTACAAAAATCAATAGTTTTAGACACCTGCTCTATAGTACGCCGCTTTCTTAACCCAACTTCCCTACCGATACATAACAATCAAGAAGACATACACACACACACACAATCGACCAGCGCAACATTTACACAAACACACACACTCAACATGACATTCACACTAACTTCTAAATACACAATGGTACCATGGTACTTGGCGTACGCCCGTGTCATGGACCAAAAAAAAAAAAAGCCGACAACATTGTCGAGATCAAAATTCATTGGAAAATAATAATAATAATGCTTATTGATTTAAAGATACAATAATAAATAAAATAATAAATAAAAAAATATTTATTACCACAACATAAACAGATAGAAGTTAAGTTGACAACAGATTCAAGACTAGAGAAAAAAAACAATGAGATAGACCAGGCGGGCAATGTTCTGGCAACGGGTACCAGTCTCAGCATGTGCAGGGCTACATGAACCCAGCGCTGGGTATATCCTGATTCAGACGACAATTATAGCTACCTACTAAAATGTGCTTGTAACACACACACACACACACACAAATCACGTCTTTATCCCTTACGGGGTAGACAGAGCTTGTAAATTTGAGGTAAATAGGTAGGTATTTATTCATTTCACAATAAATTCTTAAAATCTTTCCCATTCGTTCTCGTTGAGTATAATATTGAGAATGTATTCCACTGTCTTACTGGAAAGGCTGTAATACACATTGAAATTTAAATCCATTTAAATCAAAACCAGATTTATCTATCAGCATTCTATGCTGCCTTTATTCTAAAGCGTGGCACTGGCAGCAATATTCGGCTCGATCGGTCCTCGTGAATAGCCCGTTTTATAAGCCAATATTTGGGGGCGAAAAGCGATTAAATTTTTAATTAAACCGCTTGGCTCAGCCCTGGAGCCAATTGTTCTTGTGGGAATTAGATTTTTTATGCGGACCTCGTGAACTACAAGATGACAATTATCGGCTTTTAATTACTTGATACCTTGTGATATCGGGATCTAACGAGTATAAACTAGTATTTTATGCAACTGTTACATAATGGGGGTCCTTAAAACACAAGAGTTTTAAGGGCTAATTATGTACAGTTTCATACATTACTTTATCTACACTAAGTATTCTAGGATGGGTTGCGAAACAGTAGGGAAATGACCAGCATTAAACATTATACGGAGCAGCGAAGTAAAGTTATCCATTTATTTTTTTCGATATGTTTGTACTTTATACTTCAAAATATTCAAAATATATTTCAGTGTGCGCTACCTACAAATATTCTTCTTCTTTTAACATGGCCCCATCGATCGATGCGATGATTTCGCCAATGTCAAAGTAATAAATACAGTATTCAACAATCTTGTGACAAAAATGTCGGCAACATTCTACGGTAGAACACGGTCAAAAGACCTCTCTATCGGGCTCTTAGCCAACGGATAATGATATCCCTCAGAATCTGCCAGGAAATCATTAAAAAACCGATGCCCAGGGCGCACCGGACCAAGCACTGCTCTTCCCCTCGGACGGATCCAACCGCAGCTCTTGACCACGCGCAGAGGTAACCCGACTCGCGCCCCAGCTACAGATATGTTCAAAGCAGTCGCGGGTGACAGCTAGTCGTTAATATTTGTAAACTATATCCATCTACGGGGAGCGGATCAGAATACATAAAGTTTAAAATGTATAATGGGTTAAAATACATAATGGTTCAAAATATATAACGCAATTTTCTGTAAAACTATTAGCTAAATGAACTTTTTTGATATCATAATCTATAGATTGGTTTAGGTTAGGTTAGGTTTGTTTTATAACAATCCTGTTAATTTGTAACTTTCCGAGAAAATCGCATTATCACTACATAGTATAAAATAAAGTCGCTTTCTCTGTCCCTATATCCCTATGTCCCTATGTATGCTTATATCTTCAAAACTACATAACGGATTTTGATGCGGTTTTTTTAAATAGTTAGAGTGATTCAAGAGGAAGGTTTTTATGTATAATTCTACGCAGACGAAGTCGCGGGCAGAAGCTAGTATATTATAAACCATTATGTATTTTAACCCATTATACATTTTAAACTTTATGTATTTTAATGCATACCCCCATCTACGTATGTTATTTGAGAAAAGACTTGTAGACGCAAGTCAGCAATTTTCAACTGAAAAGCGCAGAGAAGATATTGCATTTATGTTGCTTGCTGGAAAAAGTGGATGCTCCTGCTTTTGTTTCTATGGGAATCGTTTGTTTATAATGAAAAATTTTGCTTAGGGCCTGGAGCCTTACCATGACGTTTTAATGAGATTCAATTCAGGTGTATGCTGTCATTTTTTATTATAAGTTAATAGCTTTATATTAACTTACAACGTAAGTACGTTTGTCCGGGTGGAATCTTGCGACTCAATTTTGAAGCAGATATCTCCATCCGATTGAGCTGAAATTTTGCAAACTTGTGTAAGTCAGATGGCAATAATCTGGTAGTAATATTTTGGTGGTCCAGCCAGGACCGTCTCCGCAGGATGAAACTCTTTAACGGTTGGTCCGATTGACTTGAAATTTGGTACATATATATTGTGTAGGACAGATGATAATGCAAGTGCAGTCAGCAAAAAATGCTTGTATGGATCTGACAGCGAGCGAAGCCTAAACTGAATCGGAACTAAATCGCATTAAGATGTCATGGTGACCCCCTGATTTTTGAAAGCATATCGCTCGAAAGTACCACTCGAAAATGGTATAAATTTGTGTATTGCTGCAAAATTACAACTCTAATTAAGTTATCGATTAGTTATACCAAATTAATTAGAGCTGTAATTTACGTTTATGTATGCTTTCAAGTAACGGAACCTTCGGAGTCCGCAGATACAGAAAAAGTCTACCCTTGCAATAGACAAGTCTCTCAGACGTCAAATTAAAGTCTAACGGCTGACCAATAAACGTGGAGCCACGGTCGACGGCGCAGCCAATAGCGGCAAAGAATTTAAACACGTGCCGCACAAAAATATCTTTAGCGTTTCTGCGTGAAAAAGGCAAAATGAGAACCTTTTATGGTTCGTCCATCCGTCCGTCTGTCTGTCTCTTTGTAATATCGCCAACGCTATCACATGTAGATACGCCCACAATGTTGCTAAATGTGGCCTGTAGGTGCCTGTTACCTTAGGCTCTGTCTACCCCGTAAGGGATGGAGACGCGATTCGTGTGTGTGTGTTTGTGTGTGTAACTATGTAAGATGAACAATGAAAGTGCAGTGAACAAAAAGTACAAGCGACGAAGCTATGTAGTATTACATTTTTTTTAATAGTATCACTTCAAAACTGCTATAAGGCAGTTGTGATTGACAATGGGGACTATCGTTTTTTTGCTCACCAGTTGGCGCCACTGTTGACTAAGGTCCAGAGGTATAGCTGTCAAAGGCGACTTTATAAGATCGGCGCCGAAACAAAGTTTTAAATCTTGGATCACATTAAGTTTATTAATTTTAAACAATTATCATCATATCCATTATGTTCGAAAAAAAAACGCTTTCAAAGCGTTCACTTCATCGCCAAATAATCCATATTTAACAAGTTAGTGAAAGAAATTATAATTCATGTCACGAAGCCCGCCAAAACCAGTGAAAAGTGAATGTTATTGGACCTCACGCGACACTAGCGCCTCTAGTGGCAAATTCACACGCGATTGCCGCACCCAGTTTAAAATTTAAAAAAAGTTTGTACGTTTTAAGAAGTACAGAACAGGGGTATTGATTTTGTAAACATCATGAAACCTAAAAAGTTACAGAGAAAACTTTGAAATGATTTCTTTGAACTGCTGGTCACGTGGTCAACATTCGTGACGTGTCCTGACAAATCCTGACGTTAGGTAACCCTAGGCGCACGCCGTCTCGCCAGCTCCCCTCGATGAATTGGGTCAGCGGTTTAGGGGCTACTGCACGCGTGAGAGACTAATAGTCACACGCCAAACACACGTGAATAGGCGCAATGGTCGATAAACTGGCCTGAAATACAAGGCAGCAAGGCAAGTCTACTGCGGACACAATTTTCGTATGTAGGTATTGCAGGGGGTCGATTATTGAAAGTACAGTCAAGGAATTTAATTCCCTATCCACAATGGAACCTTTTTATAATAAGCGTCGTAAGGATTTTCTTTGTTAACTAACGTACGTAATGTACCTTGTAATATTCTGTATACCTTTTTTCTGTTTTGGTTGTTATAATGTGGTGTTCAAAAAATTGAATTGTATTGTTGTATTTCTTCCATGTTGATCTGGGAGTAAAGAAAAACATAGAATTTACCTATTGTTTCTCTTCCCGCGCAGATGGTAAAAGCCCATCGAGGGAATGGGCGAAAGTCAGTCATGTTATAGGCGATGCGGCTGGCAACCCATCACTATTTTCATTTCCCTTACACCTGTACGCCCTTAATCATGCTAAACGTGGCCTTAAGGTTTTGTTACCTTAGGCTCTGTCTACCCCGTAAGGGATAAAGGCGTGATATGTTTGTATGTAAGTTGTAATGTCACTATGATGGGAAGTAGGATCAAAAGATTCCGTTACCATCAGGTGATACACCTGCTCGTTTGCCATCAAATTTTATATAATAATAACATTAAACTAAAGATTTAAAAAACAGGCATAAAAATAGTAATTCTACTTCATGCCAAAAATGCCTCACATCCAAACCGGTTCATTCCTTTGAAAGCTACTATGCCACAGACATAGAACCACACCCACACACTCACGCGCACACACACAGTCATCGACGTAGTCCTGCGATTGGTCCACTAGGCCGACTGAGATACAGAGCCCTAAGAGGACCTACTCAGTGGCGTAACTATAATGTCTGGGACCCTTGGCGAATTCGTCAGATGGCGCTCCTTCCTCAATATAAAGAAGTGCATCAGCGTCTGTGCTCTAAACCAAGCCAGTTTGGGGCCCCCTAGAGCTAGAGGCCCGTGGCATTTTGCCACTCCAGCCACCCTTTTTTTTATGGTGTGGAAAATGCGCCTTATGCATCCGCCCGGTACGGGTTTACCTACTGGTGCTCTCCCGAGACGGCAGGCATACCCACTAAAAACCACACGGATTCCCTATTCACCTAGTCACCGCGACGCCCCACGACCACCCCGGGATGGGGTTCCCTCTTCGCGGCACCTATGCAATGCAGGTTTGGGAAATCACTCCTGCCACCCTATAGTTACGCCACTGGACCTACTTGTCCTAATTTTCCCTGCTCAAAATTCATGGAAGGCCTCTGGTGTACACCGTTAATAATATCAAGTGACTAATTAGATTACAGACGTTAAATGGAGACAGAAGTGTCCAATTAAACGTTAAAATGTCCGTAACTGAGTTAGCGTCTGGAATTCAAGAATATGCCTAATTAGGGCGGCCATCATTAAAAGCGGGAAAGAGAAATCCGAGTTTTATTCGCCATATTCAGATATTTGGAACAAGGATGGGAACGACGAGTGCTTTTGTTTATAGTAGGTACGCACGCGGATTTTTTACGGATGAAAAAAAATAGGAGGTTCTCAATTCGACGCGTATATTGTATGTATGTATAACTCTTTATTGTACACTAGCCTTCCGTCCGCAGCTTCGCCCGCGATAAATTAATTTTCCCGTAGGAGAAGGTATTTTCCCGCGGTAAAAAGTAGCCTATGTCACTCAGTGATAATGTAGCTTTCTAACGGCAAAAGAATTTTTGAAATCGGTCCAGTAGTTTCGGAGCCTATTCAATGCAAACAAACAAACAATCAAATTTTTCCTCTTTATCATATTAGTATAGATAAAACACAAGAAAAAGATGAATACAGGACAACACAAATGCACAAAGGCGAACTTATCCCTAAATGAAATGAAATGAAATGAAAATTTATTTTGCAAATTGGCCGCCAAGGGCTCTTTTACATGTCTTTTTGAAACTACCAGCGTGTTCGGAAAGCAAATTTCGGGTCATCAGAGGGGGCATTTTTTTGAGAATTGCTTAAGTAGCAATTTACTAGGCAGGGAAAGACGTCAAATTGTGTACCCACGGGCGATGTTAAAGGAAGCCTCGGGTTGCATGTTTATCGTCCACGCCTTCGGCTCGTCGTAGTCGTAGACATTCTTTATTACGCCCCTCGGCGTGTAATGTAATTTTACGTGAAATTGTGTCCGAAAGTTTGACTGTTTCCGAAAAGACCCGTGGAACTCAATTATCTAAATTTACACACGTCAGGCGTTCGCTGTGTTGACATGTTTTGCATATGTAACATCATGATTTATGTTTGCTTTCATGTAACCGCCCAGTATAATGGACGTTAACCGCAACTCGAACTTTAATACATCGTGTTAAATAATCCTTTTTAACACAGTTGCTGCAAAAAGTGCCCTTTTTTGGCTGTTTTGCGTGCGCAAAGTTCGTTTTTGCGCACTAGTGCGATTTACTTTTCTATTCTTTAGTTATTGTAGTGCTAGTTTGTACCAAGCAGTTATAAAATTAAAAACCTATTATTAATGTAAAAATATTAAAATATTTAGATTTTATATTTTATTACTAGCCTCTTCATCATTATTTTTTAAATATTATATTCCTAAAAACAGTTTTTATTAAGGTGTCTGAATGGAATGGAATAGCGTGGGAATAGCTGCCGAAACGCCTGTCAAAGTGGAGGCGTTTTTCCAACTGCAAAGGCAACCTGTAGTTTTGGCGTTTATACAATTTAAATATTTCTGTACGCAAATTATCGAACATAATGATACTAAGGTAGTAATAGCAGTGTTACATAATGTAAAATTATTTCTTCTTATAAAAAATGTATTTGAAAAATAATATCCATCGCCTTATGAAATATATAATAATAATAATCATTTATTCCAAATAATTCAAGATCCATAAAAGTTCTAAGAAAGAGAAATATGAATCAGACAAAAACGCCTTAAACTTGTCAAAAATGTTCAATGTTAAAGTTTTTTTACTTTAACTTACTTACTTTATATATATGCGTTGGAAGGTTTAAATTTTTTGAATTGATTGATATATCGCGATAGTTAAAGTTACTAAGGAATCCGTCTGTCGCAATTTTATTATTGCGTAAAACCTCAGAAACTGTGGGCGAATTGGCAGCGCGCAAACTCAATTATCCGCGTGTTTGATCATCTAACAGTTCATTCTCTAAATCTGGTGAAAATAGATTAACGCGTGCAGTGCATAAGTCCGCGAGTGCAATATGGCCGACACTGAATCCAATATTCACAGCATGGCGCCATTTTCTACGTGATGAAATTCAGTCTCGCTAGATTTTCGCTGTCAAATATTACGATTTTTGGATAAATTTCACATCCCCCGGTCGGTTATACGACGGAATGATAATAAAAAAAAAGTAAAACGATGTGGCAACGTAGCGGCTCTTTTATTTTACCTATTCTGACTGAACAAACTCTAGTAGATAGGTCTCGTAGTAGTAGATAGAGGTAGAGTGATAGGTAGTAAGGTAGGTAGAGGTAGAGAGATAGGTAGTAGTTAGGTAGAGGTAAAGTTTGGTTTTTGCGGTTCCAACCCATCACTATTTTCATTCCTCTTTCCAACTATATGCCCACAACCATGCTAAACGTGGCCTTTAGGTCTTGTTGTTATAGGGTTGCGAGTCGGGTTACCTCTGCGGTTGGTCAAGAGCTGCGGTTCGTTTTTGGATCCGTCCAAAAAGAGCAGTGCTTGGTCCGGTGCACCCTGGGCATCGGTTAATGACTTCCTAGCAGATTCTGAGGGATATCATGATCCGTTGGCTAAGAGCCCGACAGGGGGGGGGGGGGGGGAGGTCTTTTGACCGTGTTGCCGACATTTTTGTCACAAGATTTTTGAATATTGTATTTATTACTTTGACATTGGCGAAATCGCATCGATCGATGAGGCCATATTAAGAAAGAAGAAGGTCTTGTTACCTTAGGCTCTGTCTACCCCGTAAGGGATAAAGACGTGATTTATGTATTTCGGTATTCCCATTGATACTAAATTATGGATCTGTTCGCCAATGTTCGATTAGTTTAATTTATACCAATCAAAGACTAATTATCTCTAAAGTTACGACCAGTTTCGTATATCGCGTTCGGATCTTGCCCCGGATATTACTCGGAACATCCATAATTTACAAATGGCGACGTTCATCCCGTTTCGGGAAACTAACAGGCAATAGGAAATATTCCAAGATAGTTAATATTGATTTAAACACTTGCTTCGTAGCTGGTCTGGGAGCAAAGAAAAAACATATAATTTATTTATTTATTTATTTACTAGCTTCTGCCGGCGACTTCGTCTGCGTAGAATTATACATAAATTCATTCCTCTTGAATCACTCTATCTATTAAAAAAAACCGCATCAAAATCCGTTGTGTAGTTTTGAAGATATAAGCATACATAGGGATATAGGGACAGAGAAAGCGACTTTGTTTTATACTATGTAGTGATAGTGATTTATATTGTTTTATATAACAGACAGTTGACACCATAGCGTTACATAAGATACTTAATATACTGGATTAACACATAGGCTACATTTTATCGTGGAAAATTGTATAGTTCCCGCGGGGTAGTGTTAAACAACAAAAATTATCGCAGAATATAACTATCAATATTAGTTCTTCAATCTAATTCTACGCAGACGAAGTCGCGGGCAAAAGCTAGTAGTAACATATCGGTTGCCTATACGAGGTAAATTTGCATGTGATTTCGACTGACATATGGATGCTATTTTTTATTCTACCTTTTAAGGTTTGGCGTCGTTTCTTCTGTGTCTTAACTGGCATACAAGATATTGTCTGCAAAAACCACAAGTCTTTTGCATACATACATACATATATCACGTCTTTATCCCTTACGGGCTAGACAGAGCCTTTTTTTTAACAGAGAGGAAATCTTTATGAATGCCCTAGGAACAGGGATGCCCAGAGTTATGTGGGACTTCCCCCGAAGGGGTATACCCGGACTAAAAACTCTCCGGCGTTGCCTCAATCCGGTGTGATGGGGACGCAGTGGGATGCCACAAGGGTTTCGCCACTAACGCCCCCGGTGGCCCCGGCTTCCGCCAGGACCGCGCCAAGAAGGGGAGGGCCCGTACGCTGGGCCCGTCTTTCCTCAGACAATGAAACCGTGCAATGCAGGTAGATAATGGGGGTAGATTGAGCCTAAGGTAACAAAACCTTAAGGCCACGTTTAGCATGATTAAAAGCGTATAGCTGGAAAGGAAAATCACAACCACAAGTGTTTTGGCTTCGCCTAAAATACAACAAACATACAACAGCGTTTCAAACAGTTCACCACGTAATCTTATTTACCCGTAACTACAAATTTCGCGTAATAAAATTAAGGAACCTCGGCAGAATTAACTCGGCAGTGCTTTTAAACAATCCCACACTGCGCACGGCGGTCGGACGCAAATAACGTTCAGTACAATTAGTTAGCCGAATCTTAATTTTCAGATGTTAGCGAGTGGTGAATTTGTTTGCCTGTTTATAATTTACATTTGGAGGTTATGGTTATCCTGGTTATTTTATAGACCAAACCGCTTAAATGAGTCCTTGCCCGCGCGACACAGGGGCGGGGCCGAGAGTTGCGGGCGGCAGGCGTACTACCCTGCGCCCCTGTACCCGCGCGGGCGAAGACTCATTTAATCGGTTGGTCTATAACTTGATCATGTTTATGGTAAGGTTTACGCATTTGCGTTGTAAGTGAAGGAGAGTTAAAATAGAGCGCTTGGTAGATTTATACTCATGAGATGTATGTATGTATAACTCTTTATTGTACATAAAACACAAGAAAAAGATGCACAAAGGCGTACTTATCCCTAAAAGGGATCTCTTCCAGTTAACTTTGAACCATTGACAGAACATAAGACTTAGTGTTAAGTAAGAGTAGACACACAGAAAAAGTAAAAGAACCGATCGAAACCTAGAATAATCCTAAATGTCTAAATTTTAAACAATGTAAGATATAATAATAAACTACATAATATATAAATAAATATATACATACACACAGTGCACAGTGAGACTAGAGAGGGTATCAATATTAGAAAAGGTGTTCCCATCAGTGGGGGTGCGTCAAGTATTGGTATACTTGCCTTCCGGTGAAGGCAAGCCCAAGGCAATTTAACCAGCCTTTGCCTCTAATTCAGCACAATAAAGTGCCCAACTGCCTTAAAATAGGCAAGCCGGTGGGAATCGAGTTCTATGGACGCCACGCCACTGGTTCCCATAGAAAGCTGTGCTTCCGAAAATTTGCGATAAATTCCAGTTCAGTTGTCCTAGAAATTTTAAATTTGGTTTGTACGTATGTCTTTTAACACAATTAATGAAATAGGTCTAAAATTTCTAGCTTGAAGTGGTTCGGCTGTGCTTGGCGCATCTGCCTTCAGTCATAGCCCTTGACCCGCCGGTCTTGGCCTATATTCCCGGCCTTACATCCAATGTTAATGACTCCTCTAAGGAGCATGAACATGCAAGGACAAGTTTGTTGTTGTCTACGTCAAGTTTGTACACGTATACATTTATACATACATAAATATACGTGGGTGGCGTAGCTTTTTCCTTTCATTCTGCACAATAAAAGTGCCTAACTGCCTTATAATAGGCAGGCCGGTGGGAATCGAGTTCTATGAACGCCACGCCACTGATAGATACATAAATCACGTCTTTATCCCTTACGGGCTGGACAGAGCCCAAGGTAACGAGACCTAAGGCTACGTTCAACATGATTGTGGGCGTATGGAAAGGGGGATCAAAATAGTGTTGGGTTGCTAGCCACATCGCCTATAACATGATTCCTAAGATTTTCGCCCATTCCCTCGTTGGACTTTTACCGTCTGCGTGGGAAGAGAAGCAACTGTATATTCTATGTTTTTTCTTTACTCCCAGACCAGCATGGAAAATACACGTATACTTTCAACATGAAACTACCGTGAGATATAATCATAATTACAGTGTTCGTTTCGCTGCCGCCGGGGCGAGCGCTCCAGGAAGGACTACGAAATAGTCCGAAACATGTCGAGCATCACTCGACTTTTTATACTTGAGTTATCCGTTTATGTGTAATTAATACACGTATACATTACATGCGTACATAAACCACGTCTTTATCCCTTACGGGGTGGGGTAGGCAGCTTAAAGTAACAAGACCTAAAGGCCACGTTTAGCATGATTGTGGGCGTATAGGTGGAAAGGGGGATCAAAACCATCGATTCGAAATATAGCGTGGGCTGTAATTGTTGTCCAAACTTTTGTGCCCGACGCAAAAGCTTTCAAACTTTAAGCTCGTCCCAATTTGTCCGCTATGCAAATACCGCAGCCGCACTCGCACGATAATCTTTTTATTTACGACGGTTTTACACGCTCCCGGCCGGCGCGCGGTTTTTATCCTGCAACTCGTTAGTATGGTAAATTATCTCGTTTCTGGCGTTAACTTAATGGAGTTATTGCTGATACAATGCATTTAATGCACAGAGTTCCTATGTCCGTAGGGTAGTTTTCCTTACAGAGAGTTGTGAATGAAAAATAATGTTACATGCTTAAAAAAAAGATTAAGAAGTT
This sequence comes from Pandemis corylana, assembly GCA_949127965.1. Taxonomy (NCBI): domain Eukaryota; kingdom Metazoa; phylum Arthropoda; class Insecta; order Lepidoptera; family Tortricidae; genus Pandemis; species Pandemis corylana. The sequence goes on from OX421860.1 coordinate 2,187,802, forward strand.
TTTCATCAAGACATAACCATGAAGTCACATTAACATAAAGGCGAAAGGTGTGTGTAGGTTTGTTACTTCTTCACGCGCAAACGGCTGGATGGATTTGGATAAAACGTGGATAAAACCTAGATTAACGCTAGGGTACTTTTTATCCGGGAAAATTGCATAGTTCCCGCGGGGTAGTGATATACATGTAGAAGGTCGTAGCTGCCTAGTCGCAACGTATATATTATTGCAGAATATAACTACTACAGCAGGTTTTACTGTGCAGCCGACACCGTATTAAAATACTTATAGTTTTCTGTTTTTTTGTGGCAAAAAACTGCTTTGAAATTCGAAAGAAAGAAGAAAGAAAGAAAAAGTTTATTTGTGACAAACACAAGTATTAGTTAAGAAACAAAAAACATACATACATCGACGACCGGATAGCCTAGTGGTTAGTGACCCTGACTATGAAGCTAGAGGTCCCAGGTTCGAATCCCGATAGGGGCAGACAGTTGTATGATGAATACGAAGTTTGTGCCCGAGTCATGGATGTTGTATGTATTTAAGTATGCATTTATCTACATTATATAAGTATGTTTATCCGTTGCCTGGTACCCATAGTACAAGCTTTGCTTAGTTTGGGGCTGGGTCAATTGGTGTAATTTGTAGTTGTTAGACATTTAAGACATGTGAAAGTTATAAGTTATATAAAAAAAGCTACAGAAAAGTAGGTACGGTACAGTCAAGTGTAATAATATGTATTTAGACAAAGATTCAAAAATATACGCTCCATACGCTCTTATACCGGCGTAATAAGGTCATGGGACATATTTTTGAGAAGTTCCTATCAATACTTATTTTTGCACTTGACCGTACATTGTCACAAAATGGTTCCAACCCAGCATTTGCTGGCCTTGCAGCCATCGCTGGTCTTCCGTTAGGGCCATCGGGTGATGCAAACAATTAAAGAAATAATAGGTATATGTATGTAATATGACAATAAAAACAAATAAAACTTTGTTCTTTGTTTCTGCATTCAAAAACTTTATTTTGCAAATAGGCCGCTAAGGGCTCTTTTGCGTGTCTTCTTTGTAACTACCAGCGCATTCGGAAATACCATCATTGCCAAGAATAGCGCCGCAAGAAACTTGGCAGACAGTAATTTTTTACAACAATATTTAAATTCTACCTAACTTATATTACATTTATAAAAGGGGATGTATAAGGTCCCCAAGTTAAGTAGGCACCTTAAATTATATTAGTCTATAGTAGAGCCGTTAGTCTCTACTGGTGCCCGAGTTCGACTTGCACATGCCGGTTTTTTTCCGCAAGAGAATCCTGCTCTTGCCGGATTTTTTCTGTCACAAAATCCTGAACAATAACCTTGGTATATTCCATAGCTCCCCGTTACACGGCCAATGTTTTTAAATTCGCATCTATTTTAGGGCTTAAGCGTTCCGATTCCCCGCTTTGATCGACAGAGCGCGTCGCCTACTCCACCGGCCGCCATTTTATTTTTATATTTTATTGTTAGATGGGCATGGAAAGTTTACAAACCTTGAGGAAGCCGGCTTCGACCAACGCTGTGTAGAGCCCGTGTGTAGAGTCTTTTAGCCACTGCCGCCGCTTAGTAAATACACACCCGCGAAGACTATCCGTGATGTTATATACACTAATTACACTTTTACATCAAACATTCCACACATTAATTAATATTTACAATAGTTTAAACATAAATCCTAATAAACATAGAGGCAGACATAGAAACTTTCGCATTCATAACATTAGTAGTATCTTCAATATACTTTGCCTCTATCATACACTATGTAATGCAAACCAGATCAAGGGCACAACGTACACTTGACCTGAATCGCGATATAGGGTACTAGCTTCCTGATAATGGCGTTAATAGTGTATGAAACATAGCTTCCATGCTGGTCTGGGAGCAAAGAAAATAGAATGTACCAGTTGCTTCTCTTCCCGCGCATGGTAAAAGCCCATCGAGGGAATGGGCGAAAATCATAGGAATCATGTCATAGGCGACGCGGCTAGCAACCCATCATTATTTTGACTCCGCTTTCCACTGCGCCCAGTGTCTTGCTAAACGTGGCCTGTAGGTGTTGTTACCTTAGGCTCTGTTTACCCCGTAAAGGAAAAAGATGTGATATACGTATGTGCGTATGTGTGTGCACATAATCATTAGTGCTCTAAAATGCGTTCAGAAACCGTAGGAAATTACCAGTATTGTTATACCCTTTGAAAGAAAGAAAGAAAGAAAGAAAATGTTTATTTGCTCAGAATACGTACATAATGATCTTAATATAATATTGTGAACCAGTATTCAGTCGACGAATCAACATGCAAATTTATCACATATTTTTAAAACTAAAGCATACACAAAAAATACTAACAAATATAAATAATGCAGACAGTAACAGTAGGAATGTCAAAGAAATCAAATTAGGTGTAATACGTTAATTAGGTTAAATCATTGCAAGAAACAAAAAAAAAAAAAAATTAAAAATCTATACTGTAATAATATTAAACTACAGATTTTACCTACTACCACAGATAAAGAAAGTTCATACATAATCACGTCTTTATCCCTTACGGGGTAGACAGAGCCTGACATATATTAGTTTATCGTATTTTTACATGTATTAGGGTGTACCTGTATTGCTGTGTAGGTGTATTCTTATTATTATTTTAATGCTTTATTTGTTTAGGTTAAGTTAGGGTGTTCACTCTTTTATCATTTTAGTATGTCTACTCTCTATACTCTGGTTTCTGTTGTCCTGTCAATCGTTCGAAGCTTAGCTAGAAGAGATCGTTTTAACGGATAAGTTCACCTTTTTACATCTGTTTATCTCATTACCTGTAAAATTAATGTGTTTTATGTACCATAAAGAGTTATACATACATGTATCTATTTCAAAGTCATAAAAACGGCTTAACCGACTTTGACAAAATATAGGTTTGAACTGTCGCGATTTAACTAGCAAAGTGCGTTAAACTTACGGCACTCAGTTTTTGCGTCAAGGTAATAATAATAAAAGCATAAATAACCGTACTTATGTACATTTATTTCGTATGAAGACCACGACTGTTTAAAAGTAAACAATTTCATTCGTCACCCCAAGCTTCCGTAGCGAGTTTGTAGCTTCGTAGCACCTCTACGCCTCGTAGCAGTCGTAGCACATTGAACGGGTCGCGGGTTTTGTCTACGAATAGGATAACCAGTCAATATCAAATCAGTACCTCATTTTTTTTTACAAAAAAATACAATACACAATACCCAAATACGTCTTTACTCCTTACGGGGTAGACAAAGCCTAAGGTGACAACACTTACAAGCCACTTTTAGCAAGATTGTGGGGCTGGAAAATGGAATCAAAATAGTGATGGGGTTGCTAGACGCATCGCCTATAACATGATTCTTATGATTTTCGCTCATTCCCTCGATGAGCTTTTACCATGCCCGGGAAGAGAAGCAACTGGTACATTCTATGTTTTTTCTGGGTTATTACCTAACTCGCTCGCAATCGCCATCGTATTCATTTTGACAGTTCATGTATGGGCTGACAGTTGGCATCGGAATCAGCTAGCTGTCACATTCATACGTGAACTGTCAAAATGAATACAATGGTGATTGCGAGCGAGTAAGGTAATAAGCCTACAGCATTAAAGTACAGAATCAAACTTTATAACCAATTTCAGTACATTGTGTAGTTTTTTTTCTTTTTTTTTAATTATCGCGTAATTCGGCGTGCCTCATGGCATAGCCTCCTCCATTTATTGGAGAGTTTGGGCTATAGTTCCCACCCAGGCCCAGTGCGGATTGGGAAGTTCGCGCACACCATTGAACCGTGCAGATGTGTGTAGGTTTCCTCACAACGTTTTCCTTCACCGAAAAGCTCAACTTTATAATACATACATACACATACATACATAAATCACGTATTTATCCCTTACGGGGTAGACAGAGCCTAAGGTGACAAGACCTTAAGACCACGTTTAGTATGATTGTGGGCGTATGGATGGAAAGGGGAATCAAAACAGTGATGGGTTGCTAGCCACATCGCCTATATAACATGACCGCTAAGATTTTCGCCCATTCCCTCGATGGGCTTTTACCACCTGCGCAGGAAGAGAAGCAACTGGTACATTCTGTTTTTTCTTTGCTCCCATGGCATGGCAACTTTATAATAAGTTATTTAAATTCAGATTGCCACCGCAAAACATTCATAAGCCACATTACAACCACTTGCCGAAAACCGTGCATGCATTGTAATTCCGGAGGTCAGTTCCGGTTTTAATTATGAATAGCTGAGTCGGGGTAATATCGGATGCCGGGGCGGCACCGGAATGTGCCGGGACGCCGTGGAGGGATTGCGGTATGCGTTAGAGGTTATGTACCTTGTTTTGGAGCGCAGCCTTCATTATATTTTACAACATACAAGCTCACGCTATTCATTTGGTTCGAGGAACTTGGCGCGTATTTTATCTTGCGCGTAGCCAATGAGAAAGAAAGTAAATGCTTTATTGTACAAATATAAATATAAAATCACAAAAGAAGACCTTAAATATATGCACAAAGGCGAACTTATCTTTATAAGATCCCTACCAGTTTACGTTTGAGTAAATGAGAGGACCATTAAGCGAGAGATCGACAGAGAGAGTTTAAAATATCCATATAGTGAAAGCACAACAAACAATTCATAAATAAACTACTAACTAAAGATAAATAACGCGTAATGAGGAGTTGCGTACCCTTGCGGTGCGAGTCGGGTTACCTCTGTGTTCGTTTTTGCATCCCACCGGGAGGAAGAACAGTGCTTGGTTCGGTGCACCCTGGGCAATTAATGATTTCCTGGCAGATTCTGAGGGATATCATTACCCGTTGGCTAAGAGTCGACACGGGGAGGGAGTCTTTTGATCGCGTTCTACAGTACAACCATTTTGTGACCAGATTTTTGAATATTACTTTGACATTGGCATAATCATCGCATCGATCGATGGGGTCATATGAAATATATTTACATACACACACACAAATCACGTCTTTATCCCTTACGGGGTAGGCAGAGCCTAAGGCAACAAGACCTACAGGCCACGTTTAGCAAGACACTGAGGGCCAACTCTGGAAAGAGGAATCAAAATAGTGATGGGTTGCTAGCCGCCTATAACATGATTCCTATGATTTTCGCCCATTCCCTCAATGGGTTTTTACCATTTGCGCGGGAAGAGAAGCAACTGGTACATAATGTTTTTTCTTTGCTGCCAGACCAGCATGGAGGTAAGTGTAAAATATATACATATATAAATATTGTACCTATTTTACCTATTGAGAGGTCATACGGGCTATCTAATTGACATTGAATGGATAAAGTTATCGAAATTATAGAATTTAGAATTATAGAACTGGAACTTAACAGACTCTTAAGTTCCAGTTAACGTTAACAAAGGTTAACGGTAAAGTTGCTGTTACTTAGCGCATGAAAGGCACAAAATGCCTCGAGAGATGTAAATGATGTTTATTAACGATTCGACGGATCTGGGTCGTCTCGATATTTTGGTAGCCGTATTGGCGGAAATATGTTGCTCGCCCTCGCGTTTTCTAATTGGTTTTACTTTGAGAAATTGACTGACGGATATCGTGTACGATAAAGAAAAGTATTACTTTGTTAAGCTCTACTGGAAACAAATCAGACTGTAAAATTTCAGCTCAATCAGTTGATATCTGCTTCAAAATTGAGTCGCAAGATTCCACCCGGACAAACATAACTTACATACATACTTATAAGTTGCAAGTGGTTCTACTTTTTTTAATATGGCTCCATCGATGGACGCGATGATTTCGCCAATGTCAAAGTAATAAATACAGTATTCAAAAATCTTAAGTTTTATTACACATACATACACATACATACACTTTATCCCTTACGGGGTAGACAGAGCCTAAGGTAACAAGACCACGTTTAGCAAGACACTGAGGGCGTAGAGGTGGAAAGTGGAATCAAAATAGTGATGGGTTGCTAGCCGCATCGCCTATAACATGATTCCTATGATTTTCGCCCATTCCCTCGATGGGTTTTTACCATTTGCGCGGGAAGAGAAGCAACTGGTACATTCTATGTTTTTTCTTTGCTCCCAGACCAGCATGGAAGTATTAAGTTTTATTATACTAAGTTATTTTTAAGGTAGCCTTGGTTTATATTTTAATCAATACGTTTGTAATCAGTTACAAAATAAAGTTTTATTATGGCTAATAATCTAATAATCCTCCATAACCTATCCATTATTACGAGTATACAGTACACAATACTAATGTCTCTATTATGGTAATACGATATTTTTCTTATCCCTACTCATCCTTTCTGAGCTGATACGTTATCCTTTATTGTTATTATTATAACTGGAGGCTATTTATAAAGCATTGTATTTTATCTCTACTGTGGGAGATCCGCGGAGACTGCGTGTTCTCATCTTTAGACGTTGCTCCCTGTATTCCATCTGATTTGTATTTTTTCCAGCGATCGAAACCGGTTTAGTAATACCGGTTTAATAATACCGGTTTAGTAATACCGGTTTAGTATTACCGGTTTAGTAAAACCGGTTAATATGGTTCATAAAACCGGTATAATTACGTTCATTGGATTAAGCGTTTAACGGAGGTAACTAAATTAAAAGTATTAAAATAGTTTCAGTGACCGGTTACTAAGAACGAAATTTTGGAGCTCGCGCTCACCGATGTAAACCGGTTATATACTCCTGGCTGGGCTTTTACCATCTGCGCGGGAAGAGAAGCAACTGGTACATTCTATGCGTTCTCTTTGGTCCAAGACCAGCATGGAAATAATGATAATGAAATTTTTAGGTTAAGTTATTTTCGGTCCTGTACCTCAAAAGGAAAAAGTTGAACCCGCATATTCACACTAGTAAGTAGCCGCAGTAAACAAGCATAGCAAAAAAAAATTAGCTTCTGTGCCCTTTTTTCTGCGGGCCTCCCTGATTCTCCCCCCCATAGGATACCACCAGTGCCCCCTGGGGTGCGTTCAGTTTGATCACCCGACGACGCCCGACGACGCACTGGCCCGTTCAGTAAGTCAGTGCGATCATCGGACGATCACACCAAGTCGTTCAGTAACATCGTCGGGCGTCGTCGGGCGATCGCACCGGTCACCCCGTAAAATAGATGGGTAAAAAACGCACAGACGTCACTTTGACAGTTGATATGAGGCAAAATTTAAAATTCGAACGCTGGGGATATAAACTTATTATTACGAATACGAAATCATACTTCAATTGACACTTTTGACAGAAGAACGCCCCAAGTCGTTCAGTAAGTGTGTTCATGATCGGACGATTTTCACCCGACGATAATCACACTGACACTTTAGTTACTGAACGTAGCCCTGGTGGAACTTATATGATCACGTGGTGTCACAACTCACTCGTCGTCGCCTTGACCACAGTAAATAAATAGAGCAGTATGGAAACTAGACTTATTTTTTGAAATAAATACCTACGCTCCAGTAGAGCGTTAGGGTTGTCGATTTAATTTTTGTAAAATTGAAACGCTTTTTGTTTAGTTAGCGCTATCTCAGCTAGTAAGGCCTGTTTTAAAGTAACTATAGCTACACTTAATTAAGAGTATTAGGGTTGGCACCCTTAATTTTCGTAAAAAAGAAACAAACGTTTATTTGGGTTCTATAATAATTAGATAATCGAATAAAACTATTGGGAAACATGGACACACTGCGCAATGTGCTCTTGGCATGTTTAAAACGAAAAGATCGCGGAATATCTGGGCGCACGTAACAGACGGCCGCTCGTCTCAACGCGGCACTCGCGCGCGACTGACGACACCGCGAGATCCGCTTAGGGGCCATGTAGAAGCGCGCGTCTGTGTGCGTTCGTTTCGACCGTTTTGTTCGTAGTTTCCATACTGCTTTAGCTTATATATATACTGTGCCTTGACGGCGTCCCATTATGCGTCACGTGGCAGTTCCCGTGATAGTAAGATGATACATATAACTAAATTAACATAATATGCTGGTCTGGGAGCACAGGAAAAACAAAGAAAGTATCAGTTGCTTCTCGTCCCGCGCAGATGGTAAAAGCACATCGAGGGAATGGGCGAAATTCTTAGGAATCATGCCATAGGCGATGCGGCTAGCAAACCCATCACTGTTTTGATTCCCCTTTCCACCTATACGCCTACAACCATGGTAAACGGCCTTTAGAGCCCGACAGGGGGGAGGGGGGTCTTTGACCGTATTATCGTGCAACGTTGCCGACATTTTGTCTCAAGATTTTTGAATTACATTTTGATTACTTTGTTTTGCATTTTATCTTTTGCCTTCCTATCACCTAGTTCAGAGGGTTCTTTCGTACTTTAGAATTTTTGAAACGCAACTTAATTTATTTTGTTATATTTTCTATGTGTATTGGGAGCGTGAATGGTAACGCTGGGAGGGGAAGGCCTAGACGGACGTTCCGAGACCAAATAGGAGACGTTTTGAAAAAAGGTCAGGTCAGGAGTACCCGAAACCGACGAGCATGTATGAAGAAATTGATGAATGTGGATGAAGCGAAAGAAGTATGTCAGGATCGTAGCAAGTGGAACAAAGTAGTCTCTGCCTACCCCTGTGGGAAAGAGGCGTGACGGTATGTATGTATGTATGTATATTTTCTGTGATACGTTAAACTGGGAGATGTTGGGATGGCAAATTCTTCTTAATCACGTCTCCGTTTGTTTCAATTTTAACATGTAGGAATTTGTGTTAAACATTCACTACAAGTCTGAGGTTTACAGTCATGTAAATGAGGCCGCAATTAGTGGTTTCCGAGTCCCACATGACTTGTAAGTAGATACGGGAGAGTAAACAACTCAGCAGAGGACGAGAAATATTTGAACAGTGTTGCCAATTCAGCTGTCGCCAGAATTGGCGGTTTTTGCTCAGGTCCCAGCGACAAAATTGTCTAGTGATTTTCCCCTTTCCACCAAGCCCACAATCACGCTGAACATGGCTTTTAGTTCTTCTTACCTTAGGCTCTGTCTACCCTGTAAGGGATAAATGCGTGATATATGTAGACAAGAAAATCTAGTTGACTCATAAAAGAGTTGAAGTAAGCTCATCACAGTCAACCGCAGTCTATGACCCGGAAAAAACAAACATTATTTAATACTAGCTTCTGCCCGCGATTTCGTCCGCATAGAATTAGACTTAAGAACTGATTGTTGATAGTATATTCTGCAATAAGTATTAACGTTGCAATTCTAGGCAGCTACGAACGTTTCACATGATTATCGCTCCGCGGGAACTATGCTATTTTTCGTAATAAAAAGTAGCCTATTTTAATCAAGGGGATCAGCTATTTTTGTTTGCTAAATTCTATCCTAATAAATTCACTGGTTTCAGAAACAAACATACTGTAGAGCCCTCAGGAGGCACTGACTCTACAATACAATACAATACAATAACTCTTTATTGAACACCACATATAACAACCAAAACAGAAAAAAGGTATACAGAATATTACAAGGTAACAATAGGCGGCCTTATCGCTACAGAGCGATCTCTACCAGGCAACCATAATGGACTGGAGAACAGAACGACGACTCTACGACGGGATGAAGTAGCTCAAATGGTACAATATATTATTTATTCCTTTAATCAAACTGCATTTCCTTGAGTATAAGTTCAATATTTTATTTATCTTTTTAGTTTTTTCAATCAATACATCTGCTTCCAATGGAAGCCCTAAGCAGACTCGGAATTTCCTCTTGTTTCGAATTCTATTTTATTTTTAATTTTTATATTTAAGATTCGAATTCGATAAAGGGTAAAAAAGGAGTCTTTACAATACACACTCACTCACATCGTCACAAATTTTCGCATTTATAATATTATTAGGTCAAAGCGACCCCAATTTAAAACTCACCCGACTTCGCGATAAACAAGTTATATGTGATAGATAGATTGTATTATATGTTACTCGGTTGCCAGATTCTGGAAACTTTAATTTGTTATCCGCCATTTTGAAAACCCCAGCGCTGAAACGAAATTTATTGGGAACTCAAACGAGACTTTAAACCCTCGCCTTTCTAGGGATGTTCCACACTGTCGTCCATAAACAACTTATATGTAGCGTTGCTTTTAGCTTATTAGCACTAAATACATTTTGTCTATCAGTTCAATGTTTTTAATTCCCAATACATAAACAACACAAAAGCTGTGGGCCGTGGTTTTACCTGTACTCGGACGGTCTCTGAGTTTTTCCAAAAGAAAATCATTTCAATGGTGTATGAGATAAATTATTCTATAGTAGTTGAGACGTTTGCGCAAACGCGTACGGGAACATAATGTTTTTGTCAAAATAGTCCCCCCAAGTTCATATAACATTGAAATATATAGTGTAGTCGAAATAAAATAAAGGAAAGAAAGAAAGAGAAACATTTATTACCTATTATATTTATTATTCGATACACGTAGATATAAAACAAAGAGAAATACAATATACTAAAGAATAGTACCGATATGGTGTGAACTGGACCCCACTCAGCATAATGTTGCGGCAAGCCACAACGCTGTTTTTCATTGGGACCCAGATAAAATTATAAAACTAAACACAAAAAACACATACACTGTGGCGACACGAACGCCAGTGGAAAGCACTTCACAAACAAGCTGACAAATACACGGAAGTATGTATGGCAACACTCGATCAGTTCAATCGCATTAAAGCAATTAAACCGAAACAAGTCAGGCCAAACGTTGATTTGGCTATTGCAGTGAGTTAATTATCAATTTCAATTATCAATGTACGCGTAGGGCGTTGGGCGTTGGCGGTGAGGTCAAATATGCTTGCTCGCAGGTTTGCTCGATGCTCATCTGAAGTCAAAATAACGCTATTCAAAGCATACGGTCAATCCTTTTACTCGAGCAGCCTGTGGGTTCGGTATACGAAGCGAGCCTACAACGCCCTCCGCGTGCAGTATAACAACGCTTTTAGAATGTTGTTGGGGCTACCTAGCCGGTGCAGCGCCTCTGGCATGTTCGCTGAAGCCCGGACAGACGGTTTCCATGCCATAATGCGGAAAAAGATTGTCTCGCTACTGGGACGAGCAAGGTCAAGTCACAACAGCATTCTACAAGTGATAGCCGGCGGATTTGATTGCCCGATCCTTAAATATTGGAATGGGATGTTAAAAAGTGCGGCTCAGTTTGCTGTTAAATAGTACTTAAGTTATTATAATGCTGTCTTTTATTTGCTAACCTTACATTTATAAGTTTTAATGTAAATTACTAACAATTTCTATGGATAATTACAAGTAAATTACAGTAGATATGATGCTAATTGCACACTATGAGTCATTGTATGGAAATTTAGATGTAATTGATCTGTTAAAAGGCGTCAAAGTAGACCGGAATGGAGAATTTATACAATACAATAACTCTATATTGAACACAACGTATAACAAGCAAAACAGAAAAAAGGTATCTGCCTATAAACAAGTTTCAGTCAAAAGTTTAATTTTTTAATACAAGCTTTTTTGTAGTGTCCGACCGAAGTTTCGGTTTCGGTTTCGGTTTCGGCCAATTTCGGCCAAAAAAGTGATTTCGGCCGAAGTTTCGGTTTCGGCCAGAATCCGGCCGAAACCTTCGGCCGGGCCGAAATTAGTTCGCGGCCTCTCGCATCGGGAGCGCTCGGCTTAAAGATTTGAAAAGTTTAAAGACCTCTAATTATATCTATTTTAATTACACATAAACGGATAACTCACGTATAAAAAGTCGAGTGATGCTCGACATGTTTCGGACTATTTCGTAGTCCTTCTTCCTGAAGCGCTCGCCCCGGCGGCAGCGTAACGAACTTCGTTCCAAGCTCCAGGACATGTCGAGCATCACTCGACTTTTTATACGTGAGTTATCCGTTTATGTGTAATTATGATTAAGTCTCACGGTAGTTTCATGTATGTATATCTATTTTCATTAAAAATAAACGTTTTTTATTTTGTTTAACAAAAAAAGAAACTGTTCTCATATAAGAAATCCTTGCAATAACCTTTTCCTTACGATTTGTACAGTAATTTTGAATATTTTGATACGTCTTCAAAAATTTCGGTTTCGGTTTCGGCCGAAATCAGAAAAAAACCGAATATTCGGTTTCGGTTTCGGTTTCGGCTAAAAATCGTGTTTCGGTCGGACACTACTTTTTTGTTCACTGTACTTGCATTGTCATCCACACGTATGTGTACAAAATTTCAAGTCAATCGGACCAACGATTTTTGCTTGCCAGTTTTTTTGTTTTTTATGTGTTTAAAGGATGTATTATAGATGTGCGAATGGGAATAAGGTGGCAAACGCCTAGCAAAAGTTGATCTTATGGTGGGAATTGGAAATCTTTGGAAGAGACAGTAATTTTGTGAATTGGTGGTGCTTACTTTTGACGTACTCGTAAGAATTTGGCTGCATTGTAAAGATCATTTTGTAGGGAATCTACGAGGTTTAGATAACATGACCAAGTATACGAAATTTCAGCTCATTCGGTTGAAGATATCTGTATTACACATAAACGGATAACTTACGTATAAAAAGTCGAGTGATGCTCGACATGTTTCGGACTATTTCGTAGTCCTTTTATCTTTTTTTTAGTTTTAGCTTTTTTTAGTGTTTTGTAGTCTTTTTTCTTTTTTTTTTCGTAGCCGTTTTTTCGTGTTTTTTTTTTGTTTTTTAGTATGTTGAAAGTGAAGATATCTGCTTCAAAATTGAGTCGCAAGATTCCACTCGGACAAACATAAAACACCCTGTAAGTTAATATAAATAGATTTTTTTTTGTTTTTATTTCGTCGTTATGAAACAGCCTTTACTCTAATAACTCGATCTCAGTTTGAAAGTGTCTTCAGTCTGAAAGTTACAGTTTAAATTGTATACCCCAGCTTAGGAGTTATAATCCTTTTGAAATGAAATACAGCGGAGTATTCCAGTAGCGGTGAAACAGCGAAGCCTTGTAACTTGACCCGTTCTTTAACACACATTGTGTGGAGTCAGGGGTCTTGTGTCGTTGGTCGTGCACGACCAGTTGGCCAGACGCATGACCCCGTATAATACCTGCGACAGAAAAGGTCAAATTATGATGGATCATTCGCAAACGTCACTTAAGTTAAAATACCACTTGAGAGTGGTGAACAATTGTGAAACTTGAGTAGATCAGAAGAAAGCTACAGCTCTAATTAGCACTAGCGACCCGCCCCGGCTTCGCCTGGGTGGAATTACTGTTTCTCTACTATATTATGCATGTATTATACATATAAACCTTCCTCTTGAATCACTCTATTCACATTCACATTCACAAATCACGTCTTTATCCCTTATGGGGAGGACAGAGCCTAAGGTAACAAGACCTACAGGCCACGTTTAGCAAGACACTGAGGGCGTATAGGTGGAAAGTGGAATCAAAATAGTGATGGGTTGCTAGCCACATCGCCTATAACATGATTCCTATGATTTTCGCCCATTCCCTCGATGGATTTTTACCATTTGCGCGGGAAGAGAAGCAACTGGTACATTCTATGTTTTTTCTTTGCTCCCAGACCAGCGTGGAAGTTAATCACTCTATCTACTAAAAAAAACCGCATTAAAATCCGTTGCGTAGTTTTAAAGATATAAACATACATATCGACATACAGACACCGGAAAGCGACTTTGTTTTCTACTATGTATGTACGTGTGTGATACGCCTCGTCACACCTACACTCGTTTACCGAGATCGTTACAACATAATAATGTTTAAAATCTAACGCTCTCACTCACTCTTGGCTTATTAAAGAGGGATGCAAAGTAAAATGGCGGCCTGACAGTTACTTCCATAAAGCGCGCAATAATTCTCGTTAAGTCGAGTTAACCTCGCATTTACCCGGATTGTGTAGTTGCGAAACCAATTTAATTGTAACAGTAATAAGGTTGATTTTAGAAACACGTAACTGAGTGAAATACGAGGTTGTAGAAGTAAGAGTATCGCTTAATAAACGTGGGACATTGAATTAGTGCTGTTGCATTCTAATGCAAGATAATACTCCGGAAATGTCAGATGTAGATTAAATATGTATAAATATGTATAAAGATGTATAAAGATGCTGGTGTGGGAGTAAAGGAAAAACATAGAATATGCCAATTGCTTTTCTACCTGCGCAGGTGGTAAAAGCTCATTGAGGGAATGGGCGAAAATCATAGGAATCATGTTATAGGCGATGCGGCTAGCAACCCATCACAATCATTTTCCACTTATACGCCTAAAATCTTGCAAAATGTGGCCTGTAGGTACCTGTTACCTTAGGCTCTGTCTACCCCGTAAGGGATAAAGACGTGATTTGTGTATGTGTATGTATTATTGTAGTTACATCAGTTCCGTTTACACCAAGTTATTTTGAAGCACTCAACCCACGATTTCCGGCTTCACAGTTGCACAGCGCTCGTGTAATCATAATTGGTAATCACTGGACCAGGCGGTCCATTATGACGTCATCGTAAAGGCTACTCCACATAGAAAAAAATTGCAGCGGTGCAAACTATTATCTTCTTTATCCGTTACTAGCTTCTGCCCGCGACTTCGTCTGCGTAGAATTATACATAAAAACCTTCCTCTTGAATCACTCTATCTATTAAAAAAAACCGCATCAAAATCCGTTGCGTAGTTTTGAAGATTTAAGCATACATAGGGACATAGGGACAGAGAAAGCGACTTTGTTTTATACTATGTAGTGATGGGAGAACAGCAAACACGACAAAGCTTTAGTAACAAGACCTAAACGTTTAGCATGATTGTGGGCGTATACATGGAAGGGGGATTTAAAATAGATATTAACTAGTGATGTTCCGGATATCCGTATCCATATCCGTATCCGCGGATATCCGAGGGAACAGAAAAATTCGTATGTATCCGTGTCCGTTACTTTTCATGCGGATATTTTACGGATCTTTTACAAAATTTCTTAGTAGACGTTATTTTAAGTTTGTATCAAAACCATACACAAACGTTATGTATGCGGCCCAGTGTCACACTAAACCATAACCAAAACAAAAGTACTACCCGCGCAATGCAAGTCGAAACACGTCCTGCCTGACGTTGCGGCGAACGTGACGTCAACTATCGCTTCAAGGTCGCAGGCGTCGACACCAATCGAATAAAAATGTCTCCTCACTCACTTTTATGGGTTTGATACTTACACATCGGCCGATGATACCTGAAACCCGAATGTTGTTCTACGAGCTCACAGACTGTAGGTACCTTCTTTCTAATGCAAGAATGAAGTATGGGGTCGCTTGACCACTAGGCGCCAGATGTTGCCAAGCTCACCCGCCACCTGGCAGTGGCACTCAGGTGGCTTGACGGTAGAAACCGCTGACCAAAGGTGCCGAAAAGCCTCTCTCTATTCTGAATTCCTACAGTTAATTGAGTACTTTCCTCAATGTTGTTTCTTCTAGCGGAAGCTAAAAAATCGTTTGGGTGGTTTTAGATTATTAGATGTCACAAAAAATCACAATATATATGTAATGCTTTAGGAACAATGGTCACATCGGAAGACCAGCGCTGGCTGCAAAGCCAGCATTATGCTGAGATGAGACCATTTCGTGATGTATGTCCTTATGTTTTTTACTTCTTTTTTTGTTTTTGTAATTTGATTATTATATGTCACGACTAAATGTTTTCTTTCTTTCTTTAATATTGCTTTGTATAACTAGTCGGACAGCGGTCGCGTCGTGTCGCGGCGGTCGCGCGCGTCCATCTGCTCCCGCCTTTACATATTTATCCTGCACAATACGTGTATTCGTCTGTATTTAATATTGTCGTTTGTTGCAGGCGAGCTCGCACACGGTTCGAGCCGGGTCGCGCGGCCGGCGGGCGCGTGGAGTTGACAGCATGATAAGCAACAACACCACTGCCAACCTCACCGACCTGGCACTCGACCTCCCCGCCAGCCCCTACAGCCTCGCCCAGAAGATCGTCATCGCCATCATCGCCAGCGTCCTCTCAGTCCTCACCGTCGTCGGCAACTCCATGGTCATGATCAGCTTCAAGATCGACAAGCAACTGCAGACGATCAGCAATTATTTCCTATTCTCGCTCGCGGTCGCGGATTTTGCTGTGGGCTTGATATCCATGCCTTTATTCGCTGTGTTCACGATATACGGGTACTGGCCGCTCGGGCCGCACGTGTGTGACACTTGGCTGGCGTTAGACTATCTAGCGTCGAACGCGTCAGTGCTAAATCTGCTCATAATCAGCTTCGATAGGTATTTTAGTGTGACGCGCCCGTTAACGTACAGAGCAAAGAGAACTACAAGGCGCGCTACTGTGATGATAGGCAGTGCTTGGGGATTCAGTTTAGTGCTGTGGCCGCCGTGGATTTACGCGTGGCCGTACATAGATGGCGAGCGGAAGGTGCCACCGAACGAGTGTTACATCCAGTTCATAGAGACGAACCAGTTTATTACGTTCGGGACGGCGATAGCGGCATTCTATGTGCCAGTGACTGTGATGTGCATATTGTACTACAGGATATGGCGCGAGACGAAGAAGCGGCAAAAGGACCTGCCCAATCTGCAGGGCGGGAAGAAGCACGACTCGTCTAAAAGGTCAAACTCTAGGTAAGTTTTAGTTTGTAATTGTAGGTAGTTTCAAAAGTTTTCGGGTGCACGGGCATGGCGGATGGCCGGAAACTTTTGAACTTAGGCGATGTGGATACAGTGGTTAAATTAATGGGGACTAGGCGCCCATGCGTTTGGACGTGACCGCGTTACCACACCAGTACCATAGAGTATTTAATCCCCCATTTAAGTGCGACGGACCATAGGTACCACTTTCTAAGCTGATGAACATTTAATATCTGGCGATGGTTCTTGTTATAAAGAGCTATTAATGCTTTACCAATTTGTTTGACGTAGGTACTTTAAAAAAGGCTGATTATCGCATTGTCGTGTGAGTGATAGTATTGTACTACAGCAAACTGATTGGACACTACTGGACTTATTCGAGGTGTACGGGATCTTGGCGCTCTGAGCCAAACTTTTATCTAACTAATGAAATATCATGTAGATTCATAACCGTATTTTATTTTAAACTTTTTATCATTAAATATTCTAAGTTACAGCAGCAATGCCTTCGGAGGCAGCTGTAAAGGTAATGTCACAAAGAAACACTTGTTTCTTCCGATTCATCTTAAATTCTAAAATCAAATTGTTAATATTTGCATTACTTCCAGCGAGTTGGTTTGTATGTACAAACTTTTGCATATACAAACAAAACTTTAGATACTGTAGTGCCTACAGTATCTAAAGTTTTGTATAGCATTTATAGCTGATTTTTTTATGTGATAGGGAACAAACGGGTATGTGGGTCGCCTGATGGAAAGCAATCAAAATCGTTTCATATTTGAAAATTGGGCACGTTGCCCTTTAAGGCGGATGCTAGCGTTAGCTCATTGAAGAAGTCCCGTTACATGGCGTTACAATCAATAATGTGTGTTTTTTGTAGTTTTTAGAAGATTCTCAGAACACTTATAGATTATCAATTGATTTGCGCACACAATTTAATACGGCCGATTTTTTGAGACTACACTCAGATGGTAATAATGCGCCAATTCGGAGAATAGCTGCACAAACGCTGGTGTCACTAACGGCCCTATACAGATACTAGGTCTTACACGCACATGCAAATAGGAGGCGCCAACTAGTGGAAAAACATTGCAACACCTTGCTAAGCTGTTAGCGTAACTTTTCACGTTATTTTTACATTTTTACATCAACTATAAGTTTACCAGAAAAACTGGTGCCGCCAACTGATTCCAGAGTTTAACCGTCTTTATACAAGAGCCTTTAAACATCGTCTGTATTTGACCACACCTAAAGCTTTTACTAGCAAGTCTCGTCTATTCGACAATCAATCTCCATCTATCCGACTATGGATGTTTAATCTATCGCTGCACAGATAAATCTACGCGGAGCGCGGTTACGGCCGTCCGTGGAACCAAGACAAACTACCCTACAGTAGGGAGGTCACCGTCTCTGGAATACCGATACCAAGACTGTATTTAACGCGTGGTCCTTTATGAATGGTCCGACCAACTCTGTACATTCGCTGGGGCCCGATTTTTAAAAGCATATCGCTCAAAAGTACCACTTAAAAGAGGTATGTGTGCCTATTGCTACAAAATTACAGCTTAGCTACATTTTTGACTAGTTGACTAGATAATTAAGGCTCCTTCTAATTTACTCATATTTCAAACTAACTTCTGCCTGCGACTACGTCCGCGTTGAATTAGAATTAAGAACTGATTTTGTTAGTTATATTCTGCAATAATTATTTACGTTGCGAGTCTAGGCAGCTACGACCTTTGACATGTTTATCACGAGGCATCAGCGGGAACTATGCAATTTTCCGGGATAAAAAGTATTCTATGTGTTGATGTAGTGTACCAGCTATCTCCATTCCAAATTTTATCCAATTACGTCCAGCCGTTTGCGCGTGAAGAAGTAACAAACATACACACTCACACTCACAATTTTTTTTATCACTTTCGAGTGGTATTTTCACATATTGTGCTTTCGAAAAATCGGGTCCCAGATTAGTTGCACCCACAAAACATTTAGTAGGTATCCTACCGTCGAAAACTGGTACCGTTACACCCCTATCTAAAAGCGTTCCCTTGTATCGAACGCCTTGAATTGATCAGTCGGATGAATGTGTAAAAGTTTCGGGACTGGGATCTGTTCATGTTTATTGTAAGTTATTGCGAGGGGAGCTCTTTATTTCGTAAACTGTTGTTTAACACAGCTCATAGTTTTTCTTTGGTAACGGAATCCTTTAAAATGTTTCACGAAGCTCGAATTTAAACTAAATATAAATAGCTGTTGCCCGCCACTTCGTGTGTATAGAATTCGTTTATCGCTATCTCGCAGGAATTACGCAATTTTTCGGGATAAAAAGCCAGTAGTTATTCCAGACTATAATCTATCTATGATCCTAATTTCATCCAAATCTGTCCACCCGTTCTGGCGTGAAAGAGTAACAAACATCCATCAATCCATACTCACAAACTTTCGCGTTTATAATGTTAGTAGGATGGTGGAGGCTTATGTCATGAAATTGTATGAAGTTGTCATGCTGAAATTGTAGGAAACGGAATAAAAGGGCTATATTATATATAAAAATAGCTGTTGCCCGTGACGCTGTCTGTGCAGAATTCGCTTAGCGCTATCCCGTGGGAACTGTGCAATTTTCCAGGGTAAAAACTATCCTTTGTCCCTCCCCGGGACTGCAAACTATCTCTGTACCAAATTTGATTAAAATCGGTTCAGTGGTTGAAACAGACAGACAGAGTTACTTACACCTTTATAATATTAGTAGGGAATGTATGTTTGTCCGGGAGGAATCTTGCGACTCAATTTTGAAGCAGATATCTTCTCGGCGCCGAAATAAAGTTTTAAATCTTGAATCTCATTAAGTTTATTCATCATAAATAACTATCATCATATCGAGTAGCTATGGCGCAACGTTGTGCAGTTGCGTTTTGTTTGGAAAAAAAAATCCGCTTTCAAAGCGTTCACATTCATCGCCAAATAGTTCATATTTGCGACAATTTCACGAAGGAGATCACTTTTCAACAGGTAAATGAAAGAAATTATAATATGTCACGAAGCCCGCTAAAACCAGTGAAAAGTGATTGTTATTGGACCTCACGCGACACTAGCGCCCCTAGTGGCAAATTCACAAGCGCTAGCCCCCATTGACCCAGTCCCAAACTAAGCATAGCTTGTACTATGGGTACCAGGCAACGGATAAACATACGTATATAATGTATTATAAATACATAAAACATCCATGACTCGGGCACAAACATTCGTATTCATCATACATTCATTCATCTGGTAATATCGCTATTAAGCGATGAGACCGCCTATTGTCGACTTTGTTCTTTGATTCCGTATTGTTTTGTACAGATTTGTGGTGTTCAATAAAGAGTATTTGTATTTGTATTGTATGTCTGCCCCTACCGGGAGTCGAACCCGGGACCTTTATCTTCATAGGTTCGTCTAAAAAAAAATTGAGGTCAAGTTTTCCCATCAACCTTTATCGACAAAGGGTGAACAAAAAGACTAGTCTTAAACAATGGGGCCCTGTAGGTGCCTATATACAAACTGTAGTGTCAGCGTGGATTGATGGCCAGCTGGCTTATCCTTTAACAAATGGCCGGCCCCGACGCGCACTTGACAGCCCCTGCTCCAAATTAAAGTCTCTTAAGCCAAGGCCAGGCCAGAGCCGGCACGTTGGGCCAATCAACTTTAGAACAACAAACAGGGCTGTCCCCAAAAAAAAATACAGTGCGAGTCAGTCGTGTGCACACAGTTCGGCAAGTGAATGTAAAATCCAGTGTCAGCACAGCCCTGTTTGTAAGCAAAATGTACGCAATGTCAGGTCAATTTATATTGGTTTTTTAGATAGACATAGCCACATCTATAACATAATATTTCATTATTTTCATCATGCAATACATACTTCTTTATCCTTTAAGTCACGTCTTTATCCCTTGCGGGTAGACAGAGCCCAAGGTAACAACATCTAAAGACCACGTTTAGCATTATTCAATTATTGTAATAATCGAATCGGGCCTTTCAGTGGAAATCATCCTTAATATTCAAACTCCCCTTTTCAGAGCACCGTTAAGTTTGATCTTTTCAAAATTGGTATAAAATCGTTATTGTCCATATGCGGTGAATGTTTGGCATGAGATGCAAAGGCGATCGAAAAAGACATAGATGGAAGCAGTAAACGCAAATAAAACGAATGACTTCGTCATTATAACTACTTTTAAAGTCACCCCGTAAATCAGTCACCCTGGTTTACGGCACTCGACAGTAAGCGCTCATTCAAAAACAAGACAATTCTAAGGCGCTTACATTTTTTAAGACGTTATTTAAATTTAAATATTCCCTAAAATAGAACGTTCAGCCTACCTCTAATCTCTCTTGAAGCTAAGAACATCTCATAGCCTCTTATCACCTGCGTTCCAGATCTGAAGAGTTCTGAGCTCCGCGCTGTCTCTGAGGAAAATCGTGAAAATATTGAGATAATGGAAATCGGGCGTAAAGATAGCAGCCGCCAAGTGGGACTTTGTAGTGTGCGTGAATAAATAAATACGGTACGCGCGGTCACGCTCACAAACAAAGTTTTTTCTTCTTCTCTTTTGTCTACATCCATGTCATAACTCCCCTGCAATATGTTACGAACGATTATCAAATGGCCTACATTAAGAAACCTATATCTGTGGTTGTATTATAATGTTCACATAAGAGTATCAATATCGATACTCTAATTACATTCTAACTTCTATGTCTACTGTTTTAGAATTTAAGAAAAAAATACAAATGCCAGTCGTTTCATCTGTTTTGAACTTTCGAAGAACAGAAAATACATGTTACTTATTTATCTTGATGTGAAAAATCACGGAAAGCTTTATAAACATCGTTTCCAATTACTGTATGTTATTTATTTAGCGTTAATTTTTTCATAACTCCAAGAGATTGCAGACCTTAAGTATTTGGTATTAATTTCAATCTCTCTTTATCGTTCTCTATATTTCTAATCGTTCCTGACAAAAAAGGTCTTGACGTACCGACGACAAAGTGATCCTAACATAAGGGTTCCGTTATTTCCTTTTGAGGTACGTAACCCTAAAAAACACGGTGTCCTACATTTAGATTTCACTTCTAATATTTTACTGAATCAGGCGAGGGGTTACTTCGCGAAGGTCCATTTCAATGAACAAAAAACATTTATTATTTTCAGGAAAGTGCGACATTTTCGATGTCACTATAAAGAGGCCGTGAATAAAATATAGTTCTAAGGACATTGTCATCTCATCATAGTAAAAGGCCACTAACATTAAATATACAGGGTGCAATCTTAACAGCGTACGCTCTTTGCGTGCCTCGTTCAACATGCATACTTCCTTTCCTCGTCGCTCTTAAAAGGACGTAACCCTGTCTCGGTGCTCAGGCATTAAATATACAAAAGGCACTCCTGAAAAGCATTCGTCTTCAGTTCATGTTTTGCGAACGTGTAGATAATCATCCGTTTTCCGGCTTCTGTGCATAAAGTGTCTCTTTTTGTAATAAAGGCAGTTTATGCAACTGACACATAATGAGGGTGTATAAAACACGGGTGTGGCTTTTTTTAAGCGAATGATGGCGAGTTTTATAATAGTATCACACGAGTGCTGTAAGGCCTAATTGTGTACAGTTGCATACAATATAATAAAAATAGTGTCTTTATTATCTATACATAGGTATAATAAATCAGTAGAAAGTTTACAAAGTTCGTGTCTGTACATTAAATAAATTCATCAAAAATAGAGTGTTAACGATTAGGGAAGATAATAAAACACAAAAAAGTAGATTTTATAATTTTTGTCTGTCTGTATGTATGATATTGTGTTCATTTACCTGTCTGTGTTCGCTAATCTCCAAAAATGTTGGACGGATTCAAATGAAATTTTGCGTGGTGGTACCTTATATCCCTGGTCAATATTTTAGATACTTTTAATCCCGGAAAATTAAAGAGTTCCCGTGGGATAGTTAAAAGCTGTAATAACTTATGCAGCTTAGTACATAACAGCTTAAGCATCTAAATAAGTAAAATTGGCGTGCTGACACCTTATATTGCCGCGGTTACATTAAACATACATACATAATTATATTAATAATTATAATTATAATTATAATATTTTGTCTTGTTTATTTTGCACAATAAAGAGTTTACATACATACATACATAATTCGTTGAAATTTGGTAGAAAATTATCGGTCACGTCGGGCAGTCGTGAAGACATGTCGTCGACTACTTTAAGTAGTTTAAGTAGAGTAGTTTGCGCAATGCGTCACACGTATTCTATACTAGTTGTTGCCCGCAACTTCATCTGCATAGAATTCGTTTATCGCCATCCCGCAGGAATTACGCAATTTTCCGGGATAAAAAGTAGCCTATGTGTTATTCCAGACTATATCTATGTTCCAAATTTCATCCAGATCTGTCCAGCCGTTTTGGTGTGAAAAAGTAACAAACATACAACCATCCATACTCAGAAACTTTCACATTTATAATACTAGTAGGATTAGGATAGGATAGCGCCAACGAAATTTATTAAAGCCCTGGATCATACATTGGCCCACGCCCCCTTTTGCAGGTCTCTGCGACCCCCCCCCCCCCTCCCCCCCTTGGTGCAAATCCCTGCCTAAGAGACAAAAAACCAAGCCGTTAACCCTCTGACTTCGTTATCATTATCACGTCACAAAAACATGTTTTAAGACAACGAAATCTCAATTTGTCACCTCCATGTATAATGAATGCGCGTATCACATCGCCCGTAAATCTACCGAAGCCCCCGTAATGTCTTACTGTGGGGGAACACCCTTTAAGGGGGCTTAAAGGGGGAAGGAAGAAGATGAAAAATTTAAAAGCCTCAAGCGCTTTTTATTGAGCGTGACGCAAAGGGTTGTATTGATATTGTAATGCTTGGAAATTGCGCTTTATGGCGCTTTTTATAGTGGTAAAGTGGGGCACGCTTTTGAGCTATTTTTATAAGCCCAGGATTGAAATGGGCAGCGTAAAAATCTGCAAAAAGTATTTCATACTTTGATAAATTAAGAAATTTTGAATCTGAATCAGAATCACCAGCACTGTAAATTTGTGTAAAGAAAAGAAGAGTTTCCGGTTTTATACATACATATATCACGTCTTTATCCCTTGCGGGGTAGATAGAACCTAAGGTAACAAAAACCTATTTCCAGTTTTCTATAAAGAAAATCGCTTGTTCCGCGTACATAACTTTTTTACATTTCCAGGACATTCTGAGGTAAAATTTAATAAAGACCATTTCTAAATTAAAACAAACATGTTAGGCCACCCCCGCCGCACCTAAACCTAAATTAATCCAAATTAATCATCCTACATTGGTTTTACCAGTGCCGGTTATGTAACTGGGTACGGGGAACAGGCTAAGAAAATGCGTCAATTTTGTGACGACTCCTACAAATCATACGAGGGACACTTTTGCTCATGATTTAGAGCCGATTTTTCAATCGTCAGATAAGCCCTATTCGACGAATAACTCTATGGGTATCTGTCAGTTAAATGCTTATCTGAGGATTGAAAAATTGGCCCTTAGAACACAAAAATTGTTCATTTTTGATAAGAGTGGTGATCTACCAGCCACCAGTTCAAACCAGTGGTGGTTCTACCGGCGGGAATGTACCAGTTGCTTCTTCCCGCGCAGATGGTAAAAGCCCATCGAGGGATTGGGCGAAAATCTTAGAGATCATGTTATATTATTACTAGCTGTTGCCCGCGACTTCGTCCGCGCAGAATTATTATAAACTAGCTTTTGCCCGCGGCTTTGCACGCGTGAACCATGAGCATTTCAAAGAAGCTAGCAATCAAGCAAGCGAACACCCAAACCTATGCAAGCAGGCATGCAAGCAGGCAAGCAAGCATGCAAGCAAGCATGCATGCAAGTAAGCACGCAAGCATGCATGCATGCAAGCAAGCATGCATGAAAGCAAGTATGCAATCAAGCATGCAAAGCAAGGACTCAAGCAAGCATGCAAGCAAGCGTGCAAGCAAGCATGCATGCAAGTAAGCATGCATGCATGCAAGCATGCAAAGCAAGGACTCAAGCAAGCATGCAAGCAAGCCCCCGCATTGCCCCGCTGCCTTAATTTTTCTGAAACTGTAAATATTACAGGATTTTTATAAAACAAACCTAACCTAACCTAAAGGGCTGTCCTAAAATATACCTACCCCAAATAGCTTTTGCCCGCGACTTCGTACGCGCTAAGATGTAAAACGAAAAAATAAGTTTTTTCCCGTTCCCGTGAAAATTTTGGGGAGTGCTTTCGGAGTACGCTTAAAGCCTTTAAAGAAACACACGTTATAAATGTTAAGTCTCTTTCTTCCGCTGTTTCGTCTGGAAACGTAAAATCCCGGTTTTTCCCGTTCCCGTAAAAATGTTAGGAAATCCTTTGTTAATGCTTCCTTACACTCCCTAAGGAAGCTAAATGCTAAATGCTAAATTTCATCTTTCTATAACCAGTAAAACGAAAAACCCCGTTTTTCCTGTTCTCGTGGGAATTTCTGGAAACCCTTTCTTAGTGCTCCCATACACTCATCAAGGAAGGTTCTTACCAATTTCTACGACCAGTAAAACAAAAAATCCCGTTTTTTCCCTATCCCGTGGGAATTTCGAAAAATACCTTCTTAGTGCACCTCTAGGATACTCAAGGTATATGTGTGCCAAATTTCAATTTTCTAGCCATATTATGCCTACCGCAGTATTTCTTTGTAAACAAATATTTTTCCCGTTCCCGTAAAAATGTTACGAAATCCTTTGTTAATGCTCCCTTACTCTTCCTAAGGAAGCTAAATGCTAAATTTCATCTTTCTACGACCAGTAAACGAAAAACCCCGTTTTTCCTGTTCTCGTGGGAATTTCTGGAAATCCTTTCTTAGTGCTCCCATACACTCATCAAGGAAGGCTCTTACCAAATTACAGCTTTCTACGACCAGTATAACATAAAATCCCGTTTTTTCCCTATCCCGTGGGAATTTCGAAAAATACCTTCTTAGTGCACCTCTAGGATACTCAAGGTATATGTGTGCCAAATTTCAAGTTTCTAGCCATATTATGCCTACCGCAGTATTTCTTTGTAAATAAATAATATTTTTCCCGTTCCCGTGGGAATTTGGGAAAGTACTCTCTTAATGCTCCTCTGCACTCCCGAAGCAACCTACAAGCCGAATTTCAGCTTTCTGCAACCAGTAAAACGAAAAGTCCTGTTTTTCCGGTTCCCGTGGGAATTTCGGGAAATCCTTTTTTTATTGTTTACACTCCCCAAGGGAACTTGAAGGCCAAATTTCAGTTTTATACGACCAGTAACACGAAAAATCGATCCCATAGAACTGAAAATATAAATCCCGTTTTTTTCCTTATCCCGTGGGAATTTCCAAAAATCATTAAGACATTATTTTACTATTATTATATTACTATACTATTATTATTTTACTACTATTATAATCACCTACTTCTATGACAAATTTGAAGAGTCTAGTAATTATAGTTCATAGGATTTCGTTAAACTGAATATATAAATCCCGTTTTTTTCCTTATCCCGTGGGAATTTCCAAAAATCCTGAAATTAGTTTCTTTGTTTTGTAATCACCTACATTTGTATCAAAATTGAAGAGTCTAGTTATTATAGTTACTGAGATAGCGTCACTCGGAGTCGAATATAAAATTCCCGTTTTTTCCTTATCCCGTGGGAATTTCCAAAAATCCTTCCTTAGTGGATGCCTACATTATATAAGGTATCTATGTGCAAAATTTCAAGTCTCTAAGTCCAGTGGTTTGGGCTGTGCGTTGATATATAGTTAAGTCAGTCAGTCAGTCAGTCAGTCAGTCAGTCAGGACTTTGAATTTTATATGTATAGATATAGCCTATGATACTCACAAATACTGTGGCTTTCTATTGGCAAAAGAATTTTCAAAATCAAAAGCGTCACTCGGAATCGAATATATAATTCCCGTTTTTTCCTTATCCCGTGGGAATTTCCAAAAATCCTTCCTTAGTGGATGGCTACATTGTATAAGGTATTTATGTGCAAAATTTCAAGTCTCTAAGTCCAGTGGTTTGGGCTGTGCTATCCCGCGGGAACTATGCAATTTTCCGGGTTAAAAACTATCCTATGTCCTTTCCCGGGACTCAAACTATCTGTATACCAAATTTCAACTAAATCGGCCCAGCGGTTTAAGCGTGAAAAGGTAACAGACAGACAGACAGACAGACAGACAGACAGACAGACAGAGTTACTTTCGCATTTATAATATTAAGTAAGGATTAGTAGGAAGTAGGATGTGGGGATTTTCTTACTTTTTTTTGAACGCTCATAAGCGATGGATATAAATACCGTTTTAAACGTTACATAGCTAAATCGGCGTGAAGAACGGAAATTGCCGAAACGGTTGAAGCCCTCCAGAGGTAGGCTTCTTACATTATTTTCATAAATTCCCAAAGGATAATATTTAATGTCAGGATCAATTTTCCGCCCGTTGAGTCAGCAAACACGGGAACTGAGCGTTTTCCTGCGACTCGGATAAATGTATTCAATTTCTATGTCTACTATTTTGTTAGGAATATGAACAGTGCTTGCTTACGGAATACATAATGAGTAAGTTACGTCAAATATAATCTAAATATATATACACACTCTGCTGCCTGCGACTCCGTCCGCGCAGAATTCGCTTATCGCTATCCCGCTAGTCTCATGCAAAGTCTCAGCCCGTTCAGTTTAAAATTGAGAAAGTTTCATACAAACTTTCATCCCCTATTTTATCCCTTTGGGGGTAGAATTGATCGAAATCCTTTCTTAGCAGATGCCTATGTCATAACATCTATCTGCATGCCAAATTTCAGCCCAATCCGTCCAGTGGTTTGGGCTGTGCGTTGATAGATCACTATGTCAGTCATTTAGACACATACATTCATACATACAGTTAAATCAAACTTGGCTGGCAGAAACCGCGAAGACTTCGCTCTCTAAAACAGAGATTTTCGGACTTAGATTGGAACGGGAATGTGATCAAACAACAAGTTAATCTGAATGCGCAGACTTCACGAAGAAAGCGAAAGTCCTTAAACTATGTTGTATGTTGTTGATAGAGATCGCTCTGTAGCGATAAGGCCGTCTATTGTTACCTTGAAATATACTGTATACCTTTCTTCTGTTTTGGTTGTTATATGTGGTGTTCAATAAAGAATTATTGTATTGTATTGTACCTACATAAATCACGTCTTTATCCCTTACGGGGTAGACAGAGCCTAAGGTAACAAGTCCTAAAGGCCACGTTTAGCATGATTGTGGGCGTATAGGTGGAATCAGAATAGTGGTGGATTGCTAGCCGCATCGCCTAATAACATGATTCCTCACGATTGATTGATTTTCGCTAAATTAATATAATATGTATTACTTGGAAAGCGTGGTAGCCTAGTGGTTTGACATGTGGCCTCTCAAGCAAAGGGTCGCGGATTCAAGACCGGGCTCGCACCTCTGACTTTTTCGAAATTACATTTAAAATTTAGCGTCAGCTTTGCGGTGAAGGAAAACATCGTGAGGAATCGCACTGAACCCGCGTGGGAACTAAAGTCCAAGCCCTCTCGTTCTGAGAGGAGGCCTGTGCCCAGCAATGGGACGTATGTAGGCTGGAGATGTATTTCGTGTGAGAAACATAGTGTTTTCATACTACATGACGATAGCCGTGCCGCTTTTTTGCTGGACTTGGCGGATGCACTGCCGTGCCCCCAGACATGTAGCCTCATCGTGAGTTACAATAAATCGATTAGCAGTTCCGCTGCTACCGTGACACAGGCGAAAATCCCTTCGCCGTAGCGTAACACATTAGTACTACAGGAGACAGATTCTCGGCGAATATGGTTCTCATTACATACATTCGTTATTTTGCGGGTGGTAGGGCCTTGTGCAAGGTCCGTCCGGATCGCTACCACCATCTTACTCGCTAATCCTGCCGCTAAGTAGCAGTGCTTGCACTGCTGTGTTCCGGTGTGGAGAGTAAGACAGCCGGGGAAATTACGGGCACAAGAGGCATTTCATCTTAGTCCTCTAGGTCGGCAACGCATCTGCAATCCCTCCGGGGTTGCGGGTGTCTATGGGCAGTGGTGATCACTTACCATCAGGTGACCCACTTGCTCGTTTGCCTTCCTATTCATATAAAAAAAAAAAAAAAAAAAATACTTTTGCGGAGCGCAGTGCTGACAGCGACGAATGTGAGCACTTCAGCGCTCGCAGTGTTAGAAGCACTCTGATATGAGTGTAGTGGCTAATAGGTAGCATCTGCATGTTTCTAGACAATTGAGGGGAATCAAAAGAATAACCTAACCTAAAAATTTCGTTTTAGATACACACTTTTTAGCTGACTGTACATTGTATTAATGTGTACCAAAAAAATAGAGTTTCTTTTAAAACATAAACGCCGGATTGCGTCATTTTGTCGGTGGGAGAGCTAATTCAATACCTTTTTCAAAGATAACTGTCCCAAATCAATAATCAGGTAAGGCTCACTGGCCCTGTCAGCTGAAATGGAATTTACCCGTTCTAAATAACCTAGAGACATATTGAACTCAATCGGTAATCGAATCCCGTACCCTCCCGACGCCAGACGCATTACTTGTCTCGTAAAACGAATTTATTTTCCAACGTATTTACTGTAGAGGAAGGATTGGACAGTGTAAGTAAAATAGTTCCGCTATGCACCGATAGATGGCGTTGTACGGCTTTTTTGAAGTGTCGCCTTATCAGGACTATATAAGCTGACCACGCTGGTCTATAATTATCTGTTTTGCTATAAAATGAACAGGTAATAAAAGCGTGAATAGTAACAATTGAATCATGGTAAAAATAATTTATGTAATAATTTATTAATATACAAACTATTAAAAACTAAATAACAATAAGGAACACTGTAACTAGGAAAGTTGATTTAAAGTAAATTATGTTAAAAATGATTAAAAATTAACCTAAAAAATGCCCCCCTGTTTCGTGCTTGGTTCAAAGGTTCCCATTATGCTGGCCGCGTTGCCTCTTTGTACTGCAATGGCAACCCTTTGAACCAGCCACGAACCAGAGCGGGGATCGCAGCCCCTATCTCTCAGTCTGCCCAACTCCCTGAAAAGCTCATAATAATTGATTTTCAACTGAGCAGCATTCAAATACTTTGTATTATTGGATTGGAAGCCATCTGTAAAGGTCATCTGTAGGCTGTCCACAAAGGTGTGCTTGTTCCAACATTAATGTACGGTAGCGAGACTTGGGTATGGCAAAAGAAGCATGAAAGTAGAATAAATGCAGTAGAAATGAGAGCGTTGAGAAGTATGGAAGGTGTATCACTGAAAGATAGAATAAGGAATAGTGTGATAAGGGAACGTGCTGGTGTGAAAGAGGATATAGTGACTAGGATAGAAAAAAAGTATGCTTAGTTGGTTTGGTCACGTAGAGCGGATGGATGAAAGTAGACTAACTAAACCGATCTATATGGGGAGTGTGAATGGTAACGTTGGGAGGGGAAGGCCTAGACGGACGTTTCGAGACCAAATAGGAGACGTTTTGGAAAAAGGTCAGGTCAGGAGTACCTTCTCGAAACCGACGAGCATGTATGAAGAGATTGATGACTGTGGATGAAGCGAAAGAAGTATGTCAGGATCGTAGCAAGTGGAACAAAGTAGTCTCTGCCTAACCCTGTGGGATAGAGGCGTGACGGTAGGTATGTATGTATGTATAGGTAACAAATTTGAAAGGAGTACACTAAAGACGAGACCTGTACACAGCAGTAGGATGTGGGCTGGAGACGAGTACTTGTCCGGTTTTGTTTTTCTGAAATTTGTCAACCAGGGGCCCAATTTTTGAAAGCACATCACTCGGAATTACCACTCGAAATCGAAAGTGAATCTTTAAAACTACAGCTCTAATCAAATTTTGGACTAGTTCATAAGTTTAATGAGAGCCGTAAGTATCTTCTAAGCTACTCGTATTTCAAATTCAGCACAATTATTCACCACTTTCGAGTGGTATTATCACTCATGTGCTTTCAAAAATCGGGCTTCAGGACAAATGCATAAAATCCCCGGATTTTGGAGCTCAAAACCCGGACACGTCTATTTTCAAAAAAATTGTGTATTTAGTCAATATAATAAAATACAGTTCAAGTTGTAAATTATTTATTTACTCATCCATTTTGCAGCGCAGACAATTTTTAGTCGCTTTGATTTCTAGTCGCATTTCACTTTGGTGTAAGTAAAAGACTTATAAACGCTCAGAGGCGGCCAAAAACTAGCCCGGACGCTTCCCGGACGCTCTATAGACTATGACCAATCCGGGGAAATCCGGACGGATGGCAGCCCTAGATCAACGTCCATACAATTATCTGAATGCCATTATGGTTGTAGTAAATGCTGTAACGAGGAAACGGACAAGACAATGTCAGATGGTTATCGTTCGGACAGCTCGCTGATGGCTCCACACAAACGTGGGAGTATGCTAATGCCGGTGACACTATTAATTTACTGCAAGGTTACACTAATGCAATTCAGAAAGAAGTTTTTTTGCTGACTGTACTCTTTGAGAGAGAGAGAGAGAGAGAGAGAGAAACATTTATTTACACACATTCGATACACGTAGATATATGTATAATAGGAAGAAGAAATACAATATACTTAGGAATAGTACCGATATGGTGTAAAATAGAAAAAAAGTAGAAAAATAGTCTTTGTACTTTGTACTTGCAATGTGCATAAAACAAAGTCGCTGTATGCTTAGATCTTTAAAAGTACGCAACGGATTTTGATGCGGTTTTTTAATAGACTAAACTTCCATGCTGTTCTGGGAGTAAAGAAAAAACAGAACGTACCAGTTGCTTCTCTTCCCGTGCAGACGGTAAAAGCCCAACGAGGGAATGGGCGAAAATCTTAGGAATCATGTTATAGGCGAAGCGGCTAGCAACCCATTATTTTGATTCCACTTTCCACTTGTACGCCCACAGTCTTGCTAAACGTGGCCCGGTAGTTATCCCCGGTTGTTACCTTAGGCTCTGTCTACCCAGTAAGGGATAAAGACGTGACTTGTGTATGTGTATGCTTAGATCTTTAAAACTACGCAACGGATTTTGATGCGGTTTTTTAAATAGATAAAGTGATTCAAGAGGAAGGTTTGTCGCGGGCAGAAGCTAGTGCTACATACATATACAAATAACGTCTTTATCCATTACGTGGTACACAGAGCCAAAGGTAACAAGATCTACAGGCCACGTTTAGCAAGACTGTGGGCGTATAGGTGGAAAGTGTAATCAAAATAGTGTTGGGTTGCTAGTCGTATCGCCTATAACATGATTCCTATCATTTTTGCACATTCCCTCGATGTGCCTTGTCTGCGTTGGAAGAGAAGCAACGGGTACATCTTGTTTTATCTTTACTCCCAAACCAGCATGGCAGAAAGTATAAAAAGCATGAAAGTATAAGAGTTTGTAAATAAAACAGAATTGCCATCCTATTTGCGCCTTTGAAAGTACATTATGCCGACAAGATTGCTTCAATTTGGTTGACATTGAGTGTCGGAACGGACTGTAAAGTGCGACAATTACCGTGCCTAACAAGCGGGTTAATGACCCGAAAGAAATGGGAGCACTAAGGCTACGATCTGCTAGAGTACAGACATTTTGAGACCGGCCTTTTACCAGGCAGAGGTACTAACAAGTGGTTTGCTACACATACATACCCTCACGCCTCTCTACCGCAGGGGTCGCCAGAGACTACTTTGTTCCACTAAGATCCTGACACGTCTCATCCACATTCATCAATGTCTTCATACATGCTCGCGGGAGCGGATCAGAATACATAAAGTTTAAAATGTATAATGGGTTAAAATACATAATGGTTCAAAATATATAACGCAATTTTCTATAAAACTATTAGCTAAATGAACTTTTTTGATATCGTAATATAGATTGGTTTAGGTTAGGTTAGGTTTGTTTTATAACAATCCTGTTAATTTGTAAATTTCTGAGAAAATCGCTTTATATATTATAAACCATTGTTTTATACTATGTAGTGATTATGCATTTTAACCCATTATACATTTTAAACTTTATGTATTTTAATACGTACCCCATGCTCGCCGGTTTCTGGTACCCTGACCAATACCGTCTTCACCATAAGGGCCACCACAGGGCCCGTGCCCAGGGTCCCCAGGGGGCCCCGAAGGACCGACAATTTCTCTCACACATTTATTCTCAAAACAATTGTCGGGCACATTACACTTTTTTCTTCTTTTTTATTTTCCAAAAGGGCCCCAAATTCTTGTGTGCCCATGGGCCCCAGCCTAGTTTAAGACGGCCCTGCTCCTGGCCATACTTTTTTTAAAATGTCCCGGTCCCGGAACGTCTAGGCCAGGGGTTCCCAACCTATTACCCTATGCGCCTTACGGGGTAGACAGAGCCTAAGGTGACAAGAGCTAGGACACGTTTAGCAAGATTGTGGGGCTAGGTATAGATGGAAAATGGAATCAAAATAGTAATGGTTTGGTAACCGCCATCGCCTATAACATGATTCCTATGATGCCCATTCCCTCGACGTATTTTTAATGATGTACCTACTGCAATGAAGCCCAACAATTACTCATCATGCAAAAAAAGTGCATTCGTATTCTAACTAACATTCGTATACCAGAAAGTTGTCGTGAGCATTTAAAAAAACATGAAATATTAACCCTACCCTCTATTTATATATTAGAAGCGGCAATGTTTGTCCGCAAACACCCCGAGCTGTTCAAGGCCACCAGAGAAGTAGGTACTACTAGGCCTCAATATAGAAATAAACTGCTATTACCGAAATCTAAATTAGCCATATTTAAAAAAGGCCCCCAATATAAATGTACCCAGATCACTAATAAGATCCCAGACTATATCCGAAAAGAAAGCTGTATAAATATTTTTAAGAGTAAACTAAAGAATTTCTTAATTAATAAATGTTACTACTCGGTGGATGAATTCCTGAATGAAGTCTAAATCTTAATGTTTTATTAAATTAGATTAAATTAAATGAAACAGACATCTCAATAATGTAATTATCGCTTAAGAATTTAAAATAATAATATTATAGCTAATATTTCTGACATATAGGTACCTATTGAATTTTATTATTATTGTTCATGGTCACTTTCTCTTTTTTGTATTGTAATGTAATCATTTGACAACTTAACATTATTATTGATTAAAAATAGACATAGAATGCATGAAATGAAATCTAATTTAGTCTTTAAGAGTTTATTAATCTAAATTGTAATTAATATTGTGTGCCCTTACAGGGCGTCATGGACTAACCTAAATCCATATCTTATAACACCTGTAAATTATGTACATGACTATACAATGAATATTATTATTATTATTATTATTATTATTTAAGTTTGTTAATTCATTGTCTAGTACAGTGGCGGATTTGCGGTCTCGGCCGCCCTAAGCCCCAAGCCATCAGCCGCCTCTTTCTTTCTTTCTAATGAAATTACTTTATGACCAATTTTTTTTTGACACGATTGGGGCCGCCCCTAAATATAGGCGCCCTAGGCCCGGGCCTACCGGGCCTTAGGGTAAATCCGCCACTGGTCTAGTACCAATAGTACAAGCTTTGCGTGGTTGTCGTTATACGGGAGCGAAGCCGCGGGTTTAAGCTAGTAATTTATAAGGAAAAACAAGGTTTTATTTGGAAAAGTTTGCAAAAAAATATACTCCGGTTTCCAGCAACGTTTGTTATCAATCAATGTCCCCGGGTTCCAGAAATTAAAATGCCCCAACCGAAATGAGCGGACAAAGGAATATCCACTTTGCTCATAGAACGGAAGGTTGACAGTTCAACGACAGGGGAAAGTGGGGCAATTTGCAACTAATGTGACACGATTTCGTGCTTTCATTTTTGGTTCAGTGTTAACAGTTTTTTCATAGATGGCGCTTGTTTCTCATTGATGAACGAGCGTTTAAAAAAAATGACATGATCATTTTTTCCAGATAACTATTTTGTTTTTTTCTTACTTAGAATCGTTTACCCTATCGATCTTTATACAAGAAAAAATGCGTCCCAAAATTGCCATTCCAGTTCGTCACTTTTTTCGTACAGGTATGTATCGGACGTGACGAACAGGAAAAAAATCCATAGTGAAATCAGGGAAGCATTTTTTCTCGTATGAGAATCGATAGGGTAAACGGTTCTGAGTAAGAAAAACCCAAAATATTTAAATTCTGGAAAAAATGTACATGTGGATTTTTTTTTGAAAACGCTCAAACACTATACATAGAATAAAAATCCTTCTTAATTTTTTCCACGTGATAGTCTAAAGGAAAAATAATTAGAAACTGTTTTGCACCGAAAGCCAATTAAAATAGAATACAATTATGTCAAAAAAGGAGATTGATGAAAGAAAAACTGAGGGCCGATTTTTGAAAGCACATGAGTGAAAATTACCTCTCGAAAGTGGTGAAAAGTTGTGCTGAATTTTAAATACGAGCAGCTTAGAAGATACTTACGGCTTTCATTAATCTTGTGACCTAGTCAAAAATTCGATTAGAGCTGTAGTTTTGAAGATATAAACAGATTTATACCACTTTCGAGTGGTATTTTCACACGTGTGCTTTCAAAAATCGGGCATGACTGTTGCCATTTTTTCGCCGAAATATATGACTGTTACGTCGGAAGTGGCGCTACCTCTTAATATTTATTCAGAAAAAAAAGAATGCACATATCCGTGAATCAAAAATACGATAAGTACCAATAACAAAGGAAAACCAACAGAACCGACCTAAAAGCCTTCCTGACTTAATATCCTGATAGTAGATGCTGATGGAGATTAATGGCAAAGGGTAAGAAATCACCCTGTAGTTATAGCGTACTGCCATATTTACCGCAGGAATATGAACTCTGTTTCTAAGCGATAAAGGTTATTGTACAGTCTACTAGTTTTTAAGTCCGGGCAAAGGCAATTGAATATTATAGTAGCAAAAGATCATAAGGTTTTCGGAAGCAATAAACCCCTTTAATGCGTTCGCGTTAGACGTCAAATATTATTAGAAAAGTCTTCGGTAGCCACCGCTAGAGGCGCTGCTGATTTGCCCATAATACTATCGAACAAATTTATTTCCGACCCACGGTAGAACGTTCTCACAGTAAACGTCTCAATGATTTTCCTTGCCAATTCAATGCAACGTCACTACATTTTTTTTTTATAAAGCAATTTTCCATGATAAAAAGTAGCCTATGTGTTATTCCAGACTGTAATCTATCTATGTTCCAAATTTCATCCAGATCTGTCCCACCGTTCTGGCGTGAAAGAGTAAGAAACATCCATCCATCCATACTTACAAACTTTCGCGTTTATAGTATTAGTAGGATGATAAGCGACATTCACATTAACACTGTCTTGGGTTTTCTGCTTGGTCGAAAATTTATCGATACATAAACTACTGCTAAAGTAAAATAATTACATCATTATAATAATAGGTTAATGGTTTGACCCACCGCTTTTTTACGGAACGGACTGAGTTATTTTGTTTAATTATGTGCAAGTTAATTTGAAATCCAATATTAACATTCCGGTGGAGGTAAATACGGTAAAAAAGTATTCGTTTCCTCATTTTAATTCAACAAAAACCAACTGGCAAGAGCTTTAATGAGTACCCACCTGTATTATAACGTCGTTCTTTCAAATAGATTATTTACATCTGCACCCGTTGTGGCTGAAAAGGTATTAAGTCAAATGACGGTGTCATTTCGCTGTCAAAAATGTTAACCCATGTCAACTGGCTCACTTTGAATATTTTCTGAATTTATACGAATGGCCAGTGCTTATTGTAAGAGAGAGAGAGACATATGATAGGACAGGAATTGTTCGATAATAAACGATAAAACAATGTAAATTATTTCAAACAAGCAAAATAAGAAAAATAGTAATTGTTCAATGAATTTAATAGCTTCATGTAAGTAGCGGAAACCAAAAACGTAGTATCGTAAAAGTGGTCAGTGAAATGATACATAATTCCACTGCCAACAATAAGAAACGCTTGAAATATCATTCCCGTGTCTTCAATAACTTAATTAGCTTTAATCAATTCTGTGGCACAAAGGACCGATATTTTGCTCGCTCATTATAGCAAGGTTCCATGTTCAGCTTTCAGCGTATTCGATATTCAACTCTGTGGCTTTATAATCGAGGTATAATTTAGAATTGTCGATTCCCGTGTACAGCACAAAAGCCAGTAATCGAAGTGTCGGGAAACTCGGGGGATTGGAATGTTAAGAGAGCCCAAGTGATAAACTAGCTCTGGTTTTAAATAGGCTTCTCATTACTCAGTGCTTTGGGTGAATATTTGTGGTCGTATCTATTTGAATTAGATTAAAAAAACTTTTTATTAGGTACATGAACTTAACTGTTGCAATCTACATTACATCTATTTGGTTTTAGTCGATCCATACGTCCATAATAATATTATAAATGCCAAAGTGTGTATGTTACCTCGTCACGCTTAAGCCACTGAACCGAATTACTCAAAATTTGGTGTATATAATAGTTATGGTCCCGAGGAAGGATATAGATAACTTTTTTATGGAAATCATCCTTTGAGGGGGTGAAAAAGGGGATGTAATTAGCCAAGAAGATGTGATATACCCTATCACTAGTACATATAATAAAACAAATCGCTTTCGTCTATCTGTCCCTATGTATGCTTAGATCTTTAAAACTACGCAACGGATTTTAATGCGTTTTTTTTTAAATAGATAAAGTAATTCAAGAGGAAGGTTTATATGTATAATACATGCAAAATATATTATAGAAACACTGATTGCATCCGTGCGAAGCCGGGGCGGGTCGCTAGTATTAATATAATAGCAAAAGCAGTTTAAATTTAGTGCTCACTGTATGTACAGTGTACATTAGTTTCACGGGTAAGACCGGGCAAGCAATTTCTCAACTGCCCCGGTCATTTCCGGACCAGAGGAAATTTTTTAATCGTCCTGTATAGTCGTTTGTCACTGCCATTCTTTAGCAAGCACTGACAACTCGAAGGAAATAGCGTCTTAAGTCCTTCACTTAATAGTGTTATTGTAATAAAAATTAATCTTTGGGATGTCACTTTTAACTAGCTTTGCCGGGGTGCGAGTCGCGTTACCTCCGCGTGTGGTCAAGAGCGGTTCGTTTTTGGATCCGCCCGAGGGGAAGAGCAGTGCTTGGTCCGGTGCACCCTGGGCATCGGTTAATGATTTCCTGGCAGATACTGGGGTATATCATTATCCGTTGGCTAAGAGCCCGACAGGGGGGAGGGGTCTTTTGACCGTGTTCTACCGTACAACGTTGCCGACATTGTCACAAAATTCTATTTTCGTCACTCGCCTCTAAAAACCTTTTTCTACTCGTTGATTTTAATCTGTCAATTATGTGTTTATAGACAAAATTGTAATCACATACTTTTTAATCTTGGATAGTCTATGGCACTTCGGACTCAACTATAATGATTATTATACAACGCTCTAGACGACTATAATAATTTCAAAATTCATCATCATCATCATCATCATCAGCCTATATTAGTCCACTGCTGGACATAGGCCTCCCCTAATGAGCGCCATAGCGCCCTGTCTTCAGCTTGACGCATCCAGCATCTGCCTGCAGTCTTTCGCAGATCGTCATCCCACCTGGCCGGAGGGCGTCCTACACTACGTTTGCCGAGTCGCGGTCTCCACTCAAGAACACGTTTCCCCCAGCGGTTGTCGGTTCTTCGCGAGATATGGCCGGCCCACTGCCACTTCAGCTTGCTAATTCTTTGAGCTATGTCGGTAACTCTGGTTCTCTGTCGGATGTATTCGTTACGAATCCTGTCCTTCAGAGAGACTCCGAGCATAGCTCTTTCCATAGCTCGCTGAGCGACTTTGAACTGGTGTGTTGGGGACGGAAGGACGTAAGTCAAACACGAGTGCAAGATTCAGACTGTTTATTATTCCCAGCTGATCTACCCACATGCATTAAATATAATCTACCCACAACTCCCCTTTAAAGAAAATTATAACAAAGAAAAATACTTCTCAAATTACCATGCATGGATTGAAATTACAATATAGCTTTTTTTTTTTTTTTTAAACAAATGTGTACATATTAGGTATTATCATTTTGAGTGATATATTTATAACTAAATATACTCAAATATTCCGTATCAAGTTTAAATTTAATAATTATTAAATAAAAATATTAAATAATATGTATAGGTACCTCCAAGTATTCAGCACTACTTTTACTAACCATTCTAAATTTACTATACATTCTATTTGTTTTAAATACAGTATATCTGTGTATGTAGGTACCTTACTTTTTTAATTAGGATTAGTTACAAGTTGTAAATGGCTTTAACTTCATCACGTTGAGTCGAAGCCCCACCGATCAGGTCTCCACACCACCCTGCCAGAAGAAGTAACATATGGGTCAGGTCTGGTGAGCGGCGGGTGGATGCGACGCCCGCGACTTACAGTTGGTGGGTCCTGGACGGTGATATCATCGTAAGAGTACTCTAGTGGTG
The DNA here is from genome assembly GCA_949127965.1 of Pandemis corylana. Lineage (NCBI taxonomy): Eukaryota > Metazoa > Arthropoda > Insecta > Lepidoptera > Tortricidae > Pandemis > Pandemis corylana. The sequence continues at coordinate 2,227,007 of OX421860.1, forward strand.
TACTCGAATTATTAGTCTGTACATTGTTGCTGCTATCAATAAGTAAATGTCGACGATTCCTAATTAAATTGCCTCCATCATCTAATTGCACGGAATAAGACCGAATTCCTACTAACTTTTTCACCACTGCACTGATCCATTGTTTATTAACGCGTACCTTCACTCTTTGTCCAACTGTTAACTTAGCCATGTCCCTAGCTCCTTTATCGTATTGTTCCTTTTGACATTGTTGGCGATCATTTAAAGCATTTTTAACATTAGTAGGTATTTTGGGTTTAAGTAGACGGGGGGCGCATGGCACTATGCTTCTTAATTTCCTATTATTTAACAGCTCCGCTGGTGAAGGTAATGTGTTGCTAATCGGTGTATTTAAATACTCTATTAAAGCCAGCCTAAAGTCGGACCCACCTAAACGTGTTTTTCTTAAAATATTTTTGATTAACTGGACAGCCCGTTCTGATTGGCCATTGGACTGGGCATAGCGCGGTGACGACGTTACATGTTCGAAACACCATTCGCGCGCGAAACTTTTAAAAATACTTGAACTGTACTCAGGGCCGTTATCAGACATAACAATGTCAGGAATGCCGTGCCTACTGAATATTTGTTTAAGGTTGTTAATTATTTCGTCCGAAGTCAGTGTATTCAATTTATTTGCTTCGATAAATTTACTGTAGTAGTCCACTACCAATAAATATTTTTCGCCATTAAAATGAAAACAATCCGTCCCAATTTTGGACCATGCTCTATTAGGGATATCGTGAGATATCATTGTTTCTTTATTGTTTTCATTTTTATATGTTAAACAAACACCGCACTTTGTTATGTAATCCTCTAATTGACTATTTATGTTCGGCCAAAATATTGTTTCACGCACACGTTGCTTGCATTTTTCTACCCCCAAGTGACCAATATGTACCCTTTTAAGCATTTCATTTCGCATCAATTTAGGAACTACTACTCTGTTACCCTTCCACAATATATCGTACGAAATAAACAAATCATCTTTATAACTCCAATAGGGCTTTGTACTATCCATGCAGTTATGTTTATGCTCAGGCCATCCATTTTTTATATACTGCGCAACAGATTGCAACTCCGCATCATTTTTTGTGTGCTTTTGCAACTGTATGAAGTGCGTGTCCGTGAGAGGGTTACTCGCGACGACAGCGCATACCTGCGCCTGCGCAGCGATATGCTCGCGCGGATCGGTTGCTACGCTATCCTTAGGATTTGGTTCGACGGCGCGCGATAAAGTATCTGCGATATACAAATATTTACCTGGTTTATATACCATCTTAAATGTATACAGTTGTAAGCGTAGAAGCATTCTCTGTAATCTGGCAGGTGCGTCTGCAATAGGCTTACATATAATATTAACTAATGGTTTATGATCTGTTTCAACTACAACGTCACTTTTACCATAAATATATGCATAAAATTTTTCACACGCATACACGCACGCAAGTAATTCCTTTTCTATTTGTGCATAATTTTGTTCAGCCTTCGTTAGGGACCTAGACGCATAGCTCACAGGCAGACCATTTTGTAGCAGGCACACTCCCAGACCATTCTTACTCGAATCCACAGAAATAACTACAGGTTTACTTACATCATAGTACTGTAACACCGGTACCTCTGTGAGGCACTTTTTAAGACTGTCAAAGGCCTGTTGATGGGAACTTTCCCAATGCCACTCTATATCTTTTTTAAGCAATTGTCTGAGGTGATGGGTTTTGTCAGACATGTTTTTCACGAACTTTCCAACATAATTAACAAGACCCAAAAACCGTTCCAGATCTTTATAATTCTCTGGATTAGGCATGTTTTTAATAGCGGACGTGTGTGACTCATCGGGGTAAATACCATCCTGCGTTATTTTATGTCCGAGATATTTAATTTCGGACAAGGCAAATTTACACTTGTTTATGTTTAACTTTAAGTTTATTTTGCGACACCTGTCTAACACTCTCCTGAGACACGAATCGTGTTCCTCTCTAGTACGGCCGTATATTAGCAAATCATCAACAAATAAACTAATGCCTCCCCCCAAATCGTCAAAACACTCGAATAATTTTTTATGGAATACTTCTGACGCCGATGTGATTCCATAAGGAAGTCTAAGAAATTTATATCTACCGAACGCCGTATTGAAAGTGCACAAGTTTGTGCTCTCTGGGCTTAAACGTAACTGCCAAAACCCATTCTTTGCGTCCAGCGTGCTAAAAAATTTTGCTCCTGATAAATTTGCCGTTATTTCGTCTAGAGTTGGTAATCGATAATGTTCGCGTTTGATGGCATTGTTTAGGTCTTTGGGATCTAAACAAATACGCAAATCTCCATTAGGTTTCCTCACGACCGTCATACTGTTGACCCAGTCGGTTGGGCCTTCTACTTTGGCAATAATTTTTTGTTTTTCCATTTCGTCTAGTTTCAGTTTTATCTTATCTTTAAGTGCCACTGGTAGCTTCCTAGGAGCGTGTACTACAGGTCGCACGCTGTCATCCGTGCATATCCTGTACTCTCCCGGCATACAGCCGATTCCCTCGAAAACATCGGCATATTCATTTAATATTACTGACTTTATATCACAATGGCTACTTGTGTGCAATGTACCAATTAGTTTTACCAAATTTAGCTCCTGACACGACTGTCGTCCTAAAATCGGAGGCGAATCTACGTCGGCTATTAAAAACTCTAAAATATAATCAACATTTTTGTGCTTTAGCTTAAGATAACAGCTACCTAGTACTTTGATATCACCTCCAGAATAACCACGTAACTTAATCGATGTCTTTATTAGATCTTGTTCCGTTAAACTTAATTCCTGTAAATATTTACTAGGTAAAACGTTCGCATCCGCGCCCGTATCAATTTTAAAAGATATATTTGTTTTATTTATATAAACAGTTACAGACCAGTCACTATCGTTCTGATTAAAATAATAGATTACCTGATCGGTAGTCTCAGTCTGCAGTTCATACACCTTACATACTCGTGAGAAGTGATTGAGCCTGTTGCACCGCAAGCACCTTCTCCCGTAAGCTGGACACCTTTGCTGGTTTAAATGATTCATTCCGCACATGTTGCAACTCGCATGATCACGCGTCGGATGATAAGGAACCGGTCGTCGAACAGCTGACGCGGCGGAATGCGCCGGCGAAGGCGCGTGTACGGAAGGCGGCGGCCGGGAGCCTTGCGCCCCGCGCCAGCTTCTGCCATTTCCTCTGCCTCTGCTCGGTGCTGCCCCGCGTCGAGACACAAAATATGCATAATTTAACTGTTGCTCATCATCTTCATCTGTTCGATTGCTACTGACGTAATATAAATGTTGTTCTGTTCCCTCCTTCTTTATTGTGCCTGCTTGCATTCTTGACATCTGAGCGATATTACAGATTTCTACCGACTTTTGCAGTGTTAAGTTCGGTTCCCGTAAAAGACGTTCTCTCATAGCACTATCTATAATTCCACATATCAATCTGTCTCGCACTAAATCGTCACATAGGTCCTTAAATTCGCACTTGACCGCAATTTTCTTCAATTCAAACGAATATTGTTCAATTGATTCGTTTTCATTTTGATTCCGTGTGAAGAAACAATGTCTTTGTACAGTGATATTCTTTTTAGATAAGAAAAATGTATCAAATTTTTTTAATGCACTGTTAAAATCTACCGGCTTTTCTTGAAATTGTTGGTACACTTCTCGCCCTTGCTCACCGATGACATGTAAAAGTATATTAATTTGCACCTTTGCGTCTTTTTTCGTCAATTCGCACGCCTCAAAATAAATTTCAAACGAAGTTCTCCATTTTTCCCAGTCTTTAGATACGTTACCCAAAGTAACATTCTCGAGATTGTTCACAAAGGTAAATGGCGGCGGTGGTGGTAATACTGATTCCATCTTTGCACAAAAATATCGTCTCACTGATACTGCACTCTAAAACGCTCGATGCTCTACGTAATCACTGCATAATTTACGTAACATTTAAAACAAAAATAGGTAATTGATTCCGAGCTGCGCCATGTTGGGGACGGAAGGACGTAAGTCAAACACGAGTGCAAGATTCAGACTGTTTATTATTCCCAGCTGATCTACCCACATGCATTAAATATAATCTACCCACATGGTGTACCAACCCTACCGTGAGTGTCCACGTCTAGCCTAATGTAGCCCGGGGATTCTTAGCACCCCCTGCCCCGCCGTTACCGTGGCCGCTACCATGGCCAGGAATAGCGAGGCGGCCGGGAACTGGGGGCCATTTTTTGGCTTGTGTTTTCATTTGGGGTTAATGCCCATAATCCCCACGCTGGGCATGCGGGTTGGGGATCGCAGTTTGGTGATGAAATTGTTCTGCAGGGGGCGCTGCTGCCCGCCCTCCGGTGTATGTCCCTTAGTCGCCTCTTACGACACCCACGGGAAGAGTTGGGGTAGTGCAATTTCAAAATTAGAACTTAGTTAATTCGATTGAGCGTCGTGAGCGCTTAGTGGAACGCACCCAATGTAAAGTTGGGAATATCTGGCAAATTTGCTTCCATTTGAAATTTTGAACACACTAACTTTTTTCTTCTGTTACGTGATTGGTTAGTAATTGAAGTAATTGGCCAATCAGAAACAGTCTTATAACGACGTCTCATTAGTTCTTTTTTGTGCTACGAAAATTTTAAAGTTTTGTTTGTTATTTGACGCGAAATCGATGGTGTTAAATAAATAATTCCTAATTCGAATTAAACATGAGTGACAGTGACGAGATTAGTTTCGCCGCTACTCCAAACCAGAGGAGATAACTACTATTAATTCATAAGTGGAAGGTACTGTAGGAATAGGTTCGGCTAGTTTATGCTGGCAGGTTTTGGGTGCTGGCTGTTCTGAGATAGTTCAAGTTCCGAATATCGAACACCCGTTCGATATTTTGAAAGGTTTTTGTTTTTGGAACTTGGGACGGCTCTCAGAACAGCTCGAACCGAAAGCCGCATAGGCGGATTTCTATATATATTGTAATGATAATTTAAAGTTGAAATAAATCAAGATTTATTAAGTTTGTGTTTTAACTTGAGTAACTTGGCCTTCTGCAACAACAGTTTGGTTAGATATCTTATAACCCGATTCCCGTACAGACAGAAGTGCCTCTTCAGGGCAGCTCTACAGTACCTACAATTTTCAAACTTAACCCAATGTAAATACTTTACAAAAGTTTATGTATGTACCTCGATAGACGATGATGACGATGACTCGTAGAAAAAGTATTGTATACAATAGTTACATAATTAGCTCTTAAAATCTTGTACCTTACTTAGGCCACTCGGCAAGCCTCGTGGCCTAAACACGGTACTCGACTTTAAGAGCCTTCATTATGTAACGATTGTATAAAATACTATTATAACATCTAAGTACGCAAAGTCACGTGCACCAGCTAGTGGTAAACAACACTTGCTTGATCCTGCTATTGCTTTGTAGAATTTCCTTTGTACTTTAAGTCATACAATACGTCTGTCCTCACAGAGAATCCGATATTATCGCAATCGCTTACCGGATAAATCACTAGGGACGCTAAAACCGGCATTTGCCGAAGAAACTGTGTAAGATACACGTTTTTGCGAACATAATATTGTTATGAACATTTAACGAACTATTTATCCTTTATTTTTCGTTTTTAATGTTTATTCTTTTTTATTACCACCCATGGACAATAAGAAAGAAATGCAGAAAAATATGCGCATGAGATCCGAATCTGGAACCTTTAGCTTCATACTGGGTCAACCATTAGCGCTAGGCTAACCGGTCATCCAAAATCATAAAATAATTAGGCAACTAATAGAGTAGGAATGTCATAAATTTTGTCTAAAAAAAAAGCGATGATAGCGAGACTGCTACATAGATACTGCAGCGAGTTTTTGCGTTTAATGACCGATCGCTTAAATGAGTGCGGACGTCAGCGGGGGCCGAGAGAGGTGCGAGCGGCAGGCATACTTAACTGCCCGCCCGCACCTCTCTCGGTCCCCTTTATCATCCTACCCCGCGCCCTGTGCCGCGCGGGAAAGAACTCATTTCAGCGGTCGGTCTATAGTTGCTTACTTCTTGCCTAAAATACTCTACATTCAAATGCCAAATTTAAATCTAAATATATGGCATATATATTCCATGCTGGTCTGGGAGTAAAGAAAAAACATAATAATGTACCAGTTGCTTCTGTTCACGCGCGGATGGTAAAACATGACGGTTCTGGCTGAAAATCAGTGCTACAGGCGTCTAACATCTCAGCGTAATGCTGAGCCAGCGACCGTTTCACTTTTGCGAAGACACAACGCTGATGATCTATTTTTCGTGTCTATGTTTTTTTTTGTTTTACCTTGTTTATCTATACTAATATTATAAAGAGGAAAAATTTGATTGTTTGTTTGTTTGTTTGCATTGAAAAGGCTCCGAAACTACTGGACCGATTTCAAAATTCTTTTGCCGTTAGAAAGCTACATTATCACTGAGTGACATAGGCTACTTTTTACCGCGGGAAAATACCTTTTCCTACGGGAAAATTAAATTACCGCGGGCGAAGCTGCGGACGGAAGGCTAGTTTTCTATGAAATATACTATTTTATATTTGTGTGTCTTGCAAAAAGGAATAAATGTCTTCTTTCTTTCTTTCTTTCTTTAAAAGCCCATCGAGGGAATGGGCGAAAATCTTAGGGATCATGTTATAGGCCATGCGGCTAGCAACCCACTAATTTGATTCCCCCTACCCCTGTAAGGGATAAAGACGTGATTTACGTAGATATGTATGTGAATAAATCTTGAAAGTGCGCTTTTCTTCGATCCCAAGCCAAACCTGGTTATTTCCCATAAAACGGCATTTCATTTGGGCGTCAGGCGCCGTTATTAGATTTGCATATTGTAACGTTACAACTGCGTATATTTTCACCTGACTCGAGCCGGGTTTTACGACACTTGCAGTTTTTGCCGGTGCCGCGTTTTGACGGTGCCATCGTAAAAATTTGCTTTTGACGTTTATTGTCAACTGGCTGACGGCGAATGTACCAACTCTCAATCATAATAAAATAATGATTTATGTGCAACCAATAACTCAGCACGTCGTTTACAGCTAGCTGAGATGACACAGCATAAAACCAGCTAAAAACGAGTTGGACTCTCGCTCCGAGGGCTTCGTACAAATTCGGCCAGTGAAATATACATACATAAGTCACGTTTTTGACGTGATGACGTCTTCTTCTTCGTCTTCTTTTTTAATATGGCCCCATCGATCGATGCTTGACTTGATGATTTCGCCAATGTCAAAGTAATAAATACAGTATTCAAAAATCTTGTGACCAAAATGTCGGCAACGTTTTGCGGTAGAACACGGTCTAAAGACCCCTCACCCCCTTACTGAAAATCAGCGTCACGACATTATCCTGGATCTTATCGTGACACATAGCTGAGTGGCGGCCATTTGGCTGGTTGGAATAAGTAACCTTGTAAAATATTCTGTTTGTGTTTCTGTATCAGCTAATAAAGTTTTCTTATTCTTATTGTTTTGTCTCTTAGCCATCGGATAATGATATCCCTCAGAATCTGCCAAGAAATCATTAATCGATGCCCAGGGTGCACTTGACCAAGCACTGCTCTTCCCCTAGGACGGATCCAAAAACGAACCGCAGCTCTTGACCACACGCGGAGGTAACCCGACTCGCACCCCGTGATAACAAATACTAAGTAACATTTATTATATTTTTTGAATTTTATAGCGCATTAGTTTCGACTGTAATGCTGTAATTTTTATTGACTAAATAAATAAATAAATAAATAAATAGCGTCTTATAAATCGACGAACGCCGGCTGCACTCACGAAAAAGCATGACTCATGGCGTTACGTTCTGCGTGACGTCAGTGTGCAAGCGAGAGCGCGGAACAAGCGATAGGGAGGCACGATCTTCTCGCGTGCGTCAGAGCTGGCAGTTCGAATATTTTCTTTATGATGTTATCACGTAAAACTATTGTTCGTAAACCGAATTTGCAGATAATCGGTTTTTATTCCATACGGGGTAGACAGAGCCCAACGTAAAATACCTAAAGGTCACGTTTAGCATAGGACGGCGTATAGGTGGAAAGGCGAATCATAGTGATGGGTTGCTAGCCGCATCGCCTATAACATGATTCGTAAGATTTTGGCCCATTCACTCTATGAGCCTTTACCATCTGCGGGGGAAGAGAAACAACTCCCAGACCTGCATGAAAGTATAAATACAGAAAAGTAGTGTAACGCTTGTTGGATTTTTAAATAATGTACCCTCCATTTTTTACCACAAATCCCCATCAAGCCAATCGTTTGTAAATCAAATCACGTTTGCGACCCATTTTCCAATAAAATATATCCATTTATACTTGCAAATTTACCAATCGTACAATTTTTCCATAATTCTTGAAACATTTGCCGCTGCCGCTATCTCATACAAAGCCCGGACTAATTCTAATTCCTCAATGAATGTTTGGATTTTCGGAAGAATAAAACAAGAACTTATTGCTTTAGAATTTGAGAAGGCTATAATTAAATTTCTAAACGACACTGAAAATTACACATACACACATACACAATTCACGTCTTTATCCCTTACGGGGTAGACAGAGCCTAAGGTAACAAGACCTACAGGCCACATTTAGCAAAATTGCGGGCGTATAGGTGGAAAATGGAATCAAAATAGTGATGGGTTGCTAGCCTCATCGCCTATAACAAGATTCCTATGATTTTCGCCCATTCATTCCCTCGATGGGCTTTTACCATCTGCGCGGGTAGAGAAGCAACCGGTACATTCTATGTTTTTTCTTTACTCCCAGACCAGCATGGAAGAAAATGACTGAAAATTAGAACACAGAAAAATCCGAAAAGTAAAGCTATGGCCCGGAATCAAACCCGGATCCTCGTTATTCCGTGACGCATGCGTAACCCTGCATTTTTAGAAGGTAGAATTTGTTTTTTGTTGGGGTCGCAGTTCTAACCTAGCCTAACCTACTTTTCTGGTAGCATTTCGTTGTTGTGGTCGTTGGACGAACTTCTTAATCTAACGTACTTTTTCTAAGTAATATTTTATATTCACAATAGTCAAGTTTTACAATAATACCTTCATCTTAGAAATAAACTGTGAATAATAAATCTACCAACTGCCATCTTTTGAAATAAAATTCATTAAAACATTTTTTTTTTAATATATTACATTAAAATGAATGATTCAATATTGTAATTCAAAGAATATACAAAACAAATATGCTTTGAAAAAAAATTCTATGAAATGAAAATTCTGTCTACAAAATAATGGGACCCCATGTACGTTACCGTCAGGGTGCACGTTTGATTCGTGTGACAGCCTGAGTTCGAGAGGTTTCCTTATCACGCTTATCTCTTACCCAATATCCTATCGGATTCACGGAACCCCCCTGAGCCGGATTAGTAGCGATACCTGAAATACGGCGACAATTTGTAACACTGTGTTTTTCGGATACATTTGTGGGATACCATGGATAAAGGTGTAGGATTTATTTGTTTCTGTTTTGAACGCACTGTTAACAAAAGTATATGCTGATTTTGATGATCGTGGGCGTGTCATAATGATTCTTAAGATTTTCGCCCATTCCCGCAATGGGCTTTTACCATCGGCGCGGTCTCAGCAACTGGTATTTTTTCTTTACTCCCAGACCAGCATGGAAGTAAGCTATATTTTGAAGACAACAAAGACAAGCGAGTTCTTAAAATGCCAATGTTTTACCCAATATAAATGTTTTTGTCGTTTTACACGTCTTACAACTAAATTTAGGAACAATTTTAAGTTAAGAAATACGTTACCTTCCAGTACTTACCTTAGGTAAGATTCAAAAGCAATGCAAATTTTCACTGCAAATACGTTAGCAATTTTTCTATACGCTCACACAATAGCCCACGATACCTATTGATATTTGCGTTCTATTCAAACCATAGGTACAAACTATGACAAGCCTGTCTGATCCACCGTCCTTCGTTACTCTATGCCGTTGTACTCGCAGGAAGGACGTGTCATCGAGCGAGACGGCACCATAGCTGTGTTTGCCGCGTGAAAGGGACGGACAGCCGTCATTGTGTTGCGCTTCGATTGTTATAACTTTGTATGCAAAGAGGAAGCTCTTTTATGTCAGATAGTACAGTATGTTTTACGACTGCGCGCTGTTTCTTATTACTATTTGAGTATGGATGTTCTGGCGATTTTATAATGCATGAAGATAGTTGCTGTATATATTTTATTGTTTTATGGAAATATTTTAACTCCCATGCTGGTTTGGGAGCTAAGAAAAAACTTTAATGTAGCAGTTGCTTCTCTTCCCGGGCTGATGGTAAAACCCCGTCGAGGGAATGGGCGAAAATGATAGGAATCATGCTATAGGCGATGCGGCTAGCAACCCATTACTATTTTGATTCCATTTTCCATCTATACCTAGCCCCACAATCTTGCTAAACGTGGCCTGTAGGTCTTGTATGTATGTATGTATGTATGTAAACTCTTTATTGTGCAAAATAAACAAGACAAAATACAATTGACAAACACTGAGATACATGCACAAAGGCGGACTTATCCCTTTAAGGGATCTTGTCACCTGAGGTTCTGTCTAGTAGATAAAGACGTGATATATGTATGTATGTATGTACATTTGGAAAGTGCTGTACTATTTAAACAGTATGATTCGGATGCCAAAAATTAAAAAAAAATATATATTTGGATTGCCGTGTTCGTATGTATATATAGATGACATTATACAAGAACAAAGGCCTCACCATCACGTCTTAATGCGATTCAATTTCAACTCAGTTTAGGGTCGCTCGCTGTCAGATCCATACTGAAAATGACAGGTAAAATCTGAAATGAGTCGGAATTGAATCGCATTAAGACGTCATGGTAAGGCCTTAGATGATAAAAAGTGATTTTGGCTGCATTTGACATCAAATATCCTGTGTGAAGAGGGTAATGTATTTAATAGCCCATACAGTGTGTCTGGAATATAACAACGCTAATCGAAATTATAAATCACAAAACGAGATTGTCTCTGACTGTTGTAATTCTGTCTCTTTCTTGCATTGCTCCAACGAAAATTCTATTGCAGGAGTTTCAGCGCTTTGTTTTTCTTTTACAGATGAATGTTTTTACAAAACATAATACACACACTCCTGTTCCCTAACTTCTGTATTCTTCAAAACATTGTGAGCGAATCCGTCATCACCCCTTGTTTCCCCCTGTATTCCCTATTCCTTATTTACGAGTCAGTAAAGTTTAATAAGTCGTGTGAGAATCGGCTTGTACAGTCGGCTGCAAAAGCGAAAGACCATAGTCAACAAACATGTGGCCTCATCATCATCGTCAACATCATCAGCCTGAAGACGTCCACTGTTGAACAAAGGACACCATAATGAACGATAACTCGCCACCTGCATTCACCAGTTTCCCGCAACTTTCACGATGTCGTCGGTCCACCAAGTAGGAGGCCGGCCAACACTGCGTCTTCCGGTTCGTGGTCGCCACTCGAGAACTTTTCTCCCCCAACGGTTGTCTGTTCTACGAGCGATGTGGCCTGCCCATTGCCACTTCAACGTACTACTCTTCAAGCTATGCCGGTGACTCTAGTTCTTCGGCGAATCTCCGTATTCCGGATTCTGTCGCGCAAAGAAACTCTGAGCATAGCTCATTCCATAGCTCGTTGAGCGACTCTGAGCTTCTCCGAAAGGCCAGCAGTCAAAAACCAAATAAAAAGTAAAAACTTATCTATATATCTATTTTTAGACTAATATGGCCGCATCGATAAATGCGATGATTTCGCTAGTGTCAAAGTATTAAAAATATAATTTCAAAATCTTGTGACAAAATGTCGGTAACATTGTACCTACGGTAGAACACGGTCAAAAGACCCCCTTCCCTAGTCGGGCTCTTAGTCAACGGATAATGATATCCCTCGGAGACCGCCGGGAAATTGTTAAAATTTCCCGGCCAAGCACTGCTCCTCCCCTCGGACGGATCCAAAAACGAATCGCAGTTCTTGGCCACACGCGGAGTTAACCCGACTCGCACCTCAAGTAAAAACTTAGTTCTACGAATAGGTAGTCAAACGGAAGACGGTTTAAACTAGATACGTCACGTCGTCTTCTTTTTACCGTGACTCAGTGTGCGTGGCGAAGTCGGGTTGCAATTGTGTACTTGTGTGCGTGCCGTATGCGTGTGAATACTGATAACCATAAATTTTATTACTGAACCGATTTTGAATATTCTTTTACCAATAGAAAGCCATATTATTTGTGCGTATTATAGGCCATATTTCCGAGTGGACGAATTCGCGGGCAGCAGATATGATTAGTAAGTATATGTGTGTCTCAATTGGAAGTAAGATGAAGCGTTGCCGTGTTTTTGCTGACTGTAGCAGGGGTTCATGTTTAAAACATATTTTCGAAGCGGACTGTACTCGGGGCGTGGAGCAGACATGCGATTTATGCCGACATTTACGTACAAACTTACAGAGTTTCCGTATCTCAAGAATCATTCGTTTAGAAAGAGCTCCGACTATGGTACGCACATCTTATATCGACTCGGAGGCTAGCACACCTCGAACCTAGAGAATAAAAAAAAAATGATGTAACATGTTTCTTTCTCAGATTTTCGACATTTCGGTTTATTTTTAATCAGAATCAACAACACTATTCTCGTAGGAAAAAGTGTAATAAATAATAATAAATAATAAATATCTTGGGACAAATTACACCAATTGACCCAGCCCCAAACTAAGCAAAGCTTGTACTATGGGTACCAGGCAACGGATAAACATACTTATATAATGTTGATAAATACATAATTAAATACATACAACATCCATGACTCGGGCACAAACATTCATATTCATCATACAACTGTCTGCCCCTACCGGGATTCGAACCCGGGACCTCTAGCTTCATAGTCAGGGTCACTAACCACTAGGCTATCCGGTCGTTGGTCGTTGTGTCGGACCACTTTTGTTACTTTGCACACAGAGGTAAAGATACCATGAAAAATTACTGTATGAAGATTCTTATGCTTACTAGGAGGTTCCAACCTTGATACTTCAACATGTAAACCCAAGAAAGAAATAAACTTTTTTCATTTTTCATTTCACGTCCTAAAGCGGACTCTGCTACCAGCTAAGAGGCACAGTCGGTTGCTACGTTGGCTCTAGCCGAACCCATAAATGTGCCACATTTATTCACGGCATGGTTAAACACTGAAAAAACCCACACCAAAGTGGTTATTTGGATTTTCGTACGATCTAACTTCATCATTAAATCAAGTCAAATCTTTACTCTTCAGTGTCCTGTTGTTATAACTTCATGTTTCAACTTTCATAATGAAGTTGTCCAAGTGCTTGGAGCGACAAGGCACTAAAGTGTAAAGGTATCTGACGACTGTACTCTGCTTTGTTAGTTAGTAAGTACAAAGAATTTCAGTAATTACCGATGATCGGAATACCTAGAAAGGCAGGCATACTCGTAATCAAGCAAACAAGACAAAGAAAAACAATAATTTACTTAAGTACATTGTATTGCATACCATCCACTTACACCGATTCTTGCAAACTTGGATACTCACTTATAGAGCTAAACATTTTCACTCAATCCAAAAAGGTTCACCCTGAACAAGGTTTGGACCCACATGTTACCTCCCCCCCCCAAAGGGGGTACCCCCCACGGAAAACGCACAAGCTTCCCTGTACACTATATTTATGAGTCTTTCTCAATAAGCTAAAATTACTATTCTTTCCAAACCAACTTTACCCATTTGGAACAGTGCTCATTTCCAACAAAACTCAGGCATGTCTTAAGACCTTTTGAGACCAAGCTTAGCTGTCTTCGCATCGCAACAATCAAAAGTCAACTCAGTGCTAACGAATCTGGACTCATAATGGCCTGACGTATTCTTTGACGTTTCGTTTGATATCCTCTTGTCGTTTCCTTGATCGTGCTTCTCTTTCTTACTCAGCTAGTTAAGAAGAGTCGGAATTATTACAGTTTCTCAGGATAGTTATTAGCAGTTGGTGAACTAGGGTTCTATTTGCATTCCTATTGTTACGGGAATACGGTTTAGTTTAGTTTGCGGACAGTCGAGATTAAGATTGAGGTGCTCTTAGAGTTGAGACACAGTAAAAACATAACAGTACACATTTGGCGCTGATTTTATAATATAAAGGGGTTGTTCTACCATTCTCTGATAACCTCCTAGATTGCTTAGGAGTCCGATACCTATAATAACGTCTCTGTTTAATTCTTTAAAATTAAACAGAGACAGAATCACGGACATCTGAAAGTTCAGCTATCAGAAACTCAAGTATCAATATCAATCAGTCCAAATTTTTTTTCTATGCTTAATGGGGATGTGTTTGACCACAATCATGCTTGATTGTAAGCAATGATATGATCAAATACAGGACCCCCTCTGCCCACATACCCTTGCTTTGAAGATGACCCGTGGCGTTCATGAAACACGCTGATACGTTAGTTACTTACGTTATCAAATACTCGTATCTTTGTTTTCGCTTTCTTGTCGCGATTGTGTTGCGAAGACCTGTCCGAAGCCGCAAATTTCTTTTCTGTGAATCTTGCCTACACACATACATAAATCACGTACTTATTCCTTACTGGGTAGACAGAGCCTAAGGTAACAAGACCTAAAGGCCACGCTTAGCGAGATTGTGGACGTATAGGTGAAAGGGAAATCAAAATAGTGACGGGTCGCTAGCCGCATCGCCCATAATTTCTTTCTCCCAGACCACTAACTCGCTCGCAATCGCCATCGTGTTCATTTCGACAGTTCTTGTATGAATATGACTGCTAGCTGATTCCGATGCCAATTGTCAGCCCATACGTGAACATCAAAATGAACACGATGGCGATTGCGAGCGAGTTAGACAATAAGCTTACAGCATGGAAGGGCAGCAAATTTTTCTCCTTGTGATACTGTTATGTTTTGACTGTGGAGAGCAGCGAGGTATCATCGGATTGGTATTTATGTTGCGCCCGGCTCGTTTGAAGTCCGGAACTGGGTGGTTTGTCTTAAATCTCCGCTTGAGAAAACAATGATATTGGGATCGTCCCGCTTTATAAGGGTTTTGTATGATTTTGCGAGGTCGGCGATCGGAGTTAATAACTCAGCCGTTCATTCATAATCTATTAGAGCTTATGCGATGTTAGACATTCATTTCTGTGTCAATCGCTTTAGCATTTGCATGACGGAATATGAATTTGTTTGGTTGATAAATTTATGGACATTCCATGCTGGTCTGGGAGCAAAGAAAAAACATAGAATTATGTACCTGTTGCTTCTCTTCCCGCGCAGATGGTAAAAGACCATCGAGGGATTGGGCGAAAATCTTAGGCATCATGCTATATAGGCGAAGTGGCTAGCAACCCATCACGGTTTTGATTCCCCCTTTCCATCCATACGCCCACAATCATGCTAAACGTGGTTTTGGGTCTTGTTACCTTAGGCTCTGTCTACCCCGTAAGGGGTAAAGACGTGATTTATGTATGTAAATTTATGGATAAGACTGTAGAATTTCTTCCGTACTGGTTTGGTAGCAAAGAAAAAATTTAGAATGTACCAGTTGCTTTTTCCTGCTCTGATGGGAAAACAAGGTAAAAACCCATCGAGGGGACGGGTGACAATCTTAAGCATCATGGTATAGGCAATGCGGCTATCAACCCATCAGTATTTGGAATCTCCTGCCCAACATATACGAGTACGCCTATAATGCTAAATATAGCCTTTAGGTCTTGTTACCTTGTTCTCTGTGTAGCCCGTATGGGATAAAGTCGTGACTTATATATGTGTAAGTACAAATCCGAGTCATAGCCCTACATTGATGGTTTTGGCCGCCTGGCAAAACTGTCAGGCGAATTTGATGAACAAACCCATACATGTATGGCTGGCAGTAGTTTTCAAAGCCAGCACCGCAATTGTAAACCGTTTAATTTTTAGTTTCCACACACATCTTACTTTAGATTTGAATACTCATTGTTTCAAAAGTTAAGTGGTTGATCAAGTACCCTTTGCTTACAGTGACGAGACGAAGGAGGTGGACGGACGCGCGAGGTCCGAATCCGGGGACGCAGACTCGGTGTACCACGTACGGGGCGCCCTGCACGACGCCCGGTGGAAGGAGCAGCAGGTAACGCCACCCTTTAGTACCCTCTGCCCGCAGAGACGAGACGAAGGAGGTGGAAGTCCGGGGGACGCAGACTCAGTGTACTCCTTGCGGGGAGCACTGCACGACGCCCGGTGGAAGGAGCAGCAGGTAACGCCACCCCTTAGTACTCTTTGCCCACAGTGACGAGACGAAGGAGGTGGAGGTCCGGGGGACGCAGACTCAGTGTACTCCTTGCGGGAAGCACTGCGCGACGCCCGTTGAAAGGAGCAGCAGGTAACGCCATCCTTTAGTATCCTCTGGTCGCAGTGACGAGATGAAGGAGGTGTAGGTCCGGGGGACGCAGACTCAGTGTACTCCTTGCGGGGAGTACTGCGCGACGCCCGTTGGAAGGAGCAGCAGGTAACACCACCCTTTAGTACCCTCCGCCCGCAGTAATGAGACGAAGGAGGTGAAGGTCCAGACTGTACTCCGTGCGGGGCGCTCTGTACGACGCCCGATGGAGTACCCTCTGCCCACAATGATGAGACGAAGGTCGAACGGGGTTCGAGGTCCGACTCTAGTCTAGAGGTTGGATTGACTTGAAACTTTTGACATGTAGGATGGATGACAATGCAAAGTATAGTCAACAAAAATAACAGTCAGCAAAACAGCAAATTTTGGACGAAACCTTATTCCTTCCAAAATTGTTCGCATCTAACTTTTGCCATTATAATTATACCTCTGCTATCGGTCCATTCTATGATGAAGCTAAGGTCAAATTAAATTTAACGACCTACTTAATGCGGATCAGATTTCGTAACCAATGGGGGTCCAAACTACCGACCCTTAAGCTTAATGCAATAATAATTCACCTGGGAAATAGGTATTTTGGGAAGTTTTGATGGCATGGCTCTCAAATGTCTCTGCGCAAGGCGCTCATGGCTCTGCCTCATCAAAACGATGGTTTACTGTAACGAGATTTTAAAATTATTTTTAGGGTACTGTATGAGAGAGACAAAGAGAGGAAAATATCCATTTACGCACATTCGCTGCAAAGAAAAAAATAAAACTTTCACCGTTCACGAAAGTTTTGATTACAAAATAAATGCAAAATTGAGATACATAGAAATAAATCAATACTTAGTACTGTACATTAATAACGTTTTAAAAAGAATCACGGCGATTTTTTTGCGTTTACGTAGTTTTCAAGTACAAATTTTCAATAAATGTCATTATTGACGAGACGTTCTATGGTCATTAAAGCTCGATCCAAAAAGTACGGAGTAGACAGAGCCCAAGGTAACAAGACCTAAAAGCCATATTTAGCACGTGGACGCATACGTGGAAAGGGGAATCAAAATAGCGATGGGTTGCCAGCCGCATCGCCTATAACACGATACCTAAGATTTTCGCTCACTCGATTTTCCCTCCAAATCCAAAGACAACCTACTAAAATGTTAAGTGAGTATTTTTACATTCTTTAACACTCTACCGTGAATCGGGGTGGGTGACTTTGATAATTTTGGGGCTACTTTGATCGTTTTGCTGAAATTGCTGTAAAATCGATATTGTCCATATGCGGTGAATGTTTGCCAAGTACACGCAAAGGCGATCGATGAAGACATCGATTGGAAGGAGTAAACGCAAATAAAATTTAATGATTTCGTTATTATAACTGCTTTTTAAAGTCACCCCGTAAATCAAAGTCACCCCTTAGGGTGCACAATACAAATCGAGTTTATTGGTAATAAACAGCTTCCTTAGAAGATCGATTGACACAATTAAGTTAAATAATATTTTATGTAACTTGTTTGATGAAAAAGCTCGACTTGCCAAAAAGCGTTAATTGGAAATTATAATTATTAACATCTTGGGAAACTGACTTGAATATTGTTATATCGAAATATAATTTATTTATAAATTAATATGTAGTCGATATTTTTATGGAACGGATTGTTGTTAGTAGGTAGGTACTAAAATATAATCGATAATCGTTGAATCGTTGTTTCCACCATGCTGGTTGGAAGCAAAGGAAAAACATAGAATGTACCAGTTACTTCTCGTCCCGCGCAGATGGTAAAAGCCCATCGAGGGAATAGGCGAAATTCTTAGGAATCATGTCTTTTTCCACCTATACGCCTACAATCACGCTAAACGTGGCCTTTAGGTTTTGTTATCTCAAGCTCTGTCTACCCCGTATGGGATATAGACGTGATTTGTATATGTGTGTATGTTGAATATGCCGGGTGTCACAATGACGTGTCACCTCTAGATTTGTCAAAGTGAATGTGTCAGCCATACTTTCCTTATTGAAACAGACTGTAGCTCACATTTAAGTGTCCTTGGCGTTTAAAAGGCTTAGAGACGAAAGAGATAGCACATACCAATACCTGGCCAGTTACAATTCCAGTCAGATATTGGCCGAATAGAGAACTCGTTCGTTGGCCATTCATAATGCACACAGTTCCCCCGACAACGTCCAAGTTCCCGCAAAGTTGGGGCTCGGATGTATTCCAGCCCTCTACTTTTTAAATCGCGGCTTATTCGAAATTCGAATTGCGAACAGTCTCTAGTGTAAGTTTTCGCATATAAAACGTCTCGAACGCGTTCACGTAAACGTCTCAATGACTATGGAAAAATTGGCAGCGCCACTTGCGGATCGAAACGGCAACAAACTGTTCTCATAGTCAACATGAAAC
Source organism: Pandemis corylana (assembly GCA_949127965.1). NCBI lineage: Eukaryota > Metazoa > Arthropoda > Insecta > Lepidoptera > Tortricidae > Pandemis > Pandemis corylana. Next base: position 2,245,853 of record OX421860.1, read on the forward strand.
TACCGTGAGACTTAATCGGCGGCAGCCGGGGCGAGCGCTCCAGGAAGAAGGACTACGAAATAGTCCGAAACATGTCGAGCATCACTCGACTTTTTATACGTGAGTTATCCGTTTATGTGTAATAATGTTCTCATAGTGTTTGACGTTTTAACGCAAACGCGTTCGAGACGTATTTTGTGACCGAAAACCTACACTAAGCATACTGATGAGGTTCTTTGAAAAAGCCGTGGTATAGGTTAAAACTTAAGTAAAAGACCTGTTGTATGTAGTAGATCAGATTAGATTAGATTATTTATTCATTCAATAAAAATTACATCATATTGTACATTGTTAAGTTAGAAGAATTTAGATTGAAATCGCCAAGAGTAAATAAAATAAAATTAAATAATACAAATCAATTGAATATTACAAAAATGACAAAATATAAAACAATAATACCTAATAAAAAAATAAAGTACAATTAAATTAATTCTCCGCTAGGGATCGTCACTGCTTATAAACAATGAAATAATAATAAAGGGTTAATTTAATATAATGTAAAAATTAATCGAAAACACAATGCAATTAAATTAATAAATCAAAATGTCGTATCCAGAAACTCGTTTACAGAATAAAATGCACACACACACACGCACACATACAGAGAGAGATATCGACGTCAAACTTATAACATTCTGCTTTTCTCCGTCTCCCCGCCGCCGAACCCCGCACCCCCGGCTCCGTCTTACGAATGTCCGATCAGGTCACGTGACCTGCCGCGAGTTTAAAATTTTTACCCATCCCAAAAAATCTTACGTATTTTCGATCATTACGTGTTCTGACGGTCACGTGACCTGACGCGAGTTTAAAATTTTTTACCCATCCCAAAAAGAATCAGAAGCTTACAGCATACTATAGAATTATAACATAAAGTCTGCGCGTGACCCAATTGGCAGCATTGCAACTGCAACTAATTGAAAATCGATGGCCCACGCACGGGTCATGCCTGGGGGCCGATTTTTGGAAATCATATCGCTCGAATTCACGACGAGTAATAGAATTCAATCCACACGCGAAAATTAGTCACATCCATTTGCGAGTGGTCCTCAAATGCCCAATTTTTGAAATCCGCGTTCGAAATTTAGTGAAAGACTAAGTCGATGTGTAAAAAGTAGTCCCGTCCCGTTACACGCAGAAAGTCGATAATTACCGGTTTTTTGTTGGGCACCTGGAAATATATATTTTCAGCTCAAATTAATTTAACATAAATTGCAAAGTATTTTTGCATAATAGTTATTTATTTTTTATGCTAAAGTACTTATTAGAACTAGTTTAAATTGCGAATTTGTTACAAAAAAAATTACGTAAAACGAAAACTTTGTTATCGTCTGTGCGTCCTTTGTATTGTGTTACTGTCAAAACTTTTCTGCAACGACTGCTAAGTTTTAAACAGCGAAACAAAAATTAAAATGGCAAAGCATATGTCGCCTTTACAAAGAAAAAGGCTGGTGGAGTTGTTGGAACCTCGAAAGGACTTGCGATCGGGGAAGTTTTCGGCCACCTTCTCTATTAAGACGGCGCAAAAGGAGTGGTGCGAGGTGGCGGAAATTTTAAATGCCTTACTTACTTGATATACCTCAATCCTCATATAGCATTTATAGGATAGGTAGTAGATTTACACCCGACAGGTTCTTGCAACTAGACTCATTATATTATAGATATGAATAATAAATTTACATTAATAAAGAATTAAGACAACATATCTTAACTTAATAACTCGCCATGTTTTTAATTTTGACAAGCCATCCCACCACTCGAATTCTAAAACGACTGCTAGAGACCAGTCGTTTTCAATTCGAGCGGTGATTTTCTACTACTCGCCTTTCAAAAATAGCAATTCACGGATTTTAATGATTTTCGAGCGATATTTTCATAGGTATGATTTCCAAAAATCGGGCCCCTGGGCCTCTATTCAGCGCTGTACCGGCGCACTTCTGCTTTCATGTTCGACCACAGGTGCGTAAGACGTTGACGGTGCGTTTACACAAAAAAATGTATGGCAAAACGGTGAGAAAACGTGGCGCGTAGGACACGTCACTGCGTATACGCGGCGGTGTCGCTCCTTTCGATCGGCATAGGGTCGGCATTCATTCGTTGACAAACAATGCCTCTGTTCGGCAAACGTTGTGCTCAAATTGCCAGCCGATTAAAATGTAATGCCCCTAAAATAAAGGAATGAAAACTTTATTCGATTGGCAACACTTATTGTTTAATGCAAATTAAGCTAATTTTCACGAGTATTTCCGAATTTTCCAAATGTTTTCGCGTTTATCGACTGTTGGCGATGTAAATAGGTCTTTTATATTTCTCTTATTGTCTTTTATTCCTTTATTTGAAGTTGCTTTTTTAATATTTTTTTTCTAAAGTCACTGTCTGTCTTCTTAATACATTTGTCACATCAGCTGCTTTGGTTTACTTTTCTGCTCCTAAAAGCCTAAAAGCTATCGAATCCTTTATATCGACAATAAAGAAAAATGATCCCCTGGCAGTTTCTGGGGGATATATTTGACCGCTGGCTAAGAGCCCGACAGGTCAGGGGGACCGTATTACCGTACAACGTCGCCGACATTTTGTCTCAAGATTTTTAAATAATATTTTTATTACTTTGTTATTGGCGAAGTTGTCGTCGCTATAACGACTTGATACGCCACAAATAAGAAGTATAATATCATCGGCCCTAGCAACAGAACGCATTTTCACAAAAGCTATTATTACCCTAAAGCTTAGTCCACACGCTCTAATGGAGTGTCAATTTATATTACTTAGCGTAATGAATATGCGGCGTCGGTGTGTACGCAACCTGATTACGAGATTTAGGATAACGTCTGTTGCCGGATGCTGTGGATTATTATGGAAGTATTAGATTATGTCAACGTTGTGAGGCATAACATGTAGGTATGGCGGTTTTGAACAAATAAGTTATTAAATTTCTACCCGACACTGAAAGTTAGAACACAGCGGCCATTTGCATGTGGGCATTTGCGGGTAGGGCCTTGTGCAAGGTCCGTCCGGATCGCTACCACCATCTTACTCGCTAATCCTGCCGCTAAGTAGCAGTGCTTGCACTGCTGTGTTCCGGTGCGGAGAGTAAGACAGCCGGGGAAATCACGGGCACAAGAGGCATTGCATCTTAGTCCTCTAGGTTGGCAACGCATCTGCAATCCCTCCGGGGTTGCGGGTGTCTATGGGCCGTGGTGATCACTTACCATCAGGTGACCCACTTGCTCGTTTGCCTTCCTATTCATATAAAAAAAAAACCTAAAAGTTAACAAAAAATCATTTGAGCACCGCGGATGCCGGTTGCGAGAGAGCGAGAGATACCAAGCCAACATAACACTATTTTACACGACCTGCTGCCCACGACTTCGTCTGCAAAAAAAAAATCGTTTTTCGCTATCCCGCGGGAACTATGCAATTTTCCGGAATAAAAAATAGCCTATGTGTTAATTTAGGGTATCAGCTATCTCTGTTCCAAATTTTATCCAAATCCATTCAGTAGTTTTTACGTGAAAGAGTAACAAACATCCATCCGTCCATCCTTACCTCATACTTACAAACTTTCGCGTTTATAATATAGTAGGTTAAAACATACATTTTACAGGTAATGAGAAAAACAGATGTACAAAAGCGAATTTATTCCTTAAAGGGATCTTTTCCAGCTAACCCTCGAACGATATTTATTGTAATAGCATCTGCATCTTGTCTTAGTATGTGTTGTTACAGAAGCAATAGAAATAAATCGTCTGTGAAAATTTCAACTATATCACGGTTCATGAGATGCAACTTAGTGACAGACATAGCGTCCCGTTTTTACCCTTTGGGTACGGGGCAAAACCGTCGGCCAATTAGACGTTTTCTCGCCGTCTGAAGGGCCCGCGAGGGCTGTGGGTAAGCATACATTATGTTCTTATGAACTGCAAAGGAAGAGCTGCTACCAAACTGTGCTTTCCCTGGTCATCGTAAGGCTCAAAACGGTTGGTAAGAACGTTTCGAAGGCTATAAATTTGGAATGCTGCCAGTATCGTATGCACATGGGAACAATTTGGCGCACTGTGGCGAAATCGGCGTTTGGATATGTCGTGAATGAGTAATCGTTCGGGTTTTAGAATACTTTTTGGCGAAAGTGTAACGAAATTTCTAAATGTCACTGAAAATTAGAACACAGAAAAATCCGAAAAGTAAAGCTATGGCCGGGAATCGAACCCGGATCCTCGTCATTCCGTGACTCATGATATACCCCTACAACACCCATAGCAGGTGGGTAGCCTTCGATTTTTTCTACCTGTTACTAGCTGTCACGTGACCTTGTTACTATGCGAATTTTTGTCGCTAAGCATCATCTGTTTGAATGATGTGTCTGTACGACACAATTACAAACTCCCGTAGATGTGTGCAAAACATGTAGATGTGTGCTCACCAGGGACGAGAGAAGGCGCTGTTTTTCAAATGATAGGCACTAACAAATGAATCAAGAATTTTTATTTCTTGATTTTTATGTTTACTTTGACGGTTGGCGAAAGTGTAACGGTGTAAGCTGCATCGTACATAGACGACGTTGTGTACAACCGGTAATACTTCGGGAAGAAAATACACCAATTTTATACCAGAGCAAATTTTTGACATTCAAGTACAAATTTATTAAACTCCGACGCAAAAAGAGGATTTGTTTAAGCCCTATTGAAAGTTGTGCAGTAAAAAAAAGTGTACTTCCCAGATAACCACCGTTATACATACATACCAACGCCTCTTTCCCACAGGGGTAGGCAGAGACTACTTTGTTCCACTTGCTACGATCCTGACATACTTCTTTCGCTTCACCCACATTCATCAATCTCTTCATACATACCATTCGCAAACATCGTGATTTGTATTGAAACCAAGCGTGCCGACTTATTACCGCTTACTGTGACGCGACAGCCAAAATTTAGCGACGGCAAATCCGAACCGATTCAAAAACATCGATGCTCCGCCCCGTACGATTCAAACGATTCAGCAGGAGACTGAAGTGTCTTCGCATTTCTAACATACATTGCGTGTGTTATTAACTAACTCCTGCATGGTGAACGTTTATACTGTGCAATGAACGGGAATCGCTGGCCGCTCGTCGCGTAATGGTGGCGGTAAGAGGCATATGTGCTGAGCGAATATCGGAATGCTAGGGATTATTCCAATCTCAGAGGATTAGTGTGTACACGTCTTTAGAGAGATTCGTTTGGAATGAGAATGCTTGAATGGATGTTTTCGGCTGTATTTTTTCTATTGTTGCGTAATTGGAATGGAGAATGTGAAGATTAATTTTGGGTGTTCCTGATATTGATAAACTTAAACTCGAGCTCAAATGTATTCAATGTACATATCCCTTACTGGGTAGACAGAACCTAAGGTAACAAGACCTGAAGGCCACATTTAGCATGACTGTGGACGTACAGGTGGAAAGGGGAATCAAAATAGTGATGGGTAGCTAGCCGCATCGTCTATAACATGATTCCTATTTTCGTCAATACCCTGTAAAGGCTTTTATCATCTGCGCGGGAAGAGAAGCAACTGGTACATTCTATGTTTTTCCTTTGCTCCCTTTGCTTGCGACCAGCATTGAAGAATGGAAAGTGTGGATTTTTTAAAATGTAAATTCGATAGTACACATTTCACAACAATCGGTTGAGAAATGCGATGAGAGCATACAGAAGAACAGACTGCAGGTTATAAACATGTAACCGGTTTTGACTAATTTGAAACAATTTATACTTAAATTTTATACTATTTAGTGATGTAAATATAAAACTAAAACTACTATTAAATTTAATTTAATTTAAATGACTAAATAAACTTTAAAATGAATTATAAAAGAGTTATGTAAACTTATCCCATGTTTATGTTCCCAGTCCCATTTTTATATCCACTACAATAATATAAATTCTCTTACCAGAACGCGCGGCTAGCCAGATCACAGAAGAAAGGCTTCGCTGCCGTCCACGCGTGGTGCGTGGCCTGGTGGCACTCCGGCAGGGAGGACATAGAAGATACGGAGCCGGAAGAAGAACCCTCAGATCCAGGGTACGCGACTCCGGTCTCCGTGGAGACTCCGCTGCAGAGCACTGTTTCAAGGTAATTAGTATTAGAGATTAAAGAAAAACCATGTGAAGGCAATCGTATATTGACTTAAAGAACACAGCGTTGCTAGGACACTATAAGCAATAGACCACATGATAGAGTTTAGAAGAATATGAAGGTTTGCAACCTCTAACAATTAGAACACGCATTCCTTGTGGATGTTAATGCTTGAAGACGTGCAACGATGGTTTTATAAGAGGTACCTGGTATGGCCATAGGGTCAGGAACACCAAGCGATAAATCCTGTAAAGCATTTTAGTCCATAATATGATATCGATCCATCATCCCCAAACTATATACGTCTCACAGTTGGGCACAGGAAGCGTCCTCTCTGAATTAGACAGCTAGGGCTATAGTTCCTATGCGGGTCCATATGCGGGTCCAGTGTGGATTGGGAAGTTCACACACACCCATGAATTGCCTCGCAGGTATGTGCAGGTTTCCTCGCGATGTTTTCCTTCACCAAAAAACTGATGGCAAATTTCAAATGTAATTTGGCACAAAAATTTCGAAAAACTCAGAGGTTGAGAGGCCACAGCTCAGACCAATGGGCTACCAAGGCTTATATCAATCCATAGTGATGTTTAATTACTAGATACAGAAATATTTATTTTCTTCGCAGGTGCACATCATTAAATGTCATCAGGGATCCGTACGCTGGGCGCGGGGGTTCCGGAGGCTCGGCGGGCGACGGAGGCACTTCCCCTCTCCGCCGCACCTACGACGCCCCCTCCGCCCCCATCCCCGCGGCCCGCGACAGCCGTTCCCTACCCCCCAACACCAGAATTAACACTACTACCTCACCCGCACCAAAGTCAGTCTCAGCTGACTCTGTCTACACCATTCTCATTAGACTACCAGAAGCAGACTCTGATAGGCCAACAATCAAAATGATATCCGAAGAATCTCCACCCACTAACAATACTAGGGCACACTTCAGACCAACAAGAGGAGATTCAGAAATGAATTTACATCCTGCTGGCCATCCGGCGTTAACCAGAAGGACTTCGCACATACAGGACGTCAGAATCCCTCTCAACGCCAAAATAATCCCAAAACAGCTGGCAGGTAAAGGCATCACATCGAAACAGCCGAAAAAGAAGAAGACGCAAGAGAAAAAACAAGAGACTAAAGCCGCAAAAACGCTATCAGCTATCCTTCTATCATTTATCATAACGTGGACGCCTTACAACATCCTTGTGTTGCTGAAACCCTTGACAGCTTGCACTAAATGCATCCCAGACGAACTCTGGTCTTTCTTCTACGCCCTATGCTACATTAACTCCACCATAAATCCTGTATGTTACGCTCTATGTAACGCTACCTTCAGGAGAACGTACGTTAGAATTTTAACCTGCAAGTGGCACAATAGAAACAGAGAAGCGATGACTAGGGGTGTCTACAATTAATACCAAATCATGATTGACTTCAAATAGGATTAAGACGGTACCAATTTTATAATTGCCCAATTTTGGTACCTGATTACGACCTTAAACACTGTGGTAAAACCCGAGAACCCGAGTTGGTTTAAAAGCGATTTATTGTGAGAAGTTTGATTTCCATTAGTGAGTTGACCGTCCCGTCCAGTGATAGTTGTATGATTTGTAGATTTCGTAATTTTTTGTGATAATTTCTTCGCCATTAGTTGTTGACTGCTGGTTTTAGTTTTGGTGTCTTCTCCTGTTGTAAGCAGAAGAACAAATTAAAGGTTTAATAGGTATTAACGATGCCAAAAAATCATGTCGCGTTGCTTTGGTACTGTAATGGATACTTGTGCGTTACGAAGATGAATTTCCTAGTCATTTTCTCTACGGTGTTCGACAAGGTGTGAGCTTCTAGGATAAAATGGACGAATTTAGAATGAGAATAATTTTATTGGGTAATTATTTTTAATAATGTATGGACTGTCATTGCCAAATCTTTGTGATTCCTAAGGATGCATGATGTTATTAATTACGAGTTCATTAAAGTCGATGCTGGGCACACAGGACCGTGGTATGACTGTACCATGAGCTGTATTCCTAACTCACAAATTTTAACCTTTACAATCATTTTGGTTTCAGTGTAGTAACTGATAATAATTATTTAAGTTAAATGGTTGTTTTGGAAAGATCTAGATACGATCGTTAATGCAATGGTTACAGATAGGCTTACAGATAGGCTTATTGGTAGGTCTTCCGCAAGGAAGTAAAGATTAAGAAGGAAGTGGCAGTGGGAGGCATGACATCAGTCGCAAAGATCCTTGAGGAAGACCTATGTTTGATACATGTAATAATAGATATTATAGTTAAACATAATGCAGTAGATGGTACAGGATCCCGGGTCCAGTGTGTCGATTGATGGTTGATGTTTTTTGTATTTACTCTTCAGAAAATATAATGCCAATGCCTTGGGCAAATTATAAGTTATGAATCTTGTGAATTATTCTTAAGTTGTGCGGTTTAACGAATAGTTTGTAGAACAGAGAGAGGTCTGCCTTGTTTTTCAACCTAACGTGTGTTTTGTCTTAATGTTAGCTTTAGGTATTCTAAGCAATATTTGATATTCCGTGAGTATTTTGCAGGTGGGAATTCGGAAAGATTTCTATATCATCATCTCCAGTCTATATAAGTCCCACTGCTGGGCACAGGCCTCCTCTCAGAATTAGAGGGCTTGGGCTATAGCCACGCGGGCCCAGTGCGGATTGGGAACTTAACACACACCATTGAATTGCTTCGCAGATGCGTGCAGGTTTCCTCACGATGTTTCCCTTCACCGAAAAGCTCACGGTAAAAATCCCAAAAACTCAGGTGCGAGCCCGGGATTCGAACCCACGACCCTCTGCTTGAGAGGGCACAGGTCAAACCACTAGGCTATCACGGCTTTTTATACGTATACGCAAAAAAATAAAATAAAATTACTTCCAAAGATTAAATTGAAAATTTTAAAAACCCTCCACGCATTTTTTCTTTGCCAAAAATGCCTTACATGTTTTTTGAAAAGAGCTGAAACTCTGAACTGATTTTTACCAAACATGACTAACAACACCACAAGGAAACTGGCTTTCGAATGAAAACAACCGCATCGAATTCGGTCCATCCCTGTAAGGGCTACGATGTTACAGACAGGCACACACACAGAGACGTAAGGGATAAAGACGTGATATATGTATGAAGAGATTGATGAATGTGGATGAAGCGAAAGAAGTATGTCAGGATCGTAGCAAGTTTTTTTTTTTGTTTTTAATATTAAAACCGACAAACGGGCATGCGGTGCACCTGATGGTAAGTGATCACCGCCGCCCATGGACAACTACAGCACCAATGGGACTGCTAGCGCGTTGCTGGCCTTGCAAGAAATGGTACACTCGCCTCTTAAAGGTACCCATGCCACAGCCAAACAACAGTGGAACAAAGTAGTCTCTGCCTACCCCTGTGGGAAAGAGGCGTGACGGTATGTATGTATGTATGTATGAATGTGTCACGAGCCAGTGGAACAGCCCCAGTGACTAATTAATGACGCTCTTATTTGTCATCCTTTCGTAGCGTCATCTAATTAGTGGGGCATACAAATGAAGTAGGCTTGAACAAGGGCAGCATTTCTACAGCAACGCGGCTGATCCAAAACATCACTATCACTACATACGAAAAATACGGAAAATTACGGGCACAAGAGGCATTTCATCTTAGTCCTCTAGGTTGGCAACGCATCTGCAATCCCTCCGGGGTTGCGGGTGTCTATGGGCAGTGGTGATCACTTACCATCAGGTGACCCACTTGCTCGTTTTCCTTCCTATTCATATAAAAAAAAATAGTATAAAACAAAGTCGCTTTCTCTGTCTCCATGTCCTTATGTCCCTATGTATGCTTATATCTTCAAAACTACACAACGGATTTTGATGCGATTTTTAATAGATAGAGTGATTCAAGAGGAAGGTTTTTATGTATAATTCTACGCGGACGAAGTCGCGGGCAGAAGCTAGTATAGTATAAAACAGAGCCGCTTTCCGCTGTCTGTCCCTATGTATGGTTAGATCTTTAAAACCACGCAATGGATTTTGATGCGGTTTTTTTTATAGATAGACTGATTCAAGGGGAAGGCTTATATGTATAACACATGCGTAATATAGTAAAGAAACGCTGATGGCACCCGTGCAAAGCTGAGTCGCTGGTATAGTATAATAACATCCTGTATATATAATATTATAAACGCGAAAGTTTGTAAGTATGGATGGATGTTTGTTACTCTTTCACGCCAGAACGGCTAGACAGACCTGGACCAACCTTGTAACATAGATAGATTATAGTCTGGAATAACACATAGGCTACTTTTTATCCCGGAAAATTGCGTAGTTCCTGCGGGATAGCGATAAACGAATTCTATACAGACGAAGTTGCGGGCAACAGCTAGTACTATATAAGTACACATTCTAGTATGTGAATAAGTGTACATATTTTGCGGTTGGAAGATCCGCCCGGATCGCTCCATCTTACTCACAAGTTTTGCCGCTAAGCAGCAGTGCTTGCGCTGCTGAGTTCCGGCGTGGAAGTATGGCAGCCGGTGAAGTTACTGGCATAATATGAGGTATCTTGAGTTTATTATTCTTTATTGTAATTTTTGTAATTCGTCTCCAGCCTACATAACTCTTTTTTTCGGAATTACCATAACTGCTAAGAAAGATGAGCTGCAAGACTTGGCAGGAAGTATTTTTTTTAAACAATACATATAATATGTATAGATAGTTGAATTATACTCAATCACTTATCAACACTGACTAAATTTAAAAAGAATTGAACATAATTTTCTGCTTCATTAAAAAAACTGATACATACATACATACACAAATCACGTCTATATCCCTTACGGGGTAGACAGAGCCTGAGGTAACAAGACCCAAAGGCCACGCTTGGCATGATTGTAGGCGTATGGGTAGAAAGGGGGATCAAAATAGTGGTGGGTTGCTAGCCGCATCGCCTATAACATGATTCCTAAGAATTTCACCCATTCCCTCGATGAGCTTTTACCATCTGCGCGGGACGAGAAGCAACCGGTACATTCTGTTTTTCCTTTGCTCCCAGACCAGAATGAAAAAACTGATGCCCAAATAAATAGCTGGCGCGTTTCATGTCCAATGCTTGGCCAATGCATTGATATTGCAATTCATGTTATTAACCAAAAGATTATAATAATATAGGAGTCTTTCTGAATTGTCCCCTGATATTTATTTTAAATTTTGATATTTTTTATTTTGAAATCAACGGATGTCTCTGTGTGGCAACAACTATGTTTTGCATGAATGCAATCAACTCAAGTAAGTAAGCATACAACGATATGAACAATTTAGACGATTTTCTAATAAACTTATTTCTCTCATTAGAATTGGAACCTGTGACATTTCTGTCAAACTATGAATTAAAAAATAAATCTTATATGTCAAGAATAAAAGCGATATATTTAAATTCTAAATATATGTACTTTAAAATATTTAAAAAGATTAATATTGTAAATATCGTCATTTTATTATATAAATAGTATATACGGTATTTGTATCGGCATTGTATAATTAGTTTTAGTGGGTATAATAATTATTATATACAAGTATTGGGTGTAATATTTACCTATATAATGACTTGTGTAAAATAAAATACGTCAAAATCTATGAGTGTCGTATAACGTTCCTCTGTTGCGAATGGGGTTTTATTAACCTATTTATTATTATATATATGTGTAGAAATAGATTATTATATCATAGTTAAATTAAGACTTAGATGAAATTATCATAATTTTATACGAGTTATGGAGAATTACGCATTTTACTGATTATTTTCGTAACTCTTAACGATCGCCATATTATGTTTGAGACGTGCACAGACATTGACTTTAGGTATGATATTTTAAATAAACGCAAACACAGCAGTGTGATAATAAAGTATTCTGACCAAGAATACTCTTTACCGGTATTCAGAACTCCTCAAAGAAAATAAAACCCAAATAGAACAATATAACTTACCCTTAACAAAATAATGTGTTTAAAAGTTTCAATTGGTCAAAAACTTACCTTAGTACGTCGAATTCCTTGTCACCGAGAATCATTATATTTTATGTGATTCTTAAGGTTAAGTGTGGTTCTAATTTAGATAATGTAAAATGCGTAGTTTTTCCTTCAAACGGACAAAATGTATGACAAATGCAATAAAACGGAATAATTAACATAGACTGTGAAAAACTGTCCAAGCTCAAATCTAATTTAAATTCGAAGGATTCTTAACACAGTTTCCCTTAAATTAGAACACAGAAAAATCCGAAAAGTAAAGCTATGGCCGGGAATCGAACCCGGATCCTCGTCATTCCGTGACGCGTGCTATACCCCTACACTATCCGTAGCAGGTTGCTAGGTATACAGACACCACCTATATGGGTATTCTATGTGTTCTAATTTTCTGTGTCGTTTAGAAATTTAATTTCTTACGGTAAAACCGTAAAAGTAAAACATAAAAAATGAAGAAGTAAAACTTCTTGATTCATTTGATAGTACCTAACAGTTTCCCTTACGAAGATTGGGCAAGAACTCTGAAAAAATTACCTCCATTGTAAACCAGTAATAATTTTAGACTTATCTATTTTTTATTGGTGAAAATTTCCAAGCTTTTACTTATCACAGTTCAGAAGATACAACGGACAGGTAGACACACAGGTGAATAAATAACGGGAATTTAAAGCCAGTTTAAACTTGCAAAGAACTCCTGCAAGTTTCATTATATCGCCAGGACATGATGCAAACGAACGCACTGCCGCAAATCTAATGCGTTTTGCAACTTCAAGATTAACCCCTTATTCATAAACGCTCTATAGGCTTCTTCTAACTTAGCAATCGTTTGTCCTTATCTGTGAAAGGTAAATGTCAAAGTGAAAGAAAGAAAGAAAGAAAACATTTATTCGTGACATAGATAAGTTACAAAGACAAGAAAAAGAGGTAAAAACATAAGGACATATATTACGAAATGGTCCCATCTCAGCATAATGCTGGCCTTGCAGCCAGCGCTGGTCTTCCGATGGGACCATCAAGTGCTACTTAAGCACATATTAAAAACTATATAAATTCAAAACAGTGTAATAGTGAACCGGCATTACAGCCATTAATTACCATAGCTGTATGGACAATAATTGGCATTGTTCATTTTTTTTAAGCTGTTCTTTTTTCACCTTTATTTGATAAAATGGACTATTTCAAGCAACTAATTTGAATATTATGCTTTTACGTAGCTTTGTTAATTAATAATAAATATTTTTTCGCTGTTTGATAATTCGTGAATTTAGACAGAATCCCAATTGCCTTCGTTCGGCTGGCTATAAAAAAAACGGCTTTGTCTATGGTTTTGTTAGATTTGACAGTGACATGTGACAGTTGCCGTAGCCAAACTTTTTTTTTCATTTTTGTGGCAATCATTCGATGCTGGATTCTGTCTAAAAACCCGGTCGTTCGGTCAAACAAAGGTTCAAAGTACTTTTACAAAAATATCTGCAATCATAAAGTATTTTTGAAATCGGACAAGATAAATCGGATAATTGATGGTTTTCCTCGAAATGGTTTTCGAAATGGAGCAAACAAAAAAAAATGAACAATGCCAATTCCTTTAGTTACAATGGAGTGAATGGAATGAAGTGACAGATAAGGACAAACGATTGCTAAGTTAGCAGAGGCCTACAGAGCGTTTATGAATAAGGGGGTAAATGTTTAGTAGTATCTTGCATGTCTTTAGTAGGCTTAAGAAATAAAAGTCCCGTAGACACGCGTTGGACACAAAAAAAGCATTCAAGGCTTAAAACAAGGTTGCGTTTGTACTACATTTTGACCTTAATTCTAATTCCTAAAGTATTATCAATGCGCACAGTAAATTAGTTTAACCTGTACGAGAGTTGCGTTCGTCTGTCTCCTAGTCGTAATGATTTGTAGTACCTTGTAGACTTTAACCTTTATACCGGTCAAATTTACCTACCAAAGTTGAATGACGGTGTCTTCACCACAAAGCGCTTATGATAGAAGTTTCCTTTAGCTCTTCATTTCTCTGCCAATTTTTCTGCCACATTAATGTGTTCGCTCGTATTAAAATATGTTGCATTTCTATATATTCGTTTAACAATTAAAACCATCACATAATTCAAACATTTCTCTTCATCAATGTGGTAATTTCCATTTTATTATTTGGACAAGGTTAAGGCGCTGTCATAAATGCTTTGTGATCTTCACACGTAGATTTAATTTAACCTTTAGAATGTCAAAGTTGCACAAAAGGTTATTTGTTTATTTTTAAGTTTATAATTATCTTTGGACTTCATTCCACCTTTTATTCAAAAGAAAATAAGGACTGTTTGGGTTTAATCGGTATTTTTTTTAATAAAAATCAACGTTAGCTAAGAAATTACTCAAATGCCCTGCATTTTCTTTTGATTACCGTATATTTTGTCACTTGAAATTGTAATGAATTTTGTAGTATTTTCGGACATATTGAAAAATCTAAACGGAAGAGTTATTTGCATTGAAATAAGAAAGAGTTAAGACAAACCGAAATCACACAGTTCACACATAAATAGTATCATAAAGGAATCAATGGTTATGATTATGTGGTTAAATCCTCTATGCACAGAATTCGTTAACAGAGCTGTTGATAAACATTTCGTAATATAATTTCATGTGGCATTAATAATAACATACTAAGCAATAAAAATAAGTACAAACTGATGGCTGGCATATTTAGTATATATATGTATTAAAGTGAAAATTGTATAATTGTGCAATTTTTTTCCTTTTTCAATTTTATGTTGCTTCCCAAATTTCTGATAGCAATAAGTACTATGCTAAATAAATTGGATGCGTGAGCAGGATTTGAACCCACATGTTACCGTCCCATTTTTCGACAGAAATAACTGTTTTTATTCCGCAGCTCAATGTGTTATGATTGTTACAGTACCTACCTAACTGAGTAACGAATTATTTTAAAGTAACTGTTAAACATTCTTGTCTCTAATGCTAATAGTAAACACCCTGACAATTTTTGAAACTATACATACAAATCACGTCCTTATCCCTTACGGGGTAGACAGAGCCTAAGGTAACAGGTACCTACAGGCCACATTTAGCAAGATTGTGGGTGTATAGGTGGAAAATGGAATCAAAATAGTGATGGGTTGCTAGCCTCATCGTCTATAACATGATTCCTATTATTTTCGCCCATTCTCTCGATGGGCTTTTACCATCTGCGCGGGTAGAGAGGCAACTGGTACATGTTTTTTCTTTGCTACTCGACCAGCATGGAAGACTTTTTATTATGTTCTATATATATCAATTACTTGTCTAAAATCTGTACTCTTGGACATACTGTTACAATTAATAAACTATATTTTTGTCCCTGCTCTACATATTTTACTTCAAGAGTAACAATAGAATATAATGTAAATAATTGAATCAAAATCGAAACGTTTAATTTGAAAATAGGCCGCCAAGGGCTCTTTTACAGTATTTCTTTAAACTACCAGCGCATTCGGAAATACCATCGTTGCCGAGAAGAGTGTGCTGCAAGAAACTTGGCAGAAAGTTATTTATTTCAAAGTAAATACAGTATACAATAATTAAATTCTACAAAATACTAATAAATTGAGAATCAGGCGCTACTTTGCAAAGGTTAATAAATATTTTTTGTTAATTAATTCTTAAACATATTTGACCTTTTTTGAAAAAAAATCAGTCAGGTCAGTTTTGTTACGTTGCATAGAGGTAAAAAAAAGATTTTTTAAGAATCAAAAATACTTAAACCATAAACTTGGAATACCGAGAAAAAACCGTCAATTTATTCAAAATCCCCGAAACAGGTCCTGATCACGTTTCCAATTTTTGTAACTTGAGCCTATGTCTACAAATCTGCCCAAAAAAGTGTTTATTGTTCCCAAGAACATCTTAGCTTAACAAAACGTATCCTCTATGAATAACGTACTATTATTTTTGCGTACATAGATTATAATGTCAGTATAATGCTATCATAGGAGAGTCTTGAAGACTACTTGATATATGCTAGTAACTAATTTACGTGTTTTGCTCCACCGTCTTCCTAACATCGACTTCATTTTCCACGCACCTCAATAATATTACGTGCAATTTAAAAGCACACCGTGGGACCTTATCGCTTTATACTTTACTTTACGCACATGGTAAGAAAACAATCTAATAAAGTTACTGCGATAAGGTATCAAAGTGTGCAATATGCCTTTGACGGCAGTCGCGGACTACCACTGTCGCTTTTGGTATGAATTCGTATTTTGAATATCGAGTAATTTTATTACAAGATTATGTACAAAGTGATCTTTTAGTAATGTAATTACACTAAAATTAATCAATTTGGCGATCGAATAGTTAGCAAAATTTTAGCGTTTTAAGTGTGATGATGATTTGCAAAATTACTGAACTTTCAATTATTTTCTGAGCAATTTTCTATAAATTACTCCTTTATGTCGCATTCCATTTGTATAAGTACTTGCCTTTGTATAGTGACCTCAAATATTTGCATTTTAAAAGTGATCAATTTTGTTTTCATTTACTTCAAATAAATAGGTTGGTGTTCGTTTCAGAGCCTTGCAATAAATAATAGCAAAAATATTTCATTTGGCAAATTTTCTCTAATTTTGTGGTGAGTACAGGTGGTTTTGAAAGAAAATAATTCAGACAGTAGGAGCTACGTTAAAATATTAAACGATACTTCACTCGTTTTCTTAATTTTATTGATAAATTTTATGTATTAATTCAGAATATTTGAGGTTATCTATGTTTCACGCAAGCCCTGCAGTGTTTAATTAATGTAATTTTTAGACGTCGATTTTAAAATCATCAACTAAATGACAAGGGAGTAAAACGAACTGAAATATTTAATTAAAAATATTGTCGTGTATTTGTAGTGATGTACCTAAAATAAAAAAAAACTAAAGAAAAGTAATAGGTTTGGCAAATATTAAGAGTAATAGATAGGTAGATACCTATTTGATGGATTTTTACTTAATACGTAAGTGCATGAAATGTGAGTAGGCAGTGCCAAATATTTCCTAGAATATATAAAAAAACGAAACCCACAACATTATAATAGTGTTATTTTTTTGTTTGTTTTTTTGACACTTTAATTTAAGAGCACTGCGAAGGGTATCTCATAGTAGTGACGTAATGAAGCGCAAATGACCAAGTGTACAACATTTTTCGACCTACTTTTAAGGGTCCAGTATGACCAAATTTTGAGTGAGTATTGGGCGAGCATTGAGCTAGTATCGGATGAGTACAGAGACAGTGGCAACACACTAGTAGGCCATGTTCGAAACACATCGTGCACTTTAAAAATGTAAACTTTTTTTTATTACATCCACCATTTTCCCCTTACTAGTCAACGACCAACATAATAAAATCCCTGTCTTATGGAAAGAATGAGAAAAAAACGAAGTGTCAAAATAGTGTTAAATCTCGCAAATTGATATAGATTTATTATTGTCAGTGTACAATTTAGTCAACACGGTGTATTTATGGAATTATAAATGTGTTTTTGTAAATTATTTTAAAAATTAATCCATGTTTTTGTATAACCAAAGACAATAAAATTGAACTAAAGTGTGTGTTTTATTGAGTGCCTGATGCTTTTTCTAGGTTCCAGTGAGTGAGTGGGTCCTTTATCGTGTCCCAAAAACCTTGACATAATTACAAACTCCGTACATAGTATCTAGTTATAATAATATTCAAGTTATGATAGTTTTCCGAGCGAAGCTTTCACTTCACGGCAAGGTTGCTTTAAAAAGTCACAGCAGACTTTTCTCATATAAATTCCTCCTTTCAATTTCTGATTTATCCAACTAAAACTAAATCTAATTGATAGAATCTGGAGTAGCAATTTATTTCCAATTAATTAGCTCAACTACCTAAATTAGTTACTCGGAAATTGACAAAGGATTTACGGCAAATTAGATTCGATAAGGTCGTAAGATGGCTCAACCGACAGACCCCGTACCACTACACAACTTGACTGAGTTTCTTGTCGTTTCTTCTCAGTCAGGCTTAACGTAGTCCTTCCGAAACGATGGTAGCATAAATATCCTATTGCTTGCTAAAACCTTCCTTAGTGTCCGAGGTCGGTCGTCAATAGGAGCGCCCTTTGCCATGCTAAGAAAATGTAGTGTGAGCTGTGCCACACACACTCTCCCAGTATGTAGCACTATAAGCGTAGGCTAATTGTATAACAAAGGACGTATTAACTTAAAACTCGTCTACATTAGTTGTCTCCCAACGCCCATCCTCACAAAAAAACAATCCCTTGGAGTTGCCTGTCTGGCAGCTCGCCCTCTCTCCGGTAAGCTGTAAAAGCAGTCTGAGGCTAACAACCATCATCATCATCATCATGTCAGCCGAAAGACGTCCACTGCTGAACATAGGCCTCCCCCGCGGCTCGCCAAACAGATCGGCCCTGCGCCATCCGCATCCAATGCGTTCCCGCTACCCTCACCAGGTCGTCGCTCCATCTTGTCGGAGGTCTACCTACACCGCGTCTTCCGGTCCGCGGACGCCACTCGAACAACCATAGTCCGTTCGAAAGAAAAGAAACCCGGTACAGACGTAGTGAATTCTTTCCCATCGTGGTCTCACGATTACTTCCGAATGCCGACGTGTCTATGAGTGACTGAAGTAGCAAGACAAATACGAACATTTCGGACATGATACGATGGGAAAGGATTTTGCACGACATAATCACAGTTTCATCCCTTACGAAGTAGAATAACTGAGCTTTCGAATGAAAAACACTGCATCGAAATTTGTCCATCCGTGTCACAAATCAAATTAAAAATCGAAATCAAAATTTTATTTTCGTGTATTGGCCGCCAAAAGCCCTTTTTAACCGACTTCAACTTCAAAACCGTTTTTTTTAAACTACCAGCGCATGCGGAAAAACCATCATTGCCAAGAAGAACGCGCCGTAAGAAACTTGGCAGAAAGTCATTTTGTCAAAATAAAATACAGTAGGAATACTTAAATTCTACTTAAATACATTTATAAAAGGAATGTATAAAGTCCCCGAGCCTTAAATTATGTTAGTCTAAAGTAGAGATAGATGTATAAAGTCTCTACGAGTCAAAGTAAAACAAAGTAGTTATGGAGAAAAAGAGAAAAAAAAATAAGTTCAGTGGAGGTGTAAATTGCCTCCACCGTCGAATAAATTAACTGGAGATATCTCCACTGTCGAAGAGAAAAAAAAAGCAAAATTATGAAATACACATTATCGACGCTGGGACGGCTATTTGACTAACAAGCCATTTTTGGGACAATGGCGTTATATACATCGTTGAAATCAGCAAATTTTTCTGCATCTAATAAGCTGGGTCTGGAACCGATCTGAGCACTTTTTTGGCTTGTCAACAAAAATTATTTTTTCAGGAAACTGCTGGCCTAAAGAGCCAAAATTGTATCACAATTTTCACTAAAGTGATTTTAGTCGTTTTGGTTAACCTCCTTTGCCTAGTTAGCCTTTTCACTTGATTCCGAAAAAAACATTTCGTGCACGTTAGACCTTTTTCTTAGCCAACATTTGTTCATAATTGCACGTTAGTTATTTGTCACAACTGGTGAAGGTTTTAGCAAATTTTTCGACAGCGATCCCTTTCGTTGTTTTAAGTGAGTATAATATACATTTCATGTCAAGTAAGTAACCAATATGCTTTTGGATTCCGACATACAGACTCACAGACTTTGACACACTTATAACACCCCTCTCTTTGGGTCGGGGGTTAGAAAGAATCGGAGTGCGAGCGCTCGGTGAGCAACGAGCATTACAGCCGGCGACTGCGCCGGAGCGCGGTGAGGTGTTCAAGCGAAACTGGTGTGTGACTGCCGCAGAAGCAGTTCGAGAACAGTAACGCAACATTTACATACATACATACATATTATCACGTCCTTATCCCTTACGGGGTAGACAACTGACATACTTCTGAACGGATTTTCATGCGGTTTTCACCAAGACGTGGAAGGTTTAGGTAATTGGGGTAAATTCGAAATTGAGGGAATTTCGAAAGTCGTGGATATTTTATGTACACTAAACGGGGAATAATCCCATAATCTGGCAACGCTTATCTAGAAGCCAAAGACATTGGAGCCTCTAGGTAAGCGTTGCTAGATTATGTAATTGTTCCCCGTTTAGTGGATATTCGCAAGTGTCGAAATTCCCCCAATTTTGAATTTACCCCAATGCACTATATATACATAAATTGTCAAGGTTTTTATTGTAGACTGGCTGAAATGTGACGATAATGGCATCGCCGTGTATATTAAAATTGCACATGTGCGACGCCGGGGCGGGTCGCTAGTAATGTTATTATTACATAGCATCTTTTGTCTTCCATGCTAGTCTGGGAGCAAAGAAAAAACATAGAATGTACCAGTTTCTTCTCTTCCCGCAGATGGTAAAAGCCCATTGGGAATGGGCGAAAAACATAGGAATCATGTTATAGGCGATGCGGCTAGCAACCCATCACTATTTTGATTCCATTTTCCACTTGTACGCTCACAATCTTGCTAAACGTTTGCGGGTGGTAGGGCCTTGTGCAAGGTCCGTCCGGATCACTACCACCATCTTACTCGCTAATCCTGCCGCTAAGTAGCAGTGCTTGCACTGCTGTGTTCCGGTGCGGAGAGTAAGACAGCCGGGGAAATTACGGGCACAAGAGGCATTTCATCTTAATCCTCTAGGTTGGCAACGCATCTGCAATCCCTCCGGGGTTGCGGGTGTCTATGGGCAGTGGTGATCACTTACCATCAGGTGACCCACTTGCTCGTTTGCCTTCCTATTCACATAAAAAAAAAAAAAAAAAACGTGGCCTGTAGGTCTTGTTACCTTAGGCTCTGTCTACTCCGTAAGGGATAAAGACGTGATTTGTGTATGTATGTGTATTATAAAACGGTGAGCGAGGAGCGTTACTGCCGGCGAATGCAGCGAGGTGTTCAAGCAAAACTGGTGACTGTCGCAGGGATAGTTGGAAAACAGTAATGTATGTGTTCCTCGAAACAAATTCATCATCAATTTAAATGGAGAAATTAGAGATGGAAGGAACAGCAGCACTCTATTTAAAGATCTACTTTTCAAAAGCCTCAGAGACCGGATTTCGTCTTAAAGTGTAAATGAATTTTGATTGTAGATCATAGTAATAAATGTATTGTATGACACCGTAAGGGATGAAGACGTGATTTTTGTGTGTGTGTGTGTGTGTCTGTGTGTGTGTGTGTGTATTGTCAGAAAAAAAAGCTTGTTAAGAATAAGTATTATCATAAGCTTTTTGATCTGAATACTATGATTCGTGAATTTTCAGGAACATTCCATATTATACCCTGCTTTAAAGCTTTCCCCTTTCCGAGCTTCCTTTGTTAAAAGCTCTTTCATTGCAGCTTTTGTCTTCAAGTGGCCGGAGGCGTTACTATTAATATACGAGGGTTATTTTACAAAATAGTTGATGCATATTTAATACTAAGATGGTATACACAGTATAAAATATCATGGACAGCAAGTGCTGTGCTGCTGTATTACATAATCCCTTACGGGGTAGACAGAGCCTAAAGTAACAAGACCTAAAGGCCACGTTTAGCATGATGGTGGGCGTATAGGTGGAAAGAGGAATCAAAATAGTGATGGGTTGCTAGCCGCATCGCTTCACTTCACTACATAGTATAAAACAAAGTCGCTTGCTCTGTCACTATGTCCCTATGTATGCTTATATCTTCAAAACTACACAACGGATTTTGATGCGGTTTTTTTAATAGATAGAGTGATTCAAGAGGAAGGTTTTTATGTATAATTCTACGCAGACGAAGTCGCGGGCAGAAGCTAGTATTACATAATTCCTAAGATTTTCGCCCATTCCCTTGATGGACTTTTACCATCCGCGCGGGAAGACAAGCAACTGGTACTTTCTATGTTTTTTCTTTACTCCCAGACCAGCGTGAAAGAAGATTTATATATTGTACTATTATTTGTACTATGTACCTCTAGTCGTTAAAATGAACATACAAACAACAATAGAAACAGAACAAACATCGACAGGAACAGAGATTCAAATAAAGACATTCGACACGAACGAAATAATATACATACATACATACATACATACATACATACATACATACATAATACACGTCTTTATCCCTTATAGACTACAAGCCCATGGAAAAAAATAAGTTATGAAATGAACCAGCGTGAATAACGTTTAGAAGGCTGTTACTATATCATAAAATAACTCTGAGCGCTATGCCGTCATTTCTGAGCGGTACAGGTGACTACGTGACTACAAGGAAAAAAAATGCACTAACTTCCGGCACCACCACTTTAGTACGGCACTAGGTTTTCCGACATTTATTTTTAATCATCTATAAGCTATAAAAAAGCCGTACATTAATAATTAGTCGTAATTCCTCACTTGTACCTGAGAAATTCCATACCTATACAATTTTATGATATAGTAACAGCCTTCTAAGCGTTATTCACGCTGGTTCATTTCACAGGTTATTTTTTTCCATGGGCTTGTAATCTATCACGGGGTAGAGCCTAAGGTAGCAAGACCCAAAGGCCACGTTTCACGAATCAAAATGGTGATGGGTTAGCCGCATCGCCTATAACATGATTCCTAAGATCCTCGCCCATTCCCTCGATGGGTGATCATCTGCGCGGGAAGACAAGCAATAATATAAATTTAGACTGTTATAATTTTAGAGAATACTTTAAAATGGCCGTACTCAGAATCAAACCAAAACTATTATTAGATATTGAAAGTAATAAGTGCGCAAAAGATGACATATTTAATTCACGAACACAATTTATTTATCTACACAACTAGAGCTTAAAAACGCCTAATAATTACAACAGTGCATGTTTACAATCATCAATGGAATTTATGGGCTAATTACATTACTATTATTATTTATTATCATTAGGATAATCACGAGGATCCGGGTTCCAGTCCCGGCCATAGCTTTACTTTTCAGATTTTTCTTATTTTCAATGTCTTTTAGAAATTTAATTTCTAACGGTAAAACCATAAAAGTAAACGTAAAAAATCAAGATATAAAAAGTCTTGATTCATTTGATAGTACCTATCATTTGAAAAACAGCGCCTTCTCTCGTCCCTGGTGAGCAGTAGATGTTCCACGGGAGTTTGTAATTGTGTCATATAAAGACATCATTCAAACAGATGACGCTCAGCGAAAAAAAATTCGCATAGTAACAATGTCACGTGACACCTAGAAGAATTCTAAGGCTTACCCACTTGGTAGGGGTGGTATAGCACGCGTCATGGAATGACGAGGATCCGGGATCGATTTCCAGCCATAGCTTTACTTTTCGGATTTTTCTGCGTTCTAATTTTCAGTGCCGTTCAGAAATTTAGGCTAATTAATGTTTACGAGTACGTATTTCGTGAAAATATTATGCAATACATAGTACCAATACGTAGTTTCTATCAACTCAACGCTTTATCTTTATTTCAAGAGCAAATAGAAGCCATCGTAACCAGAGCTACGGACTCGGAAGTAGAAATCAAGCATTGACACGAAGACCGCTATACTCTGTCTGGCGGTCGCGTGCGCGGCGTCCGCGCAGAGCGAGGCGCGCGAGTCGCGCACCGTGCAGCCCGCGCAGGGGCCCGTGCGCGGGTACAAGACTGACGGTGACATCTTTGATTTTTATGGGGTCCCTTACGCTACTGCACCGACTGGGCCAAATAGATTTAATGAAAGTTAAGCCAGCTTTTACTATGTGCGCGGGAAGAGAAGCAACTGGTACATTTTATGTTTTTTCCTTCCTCCCAGACCAGCGTGGAACAAATGCTACAAATTAGATCGTAACTAATGTGATTGCTAATCTACTTGTGAGTAAAAATTAAATGAACGATATTATGTAGGTAATGTTCGTTTAAAATTAAACAACTAAAATGTCAAATATCACATGAAGACTTTTTTATTAATAAAATGAATACCTAATCAGTCGTTTTTTTTGCTAACTTTCAAAACACAAGAGTACCTATGATATGATTACATGTCTCGTAGACATGTAGTAATAAAGTACTTTGTTCATGAGGATAGGTAATGCTGACAGTTTTTATGTGCAGGAACTCTCTCATAAAGTCTGTTACAATGGGATAGTTTAATGAAGCTAGAAAGAGTTTCCTTTAAAGTTTTATTGGTGTTTTCTGTAAACTTTTATACAACAAACTGACCAGTGACCACAACATATACATCATACTGACGGAAAGTGCAGGTGAGACCAAAAAAGTTGGCCTTTAAAAGTACTTATTTAAGTTTTCACGGGATTACAGTTCAGTCCTTGAAATAAAAGGCGTTGGTGGCACCGGCATCCTGTAGTACCGCTCATAGATGGCGTCCCAGAATCGCGCTCGCTTCTCAAGGAGGGGGCCTTTCAGCTGGAGTTTCTCCCCGATGTCCATATGCGGAGACCTGTTGGGACCCACCGGGGGCCATGCCGGCAGCTTTGAGCCTTCAGGAACTGGTTTTCTAAAAGTTAATAACATCGTGTAAGTACGAAAGAATCAAAGTTGAAAGAAGAAAAATTGAGCCTTCTGTTCTATTAATTATTTAAAAGACACATAACTTACCCAGTAGTTATGAAGTTCAGCCAAAGTTCACGCACAG
The DNA here is from genome assembly GCA_949127965.1 of Pandemis corylana. Taxonomy (NCBI): domain Eukaryota; kingdom Metazoa; phylum Arthropoda; class Insecta; order Lepidoptera; family Tortricidae; genus Pandemis; species Pandemis corylana. Next base: position 2,270,685 of record OX421860.1, read on the forward strand.
TCTTCTGAACCTGTTTTAATTCTTCACTATCATCTATGTCCCCTAACCGTAGTCCATGTACCGCCAGTGATTGCTGACAGTGATCTGCTCCTCGAACCTTTTTCATGTATTCAGGCATTTCGTTAATTTGTTGATTCGGCGAAAAGAATGAATATTCATACAAATATATAGAGTCACTGCCAGCTGCCACCTGCATCTCTACAGATCTCAAATGTGGATAAGCAAACAATACATCAGTGAAATAATCGATATAGCTAAGAATAGTCTCTTCTCCAACCGGTTGGTCTCCAAAGTAAAATTCCTTAATTTTTTGTGTAACCTCTGTCCGCTCAGCATCAGACCTGAATTTCAAGTCTGCTGGTAAAAAATCGGCAAATCGTTCATTCATGGCGTCTTTCCACACAGGAAATTGTGATATTCTAAGTAAACCCTCCATATTCGCGAAACCATTTAAAACAGGGACCTTCCTGTATTTTCCTTGTTTTAAAATGTTGACAGGGGTATCCTCCAGGAAAGTTTCTTTGCCAATATTTCGCTCCACACACGGCGCAAAAACAAAAGTTGAGTCTTTTTCATTGAACCAATCATAAGATGTCAGAATATCAAACGAAGCAGTCGTATAGAAATCTTCTAAAGCGTTGATGTTATCAAGTTGCGTAAAATTTTTGCTTTTAGCAAAATCTTTTGCTATTTCAATCGGGTCATGCTGAATACTCCAAACGCCAACGTTAGCACCACTTTCAGGAATAACCTTGTTATAGAGTCCCGCTGTTGCTTCTGAGAGCATGAGAAGGTCAACAGCCGATGAGCCAGCACTGCTTCCAACTATAGTAACGTCATCGGGGTTGCCACCAAAATTAGCAATGTTCTTGTTGACCCAGCGCAGCAGCGCGACTTGGTCCTTCATGCCCGCGTTGCCGGGAGCGCCTTCTGTACCCAAACACAGGAAACCGTGGATACCAACGCGATAGTTAAAAGTGACGGCAACAATTTTTTTGGACTTGACTAGGCTGTGAGTTGTTGTTATTGAACCAAAACCTGCTTGATAGGCGCCTCCATGTACGTACACCATTACGGGCAGGTTGGTCTCCTCTGTGTCAGGCATATGTACATTGGCAACCAGACAGTCTTCTTGAAAGAGATAGGATGACCAATCCAGTGTTAGTGTCGGTAAACTGGATTGTGGACAGACAATATTGTTTTTTACTGCTTCTAAAGTGTGCATCCAGACTGGTCCTGGAAGTGGAGCCTGAAAAAAAAAATACTATTATTTTTTTGCAACATTTAGACGAGTCCTCGATGATAAAAAGAACTTGAGTATTTTTTTTAGTCTATTATAGTGTCCCACTGCTGGGGAAAAGCCTCCCCTTCTCCCTCTCGTCCCAGTCAAGAGTATGCTCCTGCCTCTTTTTTTGGTATGCATCCAAGTCGTCAAACATCAGCTTGGACTATTTACACGCACTCGCTTTTATTCTCATCGTTGGTTCAGATCGTTGCTAAAGAGCTACGCATAATTACTACGTTTCACTTACACTGCTACCGCGTGAGACTACGAGAGCAAGTAAATTGTATTAAACAAGCTATTGTGCCTAATATGACTTACAGTAAACCTATTTGGTCCAGTCGGTGCAGTAGCGTACGGGATTCCGTAAAAATCAAAGATGTCGTCGTCGGTCTTGTACCCGCGCACGGGCCCCTGCGAGGTCTGCACGGTGCGCGACTCGTGCGCCTCACTCTGCGCGGACGCCGCGCACGCGACCAGTAGACAGAGTATTGTGGTCTTCATGTTACCGCTTGAATCCTTGTTCTGATGCATAAGTCTTTTATGCTCGTTTTTATACGTTTTTGGAAGGATGACCAAGCGCTTTTTGGGTATTACGCGTCTGTTAGTGACAACAGTATTTAATATTTTCGCTGATACAATGATGATAATTGTGTTGTGATAAATACTGAGAATGAGCCCCTATATAATAATAATTTATTTAGTTAATAACAATTTTAAATGTAGACTTATGTTTTTTTTGTTATACACAAAAATCTCTGTTGCAACAACGATGTAAATTCAAATTTCAACTTTACGAGATAAACGCATAAACCTTTTTTTTTCCTTGTTTTTCAGTAATAATCGATTATTTTGGTAGGTAATCTCAGACATCTCTTAATTTATAAAATCGTTCTCGAGTATACTAAACCTTATTTTTTTTGAGTAATTTTTTTTACATACATACACATATATATACATAATTACGTCTTTATCCCTTACGGGGTAGACAGAGCCTAAGGTAACTAAACCTTAAGGCTACGGCTAGCATGATTGTGGGCGTATAGGTGGAAAGGGGAGTCAAAATAGTGATAGGTTGCTAGCAGTAACGCCTATAATATGATTCCTAAGATTTTCGCCCATTCCCTCGATGGGCTTTTACCATCTGCGCGGGAAGAGAAGCAACTGGTACATTCTATGTTTTTTCTTTACTAGACCAGCACGAAAGAATTTATTTTTGGTGTTTAGTTTTTCCTACTGTCTTTTAATTAAGGAGTTACATACGTTTATGTTACTGTTGTCGTAATATAGTTAAAAAACTTCTACACTAACTATAACTAGAATTATCATCACTTAATCTAGCCTTTAAAAAGATATTACCTATATATTCTTTAAATGATGTCTTTAATTTATAATTCTTGTTAAACCAGTTGCTGAGGGTCACAACTGCCCACGTGACCGCCGGTGGGTCCCAACAGGTCCCCGCATAATGGGGCGGAGCTCCGGCTGAAAGGCTCCCTCCTCGAGAAGCAAGCGCGATTCTGGGACGACATCTACGAGCGGTACTACAGAATGCCGGTGGCACCAATACTTTTCATTCCTAGAAATGACCTTGAACTTTAATTACATACCTACAAAAAAGTGAATAGGCTATGGAATCAGCGAGTTAAATATTGGAGGACCAGTGTTACCATCACCTCCTATTTCGCGAAAATATATTATAAGCTTACCACTTTCTTTATCAATTTGGGTATTTTCTTATTTTAACAAGTGAATAATACAAAAATACATACAAGAATAATGGTAACCAAAAGAATAGTCATGTGAAAAATAAGATCTCGTAGGAGATGCGCGCCAGGAACTTCCACAGCCGACTTTATCTTGTCTCCTCCGAAGACATGCAAGATGTACCCGAACAACATGCCGATGAAGAAGGACGGTGACCGAATAAACGTGTTAATGTTATAATATAGCATGTACTTTTCAACGTTCTTTACCGATACATAATTATTGTCTCGATGGATACTGCAGCGACGTTAAAAACATCACAGATTATAATAATAATTTTGACACATCGAATATTACTAAAGTAAGTACAAAAACTGTTCATAAGTCATTACAAAAAAATGGGTGATATTTTAGATAAAAATAAACTAAACTTGCAGTCGAACTCCATAAAATTTAAAATGTGTAATTTTCACAAAATGTTGTCATAGACATGAATCTTCTTTTTCTTTTTTAATATGGCCCCATCGATCGATGCGATGATTTCGCTAATATCAAAGTGATAAATACAGTATTCAAAAATCTATAATGTAATAATGATAATTGGAAAACCGTTTTAGCTCAAATCATGGTACGTAGGCTAAACTATGATAATAATGTAGGTACTTAGATTATCTGATAGAAGCTAAAATGTATTAAAAAAACTCATTTGCGAAGTAGGCATTTTCAGAATTCTGTTCATAAAAATTAGAAAGGAGGATGTTTGGTAAAAAGCAGTACCTACAACAGTTTGAAGATCAGCACTTTTCCAAAATGATTTAAGGCCTACAATTGAACATTTTTATATACGTAAAATTACGCGATTAATGTGTGAGCGGTTTTCAATTTTTGTAATTTATTGCCTTATGATTCAAAATTATCGTCTCGTCCCTACGTCATTGCTTATTAAGGTGTGTGATTATTGAACCGTTTAGAACTAGAAAGATATTGCAAGCGCATGTTGAACGTTTAGATACCATAATTCAATTTTAATAGTTTTGTTTACGTGCGTTTTACAATAAACCAGATATGATGCGATGCGCGCTTGTTTCGTGACGGCTGCGCTTTGTTACTTTATTTTAGTAAACATTTATTTTCTTCTTTTTTGTTAATACGGCCCCATCGATCGATGCGATGATTTCGCCAATGTCAAAGTAATAAATACAGTATTCAAAAATCTTGTGACAATAACGTCGGCACCTTTGTACGGTAGAACACGGTCAAATGATCCCTCCCACTGTCGGGATCTTAGCCAACGGATAATGATATCCCTCAGAATCTGCCAGGAAATCATTAACCGATGCCCAGGTTGCACCGGACCATGCACTGCTCTTCCCCCCGGACGGATCCAAAACGAACCGCAGCTCTTGACCACACGCGGAGGTAACCCGACTCGCACCCTGACATAATTCAACAAAAATGCTGAATCAGTTTGACGTGTTTGGTGCGTTGAAGATTGCCAAGGTGGACACAATGTTTGTTTGTGTCGGTAGCTTAATAATTAAGAACCAGTCTTCAATAACAACTACATCCGTAAAATAAGTATAAGCAATGCTTAGTCGCCATTACATTTAATTTTCTTATCAATGATAAATGATAATAGTATTGAAGACACTGTAATCAATTACACAATATTATATTAATCTGTTTTTAGAGATAAACACGTATAAATATCAGAGCACTTGTATTATTAATTAGTCGGTGTACAAAGGGAGAGCTGAGCAATGATGACTATATTTTTATTATGTTTGGCGGTCGCGTGCGCGGCGTCTGCGCAAAGCGAGGCGCGCGAGTCGCGCACGGTGCAGACCAAGCAGGGACCCGTGCGCGGGTACAAAACCGACGGAATTTTTGAATTCTATGGAATCCCGTACGCTACTGCACCAACGGGACTAAATCGGTTCAAAGTAAGTTTCTGCAATCCTTAATGCTGCCAAGTCTATACTTATGTACTTTATCATCCATAAACTTTAATATACTCTGAACATTTTAGGCACCGCTTCCCGGCCCAATTTGGATGCACCCATTTGAAGCAACCAACAGCAAAATTATTTGTCCACAAATTGACGTACCAATGTTTGGTTTATCCTCATACTCCATGCAAGAAAATTGTTTGATTGCGAATATTTATATGCCCGATACAGAAGCGAGAAACCTGCCAGTACTCGTATATGTTCACGGAGGAGGATACCAAGCGGGTTGGGGTGATTTGGTTAGGCCTACAACATTGGTAAGAAGTAAAAGAATTGTGGCAGTCACATTTAATTACCGTCTTGGGGCACACGGGTTCCTGTGTCTGGGCACAGAAGGCGCTCCCGGCAACGCGGGCATGAAGGACCAAGTCGCGCTGCTGCGTTGGGTGAAAAAAACATTGTTAATTTTGGCGGAAACCCTGATGACGTCACTATTGCTGGAGGCAGCGCGGGATCTTCGGCAGTAGATCTCCTCATGCTATCCAAAATGACAGATGGCCTTTACAATAAAGTGATACCTGAAAGTGGGGCGGGTGTTGGCGTTTGGAGTGTACAACATGATCCGCTACAAATCGCAAAGTATTTTGCTAAAAACAGCAATCTCACTAATGTCAATAACATTGATGCATTAGAAGAATTTTATAGAACTTCCCCATATGAGGCGTTAATTTCAGATTTGTTCATAGATAGAACTGATATGTCTTTTTTATTTGTGCCTTGTGTCGAGAACAATATTGGTGCAAAAACGTTTCTTGAAGAAGCGCCCGTTAACATTTTGAAACGAGGCAATTACAGAAAAGTGCCAGTTCTTTATGGTTTTGCAAACATGGAAGGCATTTTAAAAATTCACAAATTTGATGAGTGGAAAGATCTAATGAACAAACGCTTTTCAGTCTTTTTACCAGTTGATTTAAAGTTCTCTTCTGAAAGAGAGCGCGAGCAAGTTGCAAAAGATATTAAAGATTTTTACTTTGGTAGCAATCAAGTTGGCGAAGACAATATTCAAGGCTATATAGATTATTTCTCTGATGTAATGTTCACATATCCCCACTTGAGATCGGCTAAATTGCAAGTAGCGGCCGGGAGTGATTCTATATTCCTTTACGAATATTCATTCTATACACCGCCGCCTCAAGAACTTGGTTTGCCGAAATATGTCGACAACATTCGAGGAGCCAATCACGGTGGGCAGTCGTTGGCAGTTTATGATATTACACTTAAAATGACGACGGACGAAGAGAGCGAGACCTATTTAAAATTAAAGGAAACAATGAGGGAAATCTGGTTGACTTTTATTACCACTGGGTAAGATCAAATCAGGTCAATCAAGCATCCATTTCTTTCATATACCTTGAACAATTGAGAGCTCATCTCTGATCAAATTATTAACACTCTTCTGATAGAAATGTCTTTTTTTTTTTCAGAAAACCGGTTTTAAATGGGCCAGTTTTGCCGGCTTGGCCCCCAATTTCTGCTGACAAGTCTGTTTACATGGACTTGGGAAGCGAGATCACATTGAAGGAGAACCTCTTAGAAAGAAGGTTCCGCTTTTGGGATGCCATTTACGAGCAACACTACAGAGTACCAGTACCACCATCGCAAACAAATGCAAGAGAGGAACTCTGATGACGAGCGTGAAGTGTTGAAAGATTTTAAGAAACAAAATATTGAAATTAAATGCATGTAACATTATTTGGAAATTTCTTTAATTTTACTCTTGTTTCTCGCGCTCTTCATCAGTCATCAATTAAATTAAAATATGATCACCTTTTGTTTACATGTTGGCTTAGGATATTCATATTACCTGCAGACTACCTAAATCATTTGACCACCCGTAAAAAATGCTATGATTATTTTGAGTCGTTGAATAATATTTTATAATACGAAAATAGGTAGCTTAGGTTACTTAGGTACCTATCTTAAGTTGCCCAGTTGAAACAGGAAAACCAGGTGGACAAACTGTAGGTGGACCATGGGTAAAAACCGGTTGGTTTCTACGTAGGAGATAATCTCTGAATCAACTGAATCGACTGTAAGAAAATCTACTGATAAAAGGTTAGTTCCGTAGACCGGGGTAGCTTTGACCAATTTGGGGCTACTTCAATAGTTTTAAAATTGCTATGCAATGCTAGGCTAGTCTAGTCAAGTACCGCCATCTAATTGGTCTGCCTCGCCGTCGCCGGTCACTCAGACGTTAAAAATGGTTACGTTGATCTGGTCGAACTAGACCACGTGACGGGAGAAAGAAGAAAACAATTCTCGTTCATTTGGTCTTAATTTTTATTATTTGTCTGCAACTACCAGAAAATAAGATCGCCTATGTGATAGATATGTGTCGGTGTGGGAGTACCGAACTATACAGTCCACAGATTAAAGTACAGGATTACAAATCGGTATCACCTACCAGCCTTCTCACGTAGGAGCTCTCACACATGGGACAGTTAGGTGAAGCATAGAAAAGTGTTTAGTTTTAAGTTTTATTCATGTTTTATAAGTTTTTACAACAGAATCAGTGATTGTCCCTTATCTCACGTGACTTAAAGTTCAGATGCGACCAAAAGCGCCACTCGTTGGTTCAGCACCAGCCTATTCACTTTATGTATGTTACATAATTTAATATCAGTAATTAAAGTTCATTCCTCGGAATGAAAGGTGTTGGTGGTACCGGCATCCTGTAGTACCGCTCGTAGATGTCGTCCCAGAATCGCGCTCGCTTCTCGAGGAGGGGGCCTTTCAGCTTGATCTCCTGCCCGAGGTCCATGTGCGGAGACCTGTTGGGACCCACCGGGGGCCACGCCGGCAGCTTCGAACCCCCGGGAATTGGTTTTCTGAAAATTAAGTAATAGAATAGATAATATGAAATATTTTTGAACGCAAAAATAAACGCGAACAAAAAAGTAATATCTCGTTAATATTTTACCAGAAACCCAACTCACCCAGTAGTTATAAAATTCAGCCAAATTTCACGCAGTGTTTTGAACTTTAAAGTACTCTTCACTTTCATCTATGCTTCCATACGATATTCCATGTATTACTAATGAATGTTCACAATGATCTGCTCCTCGAATCTTTTTCGTGTATTCTGGCATTTCGTCAATTTGAGGATTCGGTGAATAGAACGAATATTCGTACAAATATACAGAGTCACTGCCAGCCGCCACCTGCATCTCTACAGATCTTAGATGTGGATAAGCAAACATTACATCAGAGAAATAATCGACATAGCTTTGAATAGTATCTTCCTCAACAGGTTGGTCGCCAAAATAAAATTCTTTAATCTTTTGTGCAACCTCTGCCCGCTCGTCATCAGATCTAAATGTCAAATCTGCCGGTAAAAAATCGGAAAATCGTTCATTCATCGCGTCTTTCCACTCAGGAAATAGTCGTATTCTCACTAAGCCCTCCATGTTGGCGAAACCATATAAAACAGGGACCTTCCTGTATTTTCCTTGTTTTAAAATATTAACGGGAGTATCTTCCAAAAAAGTTTCCTTGCCAATATTTCGCTCTACACATGGCACAAAATCAAAAAACGAATCTTTTCTATTAAACCAATCATGAGACGTCAGAGTTTCATATGAAGCAGTTTTGTAAAAGTCTTCTAAGGTTTCGATTTTATCAGCTTTCGTAAAATTTTTGCTGATAGCAAAATCCTTTGCTATTTTAATTGGGTCATGCTGAATACTCCAAACGCCAACGTTGGCACCACTTTCAGGAATTACTTTGTTGTAGAGTCCCGCTGTTGCATCGGAGAGCATGATAAGGTCGACAGCCGAAGAGCCAACACTGTTTCCAACTATAGTGACGTCATCAGGGTTTCCACCAAAATTACCAATGTTCTTGTTGACCCAGCGCAGCAGCGCGACTTGGTCCTTCATGCCCGCGTTGCCGGGAGCGCCTTCTGTGCCCAGACAGAGGAAGCCGTGTGCTCCAAGCCGGTAGTTAAACGTGACTGCAACAATTTTTTTAGATTTAACCAAGCCATGAGTTGTAGTCATTGATCCAAAACCTACTTGATAGCCGCCTCCATGTACGTACACCATTACCGGCAGATTGGTCTCCTCTGTGTCAGGCATATGTACATTGGCAACCAGACAGTCTTCTTGAACGAGATAGGATGACAAATCGAGAGCGGGCATACTGGGTTGTGGGCATACAATGTTGTTTCTGACTGCTTCGAAGGTATGCATCCAAACTGGTCCTGGTTGCGGTGCCTGAAAAGTAAACACCGAAAATGAATAATTTTCTATTATTGCCGAAGCAATACAAAACCTGAAAGCTTAATCATTCCGAGTAATAAAATTATAATAGACTTCCATGCTGGTCTGGGAGCAAAAAAAAAACATAGAATGTAGCAGTTGCTTTTCATCCCGCGCAGTTAACAGACCATCGAAGGAATGGGCGTAAATCTTAGGTATAGATAATGCGGCTAGCAACCCATCACTATTTTGTTTCCCCTTTCCACCTGTACGCCTTCAACCGTGCTAAACGTGGGCTTTAGAACTTGTTACTTTAGGTTCTGTCCATCCCGTAAGGGATACAGACGTGATTTGTGTGTTATCACAATTAAATATCAGCTTGGACTATCTACTCTGATCAGTCGCACCGATTCTAATCATAGGAGCAAATCGTTGTAAAAGAGCCGTGTGTATAAAATAGGGCAGGAGCCTAGGTGACTTAAACAAATAATAACGTGATAAGATATTAATATAATGTATTATCAACAGGATATAGACCGCGATTACCTTTTAACAAGCACCAGATATAAAAAAAATTGAGTAGACCTTGTGCGGTCTACAGATCTTATGATCTGTCTGAAATGTTTATACATTTTCCGCAATTTCTTCAGTCTACCCGTGATTGTCGCAATGTTTTTTCGTCCAAAATTCTTCAGTGACAAAACTCTTTAACCAATGTGTGTTGCCAGTGATGACATTATGGATCCGAAACGTGGTGCTTCACTATGAACCTTATAAATAGGCGCTCAGCGAGCTATGTGCCCGTATAGTGCCTGTAGATGCGTGGAAATTGTCATATGTGTTATTCAAGAAATACATAAAGAACACGCTGTTAAAGAAAGCATATTACACAGTCGATGAGTACATGTGTGATGAGAACATGACATGGCCATCTTTGGAAAAATTACCGTAAGGATCCAGTGTTTTTGTGAGTGATCCTATAGTGTGTGTGTGTGTGTGTGTGGGTGTGTGTGTATGTGTGTATGCGTGTAGTGTCTCTAGATACAACGGTCTCTGGCCCTGTTGCTACCGTCTGCTGTTTAGGTTAGCTGATCTTGATTAATTAAGATTTTTATTAAGATTCAAAATTGTACCTATAGCTATTATTAATTATGAATATTAAGATAGGTATTATCAATATAAATATTGTACCTACTGTAATTGTTTATTTAAATATTTATTCTATTTTTCATAATTATTATTGTTTACAATGACGTAAATATTGCTATGTCGTATGTGCATTAAGCTAGGTATTGGGTAGGTATATTGTTAAGCTTATGGATTTCCGGTTTCATTTTTTTTTCTTTTACTGTTTAGTTGCTAAAGTTGAAGTTCCTAAAACGTTCCCATAGTGTGCTTGTGGGGACGGAAGCGAGACATGCCCTCGGTACCGCTCTGCTTTCAGAGCAGGACATGAGTGCGTGGAAGCCAACATTGGGGGCGGCAGACGCAAGCTTGCCTTCGGAATCCAAAAGCTTATTGGTTACTTACTTGACATGAAATGTATATTTCATAATTTTGTTTTATATATTTTTTTTTTCTTGCGACATTGGAGACATCTCCAATTAATTTATTTGACGGTAGAGGCGTTTTACACCTCCACTGAACTTATTGTTATTATTTTCTTTTCTTTGTTTTTTATTTTTTGACCAGTAGAGACTTTATACATCTCTACTATTTATAGATTAATATAGTTTAAGACTCGGGGACCTTATACATCCCTTTTATAAATGTATTTAATTTAAGTAGAACTTAAGTATTCTGTATTTTATTTGTATTTTATTTCGAAAAAATGACTTTCTGCCAAGTTTCTTGCGGCGCATTCTTCTTGGCAATGATGGTCTTTCCGAATGTGCTGGTAGTTTCAAAAAGACATGTAAAAGAGCCCCTGGCGGCCAATTTGCAAAAATAAATTTTCATTTTCATTTTCATTTTCATTTTCATATGGAGAGAGTTACGCTTGGGTTTTCTACTTCCATGCTGGTCTGGGTACTTCCGTGCTGGTCTGGAAGCAAAGGAAAAACATAGAATGTACCAGTTGCTTCTTGTCCCGCGCAGATGGTAAAAGCCTATCGAGGGAATGGGCGTAATTCTTAGGAATTACGTTATAGGCGATGCGGCTAGCAACCCATCACTATTTTGATTCCTTTTTCCACCTATACGCCCACAATCTTGCTAAACGTGGCCTGTAGGTCTTGTTACCTTAGGTTCTGTCTACCCCGTAAGGGATAAAGACGTGATTTGTGTATGTATGTGTATGTATCGAATCAGAAATGTGGAGATACGTAGAAGAACAAGGGGTACCGACATAGCCAAGTAAATTAGGTCGTTGAAGTGGCAATAGGCAGGCCATATAGCATGGAAAACAGATGGTCGTTGGGGCCGAAAGGTCCTGGATTCGAGACCGTGGATCGGTGAGCGCAGCGTAGGACATCCACCAACAAGATGGACGGATGACCTTTTTAAGCCGAGGGTTCACGGTGAATCCAAACCGCGTACAACTGAGGCAATTGGAGGTCTATGGAGGAGGCCTTTGTCCAACAGTGGACGTCTTACGGCTGATATGATGATGATAATGATGACCATTACATACAACTGCGTCAAAATACTGGGAGCTGGTCAAGGTGATCGTGGTCTATATCCCGTTGATATTATGTCTACGTACATACATAAATCGCGTCTATATCCCTTACGGGATAGACAGAGCCTGAGGTAAGAAGACCTAAAGGCCACATTTAGCATGGTTGTAGGCGTATAGGTGGAAAGGGGAATCAAAATAGTGATAGGTTGCCGCATCGCCTATAACATGATTCCTAAGAATTTTGCCTATTCCCTCATTCATTTCATTTATAATGTCTTATGTACCTTTGATTTGATAAATTATAGGCAGTATTGAATCAAGCAATCATGTTTGGAATGACTTACAGTAAATCTATTTGGTCCAGTTGGTGCAGTAGCGTACGGAATTCCGTAAAAATCAAAGATGTCGTTGTCGGTCTTGTACCCGCGCACGGGCCCCTGCGCGGTCTGCACGGTGCGCGACTCGCGCGCCTCGCTCTGCGCGGGCGCCGCGCACGCGACCAGTAGACAGAGTATTGTGGTCTTTATGTTACCGTTCGATTTCTGTTACTGAGTTTACTATAGCTTGTTTTTACACATTCTTGGAGTAAAGATAAAGCGTTATTTTGATATCACATGGAATTTGATAATCATACTGATAAATGTCTATATCATAGTAATTTTTGTTTAATTGATATCTAAAGATGTGTTGACATTTAAGGGATAATAGACCTTATTTGACAAAAACATATTGCAAAAGTGGATAATGGTTTTTCTGTGTTATTTATTTTAATGAACTCAATTTTAAAAAGCTGTTGGTAGGTGTCATTCACGAAAACAGATTTAACTTATGCTAAACTGTAAACATTTACGACTCTAGCGTTATAATCAATAGAAAATTTCATTTAAGCTATTGTTTCAGATTCAGTTAGTTAGGTACCTACCTCTTTCACGGTCCCTGCCGTCATTAGCTTGCTGTTAAAATGTATATGTATAAGGCATAAATAGTTGTACGTTGCCAAAACGTCAAAAACATCTGTACCTACACCGTTATGCCACAAACAATAAGGTCGGTGACACGTTTATTTGACATGGCTGTATCTATGTATATTTATGCCCTCTACTGTACATGGTGAACCTCCATGGGGCGCCAGTCGCGCAACTGGCCACAAATAATAACTTAAAAACAAAGTAAATAAAAAAAAAACACGATTGGCTTTTGTTTTTTATCATGACTGGCTCTATTTTACGGCAAGGCCCAAGCCGTTATTTTGATTCGAACAAAAACTGCGGTTGTAAACTGCCAAAGATTACTTCTGTTATAAATATATTTGTATATTAAAAATGGCTGCCACTATCGCAGGGCAGGTACTGTCTTAATCCATGTGAATATTATCTTACCCAACCACTGCACCAGTGGCGTAGCCAGGTAACCAAGGGCCCTGGTGCAAATAAAAAAATGGGCCCCCACTTCTATCTAAACTGGTTACGTTTTAATAATAATAGTTCAATCGAGATTTTCTGGTAAGGATTCGAGGGCCTCTGAGCTTGAGGGCCCCGGGGCACTGCCCCGCCTAGTCCCTAGGTAGCTACGCCACTGACTTGCACCAAAGCGTTCTGCTGCCCCGGAAATGCCTGTTCATGAGGCCTAACCCCTTTTGGACGCTCCTGGTCTACCTGGAAACCCTTCCTTGTTTATCCGAAGTCTCAGGTCAGCGTTTTTTTTATAAAAAGTTGAAGAGCAGTACTGACTGGGACAATTTGTTACCCGACAACGGCAAAACCAAAGGAAGATTATGATTTTGAAGGGTTATGTATGTATGTATGGTTATCTGTTCCCTCATAGCTCCTAAAATACTTATCAGAACTGGATAAATGAGGTATCGTTAGAAGCATCTGCGGGGAGAGAAGCAACTGTTAAATTCTACGTTTCTTTTTTACTCCCAGACCAGCATGGAAGAAGTATGAAATTAAATGTTCAGGGCACTGAATTAAAAAAAAATACTGTAGTACACAATCATCTGTGTAGAGTTCACATATTCAAGCTTGAAAAACCGTTGTCACACGTTACCTTACGTACACGTTTGTTAAAATTTTACGGTGTTTTATTTAGTGATCATTAATATTAAATAATTTACTATAACTTATTATTGTAATCTGATGACGATAGGAAGCGAGAACTGTAGGCTTATTACCTAACTCGCTCGCAATCGCCATCGTGTTCATTTTGACAGCTAAATGATTCCGATGCCAATTGTCAGCCCATACATGAACTGTCAAAATGAACACGATGGCGATTGCGAGCGAGTTAGGTAATAAGCCTAATGGACGCTAAACGTGTGGTACTGAAGGCAAGACTGCCCTCCCACGTACAGTACTACTATGTTGATGGTGCTGACGTCCGCTGTTTGCAGCAAAGCTTTCACTGTAAACTGTGATCGGGTACATCAGACATCTAAGGGCAAAACATCGAAGCTCCTAAATTCTTAGTAAAATAATAAGTCAAGTCACTGTTGCCGAAAACGGCTAGGTGGGATATATAAAATGATTATTGATAAGATTGTCTAAGTGTTTATTTATATTGGTTGATGCAATACCTTGGAACGAGCAAGCAATAACAACATCCCTAAGTAACAGTATAAATAATGCTGGGGCACCATTACATTTTATTTTCATATTATTATTAATAAAGATAAATTAAATAAGGTTACACAATGTTATATAAGCTTATCTATTGTTATGTTTAAAGATAACCGCATATAAATATCGCACCACCTGTGTTATCGATTAATCGATCTACAATTATAAGGAGAGAGCTGAACAATGATGACTGTACTTTTATTATGAGTGGCAGCTTTGTGCCAAAAATAAATGGTGGCTTTTAATTTATTCCATTGCGTTTTTGAGAAAAGCACTATACATAACTTGGCCGGACAAGGGATTGCCAGCCTCAAAATATTCAGCCTCGCTCACGCTCGGCCGTCTTTACGTTTACGGCCGGTAATCTTTTACTTCCCGGCCTCTGTAGTAATATTCTATTTTTACCCACGACGGAACGTACAGTCAGTCAAATTTTAGCCTATGTACAGGTGTAGTGGCGTACGGTATTCCGTAAAAGAAGAAGATATCTTCACCGTCAGTCTTGTTCCGCTTTTGGGATGACATTTAAGAGCTACACTACAGAGTTCCAGTACCATCATCCCGTTCAAATGAAAGCGCTAATTAAGTGTCGATTCTGTTGAAAGTTTTTAAGAAAATAAATAATGAATTTAAAAGCACATAAAATTCATCGGAGTTATAATTAAACCTTTTTTGGAGGCTGGAGCTTCTGCCTGAATGGTCACCGAAAGATTACGTAAACATTGTCGCATTATCCATATTTAAATTAGTCAGAATACGGAGGTACTGCAAAAGAAGACAGGCCTTTGCCCAATGGTGTACCGCATAAACCACTGAAAAAAGTTCTCGCTAGGGTTTAGATGGTGCCATAGGCAATTTGTAAAACCGCTCGTAGATGTCATCCCAAAATCGAGCACGTTTTTCATTGAGTGAACCCTTCAGATTTAATTGCAAATTGAGTTCCATGTGAGGACTCCTGTTATCTCCAACAGGAGGCCAAGATTGTAGTTTTGATCCTTCGGGCACAGGTTTTCTGTAACAAAGAAATACATTGTTAACAAAATAAAGGAGGTTATCAATACCATTTTATAAGATTTCTGGGATGTAGGCAAGCGTCGAAAACTTACCCGGTGATTATGAAGTTTAGCCACAGCTCAAGCATTATTTGCTTCACTTTTTGAAAGTCCTCTGAGTCATCTGGAAACCCGAAAAACTTATTTGATTCATGTACTGTGACAGACTGAGCGCAATGACCTGCACCTCGAACGTTTTTCATGAACTCTGGTAATCCTATGTTCTCGGGATACGGCTTATAGTATGAAAACTCATACAAGTATATGCTGTTGCTACCAGCATCGACTTGTAATTTCACGGATCTCAGATGAGGATAAGCGAACATGATGTCTGAGAAATAATCAATGTACCCTTGCATAGTCTTTTCGGAAACGAGCTCATCACCAAAGTAGAATTCCTTAATTTTTTGGGCAATTTCTTCTTTCTGTTTATCGTTTTCGAATTGCAGATCGGCCGGTAGGAAGTCTGAAAATTTTTCGTTCATTCCGGTTTTCCATTGCAGGAAATTGCCTATGCGGAAAAGACCCTCCATATTTGCGACGCCGTACAGGGTAGGTACTTTGCGGTTCTTGCCCTGGGCCAGAATATTTACGGGGGCATCATCAAGAAATTTTTCTACTCCTGTATCACGCTCCACGCATGGGGTGAATACAAAAGTTGAATCAATTCTATCGAAAAATGCATCCGAAGTTAAGGCATCAAACGATAAAGTTGAGTAAAATTCTTCTAGTGCATTAATATCATCAGCATGATCAAAGTTCAATTGTTTTGCAAAGTTTTTCGCATTTTGCACTGGATCAATCTGAACGCTCCAAACGCCGACGCTGGCACCACTCTCAGGTATTGCTTTATTGTACAAGCCCTTTGTCATATCAGATAGCATGAGGAGGTCTACCGCCGAGGAGCCTGCGCTAAAACCAGCGATGGTGACGTCATCGGGGTTTCCACCAAATTCAGCGATATTTTTCTGTACCCAACGCAGCAGCGCGACTTGGTCCTTCATGCCCGCGTTGCCGGGAGCGCCTTCTGTGCCCAGACACAGGAAGCCGTGTGCGCCAAGACGGTAGTTAAATGTGACAGCGACTACTTTTTTAGTTCTTACTAAAGCCGTTGGTACCATTGCTTCACCGAACCCTAGTGTGTATCCTCCTCCGTGGACATAGACAAACACTGGGAGATTAGTTGATTTTGTATCTGGCATGTAGACATTAGCAACCAAGCAATCCTCTCGTTCTTCGTACCCAGTTAAGTTCAAAAACGGGTGCTTTCCTTGAGGGCAAACTATGTTCTTCGTCACTGCTTCGAAAGGCTGTGTCCATTCTGGTCCAGGGAGTGGTGCCTGAAATTAATGAGTCAACATAATACCGTGCCGTGTGCAACATAATTATGTATTAGCCATATTATACTTAATTTATGAAGTCATTCGTATTTAAGTAATTTTGTATGTTTTCGATTCTCTGGCTGTACAGAGAGGTAATGCCGCCAGTGTCTTGGGGTCTATGCCGCAGGAGGGCCTTTTAGATGGTGTTTTCTTTTTATAGTTAGGTATATTTATTTAGTTTTAAGTTTTGTATATTTAGTTAACTTTTAGATTTTATCATAGTTTAATTTTTTTTGTAATTCGATAAAAATAAAATCAGTAGTAATTTTAGTATTGTAAATTTTACTACAAATTGAAACAATAATGCTGTATTGGTTCTCCGGAAACATAATTACATTATTTTCAGGGTTCCGTACCTCAAAAGAATAAAAACAAAGTGTTAAAATACTCTAAAGTGTAGGGACTTACGGTAAATTTTCGTTTGCCTGTAGGTGCAGTGGCGTACGGTATTCCGTAAAAGAAGAAGATATCTTCACCGTCAGTCTTGTACCCGCGCACGGGCCCCTGCGCGGTCTGCACGGTGCGCGACTCACGCGCCTCGCTCTGCGCGGACGCCGCGCACGCGACCGCCACACATACTAGTAAGACCGTTCTCATGTTCGTATTGTGGCTATACTGGTGGGTTATGCCACGCTTCCCATGGTGCTTACAATCCGTCGTATATATAGCTAATTGGGTGTCTGATGATGATTTGTATTCGCCCATCGTTTAGCAAAAAATCACCGGTCTTGCTTTAACAAGCTGTGTTGTATCAAAAAAAATTAGTGCGTAAGTCGTTTCGCTTTAATAGGGTTTCGTATCTGCGCTTGTCTAGTGGAATTTAATATAAACAGGTACCAGCTCAGCAAGTTTTATTTCATGCAAATTTCATTTAAGTATTATTAGTCCGCGAAGCAATATAATGGTGCGCGTGAAGCTCCCAATCCGTACTGTGCCCGCGTGGGAACTATATATAGCCCAAGGCCTTTCATTCTGAGAGGAGGCCTGTGCCCAGCAGGACGTATATAAGCTATAGATAGATAGATGAGACGATTAGAAGTACCTAGCCAAGAAAAGTGGGCGTGTTTTACTTGCACAGCTTTTTCAACACACATGGTAAGACAGCTTTTGAAAACACTGGCCATCTCGTTCCTTTACTATATGTTATTTGCGCATTGCAGTAATATTTTACCATTTGTAATTTTTTTTTAATTTATATAAGAGCAAAACCGGTAGACGGGTCACTTGGTGACAAGACGAGGGGTATCACAGGTGCGTTGCCGACCCTTTCAGGAACAGGTAGGCTCGCTTTAAAAGATCCCTAAGTTGTACCGCTCAGGGAATCAAGGACATGATGAACAAGGAGGAAAGAGGACATGTTCAGAATCAAGACCAACACGTTTTTGTATACGATACATGAAGTGTAAAAATGAATGAAGTAGAAGAAGAAGAAGTGTAAAATGAATGAAGTGTAAAATGCAGTGTAAAATGCACCTTCGTTTGACGAGCTAAGTTGACAGTAGCGAGCGACGCTAGAGCAACTTGGCGCTGAAAATAGTGAGATTCTGTTTAGCTGAATATCAAATAAAATTGCATTTGGTTGGAGCGTTTAATGGAAATAATACGGAATACCAAAAGCAAACAATTCATTGGTAATGCCACTTCGTTATGTGCCTAATTGGACTTGACGAGTTCAGGGTTAGGGGCACGAAGTTGTGTTGTGATGGATTATATGATTGTTATAATGACGAGATAAGATTATATTACGTTTTGTTGGTGAGGTTTTGTAATCAAGGCTTTCAATTGGGCAATTGTTCACTGTTTTATTGAATCAGGCATTACTTTGCGTGTCCATTTCAAGGAACAAAAAATATTTAACTTGCTACTCCGCTACTCGCGTCCAAGATAACCAAGCCTATGTGAAATAAATATTTTTTCACGCAATTCCTCCCTCCACTAATGCCACATAAAACACATAAATGCCACAAACTTAATTATCCCTTACACCACACTGACGCGTTGACGAAGTTGGTTTGCATGTGTAACAGTTGTGCTCATTAAACTTTGGTAATGATCCCGTAGAGGGATTGGTTACCGCCTGCGTACATTTTCACGTAAAAAACTTTGATTTTAGTCTTCAATCTTTGAAGAATCAATCTTCAAAGTTTGAAGGACCAAAAAGGCAGAGAGAGAGAGAGAGATGTGAAAAAAAACTGTTAAACAAATATACACTAATATAAAGCATTGCAAGAATAGTTAGACTGTTTATTGAAACAGGGAAAACTATCTGTCTTGACAAATAACAATAATATGAAACTAAAAATCATTAATTTAACACTTTTAATATCAATAACACGATATGCACACACAATAAAACTCCAACGTACAGTAGGTACGAGGAAAATACAACAACTGTTTGTACAGTTTGACAACAAATATAATGCGCATCGGCAGTATTCGTTTGCGCAGAGAAGCGCAGACCAGTTTCCGATGGTAGCCGAACGTGTAAATAATCTATATTGAACTTTATTTGCAAGCGCAACTGGCAGAGTATTGCTTGCTTTGCATTCTTAGCTCTGTCCCGCTTACACGATTTTGCCATTGTTGGTACGAAATCGATCGACCAATAACAGCGCCAGAGTTTCCCGCGCTACTAAAATTGGTGTACTGCGCAGGTACATCGTGGAGCATTATTTTTGTTGTCAAACTGTATCTGTGTATCTAATCCTTCCTCTTAAATCATCACCAACAGATACCGTTGAGACTTACATATGCCCATTATGTAAACCTATCAGACTATAGGTTTTACAAAGCCTCTGTTTAAATATTCAAAGTTCATTACTGACTCTGGGTTCAGGTGGCGCCACCGGCATCCTGTAAAAACGCTTGTAAATGTCGTCCCAGAAACGAGCACGCTCTTCTAGGAGAGGACCCTTCAGGGTTAATTCTAAATCCAGGTTCATATAAGGCGATCTGTTCTCTCCAACAGGCGGCCAAGAAGGAAACTTTGAACCTTTGGGCACAGGTTTCCTGCAACAAAGTGTTGAAAATTTACTTTAAATCGTTCGTAAATGATTGAATACTTGCATATCGTCACGCTTCTCTCCTACAGGGGGACTACTTTGTTCTACTTGTTACGATCCTGACATACTCGCCTCTTTCGCTTTTCCCATATTCATCAATCAGCTACCGACCCGTGGTCCAACTATTTTTTCCAAACCGGCAAAAATTATGCAATCACTTTGATTCACGCTATAACATTTTAATACCAAAATAGGTAGATATAGGTTAGTTGGTATTAGTTATCTTCATGTTTTGTCCGAAGGGTATAATACCTAGAAAAAGGGGCTGTCTAAGACCAGTTGGACAAACTGTAGCTAGACCACGGGTCGGAAGCTCATCAGTCTCCTCATACATGCTAATTGGTTTATTATTGAATTGTCTTTGAAAGCATTTCGATATAATTACTCTACATAATAACAGTAATAGGTATAATTATTATTTAAAAATAATAGTTACACATACACCTGTCCTGTTCAAATGACAAAAAGTTAAATAGAGGCGCTAATTTTGAGTAAATGGCTTATTTAAATTGTGTCGTCAACCGCAACAAATTTGTGTGGAAACAAGTTTCAACTAGCGTAACAGGCGACATCTGCAAAGCGAACATAAGAGCCCTGTCAACACTACGAACTGAAAAATGAAGTGTAAACGCCCGGTTAGCAGCATTACAATGACTTGATTAATTACACAAAATTGTGCGAATGGTCTTCTTGTTATTAGGTACACGAATAATCCTTACCCGGTGATTATAAAATTCAGCCAGAGTTCAACCATAGTTGCTTTCATTTTCTTATAATCCTCTGAATCGTCAGCTAAATTTCCGGAGTACTTATTGTCTTCTTTAATTATTAGTGCCTGAGCACGATGAGTCGCTCCACGTACATTTTTCAAAAGGCTAACATTCTTTGGGAATGGCGTGGAAAATGAGTATTCGTAAAGGTATATGGAATCACTACCAGCTTTTACTTGCAGCTCCACGGATCGCAAATAAGCATACGCAAACATTACATCTGAGAAATAGTTAATGTACCCTTGAACTGTATTCTCTGACACCAGTTCATCTCCGAAGTAAAACTTCTTAATTAATTGCGCAGTCCGTTCTTTTACTTCCTCATTTTGAAATTGCAAATCTGCAGGTAAGAAGTCGGAAAACCGCTCATTCATCTTGTCTTTCCATTGATAAAAGTCATTTATACGTAATAAACCCTCCATGTTTGAGAAACCATACAAAACAGGGACTTTTCGATAATTGCCTTGCGTTAAAATGTTTAAGGGAGCATCGTGAAGAAACACCTCGACGCCGGTGTTACGTTCCACACAAGGCGAAAATAAAAAATTCGAATCGGGCTGATCAAGGAACACTTTAGATGTTATAGCTTCATAGGAAGCAGTAGAATAAAATTCTTCCAGCGCATAAATATCATCAACGTTACTGAAATTCAATTGCTTGGCGAATTTTTCCGCATTAGCCACCGGGTCGATCTGAACGCTCCAAACATTAACGCTCGTTCCACTTTCGGGTATCACTTTATTGTAAAGACTCTTTGTCATATTAGAGAGCATCAGGAGCTCCGCTGCCGAGGAACCAGCACTCATACCGGCAATGGTGACGTCGTCAGGGTTTCCACCAAAGTTGGCGATGTTCTTGTTGACCCAGCGCAGCAGCGCGACTTGGTCCTTCATGCCCGCGTTGCCGGGTGCGCCTTCTGTGCCCAGACACAGGAAGCCATGAACACCCAGACGGTAGTTGAAAGTGACTGCGACTATCTTTTTACTTCGCACCAAAGCTGTCGGCGTCATTGCTTCTCCAAATCCTATTTGGTAAGCTCCTCCGTGAATATAGACTACGACTGGAAGATTGGTCTCTTTTGTGTTTGGCATATAAACGTTTGCGACCAAACAATCCTCTTGCATATCGTAATCGTCCCTATCTAATGTTGCATATTTGCCTTGAGGACATATTATGTCTTTTTTCACTGCCTCGAAAGGTTGTATCCAGACAGGCCCTGGGAGAGGCGCCTGAAATAAAAAGATTATCCCATTACGTGCGTTGAAACAATAAATAAAAACAAATCGTGGAACAAGCTTATGAACAGCTAGGCAACGAATGTATAATGTAAATATTCATTTGTCACTACATACTTAAATTAATATGGAACATCGATGACTCAAGAACAACGTTATACCGTCTGTCTGTCCTAACCTGCCTGTTGCTGAGCTTGAGAGCTCAAACTTCGTGTTTGTAGTCAGATTCAGATACGGACATACGAGCTTACGATACGGACAATAAATAATCAGAGATGATAGTTATTTTTATTGCTTTTATAACTTAAGCATTGTTTTAAAGTTGACATTGTTATATCACAGAAAAAAATCGGTAATAATTAGTATGTTTTGAAACGACGTCACTGAACAGTGAAGGTAACAGACAAGATAAATATTGACACTGAATATTGAACGATATGAAGTGACACGATGGAAACTTATCAACGAAAGATTCAATACATATGAACTCTGCACTGTAAAAAAGCCATGGTAGCCTTGTGGTAGCCTAGTGGTTTGACCTGTGGCCTCTCAGGCAGAGGGTCGTGGGTTCAAATCCCGGACTCGCACCTCTGAGTTTTGCGAAATTACATTTGAAATTTACCACGAACTTTTCGGTGTGTTTACCTACATCGTAAAGTAATTCAATGGTGTGTGTGAAGTCCCCAATCCGCACTGGGCCGGCGTGGGAACTATAGCCCAAGCCCTCTCGTTCTGAGAGACCAGTGCCCAGCAGTGGGAGCCTATAAGCTGGAGATGAACTGCACTGTACTTACTGTAAATCTTCTTGTTCCTGTGGGTGCAGTGGCGTACGGTATTCCGTAAAAGAAGAAGATATCTTCACCGTCGGTCTTGTACCCGCGCACGGGCCCCTGCGCGGTCTGCACGGTGCGCGACTCGCGCGCCTCGCTCTGCGCGGACGCCGCGCACGCGACCGCCACACATACTAAAAGTAT
This sequence comes from Pandemis corylana, assembly GCA_949127965.1. Classification (NCBI taxonomy): domain Eukaryota; kingdom Metazoa; phylum Arthropoda; class Insecta; order Lepidoptera; family Tortricidae; genus Pandemis; species Pandemis corylana. The sequence goes on from OX421860.1 coordinate 2,293,595, forward strand.
GGTCTTCATTTTAAAACGTTTATAATACCGAGTGTCACGTCCCGCACCCGTCTCAGCACTGACAAGTCGTTGACTAGAGGCACGCTCCTTTTTTCAAGCTATATATTAACTTGCAACGTATGTATGTTTGTTCGGGTGGAATCTTGCGACTAAATCTTGAAGCAAATATCTACAACCGATTGACCTGAAATTTTGCAGACTTCAGTAATTCAGATGATAATACAATAATCTGGTAGTGCAGTTCTGGTGACCCAGGCAAGACCGTCACCGCAGGAGGGAACTCTTCAACGGTTGGTCCGATTGACTTGAAATTTGGTACACATATGTAGATATGTAGGAAGGATGACCATGCAGGTACAGTTAATAAAAAAGCCTGTATTAATTAAATGTAATTTTTGACTGAATTTTATTTTGAATCAACCCCTACTTTGTCGAAGGTAAACCAAGCCACATTTTGCTGATCGGAATTACAGTATGTAATTGTTAAAATTAAATGTTCCCATCAATTAACATACAACCATTCTGTGTTAATCTTTCTCCATTTACTTAATTATTAACGGAGAAAACGTTCTGTTTAAAAGAAAACATTTTAGTCACTCACAAAAAAATGGGAACTAACGCTACACACAATAATAAATGGTGACAATTTATTTTATATTAAAAAAAATGCTAAAACAGGTATTTCTTTATTTTTATTACTAAGTATTTATTCTGAGTTTAATGATTCCAGAACAATCTAATTTTCTTTTTTCATACAAACTTTAACCCCCCTTTTCACCCCCTTATTCCAAAAATTTCAAAAATTTCTGTGGCCTGGATCACCCTGGTCAGTTTTTTTTAAATCTTCAATGTACAGATTTTTTGGTCTCAACGATTTTATTATATGTATAGATTGATGGGCTTGAACAAGAATAATATTAGGTATAAGATTCGGGTGTCATTGGGTATATGGCAGATATTTTTAATTATTATGGACATTATCGATACAGGAAGCCCATCGAGGGAAGAGTGGGCGACAATCTTAGGAATCATGTTACAGGCGATACTGCTAGCAACCCATCACTATTTTCATTTCCCTTTCCATCTATATGCGCCCACAATCATGTTAAACGTGGCCTTTAGGTCTTGTTACCTTAGGCGCTGTCTATCCCATAAGGTAAAAAGACGTGACTTATGTATGTATGTATGTGTATGCAGCCGGGTGGTAGTTAAAAGTGACAGGCAATTTATTTAGTTTTTTTTTTACAAAAACTGGGAGGTGGGTCACTTATGTGTCTGGCATTTTCTCGAAGCATATAAGCAATCAAGCAATTCTCTCGTTCTTTGCAACGGGTGTTTTCTTTGAGGGCATACTGTGTTCTTTGTTACTGCTTGAAAAGACTGTCCATTCTGTTCCAGAGAGCGGTGCCTCAAATCACTGAATCAGCATGCTTGCGCTGCTTAAAGTTTCTTCCATAGATTGTGGCTCATGATAGACACCACTTTGGAAAAATGGTTACTCTGTCGTTTTATATCCAAGACAAAAGCGACGCTGAAAAAGTACCTATAATCACTGAAATGCTGTAGTTAGACGACACATAGATACCTACTATAACATAACATCTCATTTATCCAGTTTTGATAAGTAGTTTCGGAGCTATGAGGGAACAGATGAACATACAATAGCCTGTCAAAATCATAGCACTCCTTTGGCTTTGCCGTAGTCGGGTTAAAATAAAAAACTTGGTTTTAAATAATCTAATATTATTAATTTAAAATAATAATTTAATAATAAGTTAATAAGTGGTTAGTGACCCTGACTATAAGCTAGAGGGCCTGGGTTCGAATCCCGGTAGGGGCAGACAGTTGTATGACGAATACGAATGTTTGTGCCTGAGTCATGGATGTTGTATGTATTTAAGTATAATATTTATCTACATTATTATAAGTATGTTTATCCGTTGCCTGGTACCCATAGCACAAGCTTTGCTTAGTTTGGGGCTGGGTCAATTGGTGTAATTTGTCCCAAGATATATTATATATATTTTTTTATTCATTATACACGCGGTAGGTGCTGGTGTAAAGAAAGTAAAACAACGGTGTGTAGCCTTAACAAAGATGTTATTATTAGAATAATTTTCCTATCACCATTCATTCCCACAATACGATACGCCATCAGAGTCCGTCGAAGTTTTTTCCTAAACTGGGAGTATCTTATAATTCTTGTCGTGCTCGGCCGCTGTTAAAATATTTAAAGTTCACTCCTGACTCTAGGAGCAGGTGGCGCCACCGGCATCCTGTAGAAACGCTTGTAAATGTCGTCCCAGAAACGTGCACGCTTCTCTAAGAGAGAGCCCTTGAGAGTTAACTCTGAATCCAGGTTCATATGAGGCGATCTGTTCTCTCCAACAGGAGGCCAAGACGGGAAATTTGAAGCTTCGGGCACCGGCTTCCTGCAACAAAAGTTACGAAAGCTTACATCGACATCGTGTGTAAATAATTGATATGTGTTTGAAATAGTTTTGTTACAATGATTTTATATAATACTAGCCTTCCGTCCGCAGCTTCGCCCGCGATAAATTAATTTTCCCGTAGGAAAAGGTATTTTCCTGCGGTAAAAAGTAGCCTATGTCACTCAGAGATAATGTTGCTTTCTAACGGCAAAAGAATTTTTGAAATCGGTCCAGTAGTTTCGGAGCCTATTCAATGAAAACAAACAATCAAATTTTTCCTCTTTAGTTAGTTTTTTTTTTTTTTTTTTTTTAATTTATTGAAAACAAATTTAAATATACATTTTAAATGTTTATGACAGCGGGCAAAAACTCAGCAGAGTTTATCTGCCGCTGCTAGTTACTCACGTTAAATCCTTAAACTAAACAGATGAGTTATTGTTGTGCTGCGTTACAATTTAGGTAAAATGCTTTGACAATTCTCTTGCATCTATTGGGGTTGGCACACACTTCATTATGAGTTTCCGATGGTAACTCATTGAGAATACTTGGTAACATATACTGCCATGTGCGTTTGCCGTATACATTGGAACATTTTGGTAGAATATATTTCGGCAAGTAATCTAATTGACGGAGATTTTGTGATCTAACAGATTTCTTCAAATTATGTAACTTATCTATTTCATAATTAAGTACTTCATTTTTAATGAGGTTGTGAACACATACTACATTACAATACCCAAAGAGCCTCGCCTCATCACCGCGCATCTTTTTCTTCGCCGAGCTGGGTATAATTGCCTTTAGTAGGCTTACCTGCAATCTATAAATTTTATCTATATAGGTTTTGAATGTTCTGCCATAACTACCCAGACTATACTCGATAACTGATTGCGCAAGTGACAAGTACAGAACTCTCAGAATACTGTACGGCAGTTTAAATTTAAGTAGAGAAATTTTGGATAATACGGATCTTAGTTTATTACAGACATGATTTATATGGGGTCCCCAGTTGAAGTTATTATCTATAACTAAACCGAGGTATGTATGCTCCGATACCACCTCCAGTCTGTCACAGTTACCATTACAACCAATACCTGTATCACTATTATTGTGTAGACATTGGTGATTATGAGCTACAATGGTAGGGTTGATCATAGGTTTTAAGTGAGTGGAGTGTATGTGCATGAGTTTCGTTTTGGAGTAGTTAATTATTTAGTATATTAGTATAGATAATATTTCTGAAATGAGATTTGTAAAACTTTTGTAATGATTATCTAAAGATAGTAATGAAGCGTACGATATGAGGACTGTATGATAATGTATGTATGTATGTATAAGTCTTTAACAAAAAAACTTACCCGGTGGTTATAAAGTTCAGCCAGAGTTCAACCATAGTTGCTTTCATTTTTTTATAATCTTCTGCATCGTCAGATAAATTTCCGGAGTATTTATTGTTTTCTTGAATAATATTCGACTGAGCGCAATGAGCCGCTCCATGTATGCTTTTTAAAAATTCAGGCAGGCCAATATTCTCTGGGTACGGCTTGAAGAACGAGTATTCATAAAGGTATATGGAATCACTACCAGCTTTGACTTGCAGCTCCACGGATCGCAAATGAGAATACGCAAACATTACGTCTGAGAAATAGTCAATGAACTCTTGAACTGTATTCTCTGACACCAGTTCATCTCCGAAGTAAAATTCCTTAATTAATTGCGCAGTCCGTTCTTTTACTTCCTCATTTTCAAATTGCAGATCTGCAGGTAAGAAGTCGGAAAACCGCTCATTCATCTTGTCTTTCCATTGAAAAAAGTCAGTAACACGTAATAAGCCCTCCATGTTTGCGAAACCGTACAAAACAGGGACTTTTCGGTACTTGCCTTGCGTTAAGATGTTTACGGGAGCATCGTCAAGAAACACCTCAACGCCGGTGTTACGTTCCACACAAGGCGAAAATAAAAACGTTGAATCTGCTCTATCAAAGAAAACATCTGATGTTATAGCACTATAGGAAGCAGTAGTATAAAATTCTTCTAGTGCATAAATATCATCAACGTCGGTGTAATTTAACTGTTTGGCGAATGTTTTCGCATTTTCCACTGGGTCGATCTGAACGCTCCAAACACTAACGCTGGCTCCACTTTCAGGGATTACTTTATTGTAAAGACCTTTTGTCATATCAGAGAGCATGAGGAGGTCCACTGCCGAGGAACCTGCACTGTAACCGGCAATGGTGACGTCGTCAGGGTTTCCACCAAAGTTGGCAATGTTCTTGTTGACCCAGCGCAGCAGCGCGACTTGGTCCTTCATGCCCGCGTTGCCGGGTGCGCCTTCTGTGCCCAGACACAGGAAGCCATGAACACCCAGACGGTAGTTGAAAGTGACTGCGACTACCTTTTTACTTCGTACCAAAGCTGTCGGCGTCATTGCTTCTCCAAATCCTATTTGGTAAGCTCCTCCGTGAACATAGACTACAACTGGAAGATTTGTCTCTTCTGTGTCCGGCATATAAATGTTTGCGACCAGACAATCCTCTTGCATAGCGTAGTCGTCTAGATTTAAATATCTTAGTTTTCCTTGAGGACATATTATATCCTTTCTCACCGCCTCAAAAGGATTTATCCACACAGGTCCCGGCAGTGGTGCCTGAAACAAATGAATTTGTCAATTACAGGCCGACTAAAACTATGGGTAAATTAATATTATTGGTCATTTGCCACCAACTGCTCAAATTCCATAATATGTTTAAACATCATCACTACATAGTATAAAATAAAGTCGCTTTCTCTGTCCCTGTGTCCCTATGTCCCTATGTATGCTTATATCTTCAAAACCACACAACGGATTTTGATGCGGTTTTTTTAATAGATAGAGTGATTCAAGAGGAAGGTTTATATGTATAATACATACAATATACCGTGCGAAGCCGGGGCGGGTCGCTAGTTTATTTGTATGTTAAACATATTAAACATACAATACTCGGAAACAAACATTCATGTTTTTACGCTTAGTATTATCTGTTTGAACCGAAAATTGAGCTCGGACGTTATAACTAACACATAATTCTGAATACAGGTGCTTACATAAACAAAAACAACAATAATGTTCAGTAGTGTTAATCGACTACTTTAAAATTGTTATTGTTTTGTTACGGACAGACTTAGGTCATAATTGGACTGTTCTGAAATGACGATGACAAACATCACAACACGTTCAAGGTAACAGATTAGATAAATTGCAGCGAACATTGAACGATACTGAATTACAAGTCTGAAGTGCAAAACTACTACTAACTCCGCACAGTACTTACTGTGAATCTTCTTGTTCCTGTGGGTGCAGTGGCGTACGGTATTCCGTAAAAGAAGAAGATATCTTCTCCGTCAGTCTTGTACCCGCGCACGGGCCCCTGCGCGGTCTGCACGGTGCGCGACTCGCGCGCCTCGCTCTGCGCGGACGCCGCGCACGCGACCGCCACACATACTAAAAGTATGGTCTTCATTTAAAAAGTTTTTAACAGACTATATTCTGCTAAAACGTTGTGGTTTGTCCCACACCCGCCTCGGCACTGATGAGTCGTTGCTGGAAAATATTCTAATCTTATACCTACTGATTAAAATATTATTATGTTGATTGTATGTAAAACGAATTGTCATGCTAACAAGCAAACAAAACGGCTGGAACAATTTCTTTATTTATATTAAAAACTATGCGGTACCTAGTCGAAGTATAGGTATACTTTGTTAAATATAAGAAAAAAAAACAGTTAATGGACAGAATAATAATAATAAATTTACAAATGCGAATTTATGACTTTAAGGGACCTCTTCCAGTCAACTTTTTATTGTCTTACTTGTTTCAAACTCACCCGTGGCCCTTGTTTGGGTAAATCAAACACCAATCACTAACATCTAACTGTTCATATTTTTTAAAAGTAATAAATGCAATAAGGTAACATTCTGGAAAAAAAATACCATTACATACCACAATGCCTGTTTTAATCAACTTTATTTTCTTAGCCTTAAGCACCATATTTATTATAGTGTCATTCACAAAAACGCGTGGATTTATCAAAATTAACCTTTAACAACATAATGTTAATACCCACAGTGGGCGTTTTCGGGAACGACACCTACTATAACAACTGTTAAAAATGTATTGTACGATGAATAAAGTACACATCATGTACACATTGTAGTAATCAGCCGTATTACATTACGCCTAGCCGTTTTGGTCGTATTACAATGCGGCGGTTCAACGATTAGCCGGATTGATTGCGGCTGAATGAAAATCCGCTGGAATGTATTCGGCGCCATACGTTCTTCAACACGGCTAGCCGTAATGTAACACGGCTAGCCGTAATGTAATACAGTGAGTCATTAGCCGTCGCTTTGACAGTTTCTAGTTCAGTCGACGGAGCTCCCCTTCGCTTCGCTCCTATTTCAGCTCAGTTTGGACCGTTGGCCCTGACGCAATTCTAACCTAACCTAACTTATCCACTAAAAAATCCATCTTTATTTCTTTTTTGGCGATAGTAGTACGATGCGGCTAAACGTCGGCCGCCTTATTGAAGAATGATAATCCAGCTAATCGTTGAACCGCCGCATTGCAAAACGGCTAGGCGTAATGTAATACGGCGGATCACTACAAACCGCTTGCGACATACACATGCAATGCACAGATAAAAATAAATACACAATAAAACCGTTATTCAAATTGTTTTTCTGCCTTTGTTTTATTTCAGAGTTTTTGTGACATTTCTGTCCCACGCACAATATTTTGAAAAAAAAAAATTGTATTAATTTATAATGCATATTTACGAGTATAGTTTCATTAATTAAACAGTATATAGATACTTAAATAATACACTTATCTTGAGGCCGTATTGCCAAACGCGACCGTTTGCACCCATCCGCTGTCTCCCTCTTCCGTCATTGTTTACCATTTGTCAAAAAGGAATGGTGAATGCTTGAGGCTCAGTTCAGATTACGGATCGAGTTGATATACCAGTTATTTTCAAAGTTATTTTAAATGTAGTGAAGCGGCCAGATACATTCATTATCCCCTGGAAGCATTTGGTTAAGCGTGCTGGCAGTCTAGTGTCGAAACATCTGCCGACCGGCGCGCGGAACTGCGCGGCCGTTTAAAATGCCAAGGATCCTCATTACCCTTCGATCCAGCGGCACAGACGGTCTCGTGAACCAGCCCCTTGCTGCAGCCGATCCTCATACCACGCGCTTTAGCTCAATAGTCTTTATACAGTTTTCTTACATTCATTAATTGTAAATATTCCATTCCCTTTTGATGTCTTTATTATACGTTGGTGTAGGGATAGGCACGGTATCCTGTGTTGTTATTCTACAGAGCGTCAGTAGGCGCATCTACAGCCTTTAAATTAAAATAAGTTAGCTTTTTACAAAATGGCTTTGTTCAAAGGTGTATGAAAATCTAGCATCTTGCTAATGCGGCCATACTTATCATATTCGTATTTGAATAATTGTCCAACGAGTGGGGACAATTTCCCCCGTGCCTTTAATTCCTTTAATTTTGCAGTTACTTCACGTAATATATCTTTCTTTAGCGGAATAACTCTCACCATGTTTTTTATCTTTTTAGTCACTTCTCCGCTTGTATCTGACTTCGTCGTCTTGGTCTTTGTCAATGGGTGCAGCGTTACCCCTACGTGTTTGTTCTTATACTTCTTCAGATTATTCTTCTTTGTGTAGTTGATCTTTGGTCTGGGAGCACTACCCATCGGCCATTTATTGGAAAAGTACATGAAGTCACTTGTCTCTCTCCATGTATCAATAACTTTGGTCTCTGTGTCTTCTACTAAATAGAAACGAGGTGAAAATTGATCAGGTCCTACCGAGCGTCGAGTTTTGTTTTTCTTTGTATCGTCTGTATCAATCGCCTCTGAAGTATTGCTTGTAGCATAAACTGCTTTTACTAATGTCTTTGTGTTTTTTTCAGTTGTTGCGGCTAGGGGGGCCAAAACAAAAGGGTACGGGGCTGACATTTGCGGAGGCAAAGGCATGAATGGCCTTGAGGCTTGGAATTGGTAGACTGGTGGTGGCATGAATTGAATATCCAAGCGAATTGGTGGCATGTACGGTGGTTGTTGATACTGTAGATTGAGATCATTGGCTTCATACGGCACACCACGGTAGGGAAAAGGTATTGGGTAGTTTGAAGGGAACGGTGGCATTGCTTCAAGCTGTGGTTGCTGTGCGTAAACGTTTTTCATCGTTTGCTCGTTTCCGAATGGTACTGTAACAAATTTAAAATGTTTTTATTAGTCTAAAAATTGATTAATATTGTACAGTGTCAAAATTTTCCTCGTTGCATTTCGTGTGTCAACTGAATGTTGGATTGCGATCAGTTGCTACTTAAAGTATGGCGGATGTAAAATTAACTGCGTTCTAGTCTGGTTTGTTGAAAGCTAGCCTTATATTTGGCATGGATCTGCGTCTAGGCATCCAAAAGGACCGCATATTAGAAGAACAATGGCAATATAATTTTCCGATTGCTACTGTTCATAATGTACAATGAGGATTCAAATATAAATACAAAACACAAGTCCGATGATAGATTTATTTGTTACCTTTTAAAAACACAATACATTTAAATGTCAAATATAATATAGGAGACGTTTTGGAAAAAGATCAGATCAGGAGAACCCAAAGCCGACGTGCATGTATGAAGAGATTGATGAATGTGGATGAAGCGAAAGAAGTATGTCAGAATCGTAGCAAGTGGAACAAAGTAGTCTCTGCCTACCCCTGTGGGAAAGGCGTGTCAGTATGTATGTGTATTGTCAATTGTAATAAAAAAGAAAATAATAATTGAAATTAAATTAAAACAAAAGAACATCACAACGATGCAACGAGCAAACGATGATGATGACGATCAGGGTTGTTACGGATGCAAAAATTTAGACATCCGCGGATGCGGATTTGATGCGGATGCGGATGTGATGCGGATGCGGATTTTGGGATTTTAAAAGGATAATTATTTAAATTTTAAATGCATAATAATACTTTTTAGTGCATAATAGTATTTATGTAAACAAACGCGAAGCACGTGCCACTCTGGCTCCGCCCACTTTCTTAACATGTAGTTACTTGTCGAGTCTTGTTGATGTGAATCTGCATCCGTAAAAACTCGGCATTGATTGATGCGGATGTGAATGCGGATGCAGATGTCTGAATTAATGCGAATATTCCGCATTTACGGATGCGGATGCGAATATTCGTAACACCCCTGATGACGATGATTAAAAAAATAGACGAACTGTAAAAGTCGTGGTGGGGTTTACCTGGCAATATAGGTTGGCGCACGACGTTCTGTAAACCCGTTGACTGAGTTACACGGGTTAGCCATAGCAATACTGATACCTAAAACGATAAAGAAAACGAAAAGCATAAGATAGTTACTTCACATTTGTTAAGTACAGCCAGCATCATATAGTTTGAAGCATCCAAGTCGGCCAAATAGTTCGGTACACCATAGAAATAGTATGGTGTGTCGAACTATTTGGTAACCTTGGATGTTTCATACTATATGACGCTGACTGTACCTACATTTTTTTCTACATTCATCTCCCATGCTGGTCTGGGAGCAAAGGAAAATCATAGAATGTACCAGTTGCTTCTCGTCCCGCGCATGGTAAAAGCCCATCGAGGGAATGGGCGTAATTCTTAGGAATTATGTTATAGGCGATGCGGCTAGCAACCCATCACTACTTTGATTCTAATTGCCATCTATACACCCACAATCTTGCTTAGCGTGGCCTATAGGTCTTGTTACCTTAGGCTCTGTCTACCCCGTAAGGGATAAAGACGTGACTTGTGTATGTATGTATATAATTTCTTTTTTCAAAATCACATTCGCATTTACATTGAGTTAGGATGTCAAATACAAGTACAAGTAAGTAGTAGTAGTACAAGCTTTGCTTAGTTTGGGGCTAGGTCAATTGGTGTAATTTGTCCCAAGATATTCATTTATTCATTCATTTAAATCTTCAGCCTATTTGCGTCCCACTACTGGGCAGAGGCATTCTCTCAGAATATCAGAGTGTGATCACATCTTTGTCCCTTACGGGGTAGACAGAGCCTAAGGCAGATGTGGCGAACCTTTTTTGGTGGACGTGCCATTTTTTCACAAATAAATATTTGGCTCTGACCTATCATCAAAGACCCTGTTGTCTGAAGAGTGTGTTGTTATTTTACCATCATATAACCACATTGCCCGTTTTCCGCCCTATTTCATAATAAAAGAATCTTAAGTTGGTGATTTAATGGTCAAAAATAAACCTTTTTTATTATTGGCGTGCCGAAATTATTTTGAAGCGTGCCAACAGGCAACTTGCCTAAGGTAACAAGACCTAGATGCCACGTTTAGCATGATACATAATTTATTATTTTGTACATTTTATGTGATAGCTGCGACATGACAGCGGTTGATACCAACGCTTAGAATCATGCGAGTGAATATAGTTGGTTATTATGCCTATTGAGTAACCGTTGTTTAGCAAAATAACCAGCTACTAGGTCACCGATGATCTATGCTATAGAAAACAATAGATGATTAAATAATGCAGTGACTAATCAAATGTAATTGATATAAGTATTGTTTTGCCTGTTTTTTTGCTAAAAATAATTTAAAAGGTTAGCAAAAATGAAATGTGTCAATCAGGTGTTAGTTTGCGGTCCTGTAAAATAAACAGTCGCAAATATTTAGTTTTAGTTCACAAATAATAATTATAGTAGTAGTAAGTAGTAATAGGCTCACAAATAATAATTGTATTAGTAGTATGTAGTAATAGGTTCACAAATAATAATTGTAGTAGTAGTAAGTAGGAATAGGTTCACAAATAATATAATAATTATAGTAGTGGTAAGTGATAATAGGTAGGCCGCCTATTGATTACCTAGTAATTTTCCGAATTATTGATTATGTGGTGTTCAATGAAGGGAATTTGTATTGTATTGTGTAAATAAGGGTCATTATTTGATGAACGTGTCAGCAACGAAAACCAATTAAAAAATATTTAACCAAATTTGCTAAAAGACTTCACAATTATAGCGGTGTAAATATATTTTTGTATATTTTACTTTCTTTAAACACACAATGACACAAATTACAGACACAGCTATTAAACAGCTTAAATCACTACATAGTATAAAACAAAGTCGCTTTCCGCTATCTGTCTGTCCTATGTATGTTTAGATCTTTAAAACTACACAACAGATTTTGATGCAGTTTCTTTTAATATATAGAGTGATTCAAGAGGAAGATTCATATGTATAATACATGCATAATTTAGTAGAGAAACCCTGATTGCACCCGTGCGAAACCGGGGCGAGTCGCTAGTACTAGAATATATTCGATCACAAATAAATTATGCTAGATAGCCATTATGCCCAACATATATTTTACTTTTTAAAACAAGCATGGGCCTGATACTTGGTTATTAAAATACACACACATTATAAACTTAAACGTACCAAAAACAAAAGTAAATGAACTATTCTCACCAATTTCGCTAAATATTTCATAATTCACTTTTTAAAAACGCTTCAAACAGCTCTGATATATTTATTAATTTATATATTTTGTTTTTTAAGTAACCCATACGGGTCCAATAATACATAATCAATCATTGACACACACATACACCGCTTAAACGACTTGCTATCGCTAAATCTATTCGCAAATGGGTATTGAGCCGAGATTACGTTATCAATCAAACAATGATGTTTAGAAAATCGTCGTAGTATACGGAAAAAAGATGCCTTTTGGGTTCCGCGTCTAAACCAAAAAAAACCATTGAATTGTGTATATTCTCTTATACTTGTGTGTCTTGCAAAAAGGAATAAATGTCTTCTTTTTTTATGTTAGAGAGGCCAGACAAACGAACTAGTGGGTCACCTGATGTTAAATGATCACCACTGTCCATAGACACCCGCAGCGCTTTACGCGATGCCAGTGCGTTGTCGGCAGGTTGTTGTGTTGTGGTTCTTTCTTTCCTTCTTTGAATTGAGGACTGCGAGGAGATCCATTTTATAATACTATCGTACCGTGCTATTCTGCGATCAGGGGCCTTACCATGACGTCTTGATGCGATTCAATTCCGACTCAGTTCAGGTTTTAGCTGTCATTTTTAGTATGGATCTGGCAGACGTTACACGACGTTAAGACGTCATGGTTAGCCCCTGAAGCTATAAGCTAACGCACTAGGAATCACAATTACTTTCGTTATTTCTTTCTGTCAAACTATAGAGGCTAAAGGTAGAAAGAGATGGCGTATGCGACAATAAGACCACATGTTGATTGGTTGCTGAGGTATTGGTCAAATGGCGACACTGGCGTTTCCAGTGTACTGCTAATCCATCCACATTCACAACGAAGCTCTTGTTTTAATAACCAATGTTCATTATACATACATTCGACATACATTTATGTACACACGGCAATATAATCAGGTAAGCACCTACGCACGCTCGCGCCGTATATATCCTGCTTACCGAATAGCTTTGCTGTGTGTACGTTGCACATTGATATCCAAGCCTGTTGTTTTTGAACAATTTAGTTTTCCCTCCTCTTTATTTTTTGTTTATTATAAATTATTTAATTAATTTAGGTATGAATTTTTTTTAGTTACACATAGGTCGGGTTCTATCTATTTATTACTTTATTTACGTAAATGTTTATGAATTATGTATATTTTATCTGTGTATCGTTGCGTGAGTCACAGACGGTTCTGGCTGAAAATCAGTGCTGCAGTCTAAAACCTCAGCGTAATGCTGAGCCAGCGACCGTTTCACTTTTGCGAAGACACACAACGACGCTGATGATCTATTTTTCATATGTGTTTTTTTTCTTGTTTTTTTTTTCTATAAAATTGTGTATATTCTCATATATTTGTGTGTCTTGCAAAAAGGAATAAATGTCTTCTTTCTTTCTTTCTTTCTATATACATAGACTTCTCACGGAACCCTCCACGAGTGAGTTGCACTCGAACTTTACCGGTTTTAAATAGCAATCTGAAGGAATCACCTGCACGATGACCAAAAGGGCGCTGCAAGTCGATAGTTACCGTGCGTCTCTTTTAACCCGCCTGTTAAGATAGAGACAGCTATCGAGGGAATCAAATTAAATCTTTATCGTATTTTCCGTCGACATAGTTTTATTTTTCCAAGTCCAACACAAACACACTTGGCCGATTATTTCGTACACATACACAAATCACGTCTTTATCCGTTACGGGGTAGACAGAGCCTAAGGTAACAGGTACCTACAGGTCACATTTAGCTAGATTGTGGGCGTATAGGTGGAAAATGGAATCAAAATAGCGACGGGTTGCTAGCCTCATCGCCTATATCATGATTCCTGTTATAATCGCCCATTCCCTCGATGGGCTTTTATCATCTGCGCGGGTAGAGAAGCAACTGGTACATTCTATGTTTTTTCATTGCTCCCAGACCAGCATGGAAAAGAAGTAGGTATGGAACAATACAATACAATACAATACAATAACTCTTTATTGAACACCACATATAACAACCAAAACAGAAAAAAGGTATACAGAATATTACAAGGTAACAATAGGCGGCCTTATCGCTACAGAGCGATCTCTACCAGGCAACCATAATGGACTGGAGAACAGAACAGATCTGAGCAGGTGGTGCAATTTACTAAATTATTTAATTTAAATTATTTTTTAATTTATTTAATTTGGAACGTGAAGAATAGGAAAAAAAATCCATAGTAAAACTGGGACATATTTTTTCATGTATGACAATATATAGGGTAAACGAGTCTGATTAAGAAAAACCCAAAATTATTAAATTCTGGAAAAAATGTAAATGTGGACTATTGAAAACCACGCGGAATTTAATCATTGGAAAATTATTTTTCTCCACGAAACTTCCGCACAAACATCGAATATTAATTGACGTCTCTGAGTACTACCGTTACCGGTCACAGGCTTAATCATTCTTTATCCCCGCCAACGTTTTTTAACGAAGGTCTTCCATCGCTACTACCGATCGCACGCAATATTGGAATATTTTGACGCACTATTGCACACTGAATAATAAATCGGACAGCCAAATTTACTTGGCGAAGTAACAGTCGTTATTACAACCTAATTATAAAGCAATATTTCATCGTCTTGTTAATTACGGTCTGTTATAAATTCCGTGCAATCGAGACAGAGAAAACAGAATGCTGCTGCTGATCTTCCCGCCCTGGTAAAAGTCCATCGAGGCAATGGGCATAGGAATGTTTTAGGCGATGCGGCTGGCAACCCATCACTATTTAGATTCCCACCTATACGCCCACAATCATGGTATGCGTCGAAACATAGCAGGGGCTTTATCTTGCCGACTCAGTTCAGGTTTAGCTGTCAGGTTTAGTATGGATCTGACAGCGAACGAACCTAAGCTGAATCGGTATTGAATCGCATTAAAACGTCATGGAAACTCCCCTGCGCACTATGTACTTTACACAAGGGTCTACCATTCTATGCTATGTGCAAAATTAATCATAGCATCATCATCATCTGTAGCTTCAGACCATTTAATAATGTGAATGCAAATTATTTCTAATCTAGCATTAAGTATACTTTTAAAACATTATATATTTACCAAATAAGTATTGAAATCATGATTTTAGTGTTCACTGATACATGTAATTATTTCTTGAGTAGGTACCTAATGGGGCTTATCGCGTGTGAATTTGCCACTAGAGGCGCTAGTGTCGCGTGAGGTCGAATAACATTCACTTTGCGTTGGTTTTGGCGGGCCTCGTGACATAAATTATAATTTCTTTCATTTACCTGTTGAAAAGTTATCTTTTTCGTGAAATTACCGCAAATATGGATTGACCTGTTGTATGTAATAGTGTACAGAACTGATATGAGATTTAAGTCATTTTTCCAATCTGGAACATCTATTTGTCTATTCGCATTCGCACACATAACTCACACATACAACAGGTTACTTAAGTTTTGAACCAATATATACTAACGTTTTGCGAAAAATGATTCCCAAAGTGGGACAAACAATTTTTCGCATTCATTCTTGGCAGAAAATCTTTTAGTAAATTCGTGTTTGACAATAATTAGGTAGAGGTACTCTGATTAAAAATCATAAACTTTTAAACACTAATTTGCCATAAAAAGTGCCATCAGCAAATGTGTGAATAAACATTTTGCCAAATAAATATTTGTCCAAATGATAATTTGAGAAAAAAATACGAGAAGCGAAAGTCTTAAATACCTACTGTAGGTATTTATATAAGCTGTATTAAAGATGGAAAACGATTACAATACATATTGTCGAGTGATAACATAATTTTTGGCCAAATAAACAGCTAATAAATAGGAAATAATTTTTTGTCTGTCCTGTCCTACTCTAACTATTGGCCAATATACGCTCCTTGTAGATTACAAATGTATACGATTTTTGCTGCCACATTGGGTGTTGGTCACACATGGGCCTTTTAGTGCCTTCTTCCGCAGTGAACGTGTTAATTCTTATCAATTAACAACGATTAGAAATTATCTGTTTCAGGTACCCAACGGTTTTATCGCGTCGTTTATTTTGCATACGTCACGCCATCTACAGAAAACCTCAGACACACAGCTGATGTTATTAGTCTGCATATTATTTAGTGTAATAATCATTTTTATATTCGTGTTTTATTGCCGGGGTGCGAGTCGGGTTACCTCCGCGTGTGGTCAAGACTGCGGTTCGTTTCTGGTTCCGTCCGAGGGGAAGAGCAGTGCTTGGTCCGGTTCAGCCTGGGCATCGGTTAACGATTTCCTGGCAGATTCTGAGGAATATTTTCATCCGTTGGCTAAGAGCCCTTTTGACCGTGTTCTACCGTACAACGTTGCCGACATTTTTGTCGCAAGATTTTTGAATACTCTATTTATTATTTCGACATTGGGGAAGTCATCGCATCGATCGATGGGGCCATATTACAAAAGAAAAAGAAAATTGTTTTATTGCCGAATATGAGTGTTAAGTTTTGCAAAAAAGGAAACATAAAATCATAGTGCACGTAAGTTTTAATTCTATCATCAAATCATTTCAGGTTTTCAAAGGGCAGCGTGACACATTGTTAGACAAATCAGATATTTATAATACATTCATTCGATTATTGAATATAAATTTTGAGTGTTTAATTGGTTGATCATTCAATACTTAGTGAGTTTCTTTAAATATACACCATTTTAAGAAGGCCTAGACAGACGTTCTGTGACCAAATTGGGGATGCTTTGAAAAACGTCAGGTCAAGAGTACCCGAAACCGACGAGCATGTACGAAGAGATTGATGAATGTGGATGAAGCGAAAGAGGTATGTTAGGGTTGCAGCAAGTGAAACAAAGTAATCAAAGTAGTCCTCGTAGATTCCCTACAAATGATCTTTACAAAGCAACCAAAGTCTTACGAGTACGTCAATTATTCATTTTAAAAGTAAGCACCACCCATTCACAAAATTACTGTCTCTTCTAAAGATTTCGCTAACCTTACCAAACAACGCAGATACAAGATACCAATTCCCACTATAAGATCAACTTTTGCTAAGCGTTTGCCACTTTACACACACACACACACAAATTATTTCTGATTTTTATGTTAGTCCCTTATTGTTATAACTGTCTCTAGTCTCCGCGACACAGGCCCTGAGTCTAGTGCGGAGGCTGCCAAACAAACATGTTGTAACCTTTTCCATATTACAAATATAGACTTTTTTACTTTTTTTAATCTGCCTACACCTAGAGAGGTGTGACGGTATGTATGTACGTTATTGTATAATCCGAGAGATGTGACAATGATTATGATAAGTTTTTGTTCACATGATATGCCACTTAAAGATGAATTGGATAATATACCTACAAAACTTTAAGCAGGAACAAATAATTAAGAAAACTTAATTAGAACCGAACCTAAAACAACAGGTACAAGGATACATGGTAATTCCTGGCGCAACACGCGCCGCTCAGGATGCGCCACAGTATATAACGCAATGCGTACGCGCACTCTACAACACTTCGTCTGAAGAAATCATGAACGCCTACGTAGCTGTGAGTATACTTAGCTTTATCAAATTGCATTCAAATGTACCACTCTAGCTGTTCCAAGTTCCTTTTGGCTATTTTTAGAAGTTTAGATTAAAGATTTTCGTGAATGTAGTTTCCCTAATTTTTATTAAAAACACTTGAAAAATGGCCATGCATTTATGCGGGGCCAAAAAGATATTACTAAAATCTGTAGGCTTATTATCTAACTCGCTCGCAATCGCCATCGTGTTCGTTTTGACAGTTCTTGTATGAATGTGACAGCTGGCTGATTCCGATGCCAATTGTCAGCCCATACATGAACTGTCAAAATGAACACGATGGCGATTGCGAGCGAGTTAGATAAAAAGCCTACTGAACTCTTTCGACTAAGCGAGTGTGTAAATGTGTCTATGATCTCAACAGACCAGCGCTAGCCTTATACTCCGAAATTCAATTTCATAAGCTCGTTTGGTGCCATTGCACTCACACTTACAGTCATTAACTTGAGAGTGAGAGAGACGGTGCGATATGATTTTAAAAATCGAATTTCGAAATAGTTCCCACCCTGTAAGGCCAGAATCATGCGGAGTTAGGTTCAATTCGTGAACTGGTCCCCGATTGTTTTCTTTTTAAATGGTT
The DNA here is from genome assembly GCA_949127965.1 of Pandemis corylana. Taxonomy (NCBI): domain Eukaryota; kingdom Metazoa; phylum Arthropoda; class Insecta; order Lepidoptera; family Tortricidae; genus Pandemis; species Pandemis corylana. The sequence goes on from OX421860.1 coordinate 2,311,737, forward strand.
TCTTATCTATTTTCTGGCCTGAATAATGTTTTTATACGCACACATACAGGTGCTACAATAGTGTACAATACTATTATAATACGTTTAGAAACCGTACGTAATGACAAGCATTAGAACAGTGTTATTATAGCGTCATAATGATACCGAAATTAATATTACAAAGTTGAAGTTTTTTTGGCTTCCGAACTCACCTTAGAGTACTTATAATTTGTGTTTAAGTAATAAGGTCGGTGATATATTTGACACGATGACTGTATTCATCTTTATGGCCTCGACTGGCACGCCAATAACTACGTGTATCGAATGCGTGTAAATAAATGTTTCTCTCTCTCTCTCTCTCTCTCTCTCCAATGCTACTCTCACATAGGTACTTGACGATTTTCTTTGTTTCAGTTGTCTCTGCTGGCCATAGTTGGCGCAAGCCACGGCAGCGCCATTGGCGGCTATGGATATGGATTGGGTAAATAACATTTCGTCTTGGATAACTCATCCATTTTGGATACCTCATCCATTTTGGATAACTCATAAATTTCAGATAACTCATAAATTTCAGATAACTCATAATTTTCTTGATTTATCATGAACCGTTGAAGTGGTGTTTCTTTTGAAGAAATGGTTTTTCCGAAATCACTATAGAATATTTACAGGATACATACACATTTTTTTTTTATAGGAGGTTGGGGAGCTCCTGTCCTCAGCGCGCCAATCCTGGCCCCAGCTGCCGTGTCCACCGCGAACCTGGTCAAGGCAGCACCAATCCCGGTCATCAAGACTGGCTTGGCTCCCGTCATCTCCACGCCCGTCGTCTCAGCCCCCATTTACAGTACAGTTGGCCTCGGCTGGAACGGCGTGGGTGGCGTGAGCGGACTTGGCTGGGGTGGACTAGGCTTGGGTGGACTTGGCTGGGGCGGACTTGGCTGGGGTGGACTCAACAGCTGGGGTGGACTCGGCTGGGGTGGAAAAGGCGTGTTGCCCAGCGCTGTCAATACCTGGGGCTATGCCAAAGGCTGGGGCCACTAAATACTATGACGAAGTGTAAAAGTTGAATATTATTCCTTTCGCCGCCACGCCTTATTAAAAGCATTCACTACTTTATGATTTTTTATTACACGTACCCTAAAATTCTCCGACAATAACATTTCTTTTTAAAAACCCCCCCACTTATTAATCGAGTAATAAATGCATTAGTAATTAGTCGTAATTCCTCACTTGTACCTGACAAATTCCATAAACGTACCGCTCAGAAATGATGGCATACGCTCAGAGTTATTTTATGATATAGTAACAGCCTTCTAAGCTTCATTCACGCTGGTTCATTTCACATGTTTTTTTTCCCATGGGCTTGTAGTCTATAACACTCAGTAACCACGGTGTTTTCATTCCAAACGTTTAGTCTTTTCATCGCAATTTTAACTAATAAAATAAAGCTTGTTTTTACCTTAAAAATTTGTAGCAAAAACGTAAAGCCTTCCAAGTCTTTACATTTTTAATCAAGCTGAATTTCTCCTTTATTCCTCGCCGTTATTTCTTATTTACCTTACATTTTTTTCAATTAGATGAAGTAATCAACTACGGGGTCTCGTTATAGTACAGGAGCTGGAGAAAAACGTCGTTCACCGGTATGTTAACTGGGTGAAAACGGTTTTAGAACAACAATGTGTTTCTATTGCAAATAGGTTGCATGATTCTGAAGAAATGCGCCTTACGCGCCTTGTGTTCATATGAGATTTATGAATTTCTCGGTTCTTTCTTTTCGATATTTTTTTTACTAAATCAATACATGCGAAATCGCGAAGCACTAGAACGCGAAAATGAAGCCAGACAGGAACGGCTTGGCTAAGAAACGCATAGGTATCCTCTTTTATAAAAATAAAAAAATGGGATCAACCCTCAAATATAGTGTGTGAATGTGGCGATACGTACGCGGTACTTCATGTTGCTATGCTAATCTCGAAGGACGACGCCGAGTATAATATGGGTTATGATCATATCAAAAGAAATGTGTGCCTATCTATCTATCTACAGCCATTGTCCGTCCACTGCTGGACGTAGGCCTCCTTCGTATTGCGTCAACTTTCGCGATCCTGGGCTTCCCTCATCCAGCCACTGCCGGCTCTCCTAAGGTCATCCGTCCTACGCGTCGTAGGGCGTCCCACACTACGCTTTCCCAAACGCGGTCTCCACTCTAGGATACGTTTGCTCTGACGGTTCTTGACGTCATCCCTGCCATAATGCCTTAAAACTAAGGTGTTCAACCAGTGCGTTCTACCAGTAATGACTTACGTGGCAGAGACGTGGACACTCACAGGAGGACTAGTCCATAAGTTCAGAGTCACCCAGCGTGCTATGGAGAGGGCTATGCTCGGTATCTCGTTGAGAGATAGGGTCCGTAACGAGCATATCAGACAAAAGACGAAAGTCGTCGACATAGCCCGAAGGATTAGTACGTTGAAATCGCAATGGGCTGGTCACGTTTGCCGTAGGACTGAAATGTGTGCCAAGCAAATTTAATTAATTGAAATAACCTATACCAAACTGATCAAGTTTTTTAATGAATTGGTCTTGGTCGGGCGCCTCATTAGTCCAATTGGCGCGTATAGACTTTTATCGTGGGTTCAAATTAGGTCCGGCACTCGAAAAACTTGGTTTATATTAAAATTACCTCTACGGGATCATTATCAAAGTTTAATGAGCACAACCGCGACTCGGCAAACGTAGTGCAGGACGCCCTCCGGTCAGGTGGGATGACGATCTGCGAAAAAGACTGCAGGCAGATGCTGGATGCGTCAAGCTGAAGACAGGGCGCTATGGCGCTCATTGGGGGAGGCCTACGTCCAGCAGTGGACTAATATAGGCTGATGATGATGATGAATGAGCACAACTGTTACACATGCAAACCAACGTCGTACGCGCTTGTACTTGGCTATCTTGCACGTAAGTAGCGGAGTAGTAAGGTAAATATATTTTGTTCAAGTACATGTACTTAACCCACTTGCTATTTAGAAACACTTTTATCTTTTTTATCTTTGGTATAAAATAATTAAACCGGTCAAGTTTACTCTGAAGCGGGATCTCAGGCTATTAGAAAACGCTCAAATACTTAGAGGATCTTCTGTATTAATTGTATATTTTGCGCGTTTCACAAAAGCATTCCTAACGTTCACTTTTCTTGCTAGTGTTTTGTTATGTCTTCTTAAAAACTGCCTTATATAAAATGTCCCCATCAACTGTACTTAAGTATTTAGTAAATACATACGTACATACATATATCACGTGTTTATCCCTTACTGGGTAGACAAAGCCTAAGGTAGCAAAACCTGGACGTATAGGTGGAAAGGTGAATCAAAATAGTGACGGGTTGCCACTGTTGCCAGCCGCATCGCCTATAACATGATTTCTAAGATTGTCGCCCAATCCCTCGATGGGCTTTTACTCTGCGCGGGCAGAGAAGCAACTGGTATATTCTATGTTTTTTCTTTACTCCCAGAATAGCATGGAAGAATTTAGTAAATTATATTAAACGAACAAAAAATTTACCTCGCTACTCCGCTACTCACGTGCAAGATAACCAAGCCTGTGTGAAATATATATGTTTTTCATGCAATCCCTCCCTCCTTGGAGGTAACAAGGTAGCAAGGTAAAATTTTTGTTTGTTTAAATGGACCTCCGCAAAGTAACGCCTGATTCAATAAAATAATTATATTAAATTTCAAAACAGTTTCAGGTGCTGCGTGTGGCTGTTTTGCATGTCTTGTTTTGACCTCACTATATCGAGGAGTAACAAAGCAAAGTTATCCATTTATTTCGTCATGAACCTATGCAAAGTAATGACTGAGCCTGAACAATTCTTATAAATTGGTTGGGTTTTCCCTTTTTTAAGAAAAGTTTCGAAAGTCACGGGTAAAACAGAATCATTAATTAAGAACCTGTCTAAATACAATTAGAAGGTTTATCTAGCAGGGCAGGATGTTCGATTCCCAACGCAAATATATCACGTGTTTATTCAGGACACCGAAGCGGTTTTCCTATTTTTGGAAGTTTTGGCGAAGGGACGAAACCAATTTATATTGGTGTTTGTAAAGGCAACTGGAAACTCTTCAATGTTAAAGCTGTAGTTACCTAATAGTGGGGCCAAGTCGGGCAAGCCGCGTTTGTGTTACATTTTTTATTCATGCAGTCCATAAAACCAACCGATGATGCGTCAAAATCTTGTGAGCCATGCTGAGCCAGCGACCGTTTCACTTTTGCGAAGGCACGCTCTAATAATACATTGATGATCTATTTTCATGTCTGTTTTTTATGTTTCTTTTTTGTACAGTTGTGTGTCTTTCAAAAGATAATAAATGTCTTCTTTTTTTTCTTATGAGATTCCCTCCGAGGGAGGCAAAACGCGTGTCCAGAGTATTTTTGTCGTGAAGATTTTAGGTGTCATTTCAGTTACCTTTGCGTTGACCATATCATTTTGTAAAGAAGACAGTGGGTGCGGTACCAAAGTAAAGGTATCAATTTAGTTAACATGGAACTGTCTAATTCTGAGTTGAACCTCCGCAAAGTAGCGCCTTAACCTCTTGACCACCCTAGTCATCCAGTGACACTCTCACACGCTAATGTCATCCATATATATGGCCAACATTCAACTCGAAGTTAGTCCTTCTGCAATGGGATGGAAAATCAAGTTAGTTTGTCGTTTGTTTTTCCCGTGCCGTACAGAGGTCACATTTTTTGTCAGGAGCAAAAATACCGGCTCACTTTCCATACAACTTTATACGGGACCCAATTTTAGGATTTTTAACTGTGGTTGACAAAATAATTTCGTACAAATGTCGATTGTTCAAAGTGTACGGTATTAAAGAGGTGACTTGAATTTTAAATCCAAAATATAATATGTAAAGTATAAGTATTATAAATGCGAAGTAGCTCTGTCTGTCTGTTACCTTTTAACGCTTGAACCGCTGGACCGATTTAGTTGAAATTTGGTAGGTATACAGATAGTTTGAGTCCCGAGAAAGGACATAGGATAGTTTCATGCCAGAAAATTGCACAGTTCCCGCCGTACAGCAATTCTGCGCAATAGGAGTCGCGGGCAACAGCTAGTAAACTATAATTTACATTACTTCGAAGTATGAAAATTAATGCATTTGGCGTACCTACAAAGTATTCCATGTTACACAAATTTATTCAATGAAATGAGAACAGCAATTTACATTCAGATATAGTTTCAGATTAATTCAATATCACCCGTCCGTAGCAACACGAACACAGTAGACAATGTCCAAATAGAATTACAAAGCGCTAAATTACAAGCTTCTTGAAAAATAACCTCTTTCTTTTCTTCATCTTAGCCTTTCTCAAAAGTCAAAAGTGTCAAAAGTGTTTTATTTGTGAAATATAGGTGATGGCTGCATAAATACAGAGATGTTACATATTTTAGTGTTGCACTATGTTTTGCCGGTTGGCGTACAAAAACATTGGCTATTAAGTAGCATTAACAATTTAGGTCATCATTTAAATAATCGAGAACAGAATAATAGCATTTATTCGTAAGCAGGGTTAATAATTTACGTCTCAAAAGTGGTATTGGCAGTAGTTTAAATTCTATTGGTAATTTGTTATAAACCCTTATTGCAAAAGAGCATACATTTTTACGCATCAAAGCGGTTTACCCAGGAGCTGGGCATAAATCCTCCTTAAATCTTTGCCTCAAACGTTCGCTACTGTAATTGGCTTTTTTGAACTCTACCAAGTTCTTGGCGTTGGCCTCCTTCAACCACTTCCATTTCGATCTATTTTGGGTAGCGAGATTTCAGTTGCAGCCTGCTCTTTTAGCCTTTCCATCTCATTTGTGGTCTACCAACTGCTCTTGTACATTCCCATGACCTCCAATCCCGAACTCTGCACCACGAATCAGTTTTTTCGGTTGTGTCCTGCTCATTGCCGCTTGAGCTTCGCTATATATCCTAAATGCTTATGTCGGCAACTCTGCTGTGTTTCCTGAGTCATTAATTTGCTATCCTATCCTTGTGACTCCAACCTGCCATTGAAAAATAATAACAAAAACGAATTCGTGCATTTAAGGGTTATAAAGGTTTTTTTGCCATAAACTTACATTGTCATGATTGCGAGACGCACACATTACGAGTATACTGAATAATGAAGAGAATCAGAGTATGTACTATTAGTTTCATAGTTTCATGCGTCAAGTTAAAAGTATTGCCATACTGCTATCAACTGTTTAATATTAAGTTAAGAACCGTTGTTTGAAACTTGGTTCCATCAAAGTTGCCATCGAATTACTCTGAACTTGGTGCTTGTAGATTACACGAACAAATTGACGACAGACAGTTTCGAAGTTACTCGGTAGAAGCTATCGAATAAACGCGAATTAAAATGTTGTATCGTACACAAATGTTGTCATACCCATACGCGGTCACAGAAAATGGTTATAACTCGAACAAAGATGGCGCTCTTCAATTCCACGAGGCGTTAAAAGCGTAGCGATAATTCTACAATTTTTCTACACTAACTTGATAGGACATAATATTTCGAGATCTACGGGTAAAGTCTTCCATGCTGGTCTGGGAGCAAAGAAAAAACATAGAATGTACCAGTTGCTTCTCTACCCGCGCAGATGGTAAAAGCCCATCGAGGGAATATGCTAAAACATAGGAATCATGTCATAGGCGATGCGGCTGGCAACCCATCACTACTTTGATTCTAATTTACATCTATACACCCACAATCTTGCTTAGCGTGGCCTATAGGTCTTATCACCATAGGCTCTGTCTACCCCGTAAGGGATAACGACGTGATTTATGTATGTATGTATGTATGTAAAAGCGTAGTAGCGGCAGGCTCGCGAGCTGCACCACACTGGGGTTTTGGTGCCTGCAGCTGTTAGGGTTAGAGCTGAGATGAGTAAGGGAGACCGAGGAGAGTTGAGACAGAGGTGAGTTGATACAAAGCCGATTTCTCTGCACCTATGTCAGTTAGCGAGGTCACAGCACACAAACTGTGGAGTGTAGAAAGAGCAACGAATTAGCGAAGTTACCAGCCCGATAAAATGACAAAATTCAGAGAAATCGGCTTTGTATCAACTCACCAGGGAGACCGAGGAGAGTTGAGACAGAGGTGAGTTGATACAAAGCCGATTTCTCTGCACCTATGTCAGTTAGCGAGGTCATAACTCCACACAAACTGTGGAGTGTAGAAAGAGCAACGAATTAGCGAAGTTACCAGCCCGATAAAATGTCAAAGTTCAGAGAAATCGGCTTTGTATCACAACTCACCTCTGTCTCAACTCTCCTCGGTCTCCCTACCTGACTTTACCCATCTTCAATATCTTTAAAATCTAGAGTTCAAGACATTACGGCCGTCTCCGATTGGCCCCGGGTGTCTGGCATAGTTCCCGGTGCAGGTTTAATTGCTTTTTCAATTAACGGGAGACGCGAGGGCGTAATGGATTGGGGTAGATGGCGCGGGGTAGAGGGGACACAGGGTTTTTACCTTCAAGAGCAGAAAGTATCTATTATCCTTATCCTTACTAATATTATAAATGCGAAAGTAACTCTGTCTGTCTGTTACCTTTTCACGCTTAAACCGCTGGGCCGATTTAGTTGAAATTTGGTATACAGATAGTTTGAGTTCCGGGAAAGGACATAGGATAGTTTTTATCCCGGAAAATTGCATAGTTCCCGCGGGATAGCACAGCCCAAACCACTGGACTTAGAGACTTGAAATTTTGCACATAGATACCTTATACAATGTAGGCATCCACTAAGGAAGGATTTTTGGAAATTCCCACGGGATAAAGAAAAAACGGGAATTATATATATTCGATTCCGAGTGACGCTTTTGATTTTGAAAATTCTTTTGCCGATAGAAAGCCACAGTATTTGTGAGTATCATAGGCTATATTTATAATAATTCTGCGCGGACGAAGTCGCGGGCAACAGCTAGTCATAAATATAATCGTAGTTGTTTCCCGCTACTTCGTCTGCACAGAATTAAATATAGGCCGTGACCATAACAAAGTAAGTAGGATTCTATCTCTCGCGTTCCCTGTCTCCAAATCCAAAACCTACTTCATGTCATTTTCGGCACATACTGTTAGAGACTGTGGAATCGTTTACATGTTGAGATCAGGCAGTCTCAGTCGGTTGTCGCGCTGCGAAATCGCCTGAAGAAGTATTGAAGTGTAAGTAGAATCTTCTTAAGTGGACTTGTATGTTTGTGTGTGTATATTTATGTAGTTTATATGTAGTATATTTCTGACATGTATTGGCTTATCGTATTTTTTATATGTATTAGCGTATACCTGTATTGTTGTGTAGTTGAATCCTTTTTATTGTTATTTTAATGCTTTATTTGTTTAAGTTAAGTTAGGGTCTTCGGTCTTTTAGCTTTTTAGTATGTCTATTCTCTGTACCCTGGTTTCTGTTGTCCTGTCAATCGTTCGAAGGTTAGCTGGAAGATTTCCCTTTAAGGGATAAGTTCGCCTCTGTGCATATATTAATGTTATTTTTTTGTATCTGTTTCTTTATATTTGTACAATAAAGCATTTACTTACTTACTTACTTACTTTATAGCCGAGTACTGTCTATCTGATATCTATGCTTGTAGACACTTGTCCCATCTGTCTACACGATCTTTGCCGCGGCGCCGACACTCCGCCGTCCGTAATTCCATTTGCGAGTATCCACCTGATATCTGCCAGCTCAGATGCCCGGGTTCGATTCCCATGCACTTTGGCAAATCCTGTTACCGTCGCAACGTTGATGTAATGATCATGCAGTCAGGATAACCCTGTGTAGACAGTGGCGTGCAGTAGAGAGACGTCAGGGTATGAGGGTAGGCTGCCGTAAGTTTTACCTTAACACCAGAGGACTGCGGATGCGTTGCCAGGCTAGAGGGCTACGATAGACCTCTTGTGCCAGTAATTTCATGGGCTGTCTTACTCTCCACGCTGGAACATAATTATAATTAATAAGTGAGTAAGATGGTGGCAGCCACCTGCATTGCACGGTCTCATCGTCTATAGCAAGACGGGCTACGGGGGGGCGTTAGTGGTGAAACCCTATGGTGTATTCCACTGCACACCGGAGTTTTTATTGTATGATGGCAATAAAAGGTTTTAATTTTTAATTTATTTATTTTCAACATGAAACTACCGTGAGACTTAATCATCATTACACATAAACGGATCAGTGTGTATGTATGTATGTATGTATAACTCTTTATTGTACATAAAACACAAGAAAAAGATGAATACAGGATAACACACATGCACAAAGGCGAACTTATCCCTAAAATCAGTGATCAGTGTGATCAGTGTGATCAGTGTTGTGTGCTGCCCGACATTTGACAATAATAAAAATGACGATGAAAACGAGGGTAGCTGTGCGCCGCTGTCAGTTGCGTCGAACAGCCGCGCGAGCAGAGCGCTGGCGCGCAGTGTTCGTGTCGCTGCCGCCGGGGCGAGCGCTCTTGGAAAAAGGACTACGAAATAGTCCGAAACATGTCGAGTATCACTCGACTTTTTGTACGTGACTCTTCGATCAACAATACAACTAGATTCACGGTGATAGCTCTGAAAACGGCTCCGAGAAATAAGGCCACAAAATAAATTTGTGGCCTTTTTTCTGACAGTATGCGCCAACCTCGGCCAACGTGAGGACGTGTCAAAATGCCATAATGTGCGTTCAAAAATTGCAAAAACAGCCACCGAAACACTAAGGTTTCGGAAGGAATATCTTTCTTTAAGTAAATACAAGTCAGTATTTCATAAAGTACGTAAAAATTGGCAGTTTACATTTTAAAATCAATAATTTATTGTTTGGCCAATGTTGGCCCACCATCTTGACAATAATCGGATGTTTTAGAACAAGAAATTCATGGAGTAGTTCTTGTTTTAAAATAAAATATATATAGCATTTTTTTGTAGATTTCCTAGTGATCTTTTTTGCTGTGCGGAATGGATAACTATTGTCGCGAGAGAAAGAGAAGAAGAACTTTACATGCCTTACAAAAATTCTGCTATAATGTTCGATTCATTTTGCCAAATTCGACATAACTGGAAATAGCCAAAGGCGTAGATTACAGAAAAAGGCGATTCCCAAATTGCAGGTATACCTAGTTACATAGAAATGTTTAAAATAATATAAGATGAAGTATAGTGAGATGGAACAGAGGAGCTATCACTTATTAAAGAAGACGTAAAGCTTCAAGAAAAGTTCAAGCCGTACAATATTTATAACACACACACACACAAATCACGTCTTTATCCCTTACGGAGTACACAGAGCCTAAGGTAACAGGTACATACAGGCCACATTTAGCAAGATTGTGGGCGTCTAGGTGGAAAATCGAATCAAAATAGTGATGGGTTGCTAGCCTCATCGCCTATGACATGATTCCTATTATAATCACCCATTCCCTCGACGACTTTCTGCTTGAGAGGCGGTAGGTCGAACAACTAGGCTACTACGGCTGTTGCCTGGCTGGGCCTGCGTGGGAACTATGACCCAATCCCTCTCGTTGTTAAAGGAAGCCTGTGCTCAGCAGTGGAACGTAGATGGGCTTAATTATTAAAATTCATGTTAATATTTGTATTTGTAAATATCTGTCAAATAAAAAAAATCCGAGTTATATACTTAATTGCGACTCCATTATTACCCCGTTCCTCAAATAGAATGACATCTTTTTGAAACGAAGATAGTTCTTTTGTTTATCGAATGCTTTCGCTCGCTTGTGACGAAACGTCGTAAGTATTATATACAATTATAATTATTTGGATCTTTGTTGCTTAGACTTAAAGTTTATTTTACGTTAATAAAGAAGGTAAAACAGATATAGCTATAAGCATAAGCAACAGGGCCACTTTTTCGCTTTGCTTTTGTATGGGACTGTGAATCTAGTTGTATTGGCAGAGTGCAAAGCGGGTGGAGGGGGTAGCCTAAACGATCACAGCGCTCGCTACGGCTAAAATTGTCATTTTTGTCGCTGACTTGAGCTGTCAAATCCATATTGCAGTAAACATTTTCTAATCGTTTTTGAGATAAAAATATGGTCCTGGTAAGATGTGTTGTTGTGAATTGTAATAACACCAAGAAGAATAGCGACTGTAAATTTTACCAATTTCCAAGACCATGGTGGAAACGAGACCAAAGAAATAAGTGGATATTTGCCGTAAGAAAAAAAAAGTAAGTTACCTAACCTCTAAAATTTCACTGAAAACAACAATTTTAATATTATTGGCAATAATGTTACTGACTACCATTGTCCAAAATTGTGTAATATAGTAAAATAACACAAGATTTCATTAATATTTTTCACAATATTTACTTACTTCCTGTTTGACAGCGGTGACAATATTGTCCATAATGGCCGCCTATCACGTGGCGCTGTCGTCGCGCACGGTCCCAATTGTTGATCGAAGACGTGACTTATCCGTTTATGTGTAATGATTATTTATTTTAACTAATTTTATTGTTCTTTTTTCGAGTTCGAAAGGTGAGTAATGCCCCTCTTATATAGCAACAAAGAGAAGTATTCACTTCCATTGGCTGAATACTTGCCCAGTTACCTCCGTGACCCACTTTCAAGGTGAGCAAGACAAACTTCAGTGACAAATTATAGCATATTCATATTCCGACGAGACCTATTAAGCATCTCGGATGTTAATTTTAACTCTGCCCAATTCAATATTATCGACCATAGAAACGCAACTCTCTTGCCGTCTCACAATTTGCTTACCGAAAGATGAAGGACGGTGGTAAGAGGTAACCTTATTAAGTCGATAATTGAGACTGAATGCCTTCTCGGGGGTGTCAGTCGCGTCACAAGTTATTAAAGTTCTGTCGAAACTCGGGTATTTTACGCTGTAATTAGATTTTGGATTTCCTATCGTGCCGTCCTACTCGTATTTATACTGTCTAATACAAGAGTGAGAAAGACAGCATTCGAAATTGGTAGACTTTTGTTAACTGAACGCCGTATTCTTGGCATATTCTTCTCCTTCTTATTTTATTGAATCAGGCGTTACTTTGCGGAGGTCCATTTCATTGAACAAAAAATTTACCTTGCTACTCCGCTACTCACGTGCAAGATAACCAAGCCTGTGTGAAATATATATGTTTTTCATGCAAACCCTCCCTCCACTGCTGCCAATAAAACACATATAAATCCCACAAACTTAATTATCCCTTACACTACACAAACACTGACGCGTTTCGATCCCTATACGGGATCATTATCAAAGTTTAATGAACACAACTGTTACACATGCAAAAAAATCTTTTTTTTTTTTTGTTCATTGATTCTTATTTGTGGCGTATCAGGTCATGTCGCAAATGTCCAAGTAATAAAAATATATTCAAAAATGTCGGCAACGTTGTACGGTAACACGGTCACAAAACCCTGCTGTCGGGCTCTTAGCCAACGGACAATGATATCCCTCAGAAACTGCCAGGAATGCCCGGGGTGCACCGGACCAAAGACTGCATCTTCCGCCCGGACGGATCCAAAAACGAACCGCAGCTCTTGGCTACACGCGGAGGTAACCCGACTCGCACCCCCTTGGCATATTTGATTACCAGTAATTGGATTTTGTCAGTTGGCATTTCAAGTTAAGCCGGCTAGCTAGCTAGGTGTAACCTCACGGTTGCACGTCACAGTAAACAAAAACCACGGCCAAAAACCCAAGTGTAGAAGCGTAAGGTAACAAGACCTAAAGGCCACGTTTAGCATGGTGGAAAGAGGAATCAAAATAGTGATGGGTTACTAGCCGCATCCCCTATAACATGATTCTAAAGATTTTCATGTAAACGGCAAAAGGAATGTTATAATATCTCTTATAGTACCCATCTCAATGGAAATTTGCTTGTAAAGATGTACGCAGAGATTTGAGTAGTGAGGTAAATGTTCACTATACCTTGACATGATGTCTTAATGCGATTCAATTCCGACTCAGTTCAGGTTTTGGCTGTCAGTTTAGTGATTCGGAATTGAATCGCATTAAGACGTCATGCGGTAATCCCTCGGGAGGTAATACTAAAATTGACAGCTAAAACCTGAACGACGAACGACGAAAGACGTCATAGTAAACTCAGATCAGGATCACGAATGTGTTTCGAGACATGCAGAGTGACAAACTATTTTTTTAACCTACGTCAACAAAGATAATATTGTCGATAGACAAGCGGATACAGTTTTAAAAAACAAGATAGGTACAAATATAAAAATAATTTCATATGTGAAATGCTGAGTAATCATTACAGATAGTTACTGATGTTTTCAGATTAAATCAGCCAATAACAAATAAAAATTAATATCATGATTTAAAATCCCTTTATCTGTCTCAATACAGATAAATCAGCGGTGCTGTATATAAAGCCATGCGATGAGCTGCATTCCCAACAATATTGAAAAGTAAGTTCACTGAAAACATCTATTTTAGTAACACTACAGTAAGTTAGTATCAGTAAGTTTATACGTATCAATATAATTTTTGTCTCTCTATTTCAGTGTTGTTTTATTACTCTTAAACAGCTAGATAGATTTATGTAAATTTGGCCTTAGATTTTTTAGATCAAATAGAGTCAAGTACTGTTTTTTAAATACGGAATCCTTAGGTTAAAAAAAAATAGCTAGAATACTTTCACAACTTACACTTTTAAATAGCATAAAAGATGTGAGCACGTGATAAATTCAAATAATAAAAAAATTTAAACTGGTGTAAATAAAAGAAAGTAAACTAAACAAAGTTTTGTACTATGATTACCTACTAGCCAAGAACGTTAAGAATGACACTGTGCCTTACTTATAGCTCAGGCCACTGCAATGAAGACTGTTGTTGTGCTGGTGTGTGTGGCGGTCGCGTGCGCGGCGTCCGCGCAGAGCGAGGCGCGCGAGTCGCGCACCGTGCAGACCGCGCAGGGGCCCGTGCGTGGGTACAAGACCGACGAGGTCTACGAGTTCTTTGGTATCCCATACGCCAAAGCGCCTACTGGAAAGGACAGGTTCAAGGTAAGTACCTACCCATAATTTTTAATCTTGAAAATCACTATAACAAATAGCAAATTCAATTTAAATAAACAAGAGACATTTTAGATATTTCCAAACACATATTTAGTTATATAATAGAGGTTGCAGAATTAACATCAAGTCTATCAAATAATTAATTCTGTATAATTATCTGTTTCACAATTTGAGTTCCTGAGAGTGTTCAACTCTCCGTGCTAGAAAAACTGTAATTACGGTGACACAGAATGCACCATTCTTCGCAAATTATAGCGAAAAAAAAGAAGTATCGGTTTTCATTTCAGGCTCCTCTACCAGGCCCCGTCTGGTTGCAGCCATTTGAAGCAGTCAACAAGAACATAGTCTGCCCGCAAGCGTCGACGCCTATGGTTGATCTGTCATCATACTTTATGCAAGAAGACTGTCTTGTTGCCAATGTTTACGCTCCAGACACAGAGGAAACCAACCTCTCGGTATTGGTATATGTTCATGGAGGTGGTTATCAGTTGGGATGGGGTGAAATAATGCTGCCTCAAGCCTTGGTTAAGACAAAAAAAATCGTAGCAGTCACGTTTAACTATCGTCTTGGTGTACACGGCTTCCTGTGTCTGGGCACAGAAGGCGCTCCCGGCAACGCGGGCATGAAGGACCAAGTCGCGCTGCTGCGTTGGGTGAACCAGAACATTGCCAAATTCGGAGGAAACCCTAATGACGTTACCATTGCTGGAGGCAGCGCGGGATCCTCGGCTGTCGACCTTCTCATGCTTTCAAAAATGACAGATGGGCTTTATCACAGAGTTATACCCGAAAGCGGCGCGAACGTTGGCGTATGGAGTATACAACATGACCCCATTCAATTAGCAAGAGATTTCGCGATGAAACTAAATTTCACGGGAAAAGAAGACATTTCCGTCTTGGAAATGTTTTACCGAACCGCTTCATATGAAACACTTCATATGGAATCATTCAAGATTAATAAGGACTCGTCAGTTGGATTCGTACCATGCGTGGAGCGCAACATTGGTGAAGAGACTTTTCTTGAAGACGCACCAGTGAACATTTTGAAGCAAGGGAAATACAGAAAAGTCCCCATTCTCTACGGCTTCGCTAATATGGAGGGTTTTATTGTGATTGGAGAGTTTTTGCAATGGAAAGATGAGATGAATGAGAACTTTGAAAACTTTTTACCGCTGGATTTAACATTTAAATCTAATGAAGAGCGAACAAAAGTAGCGCAAATTATCAAAGAATTTTATTTCGGAAATAAACGCATTGAAGAAGATACTGTCCAAGGTTTTATTGATTACTACTCGGATGTTATGTTTGCTTACCCACATCTGAGATCCACGCAGCTCCAAGTGGCAGCGGGCAGTGACTCCATATATTTGTATGAGTATTCATTCTTTACATCTCATCATCAGATTGAAGGAATGCCCCCTTTGCCTGAATTCATATCTAAAATCCATGGCGCTCCTCACGGCGCCCAAGCAGGGGCAGTGTATGATCTGAGTATTCCAATGCCTGTTGATACAAGTGCAAAGTATTTGAAAATGAGGGAAAAAATGCGTGAAATGTGGTTAAATTTTATAACTACTAGGTGAGTGACTCCGGGTGAAATTAAGTAAGATTTAATTACAAAAAGGCGAATCTTAGTAGCTCTTAGACAATTTTATTTGTCATTATAAACTGTTGCTATCAATGAATCAATCATTTTACTTGTCAATTTTTGTACTTGTTTTTACGGTTTACCCGTTCGAAATTATATTTCTGAACAATAATTAATCCTCGAGTACATAGAAAAATCCGAAAGTAAAGCATTTGATGCATGCTTTTCGTATAGACATTAAAACAAATGGTGCTTGGCGATAAAAATTCGTTTACCTAGTAAAAAATGACATAATGAAGGAGGGTATAAATAGATAACTTCGAAGGTTTACCCACCTGCTATGGGTGGTGTAGACGTAAAAGCACGCATTACGGAATGGTGAGGATACGGGTTCACTTCCTGGCGGCTTTACTATTTGGATTTTTCTATGTATTTTAGGTTTCAGTATTGTTTAGAACTATATTAAAGCTTTTTTATTATTTTACAGTAAACCAGTTCCTGAGGGTTCAGAGCTCCCGGCGTGGCCACCGGTGGGCCCCAACAGGTCCCCGTACATGGAACTCGGAGAGGAGATCAAGCTGAAAGGCCCCCTCCTCGAGAAGCGAGCGCGATTCTGGGACGACATCTACGAGCGGTACTACAGGATTCCAATACCGCCTCCGAAGTACCGTTCTGTAATAACTGAACTTTAACAAATGTTACTTATATTTTTTGGAAATAAACTTTGTAGATATTTGTCTTGAAATGTTTCCTTTGTCTTTTACTATTAACGCGTAACGAGTCCAGTCACGATCGGTTCAAAAATTGTTAACCCGCTCAAGAACGTATTGGTGTGTGTGTTCATGTCACAGTAAAAACACGAAGTCACAGTCAACACTGTCTACTACAGCACTAAATGCACCGAGACAACCCATGAAGAAATCCGCATATTTTTATCCTTTATTTCAACTATGACAATGCGGCTAGCAACCAACTAAATTTGATTCCCCTTCGATTCCCCTTTCCACCTATGCAACCACAATCATGCTAAACGTGGCCTTTAGGTCTTGTTACCTTAGTCCAATCTACCCCGTAAGGGATACAGACGTGTTTTATGTAAATAATTATAACGTATGTTTCTTCCATGTCTGGCAGTAATGAAAAAACATAGAATTTACTAGTTGCTTGTCTTCCCGCGCTGATGGTGTCAGGCCATCGAGGGAATGGGCGAGTCTTAGGAATCATGTTATAGGCGTTGCGGCTTGCAATTCATCACTATTTTGATTTCCCTTTCCTTTCCCTTTTGTTATTACTCTACAGTTTATTAAAGAATTTGATCAAGCACACAATTTAAACGAGGATATTTTCGGTGCCATATTACAATTTGGCCAAGCACAGTGCATCGACTAGTCACAAACTTTACTTAAAATAAATAAAATAATAAATAATAAATATCTTGGGACAAATTACACCAATTGACCCAGCCCCAAACTAAGCAAAGCTTGTACTATGGGTACCAGGCAACGGATAAACATACTTATAATAATGTAGATAAATACATACAACATCCATGACTCAGGCACAAACATTCGTATTCATCATACAACTGTCTGCCCCTACCGGGATTCGAACCCAGGACCTCTAGCTTCATAGTCAGGGTCACTAACCACTAGGCTATCCGGTCGTCAAACAATTTTTTCTGTGAAAAACCCTTATGTACAAACTTTTTTAAAATTCCAACAATTACATCCAATCTCGTTGCTTTTAGGTGTTTCAATCGTGACACAGGCTTTTTACATGCAATCCCACCCTCCTCTGCTGCCACATAAAAAAAAATGAATCTCACACACCTATTTAGGTTCCAGTGGTTCCCAAAGTTCTCTGGGCTATGACCCATCTAAAACAAGTTTACAAACTTGGGACCCACCTCTAGGAAATGTCCGTTACAAAATGAATAAAACACTTTTGTAGCCGTTGACTCATCGGTTGGTGTGTCGTTCTGATCAACAAGATAAATATAAACATTCAAATATTTGCGCCCATCGTCTGTATCTCCGGACAGATACAACCTAGGGCTCTTCAAGGCTAGAGTGAATAGGCTATTACTGAACCAGGGAGTTACACCTTTGGCCTCTTCTGCACCTTCCACCAAGTGAGATAGAGGTCAATCACTGGTCAGTTCGTAGTAAAAAAAAAAAAAAAGATATGGCCCAATCAATATTCGCTTGCGACCCACTAGTGGGTCTCTGCACCACACGAAACATTGACGCGTTTCAAGCCCTCAACGGATTCATCATCAAAATATAAGTATTGTCTTGCATGCAAACCAACGACGTAATACGAACGGCAAAATATTAGCGGTAAGCTATAATATGTATATAACAGGTTTGTTTAATGTTTTTTGTTTGTTTTGTTTAATATGTATATAACAATATAATAGGTTTGGTTCGATTTTCGGATAAACTATTTAATTGCCAAAATTTACCTCTTCAACTGAATATCGTGGTAATTACTATTTTCTTTTTAATTTTTCAAAGTATCCGTGAAAAGCAATAGATATATTACCTCTTGGCCGAAAGAAAAATAATTAAACTTAAATTCATAAAACATTTAATAAGAGTTATACATACATTTAATTTTAAAATTATTTTAAAGTTCAGTTCTAGCGGAATACTTCGGAGGCGGCACCGGCATCCTGTAGTACCGGTCATAGATGTCGTCCCAGAATCGCGCTCGTTTTTCGAGGAGGGGGCCTTTCAGCTTGATCTCCTCCCCCAGGTCCATGTACGGAGACCTGTTGGGGCCCACCGGCGGCCACGCCGGCAGCTTCGAACCCTCAGGAACTGGTTTACTGCCAAAAAAAACAATATCATAAATCTCTGAGATCCTTTCGTAAAATATTAGTCAGTAATCATCAATAACTACTTTATTAATTTAATGAATAATATGTAACTTATAGCTTCTTATATGATACCCAACTGTTTTAATTGAATTTTACTTAATTTCCCAGCTGGTTTCCCTTGCAGTAATGATACTCACCTAGTAGTTATAAAATTTAACCATATTTCACGCATTATTTCCCTCATTCTCAAATATTTTTCGCTCGTATCAGGAGTTCCAAAATTCATATCATACACTGCCCCCGTTTGGGCACAGTGATTAGCCCCGCGTATCTTAGATGCAAATTCAGGCAAGGGAGGTATTCCTTCTATTTGTTGAAGGGGTGAATAGAAGGAATACTCATACAAATATATGGAGTCACTGCCCGCTGCCACTTGGAGCTGGGTGGATCTCAGATGCGGATAAGCAAACATAATGTCAGAGATGTAATCAATAAAACCTTGGGCAGTATCTTCATCAATGCGTTTGTATCCGAAATAAAATTCTTTAATAGTTTTTGCGACTTCGATCCGCTCCTCATTAGATTGAAACGTTAAATCCAGCGGTAAAAAGTTTTCAAAGTTTTCATTCATCTCGTCTTTCCAATAGGGAAATAGCCCAATCATCATAAGGCCCTCCATATTAGCAAAGCCGTAGAGAATGGGGACCTTTCTGTATTTCCCTTGCTTCAAAATGTTAACCGGCGTGTCTTCAAGAAAGGTCTCTTCGCCAATGTTTCGCTCTACGCATGGTACGAAACCGAATGTTGAGTCTTTTCGGGGAATGAATGAAGTCGGAAAAAGTGTGTTGTATGGAGTGGTTTGATAAACTTTTTCTAAGGCGCGAATGTCATCTTTCTCAGTGAAATTTAAGTTCACGGCGTAATCTCTTGCTAATTCAATGGGATCATGTTGTATGCTCCATACGCCAACATTCGCGCCGCTTTCGGGTATTACTTTGTGGTAAAGTCCATTTGTAATTTTTGAGAGCATTAGAAGGTCCACAGCCGAGGATCCCGCGCTGCCTCCGGCAATGGTAACGTCATTAGGGTTACCTCCAAATTTGGCAATGTTCTTGTTCACCCAGCGCAGCAGCGCGACTTGGTCCTTCATGCCCGCGTTGCCGGGAGCGCCTTCTGTGCCCAGACACAGGAACCCGTGTACACCAAGACGGTAGTTAAAGGTGACTGCTATGATTTTTTTCGTCTTAACCAAGCCTTGAGGCAGCATCATTTCGCCCCATCCCATCTGGTAGCCACCTCCATGAACATATACCAATACCGATAAGTCGGTTTCCTCCGTGTCTGGCATATAAATGTTTGCAACTAGACAGTCTTCTTCCATAGAGTATGATGACAGATCAATCATAGGTGAAAACATTTGCGGACAGACTATATTTTTGTTGACTGCTTCAAACGGCTGCAACCAGACAGGTCCTGGAAGAGGGGCCTGTAATAAAAACGGATACATATTTTTATGCAGCTTCACCCGTGAATATTTTATACTACAGTTATTGTTATTACATTACAATATACGAGTATTTATACAAATCATTTTACTGATTCAATTCAGAAATGCATATCTCTGAGAAGATTATTATGTTGATTTTCCAATTAAATAATGACGCGTCCGTACCTTGAATCTGTCCTTCCCAGTAGGCGCTTTGGCGTATGGGATACCCAAGAACTCGTAGACCTCTTCGGTCTTGTAGCCGCGCACGGGCCCCTGCGCGGTCTGCACGGTGCGCGACTCACGCGCCTCGCTCTGCGCGGACGCCGCGCACGCGACCGCCATACACACCAGCAGAACAGTCTTCATTGCAGTAGCCTGAGCTGCAAATTACAATTTTACTAGGCTGGACTAGTAATATTCACCAAAAAAGCGATTGTTTGTAAAGTCGGTTTACGGACGATAATTTTACGTGAAAACTGCCAGCTCTGACGGCACGAGAAACGTGACACTTTTTAGTGCGTGCAGCCGGTGTTCATCGATTTATGAGACTTTAAATAATCACATCAAATAAAAATGCTACACGTATTTCCTAAAGCGTATTTGTGCGTAAATTACGAAGTTTGACTGAGATCATTATGGCATAGGTACTTACAAACTGTCACGTTTATAATATTAGTAGAATACGTTTTCATTGAACAGTTTATCGTTAAATATTGCTTGAATCTTAGATCGTAACTTGAATTTATATACATCGCCACGAAGTATTTTATCACTCATAATTATAATACTGATAAAGGGATTCAAAACATGATAATATTATTAATATTATTGTGTAATCGGATGATTTTTGTTTGCTGAAAAACACTTCTTACCAAAATTGTTTATAATGATTACTCAGCATTTCACACACAAAAGTTTACAGGTTGCTAATTGTAAAACATAACTCTCCGCTGTCTGTCTGTCGGCTTGCGATCAGCTCAAAAAATACTGAACGGATTTTCTTGTCGTTATCACCAATAGATGGAGTGATTTATGGGAAAGGTTTTGGTATAATAACTTGTCAAGCTTATTGCTGGTAGTGTTGGAAAAACTCAAGCTAATACAAATTTTAATTCTGCGCTAACGAGTCGCGGGCAACAGCTAGAAACAGAGAAAGAGAAAAGAAATTAGAGCACAGTGCTAAATTTTTAATAATTATATTCATCGATAATACACACATGGTAACTTTTATCGTTGAATATCTCGAGACAATAAAACAAATGAGATATTTTTTTTCTTAATAATAATCCTTCTTACATGATCTTCTTATTGGCCAGTATCACTAACGCATACGCAACCTCAAAGTTCGTTAGGCTTAGAACTTTTCAGCCTCCCCTCGTAGCTCGTGAGCTAAAAGTGTACGAACGTGAAACACACACATACATTAAATTAGAAAAGTATGAGACTATTTCCACAAGACCGTAACGTTCCGTCACCGACCAACACCGTCGTGTCTCATAGAAGGAGCGTCAACGATTGTTTTCGAGCATATTTTGGTAGGCATTATTAGTCCGTGTCATGTCACATTCCGTGCCTGTGCCTGATAAGTTCACAGTTCCGTCATGGTAAGTTACGGAGTAATAGGTACCAGTGGCGTGGCGTCCATAGAACTTGATCCCACCGGCTTGTCTATTTTAAGCCAGTTGGGCATTTTTATTGTGCAGAATTAGAGGAATTTCCCATCGGCTTGCTTTCTGATTTACTTGACGCCACGCGACTGATAGGTACCTATAGAGATTTTAATGAGATTCGTTCAGATTCTTCGACTTAACTGTATTGCGGAAAACGCGGTTGCTTGCTGCTGAAAGATATAGATTAATAGCTGTTGCCCGCGACTTCGTCTGCAAAGAATTAGTTTATCGCTATCCCGTAGGAATTACGCAATTAATAGTAATCAATTTTCTTTAAACAAAGTTTTACAAATAATCATAATTTCGGTATTGTAAGTAAAATGCTAGGTAATCATTACAATTTAAAATGATATTTCTATTAATATTATTATCATGCTTTGAATCCCTTTATCAGTAGTAGGTCAGACAAAATACTCAGTGGCGGTGTATATAAATTCAGATTTCGATCTGAGTTTTAAGCAAAACCGAACCTCACGTTGTTCAATAAAAACGTATTCAACTTATATTAATGACTTGAAAGTTTGTAAGTGTGCCCTATCTCCCATATCTTCGTAATCAGGATACAAAGCTTTGGTAAATACTTGCGGCAATATTTTTGGATGCCACTAGTTTAGACTTGTAAATTTTAATTTGTAGTTTAAGCCACTACAATGAAGACTGTTGTGCTGGTGTGTGTGGCGGTCGCGTGCGCGGCGTCCGCGCAGAGCGAGGCGCGCGAGTCGCGCACCGTGCAGACCGCGCAGGGACCCGTGCGCGGGTACAAGGCCGAAGAGGTCTACGAGTTCTTGGGTATCCCCTACGCCACAGCGCCTACTGGAAAGGACAGATTCAAGGTAACGAGTAACCATAATTTTTTAACCCTGAACCACTATAAAAAATAGCAAATTCAATTTAAATAAACAAGAGACATTTTAGATATTTCCAAACACATATTTAGTTACATAATAGCGTTTGCAGAATTAACATCAAGTCTATCAAATAATTAATTCTGTATAATTTTGTTTCACAATTTGAGTCCCTTAGAGTGTTCAACTCCCCGTGCTAGAAAAACTGTAATTACGGTGAAACAGAATACACCACTATTCGCAAATTATAGCGAAAAAAAAGAAGTATCGGTTTTCATTTCAGGCTCCTCTACCAGGCCCCGTCTGGTTGCAGCCATTTGAAGCAGTCAACAAGAACATAGTCTGCCCGCAAGTATCGACACCTATGCTTGATCTGTCATCATACATAATGCAAGAAGACTGTCTTGTGGCCAATGTTTACGCTCCTGACACAGAGGAAACCAACCTGTCGGTATTGGTATATGTCCATGGAGGTGGCTACCAATTGGGATGGGGTGAAATGTTGCTGCCTCAAAACTTGGTTAAAACGAAAAAAATCGTAGCAGTCACGTTTAACTATCGTCTTGGTGCACACGGCTTCCTGTGTCTGGGCACAGAAGGCGCTCCCGGCAACGCGGGCATGAAGGACCAAGTCGCGCTGCTGCGTTGGGTGAACAAGAACATTGCCAAATTCGGAGGAAATCCTAATGACGTTACCATTGCTGGGGCCAGCGCGGGATCCTCGGCTGTGGACCTTCTCATGCTTTCAAAAATGACAGATGGACTTTACCACAGAGTTATACCCGAAAGCGGCGCGAATGTTGGCGTATGGAGTATACAACATGATCCCATTGAATTAGCAAGAGATTTCGCCATGAAACTAAATTTTACGGGAAAAGAAGACATTTCCGTCTTGGAAATGTTTTACCGAACCGCTTCATATGAAACACTTCATATGGAATCATTCAAGATTAATAAGGACTCGTCAGTTGCATTCGTACCATGCGTGGAGCGCAACATTGGTGAAGAGACTTTTCTTGAAGACGCACCAGTGAACATTTTGAAGCAAGGAAAATACAGACAAGTCCCCATTCTCTACGGCTTCGCTAATATGGAGGGTCTTATGATGATTGGAGAATTTTTGCAATGGAAAGATGAGATGAATGAGAACTTTGAAAACTTTTTACCGCTGGATTTAACATTTAAATCTAATGAAGAGCGAACAAAAGTAGCACAAATTATCAAAGAATTTTATTTCGGATATAAACGCATTGATGAAGATACTGTCCAAGGTTTTATTGATTACTACTCGGATGTTATGTTTGCTTATCCGCATCTGAGATCCACGCAGCTCCAAGTGGCAGCGGGCAGTGACTCCATATATTTGTATGAGTATTCCTTCTATACACCCCTTCAACAAGGAGGACCTCCCTTGCCTGAATTTGTATCTAAGATACGTGGAGCTACTCACTGTGCTCAATCGGGGGCAGTGCATGATGTTAATTTTGTATTTACTTCTAATACGAGCGAAAAATATTTGAGAATGAGGGAAATAATGCGTGAAATATGGTTAAATTTTATAACTACTAGGTGAGTTGAGTATCATTACTGCAAGGGGAACCAGCTGGGAAATTAAGTAAATTTCAATTAAAACAGTTTTTTGTGTATCATAAAATATAACAAGCTACATTATTTACATTTTATTCATGAAACAAATAAAGTAGTTATTGATGATTTAATATTGACTAATATTTTACGAAAGGATCTCAGAGATCTATGATATTGGTTTTTTTTGGCAGTAAACCAGTTCCTGAGGGTTCGAAGCTGCCGGCGTGGCCGCCGGTGGGCTCCAACAGGTCTCCGTACATGGACCTCGGGGAGGAGATCAAGCTGAAAGGCCCTCTGCTGGAGAAGCGAGCGCGATTCTGGGACGACATCTACGAGCGGTACTACAGGATGCCGGTGCCGCCTCCGAAGTATTCTGTTAGAACTGAGCTTTAAAATGTGTATAATTATGATTTCTATTTTATAAATGTACTTATTTTCTTACTAATATACTTATTTTCTTACTAACTTATTTTCTGACTTTGTCCTCTACCCGCGCAGATGGTAAAAGCCCATGGAGGGAATGGGCGAAAATCATAGGAATCATGCTACAAGGTGATGAGGCTAGCCACCCATTACTATTTCGATTTCATTTTCCTATACGTTCACAATCTTCTTAAATGTGGCCTGTAGGTACCTGTTACTTTAGGCTCTGTTTACCGATTAAGGGATATAGACGTGATTTGTGTGCTGTTGTCTAATTTTGTCAGATTAAATAATTATAAAACATATTTTTTATGGGCGTATATCCACATTTTCTAAGGTCAGCATGACTAATGAATGATAAAAGCAATTTATAATCACTACCGCCAAGGAAAGATAATAATTTGTTGTGAAATACAATGCGTGAAGTATTCAGCTTCATATGCTAGGCAGTAAGTGTCTTCTCAACTAAAATAAGGTCATGGATACAAGATAAAAAATGTAAACACACGTTCAATACATTTCTATTTGAATAAATTAACTGCAAATTCTACTTCCATGCTGGTCTGGGAGCAAATAATAAAATAATAATAATAATAAGGCTCTGTCTACTCCGTAAGGGAAATAGACGTGATTTGTGTATGTATTTTAATGTCGTCTGTATTAGATAATATAGACTTCGAATATACCATATTTATAACAAAACTTCGCTTCGAAAGCAATCTAAACAGTGGTTAACTTGTTCACAAAATAACGAACCAAATGTTGACAACTGCGGTACTGACTGCACCACGCTTTCCTATACCACGAATCACGCAACGACAGCTGTTATTAACCAACTGACGCCATCATTGCGTAAGAGAGCTTAGGATAGATAATAATCGCTCGCTATCACAATGTAACTCAGTAACGGCCCGATTGTTTACGTATTTTATCTCGTCTCGTTGGCCGTACTTTACAAGTCGCATTTCTCAGCTGATTCTCATCAGGTTCGTTAATAAATGTAGTATTTTGGCGATTCAGTGTTTGGAAATGACTATCAAGTGAACATGTATTGTGCTCGTTGACCTGCCTCGATGAATAAAAAAAGCGTACATTGTTAAAAAATGTTTTATTTCGATTTATTTACATAGAGTTACATATCCATTACAATTCTTCTTTAACAAAGGATTGCGACGTCGGTGGTACGGGCGACTTGTAGTACCGCTCGTAGATGTCGTCCCAGAAGCGAGCACGAGCCTCTAGGAGAGGGCCTTTGAGCTTCAACTCCTTTCCAAGGTCCATGTAAGGAGCCCTATTGGCACCAGCTGGAGGCCACGCTGGTAGCTTTGAACCTTCGGGCACTGGTTTCCTAAAAACAACACAAATTTAAAAAATCACAAAGATAAAATTTCTACACGACACTAAAAACTAGAAGGCTTAGGAAAATCCGAAAGCTATGGCCGGGAAACGGACCCGGGTCCTCATCATTTTGTACCGCCCAGAGCAGGTAGTAAGTCTTCGAATTTTTCTATCTGTACCAGCTGTCACATGATTTTTCTTACAAACACACAAAGATAGCAACGACACCCTGTGGTATTGTGAGTGATAGGACTATATTATGTAAGATCAAACAATCATAAATTAATCCTGTCGCTAACTAGCAGTCCTGACACTGCTGTGTTCTGGCGTAGAGAAAAAGACAACCAGTGAAATTACGCATATGCGAATAAAGTTACTTGCAAATATGATATTCCACAAAGTAACTACAAAAATACTAATTGATGTATCTTATTTGGTTGAGCTAGTAAAAGTGTTTTTCACCTATATGTACCTGTTTTTTTAACCTTTCTGTGACGAGCAACAAACAAAATACACATAATAAACAGGTAACAGAATAATGATGATGCTTTTCGACCGATTTCGGCCATGGCAACCATTTTGTTTAGACTCTTAATCGACTCCTAGCCGATTATCGAGGCAAAACATCACGCACGATGAAGGCGTGGACATCGTTGACACATGGTAGCAAATGTCAAAACAGGCTGGCGAGTTTTGAATTCATCACGAGTAGCGTCAAAACTAAGCTAACAAAATACACTACACATAAACTTACCCAGTCGTAATGAAGTTTACCCATATTTCTTGCATCGTTTCCCTGACTTTTTGGTACTCTTCTTCGATCTCAATTTTCATCATTATACTTTCATATACTGCCATAGTTTGCGCGCAGTGATTGGCTCCACGAACTTTTTTCAGGAACTCCGGTGGAGGTGGCATGCCTTCAATTTTCGGTGGTTGGGTATAGTAAGAATACTCGTACAAGTATATCGAATCACTGCCAGCTTTAACTTGTAAATCCGCGGATCTTAGATGAGGGTATGCGAATAAGACATCAGTGAAATAGTCGATGTAAGCTTCGATGGTTTCTTCTCCGATAGGCTTGTCTCCGAAATAGAATTGTTTGATAACTTGCGCAACATCAGTGCGTTCTTTTTCAGATTTGAACGTCAAGTCAGCTGGTAGAAAGTCAGAGAAACGTTCATTCATTTGGTCTTTCCACTGGAAAAATCGGTCAACTCTGAACAAACCCTCCTTATTCGCAAAGCCGTAGAGTACAGGAACTTTTCTGTATTTTCCTTGTTTCAGAATATTAACTGGTGTATCTTCAAGGAAGGTTTCCTGACCAATGTTGCGCTCTACACACGGTGAAAATACAAATGTAGAATCTTTTCTGTCAAAAAATATGTCCGAAGTGAGCAGTTCGAAGGATGCCGTTTTATAAAATTGTTCTAATGCTTTGATATCATCTGCTTTAGTAAAGTTGTTGGTTCGAGCAAATTCCTTTGCATTCTGAACAGGGTCAATCTGAACACTCCAAACACTAACACTAGCACCACTTTCGGGTATAACCTTGTTATAAAGTCCTTTTGTCGTTTCGGAAAGCATCAGGAGGTCAACTGCCGATGATCCTGCGCTGCTACCAACAATAGTGACGTCATCAGGGTTTCCGCCAAAATTGGCGATATTTTTCTGTACCCAGCGCAGCAGCGCGACTTGGTCCTTCATGCCCGCGTTGCCGGGAGCATCTTCTGTGCCAAGACACAGGAAGCCGTGGAGACCAAGGCGGTAGTTAAAGGAGACCGTTACTATTTTCTTACTTTTCACTAAGCCTTTCGGATTAACCAGTTCACTCCATCCTATTTGATATGCGCCTCCATGAACATAAACCATTACTGCCAGGTTCTTATCTTCCGTGTCTGGCATATAAACATTGGCAACAAGACAGTTTTCTTGCATAGAAAACGGGGAAAAGTCAAAAAGCTGGGTCTTTCCTTGAATGCAAATTATCTTATTGTTGACTGCTTCTAATGGACTCATCCAAATAGGTCCTGGAAGTGGAGCCTGAAAAAAAAACGTTATCTTAAATTCACTTCTTCAATAAAAACTCTCAACTGGCACACTCTTTTAACCTAAACTCACACGATTGCACTAATTTCCTGCCTATTTCCTTGTTTTGCATTTTAGTAGCTTTCAGGGATTAAAAATTGATAGCTAGCTATGTATCACCAAGAACATACATACATACATACCGTCACGCCTCTTTCTACAGGCAAGCAGATACTACTTTGTTCCACTTGCTACGATCCTGACATACTTCTTTCGCTTCATCCACATTCATCAATCTCTTCATACATGCTCGTCAATTTCGGGTACTCCTGATCTGACCTTTTTCCAAAACGGCTCTTATTTGGTCTCGGAACGTCCATCTAGACCTTCCCCTCCCAACGCAACCATTCACACTCCCCATATAGATCTGTTTTAGTTAGTCTACTTTCATCCATCCGCTCCACATGACCAAACCAACTTTAATACTTTAAGATAAATGCACTTTTCCGATTTTATGAGTACCTAATACCAAGCAAACTGTATCTGTTCAATCTGTAATCTGTATATTTGTAGTGGCTATATACAATAACTCACTTTAAACCGATCCTTCCCAGTAGGCGCTGTGGCGTATGGGATACCCAAGAACTCGTAGATCTCGTCGGTCTTGTACCCGCGCACGGGCCCCTGCGCGGTCTGCACGGTGCTCGACTCGCGCGCCTCGCTCTGCGCGGACGCTGCGCACGCGACCGCCACACATACCAGCAGAATGATCTTCATTATAAGACGCTCTGGTTATCACTGAATAATATTCGTGATATCGCCTTTTATATGTTACCGTATGTAAGGTACAGTCTGCAAAAACAATACAAGATTAAATGAAATGTTTTATCCAGACTAGGTATTATAATGAACCACAACTATCTGATAAAAAAATCAAAAAGACTAAAATTTTATTTTTGCAAATTGGCCGCCGAGTGCTTTTTTACATGTCCTTTTGAAACCAGCGCATTCGGAAAGACCATCATTGCCAAGAAGAATGCGCCGAAAGAAAATTGGCAGAAAGTCATATATTATATAGTTTAACTATGTTGAAACGGCGTGTTTTAAGTATTTTCATAAGCAGAATTATGTTACTAGCTGTTGTTGTTGTTGTTGCTGTCCTATGGTACCCCAGTGGTACAGAGGGCCTTCGTGAGACGTCTCCATCCGCTCCTATCTTGCGCCTCTCGCTCCGCGTCCCTCCAACTCAGCCCGGCTGCCCGCAGCTCGGCGTCGGTGGTGCGCTGCCACGTGTGCGCCGGCCGGCCCCGCCGCCTGCTCCCGCGCCTTGATACGCCGGGTGAGCACGTTCGAATCCCAGACCGGTTTTAGCTGGGCAAAGGCACCTTTTGCTTTTTTGATTCTCGCGTTGACGTCGTCATCAGAGCCACCGCTGTTGGTCACTGTGCTGCCGAGATATGTGAACTTTGCGACAGATTCCAGCGGTGTACCATTGAGTCTGATGGGTCGGTTTTCGCATGACTGAACTCGCATTTCGACGGTCTTATTAGCGTTGATTCGCAGGCCCATGTCTTGAGCTTCCTCTCGTAACGAGTCCAGCTTCATTTGGATATCGGGCAGTGAAGGCGAGACCTACACTATGTCGTCTGCGTAGTCGAGGTCTTCCAGGTGGGAGCCCTTGTTCCATGCGATGCCTCTGGGTGTTTCCGTTGCTTTCCGCATGACGTCGTCGAGCAGGACGATGAAGAGCAGCGGCGATAGGAGGCAGCCCTGTTTGACTCCTGCAGTCATTGGGATTGGTTCCCCTAGGACTTGGTCATGCACTACTTTGCAAGTGCTGCCATTATATGCTACTATTATATACTAGCTGTTGCTCAGAAATAAATATAACCTTTGGCACTCACAAAAATAATGTGACTTTTTATTGTCTAAAGAATTTTCAAAATCGGTTCGAATCGATTATCCCCTACAACCTCACAAACTCACAAACTATACTGCTTTAAATTATTAGTATACTAGCTGTTGCCCGCAACTTCGTCTGCATAGAATTCGTTTATCGCTATCCCTCTGGAATCACACAATTTTCCGGAATAAAAAGTAGCATATGTGTTCTTTCAGACTATAATTTATCTATGTTCCAAATTTCATCCAGATCTGTCCAGCCGTTCTGGCGTGAAAGAGTAACAAACATCCATCCATCCATCCATACTTACAAACTTTCTCGTTTATAATATTAGTAGGATAATTTACTAAATTAGTAATTATTTTTGTTCCGCAAATCATGCAACATGTTTACAGTATACTTGTTTATCTTTAAGTGTTTTACTTATAATTTAAAGATAGTATCTATCTGTAGACGTTTGTATGGCACTTAAATTAAAAGATAGCTTATTATGTGGAGGACGCTTTATGTAGGTAGGTATTGTCTGTTTTGTTGTAATCTATGTCACGTAATCATATTTTTTTTTAATACTGATGTCTGCTGTGTTCCAAATTACTATCACTTGCATTGTAATCTAATCTTTATACAATCCAAATGAATCATTACACATAAACGGATAACTCACGTATAAAAAGTCGAGTGATGCTCGACATGTTTCGGATTAATACTCGACTTTTTATACGTGAGTGATCCGTTTATGTGTAATGATTATTAAGTCTCACGGTAGTTTTATGTTGAAAATCCAAATGAATAATCAAACAATGAAGCTGAAATCTTTATTGACGAATAAATATTCTAATACATTAAAGTCAGTATACAATTGCGTTAGTTATAGCATGCGTCACGGAATGACGAGGATCCGGGTTCGATTCCCGGCCATAGCTTTACTTTTCAGATTTTTCTGTATTCTAACTTTCAGTGTCGTATAGAAATTTAATTGTTAACGGTAAAACCGTAAAAGTAAACATAAAAAATGAAGAAGTAAAAATTTTTGATTCATTTTTGATAGTAGTACCTATCATTTGCAAAACCTTATATCTTCTTCTTATTATACCTTCTCTCGTCCCTGGTAAGCACTGGATGTTCCACGGGAGTTTGTAATTGTGTCGTACAGACACATCATTCAAACAGATGACGTTTAGCGACAAAAATTCGCATAGTAACAAGGTCACGTGACAGTTAGCAACAGATAGAAAACTTCGAAGGCTTACCCACCTGGTATGGGTGGTGTAGGGGTATAGCACGCGTCACGGAATGACGAGGATCCGGGTTCAATTCCCGGCCATAGCTTTATTTTTCGGATTTTTCTGTGTTCTAATTTTCAGTGTCACATTTTTTTGACACACCTGTATACGTTCCACTGCTAAGCACACTCGTCTCAGAATATTTCTAGTCTCTATTACAATTTCAACCCAATTTCAACCGGGATAGTGGATGGTCGGTGCCCCCGAGTTGGAAAACTGTTTTAAATATTGACCAAACGGTGAGTGTGAGCGAACCTTTACGGAGTGACGTGATCAGTGTTGTGTGCTGCCCTACATTTGACAGTAATAAAAATGACGATGAAAACGAGGGTAGTTGTGCGCCGCTGTCAGTTGCGTCGAGCAGCCGCGCGAACAGAGCGCTGGCGCGCAGT
The DNA here is from genome assembly GCA_949127965.1 of Pandemis corylana. NCBI lineage: Eukaryota > Metazoa > Arthropoda > Insecta > Lepidoptera > Tortricidae > Pandemis > Pandemis corylana. The sequence goes on from OX421860.1 coordinate 2,343,138, forward strand.
GTTCGTTTCGCTGCCGCCGGGGCGAGCGCTCCAGGAAGAAGGACTACGGAATAGTCCGAAACATGTCGAGCATCACTCGACTTTTTATACGTGAGTTATCCGTTTATGTGTAATAATGATTAAGTCTCACGGTAGTTTCATGTTGAAAGATTTCTAGTCTCATTTATAAGCGGGAAAAGCGAAACAGTTGTTCGTAAATCAAAAACTATAAGTTGCAGTTCTCTAATGACGTGAAGTAATACAGTATACTGTATAGTGTTTGATTTACAAGTTACTGTCCACTTACTAAGCAGGTATAATTACTTTGCTAAAGCTATGTATTGAACTCCCATATTGTTGCCATGTTTACGTTTATGTTTTATTGTTTCTGTCTACTAAATCAAATACCTGATACATTACTGGCTCGTTTTTTAGAAATAAAACACATCATAACCTTATCCTTCTGAATAATAGATTCATACTATTTTTTAAAAATCTATTCAAAGAAAGCACACCATGTGATTTTTTTTTTCAATTTTTAAATAGGTATAATTTTTTGGCGCACCAAAATCAAATAAAATTGCAGCTATGACCAAGCGTCGGAACTGAGCCGTGGTCAAACGGTTTTTGCCATTTTTAGAGCAGAATCATAAAAACATATTCTTTCAATAGAACATTTTTGCATCTCGATGAACACATAACTTAATAAAAAGAAAGATTAAAAGTATTAAATTAAAAATCTTTATTAGGCAGCTTCTCTAGAGAGCATAGCCAAATGCAAACATTAACTAATAATTATTGCGTATTAAAGTATAATAATTATGATATAAAAACACAACACCCATCAATTAATTTACAATTCGACTCTTTGAGACAGCGACGGAGGCACTGGTGACTTGTAGTACCGCTCATAGATGTCGTCCCAGAAGCGAGCTCGTGCCTCCAGGAGAGAGCCCTTGAGCTGTATCTCCTCCCCGAAGTCCATGTACGGAGACCTGTTAGGGCCGACTGGGGGCCACGCCGGCAGCTTTGAACCCTCAGGAACTGGTTTCCTGAAAAAATATGTAAAACACCAGTTTTAGAAACAAAAATGTTATTCTATTTCTAAGAAAACATTCTATATTTTTGATCCGTTCAACACTCGACAACGCGTATCAAAATGACAGGGATACAAAGCTACTAAGCGAGCAAAAAGAAAAGCAAAATGCACTCTTACTTTTATTTTATTCAAATTGTTTCACGTTGTTTCAGCATGAGAGTAAAAAATGTTGACAAAAGCGTAATTAAAAATAGGGGAAAAATAAATCGAGTTGTGAAGGGGTCAAAAGTAGCACGAAATGGTTCGTGTCATGATACAGACGGCAGCGTCACCAGTTCCTTTCACTTTGAACTTGGTTGACATGCTCCCGCGTGTCTAGATAATGAAAATAGTCTCACCCAGTAAGTATGAAGTTTAACCACATTTCTCGCAATTTTTCCTGTAGTCTTAAGTATTCTTCTCTACTGTCCGAGGCGAAAAATGACATAGATATGTCATGTACCGTCCAAGACTGGGCACAGTGGTTGGCTCCTCGAATCCTTTTCATATATTCTGGCAAGGGCGGCATACCTTCAACTTCAGGCGGTGGTGAGTAGAAAGAATATTCGTACAGGTATATAGAATCACTGCCAGCTGCCACTTGTAGCTGCACAGATCTGAGATGCGGATAAGCAAATATAACATCAGTGAAGTAGTCTATGTAAGCTTCAACATTTTCTTCTCCGACATGTTTGTCTCCAAAATAAAACTCCTTTACTTCTTGAGCAACTTGTGAACGTTCGCTTTCAGATCCGAAAGTTAAATCAGCTGGTAAGAAGTCTGCGAATTGTTCATTCATTTGGTTTTTCCATTCTTCAAATTGAGGAACCCTGAACAGACCTTCCATATTTGCAAAACCGTATAAGATGGGGACTTTTCTGTATTTACCTTGCTTCAAAATATTGACTGGGCTATCTTCTAAAAAGGTTTCTTGCCCAATGTTGCGTTCTAGACATGGAGCAGCTAGAAATGTTGTGTCCTTCCTGTTCATAAATGTGTCTGAAGTAAGTAAATCGAAGGAGGCAGATTTGTAAAATTCTTCTAATGCGTTAATGTTATCTTTTGTAAAGTTATTAGCTCTGGCGAATTCTTTTGCGTTTTCTATGGGATCAAGTTGAATACTCCAGGCAGCAACGTTGGCGCCGCTTTCAGGTATGACCTTATTAAAAAGACCCTGCGTTGATTCAGAAATCATAAGCAGGTCTACTGCCGAGGACCCAGCGCTGTAACCGCCGATAGTGACATCATCAGGGTTTCCACCAAAGTTGGCAATATTTTTCTTTACCCAGCGCAGCAGCGCGACTTGGTCCTTCATGCCCGCGTTGCCGGGAGCGCCTTCTGTGCCCAGACACAGGAAGCCATGGAGACCAAGACGGTAGTTGAAAGTTACTGCCACAATCTTTTTAGTCCTTACCAAGGTTTTCGGTACAAGTGCATTTCCGTATCCCAATTGATACGCTCCCCCATGGACAATAACAAGTACTGGCAGGTTAGTCTCCTCTGTGTCAGGCATAAAAATATTCGCAACAAGACAGTCTTCTTGCATGGAATATCCATCCAAACGAAATTGTGTCATGCTGCCTTGTGGACACATGATTTTATCATCGACTGCTTCTAAAGGACTCATCCAAACAGGACCTGGAAGCGGTGCCTGTAAAATAAATCATTAATAATCAAAAACCGACTGTTTTAAATTAAACGGCGATCACAGAAGTAGAATAAAGTCTAGTCTTACTTTAAAGCGATCTTTTCCAGTAGGAGCGGTAGCGTAGGGGATTCCGTGAAATTCAAAGATTTCGTCTGTCTTGTACCCGCGCACGGGGCCCTGCGCGGTATGCACGGTGCGCGACTCGCGCGCCTCACTCTGCGCGGACGCCGCGCACGCAACCGCCACACACACCAGCACAACAGTCTTCATGGCACGATAGGCTGCTCAATACTGGATAATAAGCGGCGGTTATCTTCTTTTTATGCATTCACAGGCTAGATACCGATGTGGTGATAATAATTTTTCGTTATCACGGTGACAATGTCACGGTATGCTGTGATGTTATTATTTTCATTTTGAAGTTCCCTAATATTTGATAAGTTATCGCGATTGCGAAAGATTTACTATTTTAAACAAAAATTTACAAATTGCGAATTGCCGCAAACCAGCCAGTATCCAACAGTTATCGTAGCGTTTTATTTCTTACACATCAATCTGAAAAAAAAAATGAAATTTGGTAAAGAGAGTTTTAGTCCAGGGGAAGGACATAGGATAGTGGTTATCCTAGAAAATTGTTTAGTTTTTTTTACTATTTTTTTGTCCTTGATCGTTTTGTCATCCTCAAGACTTTTACAAGCACACCTATTTAATAAAGCACGAGCGTTGCAAGTACGACTTGGTATCGAGATTTTTTTTTCAATAAAGAGGCTCGCTATTAGCGGGAAATCTAATATTAATTTTAATTTAACAATGAGGGGGCTTCTAATTGACGGTGTAGATTTTTTATCATGTTTTTGATATCGACAGTAATTTTCGGATTTTTGGGCCAAGATACGGGCGTACGCTAAGTATCATGCTAAAATCAATCAAGTTATCAAGTTATTGCTAAAAACACTTAAAGATGTTTTTTGTAAGCTGTACTTAATAAAATAATAATAATAATATAGCCCCTTTTATTCCGTTTCGCTACAATTTCAGTACATTGTGTAGTTTTTTTTATAAATTATCGCGTAATTTGGCGTGCCTCAGGGCATAGGCCTCCTCCATTTATTGAAGGGTGTGGGCTATAGTTCCCACGCGGGCCCAGTATTGGGAACTTCACACACCATAGAATTGCTTCGCAGATGTGTGTGTTTCCTCACGATGTTTTCCTTCACCGAAAAGCTCAAATTCAAATGTAATTTGGCACACAAATTTCGAAAAACTCAGACTTCGAACCCACGACCCTCTGTTTAGGCTACCACGGCTTTTTTAGTTAGCTGTACTTACATTATCTATATTACCATCGATCCTACGAATGAATATCAAAAAATTAGTAATTAGATATTTGTTTACTTTAAATTTGTTGGTGTGTAGTGGATAAGTTTTTTACTGTATTCTCTTCTATCTTTGGTTGCGTGGTGTGTGTTTGTGACTACGCGCGTACTTTGTTTGGATTTTTAAAATTTGTCTCTAGTTGTGAGAGCTTATAATTGGCTTTAATGTCACTACTGTAATCAACCCACGCTGTAATTTATAGCTGTTGGATCTCCGTAAGTAAATAAATAAGTAAATAAATAAATATCAATTCAGTCCTACCATTAGAAGTCGATACTAACACGGCAAGTGATATACCAGCGTGTAAAAAAATGCTGTTCTTGTGTGAGGATATAGAGGCTAGGATAGAAAAAACTATGCTTAGCTGGTTTAATCACGAAGAGCGGATGGAAAGTAGACTAACTAAACAGATCTATATGGGGAGTGTGAATGGTTGCGTTGGGAGGGGAAGGCCTAAACGGACGTTCCGAGACCAAATAGGAGACGTTTTGGAAAAAGTCAGGTCAGGAGTACCTAAAACCAACGAGCATGTATGATGAGATTGATGAATTTGGATGAAGCGAAAGAAGTATGTCAGGCTCGTAGCAAGTGGAACAAAGTAGTCTCTGCCTACCCCTGTGGGAAAGAGGCGTGACGGTATGTATGTATGTATGTAAAAAACTGTTTGTCGGGTTTATGTGTCAGTTGAGATATTTTTAGTGGGTATACGGTGATCAAGGTACATTTCGTAGCGATAACTGCGCTGTCGAAATTTCCATAGACAAGAGATACAATCCGAGTTTAATTTGAGATTCGACTCTATGTATTTGGTGTTTCTTACTTCACTGATTCGATTTGCCTTCAAATTATTATAATAAATAACGCCGTTTCCTTATTAAGGGTGTTTACTCCTACTGACCTGTCTTTCATGCTGGTCTGTGAGCAAAGAAAAAACATAGAATGTACCAGTTGCTTCTCTACCCGCGCAGATGGTAAAAGACCATCGAGGGAATGGGCGAAACTTATAGGAATCATGTTATAGGCGATGAGGCTAGCAACCCATCACTATTTTGATTCCATTTTCCACCTAAACGCCCACAATCTTGCTAAATGTGGCCTGTAGGTCTTGTTACCTTAGGCTCTGTCTACCCCGTAAGGGATAAAGACGTGATTTGTGTATGTATGTATGTATGTAGGTACTCCTACTGAGCTGGCAACGTCGCATTTTTGGCGTTTTTGTAAGATTATTTGACAGAAATTGAATAAAAGTTTAAAATGTAGTCTATACAAGTTCTTCGTTTTTAGTGTATTAATATGTCCAATACATACACACATACATACATACATAAATCACGTTTTTATCCCTTACGGGGTAGACAGAGCCTAAGGTAAGACCTAAAGGCCACGTTAGCATGATTGTGGGCGTATAGGTGGAAAGGGAAATCAAAATAGTGATGGGTTGCTAGCCGCATCGCCTATAAAATGATTCCTATGCCCATTCCCCCGATGGGCTTTTACCATCTGCGCGGGAGGAGAAGCAACTGGTACATTCTATGTTTTTTCTTTACTCCCAGACCAGCATGGAAGCTTGTCCAATGCAATAATTAATCATGATTAACTGTTACTTTCGTATTAAAAGGAAATAATGATATATCTCGATTAATAAGAAAATAAAAGTTAATACATTAATGCATTAGCTTTTGCCCGCGACTTTGTCTCCGTAGAATTATACATACATATAACCCTTATTGAATAACTAAATCTATTAAAAAAACTGCATCAGAATCCGTTGCGTAGTTTTAAAGATCTAAGCATACATTGGAACAGACAGCGGAAAGCGACTTCGTTTTATACTAGGTACATAATATGTATTGAAGATGGTCTTTCGAAGCGCTAGTAGTTCACTCTTTTTTTTTAAATGTACCTACTTTTGATTTTGATTATTTGCTTTACCCTAGCGTGAAAGTAGGGTCAACAGGGACAATGTTGTGATCCACGGGTAAAATGGTTTTAAGAATTGTTTCAATAGTTCCAGAGTTTCCACCACTAATACAAACAAACACAAAAAAACAAAGTTTAGGTAACTGTTTATAACGTACGCGTTAGTTTATACTTTTAGCACGGATTATAAAAACAACCTGGTTTCTTGCAATTGAATTATCTTCGTAAGTACTTTTTACCAACGTGCATATTTAATAAAAATATTTTTTTACTTACGTATCACAGTAAGGTAATTCGACACGTCTTTCACACATTAATTACGCCGACTACTCGTAACTTTTCGATGCAAAAACAAATGCCGGTCACCGGCGTCTAACCCCGAACAGAATATTATACACATTGACCACAGATAACTAACATGTAGCTACAAATGATAGAGTCGGTCGACGTGGCTTAGTTCCAGTTCTTGCTGCTTTGGCGCTGCTAATATTATATTTTTCTACTCGTTGATTTTAATCCGTCAATTATGTGTTTTTTAGACAAAATTGCAATCACATACTTTTTAATCTTGGATAGTCTATGGCACTTCGGACTCAACTATAATGATTATTATACAACGCTCTAGACGACTATAATAATTTCAAAATTAGAACTTAGTTACTTCGATTAAGCGTCGTGAGCGCTTAGTGGAACGCACCCAATGTAAAGTTGGAAATATCTGGCAAATTTGCTTCCACTTGAAATTTTGAACACACTACCTAACTTTTTTCTTCTGTTACGTGATTGGTTAGTAATTGAAGTAATTGAACAATCAGAAACAGTCTTATAACGTCGTCTCATTAGTTCTTTTTTGTGCTACGAAAATTTAAAAGTTTTGTTTGTTATTTGACGCGAAATCGATGGTGTTAAATAAATAATCCCTAATTCGAATTAAACATGAGTGACAGTGATGATATTAGTTTCGCCGCTACTCCAGAGGAGATAACTACTATTAATTCATAAGTGGAAGGTACAATTTTCAAACTTAACCCTTACTTTACAAAAGGCTATGTATATACCTCGATAGACGATGATGATGATGACTCGTAGAAAAAGTATTGTATACAATAGTTACATAATTAGCTCTTTAAATCTCGTACCTTACTTAGGCCACTCGGCAAGCCTCGTGGCCTAAACACGGTACTCGATTTTAAGAGCCTTCATTATGCAACGATTGTATAAAATACTATTATTTTATCTGTGGTTGTAGGGCTTTTCGCCACGTCAAATATAAGAGACGTCACCCATACGCCAGACTTCTTTAAGGCGATACCTTAAGTTGAACCTTAACCCAATTGAATGGAGGTTGCCTTTGCATTGAAGTAATGGACGTATATATAGGTCGTTTGCGTTGAACCCGCGGTGCTGATGTAATGGGTACGTATTAAAATACATAAAGTTTAAAATGTATAATGGGTTAAAATACATAATGGTTTATAATATATAATGCGATTTTCTCAGAAAGTTACAAATTAACAGGATTGTTACAAAACAAACCTAACCTAACCTAAACCAATCTATAGATTACGATATCAAAAAAGTTCATTTAGCTAATAGTTTTACAGAAAATTGCGTTATATATTTTGAACCATTATGTATTTTAACCCATTATACATTTTAAACTTTATGTATTCTGATCCGCTCCCTGATATAATATTGATATATATTCTTCCATGCTGGTCTGGGAGCAAAGAAAAAACATAAAACGTACCAATTGCTTCTCTACCCGCGCAGATGGTAAAAGTCCATCGAGGGAATGGGCGAAAATCATATGAATCATGTTATAAGCGACGAGGCTAGCAACCCATCACTATTTTGATTCCATTTTCCACCTATACACCCACAATCTTGCTAAATGTAGCCTGTAGGTACTACCTTAGGCTCTGTCTACGTACGGGATAAAGACGTGATTTGTGTATGTATGTATGCATGTATGTTGGTGTCGAAAAGGTTAAATGCGCTCCATCACATAATTATAATCGATGTTCTCCGGTGATGTGATTACAATGGAAATAATTTTACCAGGCGCCATGTTACTGTAATCCTAAGAAAACCTTTTTTGTCTTAACCTATCTTACGTCTTCTTAAATCGGAATCAAATATAATATGGTATCATGTTGAAAGAAAGCTTGTTATTGAATCTGGCGTTACTTTGCGGAGGTTCATTTCAATGAAAAAAGAAAATTAGCTGCTCTACCTAGTAGTAGTTACCTAATTATCTAATGTAGTAGCGGAGTAGCGGGTTAAATGTTTTGCCCATTGAAAGCATTAAAGTTAAATCACTACTCATCAAAAACGGTATAAAACAAGCAGTTGTATTATAAAGTGGTTGAGGGTGATTTCTCAAAAAACTCAACACAACCAAGATGGGACAAGTACACAAGATAGCGATAGCCGGCACTAAATAAATAAATAAAAAATAAATTCGAAGTTGTCATAACAAAACAACTAACTGCCTAACCGTTTTCCGTTCGGACAGTTAAGTAGTAGTATCATCTCTGTAGTCTGTGGTCAAGTCTCAACTGACCACAGATTCTAGTAAAGTTATTGCGATCGCAGCGCCAAAACTGTTGAATTGGAACTAATACTTAGGCCCCTGACATTGACGAACGCATGTCAATGCAAGGTCATCCAATTAAAGTCAACGTTAGGAGGGGCGTTGAGTTAAACCGCCTAAGTCGAGGTCACGAATTAAATCACATTAAAAGATCGGTTACGCAAACAACATAGTTGTGCTATGTTGTTTTTTAGATTGTGTTCCAGTCCGCGAGCTCTTATTATTTGTACGTTTCTTCCTTCAAAATTGATCAAGGTTTTATCGTAAACAAACAAGCCCCACTAAGTTCATATAAAATGAAATTTACTTAACAGTATAATTATTATAAAATAGCGTGAGATATAAAGTATGCTCCTTCAACATTCCGGTGGATATGATGTTATTGCGTACAGTGAGTGATTGTGTGGGAACTTGATGAAATTGGTTTGTTTACAAACGCGTGTAAAATCGATCAAAACACACCAAATTGGCCACCAAAGGGCCCTATTACATGTCTTTTTTGAAACTACTAGAGCATTTGGAAAGACCATCATTGCCAAGAAGAATGCGCCGCAAGAAACTTGGCAAAAAGTAATTTTTTCAGCTACTACAATACTTAAATTCTTCTTAAATTAAATACATGTATAAAAAGGATGTATAAGGTCCCCGAGCCTTAAATTATATTAGTCTATAGTAGAGATGTATAAAGACTCTACTAGTCAAAGTAAAACAAAGTAAAGTATGCAAAAAAAGAAAGAGAAAAAAAACAATAAAAATAATTAAAGTTCAGTGGAGGTGTAAAACGCCATACATAAACAATGGTCGCAATTCAATCAATTTAATTCTGTCTACCCACTTAAGTAAATTCTCTAAATACTTTGTTGCAAAGCAAATATCAACAAAAAACTTCAAACGGGGAGCGTATAGATAAGTGTGTAGTATGTGCAGCTATCTTCGCCATTAGAATGATTAGACTCAATCTTATCTATTTTAAAATTATTCCCAATATATAATCTGTCAACGACAGGTGTACTGAATACAATTATGAACAACAAATACAATCAGTGCCAGTCAGTGTAAATAAGTGAGTGAGGATGCACGGTGCTGTTTTAAAATTGTTGGTTATTGTGTGTGTGGTGGTCGCGTGCGCGGCGTCCGCGCAGAGCGAGGCGCGCGAGTCGCGCACCGTGCAGACCGCGCAGGGGCCCGTGCGCGGGTACAAGACCGACGGAATATATGAGTTCTACGGAATTCCTTACGCTACTGCACCTACTGGTCGGGACAGGTTCAAAGTAAGCTGTAATATGTTAATAACAAGATTTCTCAGAATTATTCACTAATATTTCGACAGATGGTAGGACTAAGAAGTTTATTAATTATAAATAAGATACAAAATGGAATTAAAACAAAATTAAACTATTGAATTAAAAACGAATTAAAAACTGAACTAAAACTAATCTTAAAATAAAATAATTAAATAGTTAATGCCCCCGTGGCATAGTTCCGCAGACGCTGGCAGCATTCCCCCTTTGGACAGCGATACTAATACGCTGTCCAAGGAAGCTGCCAGCTCTGCGGTCACCCGTAGCATCTATTAGCCTCTTCGAAATATCTTTGAAGAGGCTAATAGCGCTAGGACCCCACGGACCAAGGGTCTCAACACCGAAAGGGACAAAGTTATCTTCGGTGCTGAGACCCTTGTATAAAAGTGGACTTAAATGTTTGAATACTCTTGTAAATGATTTTTTTCATAGTTTTTGACTCAAGATTAAGCCACACCTTTGACATACGTACTAGGAAACATTTGCCTCGCACATTTTTAAAAAACGCGACTAACATTTACAGGATGATTCAGTCAAACAAACCCAACAACCTGTTGAAGTAGAAATACCAAGGATGACATACATACATACAAAAATCACGTCTTTATCCCTTGCGGGGTAGCAGTTACGGGGTAACAAGACCTAAATGCCACGTTTAGCAAGATTATGGGCGTATAGGTTGAAGGAAAAAAAACACAGTATGTACTTATGTATATATTTTTTATGAAATTACAGGAACCACTTCCTGGACCAGTTTGGATGCACCCTTTGGAAGCTGTAGATAAACGGATAATATGTCCACAGGGTAATTTTCCGTCCGTTGACTTAACGGCGTATGCAATGCAAGAAGACTGTTTAGTCGCAAACGTTTATGCACCTGACACGGAGGATACTGATCTACCTGTATTAGTGTATATCCATGGCGGCGGATACCAAGTAGGTTTTGGTTATTTACATGCTCAGAAAAGTCTAGTTCAGTCTAAGAAAATAGTAGCCGTCAATTTTAACCATCGTCTGGGAGCGCACGGCTTCCTGTGTTTGGGCACAGAAGGCGCCCCCGGCAACGCGGGCATGAAGGACCAAGTCGCGCTTTTGCGTTGGGTGCAGAAAAATATTGCAAATTTTGGAGGAAATCCTAATGACGTCACCATTGCTGGGGGAAGTGCGGGTTCTACGGCAGTGGACTTGCTGATGCTCTCCAAAATGTCAGAGGGTCTTTTTAGCAAAGTTATACCTGAAAGTGGAGCTGGGATTGGTCCTTGGACCATTCAAATTGATCCAATTCAAATCGCGAAGGATTTTGCTAGAAATAATAATTTTACTGATGTAGATGACATTTATGCCTTAGAAGAGTACTATACAACGGTGGCATACGACAAGTTGTTTGTAGATTTATCTATGGATTCTACTGACATAACCCTAAGGTTCACTCCTTGCATTGAACGTAATATTGGCGTCGAGACATTCCTCGAAGAACCCCCGGTGGATATTTTAAAACAGGGCCAATATACAAAGCGTCCTATGTTGTACGGTTTCGCGAATATGGAAGGTTTCATGTATTTATCATCGTTTGAAACATTGAAAAACAAAATGAATGACCAATTTTCTGATCACTTACCCCCTGACTTACAATTCGAGTCTGAAGAGGAAAAGAGTGAGATAGCAGATATGGTAAAGAAATTTTACTTTGGTGATGATCCTATTGGAGAAGATAATGTTGAACAATTTGTTAATTATTACACAGATATTATGTTCGCTTATCCGCATCTTAGAGCCACGCAATTGCAATTAGCAGCAGGATGTGATTCCCTGTATCTGTACGAATATACTTTCCCTTCGCCTACTCTTGATGGGGAAGGTATACCAGAAGTCATGAAGCTTGTTGAAGGTGCACCGCATTGTGCCCAATCGTCAGCTATTTACGACTCAGCGATACCAGCTTTTGGCCCATCTGATTCAAGAGAGGAGTACTTGAAGTTGCAAGAAATTTTAAGAGAAATGTGGTTAAACTTTATAACTGAAGGGTAAGAATATTTACTAATTCAAAAGTTAGCAAAAATTAGTATCTTTAGAATGGATGATAATTTCATCTATTTAAACGCGAATAACAACGCGTAATGCAAAAAATAAGAACTATTTCGCTTCTCATTACATATAGCAGTCAATTTTTAAAGTTCTCTTTTGCTTGTACTTACAGAATAAGATATGAAAAAATAACATTAATTAAAAATCATTAAAAACCCCCACGCATTAATCGAAAATAAAAAATAATTACATTTTATGTCAAAAATGCCTTACATCATTTTGAAAATGAGCTGATACTATTATAACTCCTGAGCCAATTTTTACCAAACATGACTAAAAACGTTCTTCCATGCTGGTCTGAGAGCAAAGAAAAAACATAGAATGTACCAGTTGCTTCTCTTCCCGCGCAGATGGTATAAGCCCATCGAGGGATTGGGTGAAAATCTTAGGGCTCATGTTATAGGCGATGTGGCTAGCAACCCATCACTGTTTTGATTCCCCTTTCCATCCATACGCCCACAATTATGCTAAACGTGGTCTTTAGGTCTTGTCACCTTAGGCTCTGTGTACCACATAAGGGATAAAGACGTGATTTATGTATGTATGTATGTATGACTAAAAACCACTGCAAGCTGCTGGCTTTCCAATGAAAAAAACCGCATTGAAATCGGTCCATACATTTGAGCACTACGTTGCCATTGCCACAGACAGATACACACACACACACACACACACACACACACACACACACACACACACACACACACACACACACACACACACACACACACATGTTAAAAACATAATATACATTATATTTCAGAAAACCAGTACCTGACGGATCTAATTTGCCGGCATGGCCGCCAGTTGCTGCCAACAGATCGCCTTACATGAGCATTGGAGAGGAAATCAGGCTCAAAGGGCTGCTCCTAGAGAAGCGTGCGCGTTTCTGGGATAACATCTACAAACGGTTCTATAAGTCTCCTGTACCTCCGATGCTACATCCTGGTAGAAGTAAAGTTAATTTTTAAGATACATTTGACGAGGCACACACATCTTGAATGAAGAATTTATGAAGTTGACACAGTGAAGTTAATTTCAAATGATTCTTCATCATTCCCTTGCTGAATTCTTTATTGAAATTTTATTTTCAGTTTTGTTTTTTAAATCTATTTAAATTACTTACGTCATATGTCAAATTGTTATCAGCACTATTATTATAACTAAACGATATTTTATCAGGTTCGGTGCGATTTCCTTCTAAAGTATTTTATCGGCATTAGTTCTTATCAACCGTTACAATATTGCTTAAATATAAAGTCTCATCTCACATAATATCATTGTTATTTATATAGTTTTTCTATTTTTCTTGTAGAACATTTATTATATTTATATATTTTTGTTATTATGCTGCGACGACATTCACACATTCAGTGATTTTATATTTATTATTTGACATTTGAAATTGTTTATAAAACAGGAACTTTAATAATATTTTGTTTTCATTTTTATTTAAATCATTATTATTATTTTCATTTTTAGTTGCAGTTGACGTTTATTTAATTTAATTATAATTTAATTTAGTAAGAAGGGGCGAAAGCGTTTATAAATTGTTTTTATTGTTTGTTCGGTAGCAGCGTCCGCGCAGGCTGAGGCGCGCGAGTCGCGCACCGTGCAGACCGCGCAGGGGCCCGTGCGCGGGTACAAGACCGACGGAATCTATCAATACTTTGGAATTCCATACGCCACCGCTCCCACAGGAACGGACAGGTTTAAAGTAAGTTTTAGCCTAGAAACACACTGAACAAGTTGTTACCTCATCTAGAGGAATAAAATCATCTATAACAATCTAGTCTGTAGTTATCTAACCTCGTCTTTCATGGTTTAGGTTTGCACTATTTGGTTAGTCCAGGTAGTATAATAGGAATTTTATTAAAACTTCGTAATAAAATTTCAGGATCCACTTCCAGGGCCAGTGTGGATGCATACTTTAGAAGCAGTCGATAAAAAGATAGTTTGTCCACAAGGGAAGTTTCCATTTGTGGATATGTCTACTTATACTATGCAAGAAGACTGCTTAGTTGCAAATATTTATACACCGGACACAGAAGAAACTAATCTCCCAGTACTAGTTTATGTACATGGTGGAAGTTATCAAGTCGGTTTTGGTTACCTATTTGGACAACAAAGTTTGGTGAAATCTAAGAAAATTGTTGCAGTCAACTTTAACTACCGCCTTGGTATCCATGGTTTTCTATGTCTGGGTACGGAAGGCGCTCCCGGCAATGCGGGCATAAAGGACCAAGTCGCACTGCTGCGCTGGGTTAAAAAAAATATCGCTAATTTCGGAGGAAACCCTGATGACGTTACCATTGCTGGAGGCAGCGCGGGATCTTCAGCAGTAGATCTACTTATGCTCTCCAAAGCAACAGAGGGTCTTTACAGTAAAGTTATACCTGAGAGTGGTTCCAACCTTAGCCCGTTTAGTATTCAAATAGATCCAGTTGAAACTGCGAAACATTTCGCTAGTGAACATAATTTTAATGAAGTAGACGATATCTATGCCTTAGAAGAATTCTACAAAACAGTTTCCTATGACGTTTTATTAGATGACATATCCCTCGAAGCAAACATGTCCATGATGTTCACGCCGTGCGTGGAACGCAACATAGCAGGCGTGGAATCATTTCTAGAAGATACTCCAGTGAATATTTTGAAACAAGGAAAGTACAGGAAGGTTCCCGTACTTTACGGTTTCACGGATATTGAAGGTTACTTGTTACTAGGGGCATTTGATACAGTGAAAGTGAAAATGAACGAGCGCTTCTCGGACTTTTTGCCAAATGACTTACAATTTGAATCTGAAGCACAGAAAACTGAAATAGCACAAAAAATAAAAGAATTCTATTTTGGAGAGAAACCTATTGACGACAACAGTGTTATTAATTTTGTCAACTATAACACTGATATCTTATTTGCTTATCCGCATCTTAGATCTACGCAGTTGCAAGTAGAAGCCGGTAGTGATTCCTTATATTTGTATATGTATACATTTCCTTCACCTGTGCCAGAAGGAGATAAAGTGCCTGAAATTTTGAAAATGGTCCAAGGAGCACCTCACTGCGCACAGTCTGCAGCAGTTCACGATGTTGTATTTGACATAGTCACGCCTGATTTAAGAGACGAATACAAAAAGTTGAAGGAAACTTTAAGAGAGATGTGGTTTAATTTTATATCGACAGGGTAATAAACTACTTGATTCTGTTGTTGAAAGTTGATGTTGTCTTTAGAAACAAAACACGAAAACTAAATTATCTTTTGTTTTTCAGAAAACCTGTCCCTGAAGGTTCTGATTTGCCATCATGGCCTCCTGTTGGAGCCAATAGATCCCCGTACATGGACTTAGGAGAAGAAATAAAGCTTAGAGGGTCGCTTTTGGAGGAGCGAGCTAAATTTTGGGATGACATCTATGAACGATTCTACAAGTCACCAATTGCGCCAAAGCACGAAAAAGTTCGTTCACCACCAACTGAACTTTAATAACCTTTTAATGAAGTTTAGATAGATGGTTAAAGCGATGGACATGACTCATGAGGATCAAAACGTAAAGGAGCTAGCTAAAAGTAACTACTAAATAACAAACACGATCATGGTAAATGGAACCATCATTATTAAGAAAGGGATTGCTAGCTAAAAATGCTAAATAATGCTGATTTTGCTTTCATCGCGGCTAATTAAGGTTTAGCTATCTAAATCACAATCAATGTCGTAACATGTTGATATATTTCACAATGTTTTTGGTTATTAAATGATTTTTTATTTCACAATGTCAGCAATGTGTTTCATGTTGATAATGTCAGCCATCTGAATCTTTCGGTGATACTGCTTATCGGAATTTTGTTAGAAAGGGAATTATTATTTTATCAGCCAATATTTAATGGTAACCTCATTAAACGGACAAGAAACATTATATTTTAAAAATTACGATTACCCTTTCAATATATTTTTTTTATAGAATAGGGGGCAAACGCGCACGTAGGTCACCTTATGGAGTGTGTCGCCGGCCCTTTAAGAAAAGAATAGGCTCGTTTTTTGAAGATACCCAAGTGGTACCGGTCCGGAAAAATTGGTGCCGTTAGCTGATTCCAGAGTTAGCTAAATATTACTTACGTCTAAAGATAATATCGCTAAAATATAAGTTTTTATTTACTTTGAAATCATTACTAGGTCATCACGGCTGTATTTTACATAACATAATGTTAAACTGAAAATAAACAAAAATAGATTTCGAGGTCACTGCCATCTTATCAAATTTATTATCTTATCATGTCTGTATATGTGTTGTGCCGTGCTCAAACTATCGCAGTCGATTTGTTGTTGACCGGTAACGACGAGTCATCGTAACTTGCATGTCGTGCCGCATTATGTCAAACGACGGTAAGAATGATGTAACTAGAAAAAACTAATTTCAGTCACCGGAGCAAAACAAACGATTAAGTATAACAACGTTTAGATGAGTTTATAGTACATTGTTGTATAGGCTGGAAAGTGAGCAATAGATGGACGAGTGAGTTCGAGGGCCTCACCTGCGGCTCAGCCCTAAAAGAGAGACGAGCCCATCTATCGCACTTTTGGCCGAGTCATTACATAGTGCTTTTCACGACTGCTGCGAGGAAATAATAGTACATTGTTGTAGAGGCTGGAAAGTGAGCAATAGATGGACGAGTGAGTTCCAGGGCCTCACCTGCGGCTCGGCCCTAAGAGACACGAGTCCATCTATTGCACTTTTGGCCGAGACATTACATAGTGCTTTTCACGACTACTGCGAGGAAATAATAGTATGTATGTATGTATGTATGTAAACTCTTTATTGTGCAAAATGAACAAGACAAAACAAGACAATACACGATGGACGAGTGAGTTCGAGGGCCGAGCCGCAGGTGTTAAAAATACAATATGAATAGCCCTGGGAGGGCATTGCAAAATTAAATAAATAATAAAACTTAAACTTAAACCTAATCTATAAACTAACCCTTTTTCCTTTTCCGTTTCCTTTGCCTCTCCCTGATGGGATAAACCTTGAAAAAATTTAATATGAAGCACACGACGTGTTCTGATTGGTCGATTTTGTGTAATAGCATCACAAATTGTGTTCTGATTGTTGGAATCAGGGATCAGCATGCCGAAGTGATTGGACGACTTGGTCTTTGAAACTGTCCAACAATGTTATTGTTGGCCTGTTTGAACTTTGAACAACTATGAATAGTTGGCCTGTTCATTCAACCTACAACTATACCTTGTTTTGGGGCCCCATTACTGACCATCTTTTGCCACATTTCCGAACAGTGGCGTAAAAAAGTTCTTTTATGACCCCCGACGTAAAAAGAGGGACAAGTTTGACGTCGATGTCTTCGGGTCTGTCTGTGGCATCGTAGCTCTCAAACGGATAGATTGATTTCAATGCGGTTTTTTTATTCCAAAGCCAGTTTTCTTGCGGTGGTTCGTAGCCATGTTTGGTTAAAATCCGTCTGGTAGTTTGAAGAGCGTCAGCTCGTTTCCAAAATGGTGTAAGGCATTTTTGGCATGATATTAAGTTATTTTTTATATAAGTAATATAAAGAAAGAAAGAAGAAAGAAAGAAGGCATTTATTCCTTTTTGCAAGACACACAAATATAAGATAATATACAACATTTTATAGACAATAAACAAGAAAAACAAAACCGACATGAAAAAATAGATCATCAGCGTTGTGTGTGTCTTCGCAAAAGTGAAACGGTCGCTGGCTCAGCATTACGCTGAGGTGTTAGACACCTGCAGGCCCTGCAGCACTGATTTTCAGCCAGAACCGTCTATGACTCACGAAACGATACACAGATAAAATATACTACATAATCCATAAACTTTTACGTAAACAAAGCAATACATAGATACAACCCGACTTATGTGTAACTAAAGAAATACATAAATTAGTTAAATAGTTTACAATAAACAAAAATTAAAAAGGAGGGAAAACTACTGACTACTATTATGATTATTACTTGATTAGTGGGGGTTTAAAACTATTACAATTTAGCGCTTCCCGATGAAAACTAGGGTAAATGATTTCCTCTTGCAAGATAACTTTGTATAATATATAACATACACCTTACACATACACAAAATCACGTCTATATAGACGAAGAAGGGATATCCCTTAGGTACGGGGCAGACAGAGCCTGAGGTAACAAAACCCAAAGGCCACGTTTAGCACGATTGTAGGTGTATAGGTGGAAAAAGGAATCAAAATAGTGATGGGTTGCTAGCCGCATCGTCTGTAACATGATTCCTAAGAATTTCGCCCATTCCCTCGATGGGCTTTCACCATCTGCGCGGGACGAGAAGCAACTAGTAGTTTCTATGTTTTCCTTTGCTCCCAGACCAGTATGGAAGTAAATATATTATTTGCAAATAAATATATTTTATTCTATTCTATTCATTCACTCACACGCATTTGCCTCCATTATGTAAATTTAAGTTGTTTATGTCAAAAAAGCAGGGTTATTTTGTAACAATCGCAATTGCTCTATTAAATATTACTCACCGGTGTATATAAAGCCAGTGGTGCTGGTTTATAGTATCAGTGTCAGAAAAATAAACTTTAATGGGCACGTCCATTTTGTTATGTCTGGCGGTCGCGTGCGCGGCGTCCGCGCAGAGCGAGGCGCGCGAGTCGCGCACCGTGCAGACCGCGCAGGGGCCCGTGCGCGGGTACAAGACCGACGGCGTTTTTAAGTTCTATGGAATACCTTACGCCACTGCACCAACTGGCTCGAAGAGGTTTACAGTGAGTAGTTTTTGAAACTGTCTAACTTCTCAGAGCGCCACCAAGGCAACACGGTGTAGTGACTAACTAACCACCAGACCAAGAACAACCTAAACAAATAGGACTGTAGACTTGAAATTTTCAGATACACACATTAAGTAGGTATCGTAGTGGAACATTAAGATTTTTTTTCTAAATTCCTAGTTAGAGACGGAAACGCGGGCTCAAGCGTTAATGTATTTAATTTTCAGGCCCCACTTCCAGGACCAAAGTGGGTGCAACCTTTAGAAGCAGTCAACGATAAAATTATATGCCCACAAGGATCTTTGCTCACAACGAAAAATCATTCATACATTATGCAAGAAAACTGTCTCGTAGCAAACATTCACATGCCAGATACAGAGAACACTAATTTACCAGTGCTGGTAGTCTTTCATGGAGGCGGTTTCAATGCTGGCTGGGGAGAACAATTGGCACCGCACAGTTTGGTAAAGTCAAAAAAAATTGTGGCAGTCACATTTAACTACCGTCTTGGGGCACACGGGTTCTTGTGTCTGGGCACAGAAGGCGCTCCCGGCAACGCGGGCATGAAGGACCAAGTCGCGCTGCTGCGCTGGGTGAAGAAAAACATTGCCAATTTTGGAGGTAACCCTGGTGACGTCACTATTTCAGGATACAGTGCAGGCTCCGCGTCAGTTGATTTACTTATGCTGTCGAATTTGAGTGATGATCTATTTAATAAAATAATACCTGAAAGTGGTGCTAGCGTTGCGGTGTGGAGTATCCAGCAAGATCCAGTTCAAAACGCTAAAGATTTTGCCAGAGATAGAAATTTCAAAAGCATTGACGACATTGCCGCTTTAGAAGAATATTTTACTTCAGCTCCTCATGAAGTTTTGGTATCGGAAACATTTATCGGTGCTGATTCATCAATAATATTCGCACCTTGTATAGAGCGTAACATGGGAGCCGAAACGTTTCTGGAAGACTCTCCAGTTAACATTTTAAAACAAGGGAAATACAAAAACGTTCCTGTACTGTACGGTTTTACAAACATGGAGGGTCTTGTATTGATCAAACAATTTAATACATGGAAAACTCAAATGAATGAACGATTTTCAGACTTTCTACCTGGTGATTTGCAATTTCAATCGGAAGAAGATAAAACGTCGGTTGCGAAAACTGTAAAGGAATTCTATTTCGGAGACCATGAAGTCGGAAAAGCAACCGTAGAGGCTTATATCGATTACTTTTCTGACGTTTTGTTTTCATATCCGCAACTTAGATCTATCAAGTTACAAGTTGAAGCTGGTAGCAATTCTATGTACCTATATGAGTATTGTTTTCCTTCGCCATTGGCTTTAGGTGATGGCTTGCCACAATTCCTTAAAAACATTAGAGGAGCTGATCATTGCGCTCAGTCAATTGCTGTGTATGATAGTACTTTTGACACTGACAAAAGCGAAACATACACGAAATTAAGGGAGACGTTGAGAGAAATTTGGCTTAATTTTATCATAACTGGGTAAGTCTTAATCTTAGTCTGTAATGTCCGTACACTCAACAATAATCTTGTAATTTTCTTATTGAGAAGTTACCAAAGTGTAAAGAAACATATTACATACGTTGCTTTCATTTACAGCAAGCCAGTTCCCGGCGGGTCCAATTTGCCGGCGTGGCCCCCGGTGGGTGCCAATGGATCGCCACACATGGCAATCGGGTCGGAATTAAAATTAACAGACCTTCTGGAGAAACGGTTTCGTTTCTGGCATAAAATTTACGAACGATACTATAGAACACCAGTACCACCAACACATGATTAGGAATCATGGGTATGGAAACGCATAAATATGGTTAAGTAATAATATAAATACAGAAGTGAACCGTACCTATTGCATGGAATGCACTTTTATATTTAATTATGAGTATATAGGTTTGAGTCTGCATTATCTCAAGGGGAAGAAGAGAGCACAAAAGCTGAAACAGAAGAATTGCAAACTAATAGAACAAATGTTGGAATATCTAAAGAAATTTCTGGATCACTTGAAGCTTCTCCTCCATGTACCAGGTTTGAGTCTGTATGTTACCCTAAGATAAACCTAAGCTCTGTCTACCCCGTAAAGGATTTATACCTGATTTGTGTATTCCTCTAACCGAGCTACTCAACTGTTTTTGACCTGGAAACCGGTTGACAACCGGGTCGGCGCTGTCGCCGTGGCCCCCCGTCGGCCCTAACAGGTCTCCGTACATGGACCTCGGGGAGAAGATATAGCTCAAGAGCCCACTCTTGGAGGCACGAGCTCGATTCTGGGACGACATCTATGAGCGGTTTTCTAGAACGCCTGGGCCACCGAAGCCAATTGGAATCGGGAGTGAACTTTAGAAAAATTGCCTCAATTTTCTAATTGTAGTGCACGCGAGTAAATCTAACCTAGGTATCTAATTTAATCTAAATTTTGTAAATGAATATGATTATATCAGACTGTATTTCAGTGTCTGATAAGTTAACTAATATTCTTGTTAACTATTTTGCTATTGAAATAAATAAGGCGTTACATTTTATTTAAAAAAAAGGGTTTTAGGAGATTTTGAGCTTAGTTCAGTGCCTACCTACCAAGGCACTTCCTTGAAATTAATAACCTAACTGTCTACTACTACTGTAACTGTCTACGCATTTGTATGTTGGGAAAAGGCTTGATGTCTTCACTTGTTCCTTTGCTGAGAAATTCTTAGGAATCATGTTATAGGGGATGCGTCTAGCAACCCGTCACTATTTTGATTCCCCTTTCCACCCGTACGCCCACAATCATCCTAAGCGTGGCCCTCGAGTCTTGTTACCCTAGGCTCTGTCGACCTCGTGTTCTGGCTGAGGGGAAGCTGATGGCAGGCATATCCGGATGTGCCTTAAGCTTCAAGAGGGAAACAACGGCGGCGGTGGGCCCGACATTGGGCACTATTCCTCGGGAGGACTTCGTAAGAGGTTCGGGGGGTGACTCACGTTGACCTCGTTTCAACGTGGAACCGCTCCTTGCGCAGACGAGGAGGGACTAGGTGAACTCGGTGCTTGCACCGCTCGCCCGATCCCTTGAGGCCAGCGGGAACGGTAACGGGTATTACCTACCTGCATTGGACGGTCTCATTGTCTAAGGGAAGACGGCCCAGCGTACGGACCTTCCCCTTCTTGGCGCGGCCCTGGCGGACACCGGGGGGCTTTTGTGGAGAAACCCTAGTGGCATCCTACTCCGTCCACATCACACCGGATTGAGGCAACGCCGGAGAGTTTTTAGTTTGGGTATACGGAGTCCCACATAACCCTAAGCATCCCCGTGCCTAGGGCATCCATAAAGATTTCCTCTCCCTTAAAAAAAAGCCTTTGTCTATCTCGTAAGGATTTATGTTTGTATGTATAAATTATCTAACGAAACCAGTTTTAAATAAAACGAAAGCACAAAGGTACAACTTTATTGACAACGTAAAAAGTAAAAAGCTTTCAATTTCCAGAACTATCTGTCATAACGAATTTAATTTTCAGAATATCATGGAATAATGTAAAAAAGTTACGTTAACATTTTATTTTTTCATTATACAAATTTATAAACATATGTGTTGAATTTAAGTGATTCTCAAATTATTACCTACATTACATAATTATTTTTTTAATTATTGATCGCAATTATCTTGATTGATTGACCTTAGTTTAGCTTTTGCTATATCAACTCAAAGAAATTACTACCTATCTCAAAATTATATATCTCGTTGAAAATAAATTTAATACAAGTTTTAAAAATATATGTTAAACAACCTTTAGTAAATACGTATTAAAATTTCAAAATGGCCGATCAAACAATCTAATTACCCAACTAAAAATAACAACATTAAGTATAATTATGGACATACTTCTGTGGAATAATTTTTCTATTTTACTTTAGCGATGACACAAAATGACTCATATGTCAAGTGTCAAATATAGTATCAAATTCTAAACGACACAGAAAAATGCGAAAAGTAAAGCTATGGCCGGGAATCGAACCCGGACCCTCATCATTCCGTGATGCGTGTATACACGCTACACCACCCGTAACACGCACACACACACACACACACGTAAATAATACTATTATCTGTGATGACGTCGCTGGGGGACACTGTGTTGTCGCTGAAGACTTGGCTTAAAGGTCCAGCTACCAAGCCATATTCTCCAAAAAAAAAAAAAAAATAAACAATGACGTGGTTATAGTTACTTTACATTCAGTGTCAAAAAAAATTGACAAATGTCAAAATACTGTGTCGAGGTGCGAGTCGGGTTAACTCCGCGTGTGATCAAGAGCTGCGGTTCGTTTTTGGATCCTTCCGAGGGGAAGAGCAGTGCTTGGTCCGGTGCACCCTGGGCATCGGTTAATGTTTTTTTTTATGTTAGAGAGGCCAGACAAACGAACTAGTGGGTCACCTGATGGTAAGCGACCTCCACTGTCCATAGACACCCGCAGCGCTTTACGCGATGCCAGTGCGTTGTCGGCCCTGCAGAAAATTGTACACTCGCTTCTTAAAGGCACCCAGGTCGTAACTCGATGGGAAGACCTCAGCGGGAAGCTCGTTCCAGATTTTGCAAGTTCGTGGCAAAAAAGACCGATTAAACCGCACCGTCGAAGACTGCCATTCATCAACATGATGTCGATGAAATGGACGCTTACGACGGCAGATTGTGAGGCTAAGAGCCCGACAGGGGGGGAGGGGTCTTTTGAACGTGTTCTACCGTACAACGTTGCCGACATTTTTGTCACAAGATACTGTATTACTTTGACATAGGCGAAATCATCGCATCGATCGATGGGGCCATTTTAGAAAAAGAAGAAGAAGAAATGCTGTATCAAAAAGATATTTGACTTGGTAAACGCACGCATATTGACACTCAATGGACATTTATGACCATTAATGTCAGTTCAGTAGGTATATATCTTAGAATTCGCTACAAGAAGTAATAGGAAGATGAATTTATCATGAAACCTTTGAATAGATTAAGTTTCATAGCTTTTCTTTCGTGTTGTAAGAATTATTTTTACGGTTCTTTAGTTGTGATTAGATATTAACTTATCATATAATTTTGTCCTCCTTCAGCCCGGGGTCTGGTGGGATGGTCAGCGTCTTAGTGGCATGCTTGCTCGAGTCCATCATTTCCTGCAATTATAATTGATCAAACATTAAAATTAATGAATTATAATCGTAAGTTAAACCTTTGTTTTTATAAAGAAACGCGACCCACCCCGGCTTTGCAAACACTGCTACATTTTTTCCCACAGCTCAACAAATTTAGCAAAAAAACCTTAACTAATACCTAAATTTTCTTCATGAATCACTCTATGTATCTATTAGTGAAAATCACATAAAATCGGACAGGTTGCACTTAGGGAGTGCTGGCAGAAGTGAAAACTAAAAGTGCATAACGCAGTTCAAAAAGAAAAAGAAAAAATATTTTTCTACACGAGATTTGAACCGTGGTCATCGAAGCGAACGCACTCTTATTCCATAACTTAAACCACTAGGCCAAAAGTAGCTGACAAGTGAGAGACGAAATCAACGTACGTACTATCCCCGGTCTTACCTGACGCGAGTTTAACATTTTTTACCCATCGCAAAAAGTGCTCAATGCCGCTAAAGAAAAGAAGTTTTCACTTCAAAAATCCGTCTAGAAGTTATTGAGTTTATGGTGAACGTACGAGTGGGAGATTGGTACTGAAGGAACATGTAAAACGCACGAGACTAATGCAAGCTGACTCCAAATGTTGAACCTACATGCTCAGAGTCCAGTCCATCCATTTCTTGGAAAGATCTCATCATCTTCTGTGTTTTTTTCTGTGCGGAAGCCGCACGTTGCTGTAAAATCTGGAATTAAAAGAAATACAAACATAAGCACACACATATATAAATCACGTCTTTATACGTTACGGGGTAGACATAACCTAAGGTAACAAGACCAAAAGGCCACGTTTAGCATGATTGTGGGCATTTAGGTGGAAAGGGGATTCAAAATAGTGATGGGTTACTAGCCCCATCGCCTACGCATATAATTATGTAGCATGATTCCTACGATTTTCAATTTTCACCCATTCTCTCCGTGAGCTTTTACCATCTGCGTCTGATATGCAGTTGGTACATTCTATGTTTTTTCTTTACTGTAAGACCAGCATGGAACTATCATTATATAAAAATGTATACATGTAATGAAGATAAGTTTGATTTTGATTTTGGCTTAGTTGGTCACCCTGCCTGCGAAGAAAGCGTCCCGGGTTCGAATCCTGGTAAGGGCATATTTCTGTGTGATGATCTCGAATATTTGTTACTGAGTCATGGATGTTTCTATCTATTTAAGTACCTATGCATTTCTCTATATAAGTATGTATATCGTTGTTTAGTACCCATAACACAAGCCTTACTAGCGCTTACTTTAGGACTAGGTCAATTTGTGTGAAAATGTATATTATATTATTATTATATTAACTAGCTGTTGCCCGCAACTTCGTCTGCATAGAATTTGTTTATCGCTATCCCGCAGGAATTACGCAATTTTCCGGGATAAAAAGTAGCCTATGTGTTATTCCAGACTATAATCTATCTATGTTCCAAATTTCATCGAGATCTGTCTAGCCGTTCTGGCGTGAAAGAGTAACAAACATCCAAACATACTCACAAACTTTCACATTTATAATATTAGTAGGATACACGTAAAGGCGACGTCCCACTGCTACGCATGTTTTGCACGGACACGCTATACACGTCACTCACGTGGGTCCATTGGTCTTTTCGTGCGTAACATGTGCGTGCACTGCAGTGAGGCGTCGCCTTTATGCTAGTTGGACGAAATTACTTGCATGATGTAAACAGGGCTTTTGCGTTTTAGCCGCTGTCAGATTTTCCTGTTGCGTATATCAAAATAAATAGCTGATGTCAGCACGGGCGTTGCCAGGCGGGAGGGGGGGGGGGGGGGGGGTTTGTGGTTAGAATTATTTAGAGTTAGAATAGAATTAAAATTCTTCTAAATCTTATATAAGGGTTATTTTATGTATTTCTTGAACCCCCCCCCCCCCCATACAAAAATCTGGCTACGCCCGTGGGTGTCAGCATATAATATTAGGAAAATGATATTAGTACTGCAATATCACTTTAGAGTCTAGCATATTCCTTTCTCCGATCACACATGCTGGTAGTTTTTTTTAAACTAACCGTGGCTTACCGTCTGCCTCCTTTGCTCGGCCTCGGCCAGCTTCCCCTCTATGTCTGGCAGGCTGATCTCTGGTTGCGGAGGCTGCAAGAGCCTTTGAAGATGTGGCGGAGGCGTTTCAGACCGCTGGTGGGCATCGAACTCCTCCAAAGGGATTTCGAAGGCTATTGCTAGAAAAATAAAGTAATAATGTTATATAAGGTGCTACATAAGAGTACACATATAGGTACAATACTAGCGCCCTGGCATCGCACGAGTGCAATCAGTGTTTCTCTCCTATATCAAGCATGTATTAAACACTAGCTGTTGCCCGCGGCTTCGCTCCCGTTTTTTTTTCTTCTAAATTTCAATATTTTCTCACCGTTTAAACATTCCCTGGGCTTCCACGAATATTTTAAGACTTAAATTAGACAAATCGGTTCAGCCGTTCTCGAGTTTTAGCGAGTTTTAGTTTTTTATTTATATAGAATACTAGCAGTTGCCCGCAACTTCGTCTGCGTAGAATTCGTTTATCGCTATCCCGCGGGAATCACGCAATTTTCCGGGATAAAAAGTAGCCTATGTATTATTCCAGACTATAATCTATCTATGTTCCAAATTTCATCCAGATCGGCCCAGTACTTTTTGAGCCTATTCATTACAAACATACAAAAATAGGTACAAATCTTTCCTCTTTATAATATTAGTATAGATAAATCTTCCCCTTGAATCACTCTATCTATTAAAAAACTGCATCAAAATCCGTTGCGTAATTTTAAAGATTTAAGCATACATAGGGACAGACAGCGGAAAGCGACTTTTTTTTACTATGTAGTGGTTTAAGTAGATGGTGTGAGTCTCATCTTCCTCAAGCCATCCTTGAACGACTGTCGTACTAGATTCAGCCTAATTGCCACCAACTGTTGTGTATTGTTTTTGTGTAATTGTGTTATGTATATATATTGTTGTTCTTTTTTTTTTTTTTTTTTCAAAATTATTATTGTGTGCATTTTTTGGATAAATATGTATCATGTCTTTTTTGTGTTGTGGCAATAAATATCTTTATTATAATTATTATTATTAATTAACCTCTAAAAAATGTCTAAGCGACACTGAAAATTAGAACACAGAAAAATCCAAAAAGCAAAGCAATGCCCGGGAATCGAACCCGGATCCTCGTCATTCCGTGACGCGTGCTACCCTACACCACCCATAGCAGTCACGTAAGCTCCGTCCGTTACTATTTAATTACTTTAACAGCCAATCACTCAACCGTCGATTAAAAATGCAGGGCGATTGGAAAACTTTGGCCCGGAATTATTCCACGGAGACTTGAGGGATTAAGGCTCTTTCACTGAGTGAATGTTTAAAGTTCCTTCATTAGAAGTTGCGGAGTGTGTGCCTTGGCAATGACTTGAGTTTGACTTTGGAGTTTACATTCTTTGCACCCATTTGCGAGTTTATTTAAAACTTTAGAGGGGCTTCTGAGGCAACTGGAGGTCTATGGTAGGCCTATGTCCAACAGTGGACGTACGACGATGACTTCAGCACCTATTTCGATGGAACACCCCTAGTATTTTTTTTTATTGTTGTTGACAAAATGTACGGCATCAAAGAGCGACTTAATTTTACCTACGAATAATACCTTAAGTACCTTATCTTTTCTTTTTGCTTCTGATCAAATCCTTTTCTGTTGTATGGCCTTCTTATTTTTCATTGTTACATTCTCACATTTATTTTATCTTAAGTATTATACAGTAATGTTATGTGTGTATGGATGTATTATTTGATTTTATTTATTTAGCTATGTATTATATTTATGTCGATATTGTTGTTTTTTACTATCCCTGCGTTTATCCTGTCTATTTATTTCCGCCACCTACTTAAACTGTCTCCAACTTATTTCTCTTATTGGTTCTCTGGTAGAGATCGCTATTAAGCGATAAGACCCCCTATTGTCTACTTTGCTCTTTGTTTTTGTATTGTTTTGTACTGATTTGTGATGTTCAATAAAGAGTATTTGTATTGTATTGTACCTATTGTATAATAACCTACGATTACTTTCATTCTGATCTTTCTGATCTTCTTCCATGCTAGTCTGGGAGCAAAGAAAAAACATAGAATGTACCAGTTGCTTCTCTTCCCGCGCAAATGGTAAAAACCCATTGAGGGAATGGGCGAAAATCATAGGAATCATGTTATAGGCGATGAGGCTAGCCACCCGTCACTATTTTGATTCCACTTTCCACCTCTACGCCCTCAATGTCTTGCTAAACGTGGCCTGTAGGTCTTGTCACCTTAGCCCCCCCCCCCCCCGTAAGGGATAAAGACGTAGTTTGTGTATGTATGTGTCATAGTTTAAGCAAAACTTACGTGGTTTCGGTTTGACGGGTGTCTCTGGCAAGACAACGGTTGGCAAGTCGTCATCATGATCGCGGCCGTTGGATTTGCCATTGGCTTTGCCATTGCCATTGGCAAGACCGTTGCTGCTACCGTCCTCTGCCGGCAGCACTTGTCCCGAAGATCCGCATCCCATGGTTGGCAAAGTTTCACTACATAATCCAATCTAAGACCACTTTGATTCACTTTGAGTCACAAAACTTTTCTACGCGGTATTTTTACGCGTGATGGGGAAGTTGTCTGAAAAATAAATAACACTTATAAGATATAGTAAGTAAAATAGTATACTTTATTAAACTATAAAACTTTTAGTCTGTAGTGAGTGCTGTAGGAGTCTAATACCTTAGCGTAATGCTGAGCCAGCGACCGTTTCACTTTTGCGAAGACACACACAACGCTGATGATCTATTTTTCATTCTGTGTTTTTTTTCTATAAAATTGTGTACCTATATTCTCTTATATTTGTGTGTCTTGCAAAAACGAATAAATATCTTCTTTCTTTCTATCAACTTTTAAAATAAACAAAATTAGTAGGTATGCCGACTCCGGACTTAGAATTTTTAGGCATCGCTTTCAGAAAACGCACCAACATTATCAAAATCTAGACTTTGTGAATGCATACTTAAATCGATGGATCCTAAAAAAAGCCAATGTAACAAAAAATGTGAAATTAAATCAACTTCACGCAAAATAAACGATACAAGGTTTCTTTGCATTTTTTTTTTATTAAACCCAGCTTTAGAACTGGATGTAGAAAACATTCCTTTAATACTCCGAAAAACAGTGAGGTCAAGACATGCAAAACAGCCGCGCTCTTCCCATTGGACATGTGTTTCATCTGTTTCCGAGGCATCCTCAGCCGTCAGATAACGCAATGTAACCATTTAAGGACGTCGGACCCATCAATATGGAGATTAGTTGCTCTACTCGACATTCATCAATTTATTTAACGTATATATTTTGTACATCTACCCACAACACTACCTTAATTAAACCAATACAACTTTCTACAAACAGCTAACAAAATATGACCCAGACAAACCCAAATGCCCTTACAAAATCACCTCCACGGTACATCAAACTCGAATAACAAATGAAAATCGACACGTTCGGAATCAGGACACCGACTAAGCCCTGGTAACCTCGTTCAGTCCAATCCATTAGGGGGAAGTGTTATTCTATAGAATCACTTCCTCGGATATCACAGGTGATGGAGGGCGTATCATTTATCATTGCCTTGGTTCTGGGTCAGTGAGAAGTACTAAACGCATTTTGCGTCTCGCGAACTATGTAGGTCGGGTTTGACGAGGAACATCTTTCATTTTCCAAGGGCACTTGTTAGAACGAAATCAGAAATATGTTGCGCTATGTACTCCCAATGTTTTGTGTTAATTTGTTTGTCTTTTGTTTTTCGAATAGCGCTAACCGAGTTATTTCGTTGAGGGCATATCGTATTTGTTTGTCTACGGGTAATGCAAAGCTTAAAAAACAATGGCTTTGATAAAAAAAACTGATCGAGATGACATGTCATCTTTATGGAGTAACACAACAGCAGAGGACTGTGAACGTGTAGCCTAAAAGGCTAAGAAAAAATGCCTCCATAAATTTCACCAGCTGTCTTAATTTCTAAACTGCAGGTTCAGCAATACTGCTAAGCAACAGGATTAGTAAATAATCCAGACGGGCTTGTAGGAAGTAATCGCTAGCAAATAAAGGACTTGCGATGCATCGTTTTGTTTTTTGTCTCAGAATTCAAAACTGCGTTGGCAATGATTATGTGTATAATTTACACACACACACACACACACACACACACACACACACACACAAAGAATCAAAAGTTTCACTTTAAGTTTCCAGAGACTAGACTATATCACATTAGGACGGTCGCATCGGTCGATAAGTTAATCTAATAACTAGTGTCGCATCTAACATACATACATCACGTCTTTATCCCTTACGGGGTAGACAGAGTCCAAGGTAAGAAGACCACAGACCACGTTTAGCATGATTGTGGGCGTATGGATGGAAAGGGGAATCAAAATAGTGATGGGTTGTTAGCCACATCGCCTATTACATGATTTCTAAGATTTTGGCCCGTTCCCTCGGTGGGGTTTTACCATCTGCGCGGGAGGAGGAGCAACTGGTACATTCTATGTTTTTTCTTTGCTCCCAGAACAGCATGGAATCGAATCTAACGCTGGCCATCAAGGCATTCCATAATGTTCTTTTCTATGAGAATAGCTGTCACTGTCTCTTCTGAGTTTTCTACATGAATACGATTTTTTAATAAGCCATTTTCAACGTTTAAATATAATATTTTCAATAACTAGCATCGATAAAAGCAACAAAAACAGAAACATGGCGTTAAAAACAAAATAGCAACGGTTACCCGAACAATGCCGAGTCCAAAATGGCCGGCATCTGTATACGAAATTTAAATTGCTAAAGCGCGCTCCGTCGCCCGTAAACAAGGGAAATGCAATCAATTGGTGTTCGCCGTTATATTCCAGATTCGATTTACGGTTCGCAGCAGGCTAAAATAACACGGCGACTTTTTTTGAGTTCCGTAGCCAAATTGGCCAAAAACAGGGTCTTCCTACCCTTATACTAGATTTATTACGTAGATTTATTTTAAGACAAACATTTAAATGTTACCTGTACCAAAAATTCTTAGAAACTGTTTTATTAAGTGAACATTTCAGGGGCATTATTATCAAGCTCGGAAAGTAATGAAAATTTTTGTCACAGTTTATTTTTCATGCGCGTATTTACTTAGAACACGTTATCATTGTTTCGTAACCAATTTCAATCATTACCGCCCACCATGCGGTGGTAATCGTATTAAAATCAGGCCATGAGTCATAAAAAAAGAATCACAATATAATGACATACCTATCATGACTCCATGATGCTTTGACATATTATAAAGTGTCACGAACTTCACTGATTTCTACGAAATATGACGCTTTATATAAAAGTCAATTTATTACTTTGTTCATGTACTCGCTCTAAACAGTGGCGAGTCGCCCGAACAACTCAATTGCCATCGGGTTCTTCTACCAAACTTTACTATCTCGCTCTTTCTTCACTACCTATGTGTGCGTCTAATAAAATCTGTATCAGTGAGAAAGGCATCCCAACGCAGATATGCAAAAGGGTATGTTGGACTCAGCGATAGAGCAAGACAAGGTGGATGGTGAAGGGCGTATAGTTACCGTCGGCCTGACACATCATCTGACCCTTTCCCCAGTCGTAGCGGTTTTCCTGAACTAGGAAAGGAGAGGGCGAGTGTGTGCACCTGCGTATGCGCGTACGCTTGTGCACCTTAATATCTCCTGCGCATCTGACTGCTTCCGATATCCTGGGAAGGAGTTATGCAGTCGCCACGGTCGAAAACGGCCGGGAGCACATCAAGTGCATCTAATGTAACTTTTTCTATGCAACAAGCGACTCGACCGCGTTCGCGTAAACATCTCAACTGTTATCCTGCACTTTTAAACTAGCATTTGCTCGCATCTTCGTCCGTGCAGAAATAATATTTGAAATAACGGAAATTCAACCAAAATAATCGTGCGGGCTTTTTTTGCATGAGAATTTCTGTAATGCACACAATACGACCTCCATTCACGTAAATTTCTAGAACTCCATATCGTTCAGCCGTTTTAGTGTGAAAATATACATCGGAATTTTCCAATCCCCTAGAAAAATCGAAATAAAAAGTAGCCTATGAATATGATGTTAAATATTCCAGACAGCTATCTACTAAATACCAAATTTCGTCCGTTTTAGCGTAAAGAAGTAACAAACACAATAACTTTCATATTTATCACTACATAGTTTAAAACAAAGTCGCTTTTCCGCTGTCTGTCTGTCCCTATGTATGCTTAGATCTTTAATACACCCCCTTGCACAAAAATCGAGCACCTATAGTTTTTCAAATTTTTAGGCATTAAAGCTTAGAAAGTAAGCTTTTATGGACATAAAATACAAAAACCATGGATGCCCGATTTTTTGCAAGGGAGTGTACTACGCAACGGATTTTGATGCGGTTTTTTCTAATAGATAGAGTTATTCAAGAGGAAGGTTTTAAGTACAATTCTAAGCAGACAAAGTCGAGGACAGAAGCTAGTACCTAATATCAGTAGGATAAGATAGTTTCAAATTGCTTTAAGTTAAAAAAATATGCACTTTATTTGAGCTCACAAGTATCTATATGTAAAATGTCTTCAGCGAAGAGCAGATGGTGTTTCCCACGGATAAATCACAAGATGCCATGAACGACATCTACATTATTTATTGTCTTTTTTAGCTCTTTAAAAGGCAAACCTACTCTTTCTATGTCTTGTTTCAGTTTTTTTCGTTTCATTATTAGCCATAAGTCATAAGTCATTTAATCGTCGCTTTCATGTGTACATTGGATCTTACTAGCTAACAAATTTCCCAACATGAAACCCTGTAGCAGGGCACTGCAACATACTTAACCTAATAATGTGAGCCTTAGGAATCATGTTTTAGGCGATGCGGGTAGCAACCTTTTTTTTTTTTTAACGTTTGGAAAATGCGCCTTATGCATCTCCGCGCTCGGGGCAGCACGAACGGAGGTATGACGGGCTCTCCAGCTCGCCGCTACCTTCATAAGGAAGGAGGGGAGGATTGGCATACCGTCTAAAAACACAAACGTTCCCTCCTGGCCATGTGCTGTGAGCGTTACGGGCGCACAAATGGTGCGCCACAAAGTCGGTATTTTTATTTTATTTTCTGACCATTTCCAGGGTAAATTTGGTCATTTGATTCTGTACGGCATCAGTTTCATACTGTTTCAATACAGCTTCTAATCCATTATTCCGCAACGCCGTACAAAAATCATGCGACAAGGGGAAAAAATCGAGGGTTGCACTTTTGAATTCTCACCAGCACTCAGTTGGACAGCTTACAAGTGACGGCATAGTGCTGAATCTTATTATTTTATGCTCTTATATCGTCCTATATACGTCACCTGGTGGTTCATATATGACCCACATTTTTTGGACATGGGCCTGTAGTCTATTGTAAGTCTGCAAATTTCTTAGTTTTACGTAGTTAATGTATGGTTTCAATTTTTTTATAGGAAATTGTAAATCCAAATATAATACGTAAATGCATATAGCTATAAGACTGTTTTTTTTAAATAAATAAATTAAATAAAATTAAAATAATCGGTGACACTTTTACCTACCTAATTCATTTTTGTATATTTGCTAGATGACCTGTCAACTTACATCCCTCTCACTCACTCTCTGTCACTCTTTGTCGGTCTCTCGCTTAATGCTCCTCTCATTTACTCAAAGGTTAACTGGTAGAGATTTCTTATAGGGATAAGTTCGCCTTTGTGCATATATTTTAGGTCTTTTTTTGTAATTTATCTCTGCTTCTTTATATTTGTACAATAAAGCATTTACTTACTTACTTACATTACATCCCCTTAAGTTTGTCATACTTACGGGACAACATGTATAATGTTTTCTTTTTTTTTATAATTCTTTTTCTATTTTACAATAAGCATGTTTAAAAAAAACGTAATGTAACAAAGCATAGCTTAGCATCAAAAACGCTCGTACTAAACTTTTTTTTTTTTTTTTATATGAATAGGAAGGCAAACGAGCAAGTGGGTCACCTGATGGTAAGTGATCACCACTGCCCATAGACACCCGCAACCCCGAAGGGATTGCAGATGCGTTGCCAACCTAGAGGACTAAGATGAAATGCCTCTTGTGCCCGTAATTTCCTCGGCTGTCTTACTCTCCGCACCGGAACACAGCAGTGCGAGCACTGCTACTTAGCGACAGGATTAGCGAGTAAGATGGTGGTAGCGATCCGGACGGACCTTGCACAAGGCCCTACCACCCGCAAACTAAAAAAAAATCGAATAAACATCACCTTTTTTAACACGTCAGTAAAAATCGCACAGCACACTAATTTACGGTTCTAGCCGGACTCGAACTTGCACCGTGTCGCCGCGGTCGCATCGCGGAGGCGACTACTTCGATTATTACAAGGTTTTATTTTCACCCGAACTGCCTCATTTCTAACTGATAGTGGGTTATACTTCGACCACGTCTTGATACTTGAAAACTTTGGATAAAAATGAAAAATATTTTAAAAATCGGTTCTTCTTGAAGCAAAGTTATTTTTAAAAGACTTGTACACTATACCAATAGCGGGGCTTTTGTAAGGTCAGTTTTTAACTTAAAAAAAACAATAATTTTGTAAGCTTTGTAAGGTGATGAGTTTTTATTTTTAAAATGATGCACGTATGTAAATCCTTTCTTTTTTTCTTCTTCTTTGGTTAAAACTTACATAATTCAGACGAATCTTATCTTCTTACTAAAATAAAGGCTAAAGTTTCCAAGTTTGGATGTTTGTTGCTCTTTCATGGCAAAACGGCTGCATTGATTTAATTGAAATTTAGTTTAGGGCGTTCCGCGACCAAATAGGAGAAGTTTTGGAAAAAAGTCAGGTCAGGAGTACCCGAAACCGACGAGCATGTATGAAGAGATTGATGAATGTGGATAAAGCGAAAGAACTATGTCAGGATCGTAGCAAGTGGAACAAAGTAGTCTCTGCCTACCCCTGTGGGAAAGAGGCGTGACGGTATGTATGTATGTAGTATAGTGATAGTTACAGTCCCGGTAAAGGACATAGTTTTACCCCGAAATATCGCATAGTTCCCGCGGGATAGCGATAAGCGAAATCTGCGCGGACGGAGTCGCGGGCAATAGCTAGTATTTTTATAAAAATAAACAGTATGATTATTATTTTGTCCGCAATGGAAAAACTTTTTGTACTTTGCAATCCATAATTGTAACAGATTGAAACAACAAACGAATATAATTGTCTTTTCTTTTCTTTCTTAGCGGGCATATGAAAATGAAAATGAAAATGAAAATTTATTTTTTCAAATTGGCCGCTGAGGGCTCTTTTACATGTCTTTATGAAACTACCAGCGCATTTTGAAAGACCATCCTTGCCAAGAAGAATGCGCCGCAAGAAACTTGGCAGAAAATCATTTTTTCAAAATACAATAGACCTTAACTAGCGTTTTTTTTTACTGTAACAGTATCAATACTGTCCAGTCGTCGTATGTTCAGGACTCTAACAAAGCTCACAATGAAAATTACCGCCCCCTCTCACCTCCATAACACCCTACCCCTTTCGACTGTCACAGGGGAAACTTGTGAGACTATTTATTTATATTTTTTATTATACATGCTCGTCGGTTTCGGGTACTTCTGACCTGACCTTTTTCCAAAACGTCTCCTATTTGGTCTCGGAACGTCCGTCTAGGCCTTCTCCTCCCAACGTAACCATTCACACTCCCCACATAGATCTGTTTAGTTAGTCTGTGTGTAAATTATACACCCTTTTGCGACACCCTATCATCATGCGGGTGGTAGGGCCTTGTGCAAAGTCCGTCCGGATCGCTACCACCATCTTACTCGCTAATCCTGCCGCTAAGTAGCAGAGCTTGCACTGCTGTGTTCCGGTGTGGAGAGTAAGACAGCCGGGGAAATTACGGGCACAAGAGGCATTTCATCTTAGTCCTCTAGGTTGGCAACGCATCTGCAATCCCCCCGGGGTTGCGGGTGTCTATGGGCAGTGGTGATCGCTTACCATCAGGTGACCCACTTGCTCGTTTGCCTTCCTATTCAAATAAAAAAAAAAAAAAAAAAATAATGTACGTCTTTATTTCTTGGTATGTGCAATAAAATGTTAACATGTTCGTTATTTATTTTAAACCAAAAACGGTATCACTCTTCGTATCTATTATTCCAGATTTCCCCTAACATACGCGTGTCCCTTCGCAGCGATATTTACATTTCTTCAGTTCATCCCTTTTCTTTGGATATGGAAATATATTTCTGTCATGTGAAAAGAAACATGTCGCGGCGTGTTACATTTTATGCTATTGGTTTTGTATTGGTTCGTTGTTTTACGCAGTTTAGTATGCATGATCAGGGGTTGAAATACCGGTGGGTATTTTTTGAAACCGGTATTTGTTCGTCGGTACCGGTATCAAGGTGAGGACCGGTATTATGAGAACCGGTATCCTACAGGTTCCGATAAGGCCAAACGGTAGCGTCGCATACACCTTTATAGAGAACCGGTGTTTTTACCGGTACTGGTTTTTACAGATATTATTTTACTAGCTAGCCCCATCACTATTTTGTTTTCCCTTTCCAGCTATACGCCCTTAATCATGCTATCCCCGTAAGGGATAAAAACGTGATATTGTATGTACCTGCTTTGTATTATTCTGACATTTTTATTGCAATTTATTTAAATCAGTTTACCAAACGAGTAATTTGAAGCAAAAAAAAATTTTGCTACAAAAAAAAAACAAGTGAATTCCGCTCTACATATTTACTTTTTTTTTTAAACTTCGACTCTACGCATTTTTCCACATTCGTCACTCAAACCAACAATCACCGACACCATTGATTGGTGCTACATAATGCATAGACCCCCACTACCCACCCCTCGAATTATCATCCAACTAACCCAACTTGACCCCTCCGGCCTCGAACCGTGGATCGCGTAAAGTATTAAACGGCGAGGTGAGACGGGTCAACATAAATTGGTGGAGCCATGGTAGTCGATTACTCACAATCGATTTTAATAATTACACGCCTGTCTGTCGGAGTATGTTAGTGTGTCGCAGTGAAACTAAAAAAAACAGAAATTGGTACATACATATATACATAAACCACGTCTTTATCCCTTACGGGGTAGACAGAGCCTAAGGTACACCTAAAGACCACGTTTAGCATGATTGTGGGCGTATAGGTAGAAAGGGGAATTAAAACAGTGATGGGTTGCTAGCCACATCGCCTATATAACATGATCCCTAAGATTTTCGCTAAATCTCTCGATGGCATTTTACCATTTGCGCGGGAAGAGAAGCAACTGGTACATACTATGTTTTTTCTTTGCTCCCAGACCAGCATGGAAGAATTAAATTTGACGTCACGTAAGTTAGAGCCAGACAACGCTCTACGAAGCCGAAATTAACCGAGAAGACCGACGTGCAATCTTTATGGCCAGTACTTTATCTGACATAGTATTATTGTCTTGAATGGTTGGGGGAATTTGGTATAAATCCTACTATCCTACTAATATTATAAGCGCGTAAGTTTGTAAGTATGGATAAGTCATACGTCTGCCGACCGGATAGCCTAGTGGTTAGTCACCCTGACTATGAAGCTAGAGGTCCCGGGTTCGAATCCCGGTAGGGGCAGACAGTTGTATGATGAATACGAATGTTTGTGCCCGAGTCATGGATGTTGTACGTATTTAATCATGTATTTATATACATCATATAAGTATGTTTATCCGTTGCCTGGTACCCATAGTACAAGCTTTGCTTAGTTTGGGGCTGGGTCAATTGGTGTAATTTGTCCCAAGATATATATATATTTTTTAATTATATACTCAACCTGCGGCCCGCGGGCCACAAGCGGCCCTCCCGGCCCTTGTAATTGGCCCGCCTTGAGTTACCTACCTCTACGACCTACCCCTAAATAATTTTTGCTTGTGGCCCGCAACACTATGACTAAAACGTATTTGTGGCCCGTATAAAAAAAAAGTTGATTACCACTGGTATGGATGGATGGATGGATGGATGTTTGTTACTCTTTCACGCCAGAACCACTGGACAGATCTTAATGAAATTTGGAACATAGGTAGATTATAGTCTGGAATAAAGCATAGGCAACTTTTTAACCCGGAAAATTGCGTAATTCCCGCGCGATAGCGATAAACGAATTCTATGCAGATGAAGTTGCGGGCAACAGCTAGTAAGAATAATAATGCTTTATTGATATATGGCGAGCAGACGGAGAACCAAAGTCAGTGACGTAGCTTACTGGATCAGCAAACTGAAGTGGCAGTGGGCTGGCCACATTAGCTGAAGAACCGACTATCGGGGTAAACGGGTTCTTGAGTGGAAACCACGGATCGGATAGCGTAGCACAGAACTTCACAGTACGCTTTCCTTAATCAGGCATTGCCTTGGCTCTAAAAGGTCGATAACGTACATGCAAGCCAATTGTCGCAATGCAAAAACAAGACAAACCTTTTGAAAAAAATATTTTTGCAAATTGGCCGCCAAGAGCTCTTTTACATGTCTTTTTTGAAACTACCAGCGCATTTGGAAAGACCATCATTGCCAAGAAGAATGCGTCGCAAGAAACTTGGCAGAAAAACATTATAAAAAAAACCTATTACAATACTTAAATTCTACTTAAATTAAATACATTTATAAAATAGATGCATAAGGTCCCCGCGCCTTAAATTATATTTAGTCTATTTTTATACATCTCTACTAGTCTCTACTAGTCACTCAAATCTTACAGAATCAATGATTTTTTGGTTGAACTTCACATTGTGAGGTTTAACCGTAACATTAATCTGTTTTGGAAATGCGTTAACAATGTTTTCATTGGCCACTACGCTTTTAGCCCGAAAAAGTAATAATTTTCATAACACAGCCTGGAATGTGAGGTTAAACTAATCAATAAAGTAAACACGAAAGTAATTTTAAGTATTATTTTCACAAAACCTACGTTATTACTAACAATTATACGTAGCAATAATTTTATTAGGGTAATTGCCTAAATTAAACTTAAAATAGATTTGATTTCAACGCCATCTATCGGATATCTTGTTTACTACGATGCCATGCACCGGCCTATGTTGTCAAACGAGGGTAAAAGCTCAGTGCCTCGGTTACAGCTCAAGCTCTTTGATTTGTAGAATCGATTGGCAACTCGGTGGAGATTACGTCGAAAATTAACAGAAGATGGCGTTACTAGTCTTAAATAAAGAAAATTGTGGTTTTTAAAAGTACTTGGAAATTAGCTTAGTTCTTAACTAAGCATACTTTTGTATAGTAATTGTAATTTTAATAAGTAATTCTCCTGCCTTTCTGAAGGCATGAGGCCTGATTTTTGAAAGCACTATATTAAAAATAATCGTTCGAAAGTGGTGAAAAATTATGATGAATTTGAAATATGAGCACAATCCGATCTTAAAAATGAACAAAATGACGAAACATTTTGAGCATCGACTGAAAGTCCTTTTGTTAAAAAATACATTTTATTCTGCGAACGAGTTTCTGGATATGACATTTTGATTTATTTATTTAATTGCATTGTTTATTCCATTAATTTTGACATATATTGAATTAACCCTTTATTATATTTCATTATTTACCTATAAGCAGTGACGATCCCTAGCGGAGAATTACTTTAATTGTACCTAATTGTTTTATTATTATTGATTTTGATTTTGTGAATTTTTTGTAATATTGAATTGATTTGTATTATTTCATTTTTTATTTACTCTTGACAATTTCAATCTAAATTCTCCTAACTTGACAATGCACAATTTGTGATGTATTTCTTATTGAATGAATAAATAATCGAAATCTAATCTAAATCAAAAAAATGACAGCTCCAATTAATCTAGTCAACTAGCCGAAAATTTAATTACAGTAGTAAGAGTTAGCACTTTAGTTAAACAATTTTTTCCAATTTTGAATAGCACTTTCTTCCGAGTTTATGCTTTCAAAATTCAGGGCCCGATTTTTTAAAGCACAAAACTCAAAAGTAGTATAAATCTGTTTATATCTTCAAAAGTACAGCTCTAATCAAATTTTTAACTAGTACACAAGATTAATGAG
Source organism: Pandemis corylana (assembly GCA_949127965.1). Lineage (NCBI taxonomy): Eukaryota > Metazoa > Arthropoda > Insecta > Lepidoptera > Tortricidae > Pandemis > Pandemis corylana. Next base: position 2,383,182 of record OX421860.1, read on the forward strand.
AGCCGTAATTATCTTCTAAGCTACTCGTATTTCAAATTCAGCACAATTTTTCACCACTTTCCAGTGGTATTTTCAGATTATGTGCTTTCAAAAATCGGGCTCCAGGGGTTTTAAAAAAGCTCATCACTCGAAAGTACTTATCGACAAACAAAGGAACATAAATAAATCATGCGGGTAGACAGAGTTTAAAGTAACAAGACCCAAAGGCCACGTTTAGCATGATTGTGGGCGTATAGGTGGAAAGGGGAATCAAAATATTGATGGGTTGCTAGCCGCATCGCCTAAACACATCCTACGATTTTTGCCAATTCCCTCGATGGGCTTTTACCATCTGCGCGGGAAGAGAAGCAACTGATACATTCTATATTTTTTCTTACTACTTACCTTCTTCTACTTATCGGAAGTGGTATTTATAAATCTGTTGTCTTTTTACTACCTAGTTGACTAGATTAATTAGATTAATCTATATATATAAAAGAAAGTCGTGTTAGTTACACTACTTATAACACGAGAACGGCTGAGCCGATTTGGCTGAAAATTGGTAGGGAGGTAGCTTAGAACCAGGAGACGGACATAGGATACTTTTTATCCCGATTTTCTCACGGGATAGGAAAATTCCGAAATGTTGTACTAATAAAGCTACAGTTATTAAATTTCGCATGCCTACACATTATTCCTTGATTAGTATAAAGATGCACTTACAAAGGAATTTTTCAAATTTAAGGCGGAACAAAGTTCGCCGGGTCAGCTAGTTAGAGATGTAATTTTGCGCTAATCCACTCGTATTTCAAACGAAGTACTATTTTTTGTATATTTTGATTTTGTGCTTTCAAAAAACGGGCCTCAGTGGAACGTATACAGGCTGGAGATGAGATGATGAAACAAGAGAAAAACAAAACTTTCAAAAAGTAGTGATGTCATCCACTAATCGAATGCATTGGGACCGTTAACTTCCGATCTGTTTCACTAAAATCCGTGTTTTTCTCAAGCCCACACGAGGGTACGACCTAAAAAGGTCCGGGGACCTTATAAAGCAGCTTGATTCAGAAAATAATCGGATATTAATACTTATTTGGTTTTATTAACGGATTTCTGTTTGAAAACAATAGGGTAGAGCAACCTGTTTGTGGACCTTTGCCTTAGATTTTTATTATTTTTTTATTTATTCAATTGTTTTTTTTTTCTTTGAAATCAGGTTAACTGTAAAAGATGCCATTTTAAAGAGCTGTGTGCCTTTGTCAATTACTGATTTCCTATGCTAATTATATTAGTGCTTACTTTAGAGTTTCATTCGTTTTAATAAACGTCATCCACGACAAAAGACACATTTTTGACGAAAGGTATTTTAAATTTCTAGGCAGTTTTTTTAAGCAAATAAACTGTTGCCAGTGTTTTGGAGTTGTAACTCTAAAAATTTTACATATATGGGTGGTTAATTTTTTCATTAGACGATTTATACGAATCAGTTTGATACGAAATGTGAAAGGTACGCGCGGCTGCGATTCTATGAACATATTGACGTGGATTTAAGTGCGATAATTAAGATAAACGAAAACGACTTATAGTCAATGACGTCCATCACTTTTAATTCACAAGATATCTCTACCATTAAACCTTTGAGTAGATGAGAGGAGCATTAAACTTGTTTACTATTTTCTTTCCATTCAGTATATTTCTCGCTGTAATTAGTGAAATTAAAAATTGTGTCTCGCAACGCTTAGAATCATTTTTTAAACCACTCACTTCCCTTGTTCAGGCTTCAATGCAGGCACTCACACCAAACAGTAACTTTGCAGCCTAGCATTACAAATATAAATATTTTTAATCATTTTGTGATACTCTATCAACATAATATGGCAGTACAATAGCATAGTTATTATTTTTATGGTCCCCAATTGGATCCTTTACCCTTCTATGGGTGGAATAGGCCATTGACCGGTTGTTTGCCCAACCTCCCTTTTTGGGGGAGCGTGGTCAGCGCTGACCTAAGCAGGTGCGGCATTGTCAGGTATATAAACATTATAAATAATAGACTTTACTAAGATACTTCTTCTTTCTTCTTCTTTTAATACACATACACACAAATCACGTCTATATCCCTTAAGGGGTAGACAGGGCCTGAGGTAACAAGACCTAAAGGCCACGTTTAGCATGATTGTAGGCGTATAGGTGGAAAGGGCAATCAAAATAGTGATGGGTTGCTTTTCGCCCATTCCCTCGAGTGGCTTTTACCATCTGCGCGGGATGAGAAGCAATTGGTACATTCTGTTTTTCCTTTGCTCCCAGACCAGCATCGAAGTTTAAGTTTAGTTAGTTTTTTAAATATTATACTTAAACGAAAGTTTGGGACTGAGTGTAGGTTTGTTCCTTCTTCACGCTAAAATGACTGGACGGATTTGAATAAAAATTTTAACGAAGATAGTTGGTACCCTAGATTAAAACATAAGCTACTTTTTACCTCGGAAATTTGCATATTTCCTGCTGGATAGCGATAAACATGTCAATTGCTAATTCTACCCGGACGAAGTTTTTTTTCTTCTTGACGTCTCAATTAGAGCTGTGGTAGCCCAGTAGTGTGACCACTAGCCTCTCAAGCAAAGAGTCGTAAGTTGGAAACCGAACTCGAACCTCCTAGTTATCTAACACCTCAGCGTAATGCTGAGCCAGCGACCGTTTCACTTTTGCGAAGACACACAACGCTCATGATCTATTTTTCTTGTCTTCATTATTTTCTATAAAATTGTGTATATTCTCTTTTATTTGTGTGTCTTGCAAAAAGGAATAAATGTCTTCTTTCTTTCTTCTTCTTTCTTTAGTTTTCAGCCTCCCACAAGATGGACGGACGATCTAAGAACGCGGGAAGCCATTAGCTGCGGGTAACTTGGGGAAGGTCTTTGTCTAGCAGCTGACGTTTCCGGGATGTTGATGTTACTTGAATCTTAGTTAATGACTTCGGTGTCCCTTAAAACATTCCACGAAACGAGACTGCCATGTTGCTTACGTAAAGCCAACACTGTGACATTACTTATACAATAATTAGAGTCGCCACTCAAAAAGGGGCGAGCCATGTAGGGCCCCACAAATTGTGTGACTAAACATTTTCTATGACATATAAGGGGGCGTGAAGTGGTGCACAAATGTATGGATTGACAAAAGCTGTTAAATGACCGTCATACGGTGACCTCGTGGCCGGTGCTAAGTTGACTGTAAATAAATACTGGTGTCATCTAGTTCTGTAAAGTTTTTGGCGTAATTTTCTTCAAAAGACGGTATTAACTTTGATGAGCTTCTTAAGTTTATGCAGTAATTCTGTGATTAAGTTTTTGACATAATTTTCTTCGTATAAACCACGATAAACTTCGGTGAGCTCCCCTAAATTTATGCACTAGTTCTGAGACAAAGTTTTTGATGTAATTTTGTTCCTACAGACCGCGATTAACTTGAATGAACTTCTTATGTTTATGCACTAGTTCTGTGGTAAAGTTTTTGACATAATTTAGTGCGTACAGACCGCGATTAACTTGGATGAGCGTCTTAAGTTTATGCACTAGTTCTGTGATAAAGTTTTTGACATAATTTTGTTCCTACAGACCGCGATTGCCTTGGATGAGCGTCTTAAGTTTATGCACTAGTTCTGTGATAAAGTTTTTGACATATTTTTGTTCCTACAGATCGCGATTGCCTTGGATGAGCGTCTTAAGTTTATGCACTAGTTCTGTGATAAAGTTTTTGACATAATTAATTTTGTTCCTACATACCGCGATTGCCTTGGGTGAGCGTCTTAAGTTTATGCACTAGTTCTGTGATAAAGTTTTTGACATAATTTTGTTCTTACAGACCACGATCAACTTACATGAGCTCCCTAATTTTTTACACTAGTTCTGAGATAAAAGTTTTTGACATAATTTTGTTTGTACAGACTGCGGTCAACTTAGATGAGCTCCCTTAATTTATACAGTAGTTCTGTGATAAAGTTTTTGACATAATTTTGCTCGTACAGACCGCGATTAAGTTGGATAAGCTCCCTATCTTGTTAATCGTGGCCTAGGTCTTGCCACCTTAGGCCATGTCTACCCCGTAAGGGATAAAGACTGTGTGGGTGTATGTATTATTCTAGCGATCCGCCTCGGCTTGGCACGGGTGGAATGTAGACACAAACATGGCGCTCGCTGTCTTAATTATTGTCATATTTCAACCAATTTACATAAAAACCGTGAAAAATGTATACCTAAACCTTCCTCACGAATCATTCTATTTATTGGTAAAAACCGCATGAAAATCCGTTTAGTTGTACTTGTGTTTATCGCAAACATATAGACGGACGCGGCAGATGACTTTGTTTTTAATACGAAGTGAAAACCGTTGACACCCGTCCTCTGTAGAGACCTAAACCTAAAGATGACAATTGTTACATACATACATTATATCATGCCTTTATCCCTTACGGGGTAGACAGAGCTTAAGGTAGCAAGACCTAAAGGCCACGTTTAGCATGATTATAGGCGTATATGGAAAGGGGAATCAAAATAGTGATGGGTTGCTAGCCGCATCGCCTATAACATGTTGCCTAAGAATTTCGCCCATTCCCTCGATGGGATTTTACCATCTGCGCGGGATGAGAAGCAACTGGTACATTCTATGTTTTTACTTTGCTCGCAGACCAGCATGGAAGTATCTATCACAATTGTTACTTGGAATAAGTTCGTCTATAAAATACAAGAGTAAACTGAGACTATAGGTGAAAAACATAAGTAAGTGCCCTGTTGCATGCGTGAGTAATGTGAGCGAATGGACAAATGGACCTTCCAAATTAGAAAAATGACTTAAGTCCCATATCAGTTCTGTACACTACTACATACGACAGGTTATTTACTTAAGTTTCTCACCAATAACAATGTATAACCGGGAAAATCCAATACACTTAGCGAATGCTACGTAAATTCTCGATAAATACATACATACATAAATCACGTCTTTATCCCTTGCGGGGTAGACAGAGCCTAAGGTAACAAGACCTAAAGGGCTCGTCTAACATGATTGTGGGTGAATAGGTAGAAATGGGGTTCAAAATTGGGGTGGGTTGCTAGCCGCATCGCCTATAACATGATTCCTACGATTTTGCCCGTTCCTTCGTTAGGCTTTTAACATCTGCGCGGGAAGAGAAGCAACTGTATATTCTATGTTTTTCTTTGCTCCCAGACCAGTACGGAAGGAACAAAATAAAGCAAATCGAAGTTAATATCATTGCCTAAAAACATAATACATTCACATGAACCTTGAAACTCCTGATGTGGGAGAATCCTGTTTGGTCCAGCATGGTGGAAGTATTTAACTCGTTGATTTGTATGTAAAACCACGTTCGTATCACCGACTTACAGCGAATCGATTGACACCTCATTTAGCATAATCTGGCCAATAACATTGCCGCCATGTTGGAACATACGTAACAAGACCACGTAGACCAGACAACCGGATAAAAAGCGAAAACAAACGCGCAACCATTACATAATCCACCCATTTCGGTGCGTACCAAAAAAGTCATTCCCGGTGGACTACCTCTACGGCAAAAGGCCACCAACCATACAGAGATGGCCGCCGCTAAATAAGTAAGGTAAGTGATTGCTCATGCATCGGGTCCAAAATTATGGTGCTGGTCTCTTAAGGGCGTGCACGTTGTGTCTAGTGTGCCGGGGTTCCCTTTTGTTTATTGATTGCCGGCTTAAATGGTGTGCATGATCGCGTGTGGCAGCTGATCGGACTTTATTTGGCAATTGATCCGTGCGAATCTTGTTTGGTTATTGGATGTTGTGGTACGGTGAATGGACGGTAGCAAGGTTGTTTTTAGAGCAGGACTTGAGCGTGCGTCTATCGTTGGGAGTGGCAGGCGTTGGCTTGCCTTCGGAATCCTGTCTCGGCGTTTGGAGTTTTGGCATGAATTGGAATGGATGAATTAATGGATGACCTTTGGCGTTTAAAGCAGGACATGATGGGTCTAACGTTGAGGCGACAGGCGTTGGCTTACTTTTGGAATCCAAATGCTTACTGAAACTGGTTTCGGAGTTTGGAGTTTTGGCATGATTGGAATGGACGGAATTAATGCATGACCTTTGGCGTTTAAAGCAGGACATGATGGGTCTAACGTTGAGGCGACAGGCGTTGGCTTACTTTTGGAATCCAAATGCTTACGGAAACTTGTTTCGGAGTTTGGAGTTTTGGCATGATTGGAATGGGTGGAATTAATGCATGACCTTTGGCGTTTAAAGCAGGACATGATGCGTCTAACGTTGAGGCGACAGGCGTTGGCTTACTTTTGGAATCGAAAAGCTTACGGAACCTTGTTTCGGCGTTTCGAATTTTGGCATGATTGGAATGGACGGAATTAATGCATGACCGTTTGTTTTTAGAGTAGGACATGATGGGTCCAACGTGGCCTCAAGGTTTTGTTACCTCAGGCTTTGTCTACCCCTTAAGGGATAAAGACGTGATATGTGTACGTGTATGTATGTAAAATTAAGAAAGTTGATTTAAAGTGAAGTATTTTAAAAATAATTGAAAATTATTCTAAAAATCTCCCCCTGTTTCGTGCCTGGCTCAAAGGCTCCCATTATGCTGGCCGCGTTGCCACTTTGGATGGAAATGGCAACCCTTTGAACCAGCCACGCCTCGGAGCGGGGATCGCATCCCCAATCTCTTCAGTTGACATTAGAAAAATAGACTTACTTACTTACGGGCTGGGCGCAGTGACCCGAAGTGGATCTTGGCATCCGATACCAGACTCCTCCGCGCCTTGCGATCCTGAGCCAGCTCTCGCCAGTCATCGGCTACGAGATATCTCGAATATCACTATCTCTACATACATTCATAAATCACGTCTTTATCTCTTGCGAGGTAGACAGAGCCTTTTTTTTAACAGATAGAAAATCTTATGGATGCCCTAGGCACGGGGATGCCTAGGGTTACGTGGGACTGCCCCCCTGGTATACCCAAACTAAAATCTCTCCGGCGTTGCCTCAATCCGGTGTGATGGGGGCTCAGTGGGATGCCACTAGGGTTTCACCACAACCTTCCCTTAGACGATGAGACTGTGCAATGCAGGTAGGTAATGCCTCGTTACTGTAGGTAGACAGAGCCTAAGGTAACAAGACCCAAAAGACAGCATGCTTGTGGGCGTATTATTGAAAAGGGGAATCAAAAGACTAATGGGTTGGACATGATTTCTACGATTTTCACCGATTCCTTCGCAGGGCTTTTTTTACCATCTGCGCGGGAAGAGAAGCAGCTGGTACATTCAATGTTTTTTCTTTGCTCCCAGACCGGCATGGAAGAAACTATCTATTTCTACCTATCTGTCTATAGTACAAATATCTACAGAATAATAACTCTCGAGAAAAGTAGACGCACAAAGATGATTTTTAACGAAACATACATACATACAGACATATATCACGTCTTTATCCCTTACGGGGTAGATAGAGCCTAACGTAACAAAACCTTAAGGCCACGTTTAGCAAGGGCGTATAGGTGGAAAGGGAAATCAAAATAGTCATGGGTTGCCAGCCGCAGCCTATAACATGATTCCTAAGACTTTCGGCTATTCCCTCGATGGGCTTTTACCATCTGCGCGGGAAGCTGGTAAATTCTATGTTTTTTCTTATGTTATGTTGTGTTTGTTTTTTGTTATGTTCTGACGAAACGAAATCTAAAATTAGCTGTATACATACATACATAAATCACGTCTTTATCCCTCACGGGGTAGACAGAGCCTAAGGTAACAATACTTAGGTAGGCCACATTTAGCATGATTGTGAGAAACGGAAACGGCATCAAAATAGTGATGGGTAGCTGTATAAATATTGCAATAATAACAGATGGGTGCCGGTATGTCAATCAGCACGTACACACACAGGAACAGCGTGTCTGCGCCACATTGCGCGTGACCTGCGCGTGCGCAGGTTAGCTTACTTTCCGCGCTTCCGCCGGATGGACACCGTTCTACGCCGGTATAGGCCTATTTCGACCTCGATATATTTCTTCCATTAACTATTTGTAGGCTAACGGGGAGATCAATTGAGTTACATCCTGAGAATACCTACTCCTGTACTTACTTAGGTGCTATAATTTTGACGTCGGTGTGTGTCTGTAGTTAGCACTTGATGGTCCCATCGGAAGACCAGCGCTGGCTGCAAGGCCAGCATTATGCTGAGATGGGACCATTTCGTGATGTATGTACTCTTTTTTTTTAATTCTTTTTGTTTTTGTAACCCAGTCACTATATATTACGAATAAACGTTTTCTTTCTTTCTTTCTTTCTGTCGCACCATAGCTCTCAAACGGATAGACTGATTTCAATGCGGTTTTTTTCATTCAAAAGCCAGAATGCAGTGTTTGTTAGCCATGGTTGATAAAATCGGTCAAGCAATTTGAAATATTAGCGCTTTTCCAAAATTATGTTAAGCATTTTTGCCATTTTTTTTAATGTATGAGTACTCGATCGATGCCTGTTGTTTTTTTTATTTATGAGGGTAGAACTCAACCGAACCTTTAGTTTAGCAAGGCCATTGTTATGCAACCCGTGGGTCTAACTGTCCACGTCCTTCCTGCGTCGCCGGATGCGTAAATAAATCGGCGCGTGCGACGGTAGCGTGCCAACTGCCTTAGAAAGTGGCTGCTAATGGGACTTTCTCTAATTAAAGGGGATTTTTATATCCACTGCCGAAAAAGGGTAGTTGGCACCATTAACTAATTCTCCTACGTATGGTCAGAGTTACTTTGACCTAAGGGCGGGTAACTTACATACTATACATAATACGCGTATAAAAGTTGAATGTTGCACGACATGTTTCGGACTAGTTCGTAGTCCTTCCTCCCGGAGCCTTTGCACCGGGGGCAGCGAAACGAACACAGCGCGCCGACGCTCTGCTCGCGCGGCTACTGACAGTGGCGCACAACTACCCTCGCGTTTTCATCGTCATTTCTATTATCACGTCACTTTGTAAAGGCTTCGGTCCGGGAGGAAGGATTACGAACTAGTCCGAAACATGTCAAGCAACATTAGACTTTTATACGTAAGTTATCCGTCTGTGCAATTACATACATACATAAATTATGTCTATATCCCTTACGGGGTAGACAGAGCCTAGGATAATACGACCTAAAGGCCACGATTAGCATGATTGTGCGCGTACACGTGGAAAGGAAAACCAAAATAGTGATGGGTTGCCAGCCGCATCGCCTATAACATGATTCCTAAAATTCCCCCATTACCTCGATGGACTTTTCACTATATGGATATTTTAAACTCACTCTTTGTCGGTCTCTCGCTTAATGCTCCTCTCATTTACTCAAAGGTGAACTGGTAGAGATCTCTTATAGGGATAAGTTCACCTTTGTGCATATATTTGAGGTCTTTTTTTGTGATTTGTCTCTGCTTCTTTATATTTGTACAATAAAGCATTTACTTACTTACTTTTACCATCGCCACGGGAAGAAAAGCAGATGGTATAATACATTCTATGTTTCTCCTTTGCTCCCAAACCAGCTTGGAAGTAAGTATGTTGCTTTCAAACATGGTAAAAAGTGTTAGTCGTAGTATTTAGTACTATCAAATGAATCAAGAAATTTTATTTCTTGATTTTAATGTTTTACTTTTTCGGTTTTACCGTTAGAAATTAAATTTCTAACACACACACACACACACACAAATCACGTCCTTATCCCTTACGGGGTAGACAGAGCCTAAGGTAACAGGTACCTACAGGCCACATTTAGCAAGATTGCGGGCGTATAGGTTGAAAATGGAATCAAAATAGTGATGGGTTGCTAGCCTCATCGCCTATAACATGACTCCTATTATTTTCGCCCCATCCCTCGAAATAAAATTCTAAATGTCAGTGAAAATTAGAAAAATCCGAAAAGTAAAGCTATGGCCGGGAATAGCCCATAGCCTACCATACCATACCCTCATAGCTCCCGGCCATAGCTTTGCTTTCGGACTTTTCTATGACATATTGTGTTCTAATTTTCACTGACATTTAGAAATGTAGTATTTAGTGTTGCCGTCCATTAACACGTTTACCCGAACAAAGTGGCATGCAAACATTATCTTATTTTCTAAAGTGGATTGAGTGACTAGTAGAGACTTTATACATTTCTACAATAGACTAATATAATTTAAGGCTCAGGGACCTTATACATCCCTATTATAAATGTTTTCAATTTAAGTAAAATTTAAGTAGTCTTTCTGTATTTTATTTTGAAAAAATGACTTTCTGCCAAGTTTCTTGCGGCGCATTCTTTTTGGCAATGATGGTCTTTCCGAATGCGCTGGTAGTTTCAAAAAGACATGTTAAAGAGATTTTTTTTTTGTTTTTTTTATTTTTGAGGGTAGTTTAGGATTGGTGTATTAGGAGTGGCAGCAAATAAATAAGCCGTAGCCACGCACGTCCTTACTCCGTCATAAATAAGAGACAGTGCAGACGCAGTTACCTTTTTGTTACCGCATATCAGAGTTCGCCACAACCGGGCACTGAACCCGGCCAGAATGTTCTTGGAGGTCGCACCATCAGCAAAAAAGTTAAGGACAATCGGACGGGTTGGACATTCCTGGGGTGCAGACGGTAGTAATTTTCCAAGTACGAATATCGGGCGCGTAAAATTTATAAAGGTGCGTGAAATGAAATCGAACAGGCAATCGCGAGAAATGATTCGATTTTCGAAAATGCTGACAGGATTTTCAGCCAGCACTTTTAGTAAAATTAGATAGAAAACTTGGGAGGCGTTTAAAAAAATTACCCGAGTATTTACACTAAGGTTCAGGTACAAACATTTATACATATAATAAAGCTGAAGAGGGTCTAAAGTCTGTACATGGAAGATATAAAAAAAAATGGCTGAGGATACTTAGAATAGATAACAATACAATAAAATAACTCTTTATTAAACACCACATATAAAAACCAAAAAAGGTATACAGAATATTACAATGTAAGAATAGGCGGCCTTATCGCTACAGAGCGATCTCTACCAGGCAACCATAATGGACTGGAGAACAGATCTGAGCAGGTGGTGCAGAACATGTTCCAATAGTTCTTAGAATTTGTCTGTTTGTCTGCATATCTGTTTGTCTGTATATTTGCGAGTGCATCACATGAAAACGGGCGAACGGATTTTGATCACTTTACTAATCTGTTGAGAAAATCAATAGGCTCCTTTTTATTCCGGAAAATTGCATAGTTCCCGCGGAATAACGATAGACGTGTCAATTGCTAAGTCTTGGCGGACGAAGTCGCATAAGACATACTTCTCTCATCATGAGATACAGCCTGGTGACAGACAGCCGGACGGACAGCGAAGTCTTAGTTATAGGGTCCCGTTTTAACCCTTTGGATCATCGTCATCAGCCAGAAGACGTCCAATGTCCCCTTCATACACATACACACACATACACAAATCACGTCTATATCCCTTACGGGGCAGACAGAGCCTAAGGTAACAAAACCTAAAGGCCACGTTTAGCGTGATTGTAGGCGTATAGGTGGAAAAAGGAATCAAAATAGTGATGGGTTGCTAGCCGCATCGCTTATAACATGATTCCTAAGAATTTCGCCGATTCCCTCGTCCATTCTCCTTCATAATATCTTCAAATAAAGTCTTTATTTCCTATCCCGTCCTTTTGTCTCGTGGGTAAATTAAAAAAAAAACTCTTAGGCATATATTCTAAAAAAAATAGCTCGTTCGTAGAACTCGTACATTGTCAATAATGCTTTTCAATAAAATAAAAAAATTTGGGTGTGGCTTTTTCAATCCAGCCTTGGCCCCGCCTGTCATAAAAAAATAACCTTCAAAACAACAGATGCATAATATATCTAGCCTTTTTAATTGGTGTGTCACAGTAAGGCGGTGACAAAGAGGCGTGCACTTACCCATTACATATTTATTCCTGTTAACATAATCGGGATTCAGATCACATCATCCACACACGGTTTTTCAGGAGCCAGAGAGGAATCTCCCCTGAGTTCTTGCGATCGCATTAAAATTGTATAGGATCGCACTTTTTGCGCGGACATCGTATGGGCACAGCACACAGTGTTGTAACAGTTTGCCATTAGTAAATTTTTATACGACGCTGAAAATTAGAACACAGAAAATTCCGAAAAGTAAAGCTGTGGACGGGAATCGAACTCGGATCCTCATCATCCTGTGATGCATGCTAAACCGCTACACCACCCGTAGCAGGTGAGTAAGCCTTCGAATTTTTCTATCTGTTACTAGCTGTCACGTGACCTTGTTACTATGCGATTTTTTGTCGCCAAGCGTCATCTGTTTGAATGTCATATTAGTGTCCGAGTCAATGCCGCACAGAGCCCGCCTCCGCTTTCCGCCACGCTGCACGCTCCGCCGAACTATTCTGGAACGATTTTAAGGGATCGTGTTATCTGTGTGCTGTGCCTCTCAGCACACTCTCGTAATTGTAATTAACATAGGCCTTCCCGTAATAACCGCGGCGTGGCACATGGCAGCGCCCGGTTTTTGCGCGCAGAGTACGCCGTACGCTGAATATCATAAGCGATGCGTAGTTGCGTACGCGCACAGGGCCGCATTTCTCGAGACGAGAGACGAGCAGCGATGCGTTTTTGTTTTTGTCGGAAGTAAAGGATTCTCTGAGAGGCCTGTGCCCAGCCGTGTGACGTTTATAAGGAATAGGTACAGGTATTGCCTGTGAGTTCGTCTGCAAAGATTTATCGCTATCCCGCGGGAACTATGCAATTTTCCGGGATGAAAAGTAGCCTATGTGTCAATCTAGGGTACCAGCTATCTCCCTTCTAAGTGTTATCCAAATCGGTTTAGTCGTTTCAGCGTGAAGAAGGAACAAATATACACACATCGTCACATCCATCCATCCATCTATCATCCATCTATCCTGACTCACAAACTTACGCATTTATAATATGGTTCTCGTACCTAAGCACCGTACTGCGGCGTCCAAGTACTGGAATGATATTCCTCCCCTTATCCGCAATAAATAGTGCAAGCTGAAGGATCACTTGTTGACGCTCCAAAAATCCTTACAATAGTCCTCCAGCACTTTGGACATTGATATGCCAGCCTGTTGTTTTTGAACAATTTAGTTTTCCCCCACATTCTATTTTTTGTTTATTGTAAACTATTTAAATTAATTTATGTATTTTTTTAGTTACACATAAATCGAGTTCTATCTATTTATTACTTTATTTACTTAAAAGTTTATGGATTATGTAGTATATTTTATCTGTGTATCGTTTTGATGAGTCACAGACGGTTTTGGCTACAAGAATATACACAACTTTATAGACAAAACAAGAAAATAAACACAGGCATGAAAAATAGATCATCAGCGTTGTGTGTCTTCGCAAAAGTGAAACGGTCGCTGGCTCAGCATTACGCTGAGGTGTTAGACGCCTGCAGCACTGATTTTCAGTTATTCATTTGATTTTGATTCCCCTTTCCACCTATATGCCCACAATCATGCTAAACGTGGTCTTTAGATCTTGTTTCTGTTTATTATTACTTCCACGCTGGTCTGGGAGCAAAGAAAGAACATATAATGTACCAATTGCTTCTCTTCCCGCGCGGATGGTAAAGCCCACGAGGGAATGGGCGAAATTCTTAGGAATCATGTTATAGACGATGCGGCTAGCAACCCATTACTATTTTGATTCCTTTTTCCACCTATACGCCTACAATCATGCTAAGCGTGGTCTTTAGGTATTGTTACCTTAGGCTCTGTCTAGGCTGTAAGGGATAAAGACGTGATTTATATATGTGTAATATTGTGATAATTTGATGTGTATTTAACAAACGCCCCGTGTGGTTTGATGGAACCGAAGGACACCTCGCAATATTACGTGTATCTAGTTATACTTTCGGTTACGTAACTCAAGTCGGAAGGTGTAAAGAGGATTAAAATATTCGTTTAGGACAGCCAGTTTGCTTAGTGTATGTTTTCGGTCACAAAATACGTCTCGAACGCGTTTGCGTTAAAATGTCAAATACTATGAGAACAGTTTGAACAGTTTGTTGCCGTTTCGATCCGCAAGTGGCGCTGCCAATTATTCCATAGTAATTGAGACGTTTACGTGAACGCGTTCGAGACGTTTTTATATGCGAAAACTTACACTAGAGGCTCAGGTAGGTGAATTTTAAGAAACATCATCATCCCCAGGCTATAGACGTCCTTTCATTATGGGAGGCCTATACCCAGTAGTAGGCTAACTGGGTATAGGCCTCCCATAATGAAAGGATCGGGAACTCCACGCACACCAATGAATTGCGTCAAAGGTGTATGGAGGTTTCCTCACGATGCTTTCTTTCACTGAAAAGCTCAGCATGAATTTCAGATAAGGATAAAACTTCGCACATAAATTCCGAAAAACTCAAGATTCGCCGGACTCTGCTTGAGAGGCCACAGGTCAAACTGAGCTGCCACGGCAATTTTTTATAAAATACAGTCAAGAAAATTCAAAAATCCGAAAAATAAAACACATATGTCACTTGCAATTTGACGACCAGATAGTGTATTGGTTAGAGAACTAGACTACAAAGCTTGAGATTCCTGAAGAGCTTTTCTTATAACAGCGCTTCCAAAACAAGTAAGTCATACAATTATTTCTTGGATTGTAATTTAAAATAAGCTTGCTTAGTATTTTCTGCTAGGGAGTCAGAGTGCTGTCAAACAAGTTTTGACAAACAACAAAATATTAATATTACTTAAAAGCCGAAAATAAGAAAACAAGTATTAATAGGTACCGATTATTCATGATTAGGCATCAGAATTATAATTGCGCCAACGCGTTTTCCTTTTTTAAATTTTTTTTTCTTGACACCGTTTGCTCGTTAGTCCATTGCGCATGTCACAAGCCGCTACAATGTCCGCAATTTCTTTCTTTTTTTAAACAACCGTGTCGCCAGTCGTACGTTATAAAGGAGTTTACAACTGGCCAGTACGCATGGTTTTTGCCCTGCAAGCAACACGATCGGTACGTCTCATAAGTTAGTTTTTTTTACCGACCCCGCCGTGTCCATATCCAGAGAGCCAGGATTCCCGAGTTGACAGACTCTATTACTATCGATTGTATTGATAGTATCGATTGTATCGATTGCTGGAGCGACGGCTGGTCTCACATTGGTTTGAGATATTTTAATTGAGTCAAGGAGATTGTGACCGAGCTTGAACTGTCTGTTGGTAGTAGCTAAATTCTTGACAATCTTTCTGTAGCTGGTAACATTTGTTTGTTGTATAAAAGTAGGTAGCATTCAAATTCTTCTTCTTCTCTGTCGTTTCCTTGTGGCCACGTGAGGTTGTTGCGCGACACACCAGCTCTCGCCAGGCAGCACGGGTCGGCCTTCCAGATGGAAGTCTGCAAGTTGCATTTGCAGACTTCCCTCATCGCGTCAGTTCGTCGGGTTGGATATCTTCCACGACTAACTTCCTCTTTCCTTCCACGTGACCAACTACAATGAGTTCCTCTAGGTTGTCAGGCTCTCGTACAAAATAATACCTCATTATCCCTTGCTGGGTAGAATTGTCATCAATAGCAATCATTTCTTGCTTATTATTTACTACAAAAACTAATATTAACTGGTTTTCTCATCCGTGTAAGGGTATCTATTTATATGGGTATAATATAAATGATAATTCATTTAATGATAGACGTGTAAACGAACTTTTTACTTAGACTCCAATTATTATAAAGTGCGGAATCATTATTGAAGGTGTGAGAGTAAATCTACTTAGCATTAGCTTGGCTTATTATAAGTTTTAATGTGAAAGTGTTTCACAACTTCCATGTTGGTTTGGGAGCAAAGAAAAACAGAGAATGTATCAGTTGAATTTCTGAGCGACACTGAAAATTAGAACACATAGAAAAATCCGAAAAGTAAAGCTATGGCCGGGAATCGAACCCATCCGTCATCTGTTTGAATGATGTGTCTGTACGACACAATTACAAACTCCCGTGGAACATCTACTGCTCACCAGGGACGAAAGAAGGCGCTGTTCAATTGATAGGTACTATCAAATAAATCAAGAATTACTTCTTGATTTTTATGTTTTACTTTTACGGTTTGACCGTTTAGAAATAGAATACAGAAAATTCACCACCGCAAAAGTGATCACCGCCGCTCGTAGATACCCACAGTACCATTAGATCTGCTGTTACATTGCCGACCTTGCAGATAGAGGTACCTTTATAATGTTAACGTGCGCCGGAAAATTTTTGGTAATAATTTTCAAAGTTTTACAGCCAGTTTCCACATGAAAGGTCGCGCATGCGTGGCACGGCGCGCGCCTAAAGCGGAGCGGACGCTCGGTTTAGGCGGCGGCGTGTGCGCACATAATAATGAGGTGGTGGGCTCGATACGTGGAAACAGGGGACAGTCCTGCTGGTGTGTAAACAAACGTGGACTCGCTCCGCTCGGTTTACTCATACTTTAGTCTCTATCTCTTACGGGGTAGACAATGCATAAGGTAACAAGACCAACAGGCCACGTTTAGCAAGATTGCGGGCGCATAGGTGGAAAATAGAATCAAAGTAGTGATGTGTTGCTAGCCGCTTCGCCTGTAACTATATTCCTAAGAGTTTCGCTTCCCTCAATGGCCTTTTTGCGTGGGACGAGAATTGTGTGATTATGTTTTTCGTTAAACGTTTGTAATGCATTTCGTCGAAGTGTTTACTTTAATAGACCAAAAAACATTTGCCTTATTACTCTGCTACTCACGTGCAAGCTAGTTCAAAATATATATTACTAGCTTCCGCCCGCGACTTCGTCTGCGTAGAATACATGTAAACTTTCATCTTGAATCACTCTATCTATTTAAAACCGTATCCAAATCCGTTGCGTATTTTAAAGATCTAAGCATACGTAGGGACAGACAGCGGAAAGCGACTTTGTTTTATATTATATAGTGATGATGTTTTTGCATGAATTCCATCCTCTGCTGCCACATAAAACCTACATAAATCCCGCTATCCTATCTATCTCTAACACCACACAAAACACTGATGCAACTCAAGAACTCAACTCAATTAAATTATATACTAACTAAATAAACACTCTCTCTTAGCGACAAAAAATTGCATAGCAAGTAACAAGGTCCCGTGACAGCTAGTAACAGATAGAAAAAATCGAAGGCTTACCCACCTGCTACGCTCGTACGACAAAGATCTGGAACCAACTTCTTGAAAGGGCCAGCAACGCACCTGTGATTCCCCAAGTCTTGCAGGTGTCCCCGGGCGATGGTGATTACTTTCCATCAGGTGACCCGTCTGCTCGTTTGCCCCCTCTTATATTTATATACCTACAAAAAAATATGGGTGGTGTAGGGGTTAGCATCACGGAATGACGAGGAACAGGGTTCGATTCCGGGCCATAGATTTACTTTTTGGATTTTTCTGTGTTCTAATTCTCAGTGACGTTTAGAAATTTACTCTCTCTTCTTAAACTTAAGAGCTAGGCTCTTGTCGGTGGAGCAATTTCTTCCTCCTTTCCAGGGTCTTTTCTTTGACTTCATGATACGACACAAACATACATAAATCACGTCCTTATCCCTTACGGGGTAGATAGAGCCTAAGGTAACAAGACCTAAAGGCCACGTTTAGCATGATTGTGGGCGTATAGGTGGGAAGGGGAATCAAATTTAGGTTGCTAGCCGCATCGCCTATAACCTGATTCCCAATTTCGTCCATTCCCTCGATGGCATTTTACTGTCAGCGCGGGAAGAAAATACACTGTACATTCCATGTTTTTCCTTTGGACCAGACCAGCATGGAAGACTTTAAACACAATTAGTTTGTTGAGGACTGTGTCGTAGTGCCAGCATATTTATCCGACGTTTTTCGTGTCAAATTGACACTGGAAGCTTTGCGGCTCTAGCCCAGGGCCCCCAGCCAATAACCCTATGCGCCTCCCTCAAGTTTACGCTAAAATACTACGCCCCCCCTTGTCCCAACTCAACTACGATCGAAATTAAACAAACGATCTACAACACTATTAATGATAAGCGAGAACATTGTGCTTGCACTTCACTATAGGTCGCGTCATGTAAAAAGAACGCTGGAAAAAGTAGAGGTCCCCCCTCTGCTCATAGTGTACCCATGCACAAGCACCCCCGCTCCACCTTCTTCCAGCGTCCTTTTTAAATGACCCGAGCTGTACATAGTATAAAACAAAGTCGCTTTCTCTGTCCCTATGTCCCTTTGTATGCTTATATCTTCAAAACTACACAACGGATTTTGATGCGGTTTTTTTTAATAGATAGAGTGATTCAAGAGGAAGGTTTTTATGTATGATTCTACGCAGACAAAGTCGCGGGCAGAAGCTTTATTAATAAATTTATGAATTTTAATAAATACTTGAGCCGCTCGTCGCGCCCCCCGTTGGATTACCCTACGCCGTGCCGCCGATTCAAGAATAATCATTTCTCAATTTTCGTGTCCTCATGGTCACCGCTGGCATTGATGACGCCCGAAGCCAAATCGAGCTGGTGGCATTAAAATAATGTGCCCATAATGACGATCATTGGCAAAATCATCAGGTACTCGGCACATTGAATTTTTAATGGTTGTTTTTCACACAATGCCTATTGGTCGCAGAAAATCAAATGAAAATTGATTCATTCAAACAATGGGGCTGCTTATATGGAGGTGATTAAATCGTGAAATATTTGCGCTTCAATGTACAGACGGCGTTTGCGGAACTATTTTGCAACGTTTTTCTTGATCGACGAATCAAAACCTATACTTGTGGTTTTTAAATACTTAGTTCTAAATTTTTATTGAAAAAGAAAATAATAAAAACAGTCAAAACTTAAAAATAACTTAAACCTAGATAAAACTATTATTAAATAAAAAATAAAAAAATCTCCCAAATCGCCGCCAATGGGGAGGGTGCCCAGAAGGCTGGCAGCATTGCCACGTTGTATGACACATTATGTCTGAGCGAAATATTGGCCAGCCAGTTTAAAGGGTTCTTTTACATGAAATTTTTATACCATAATTGCCGAGGAGAATTCTTCCCAATTTTTTCAATATATCCTACTTCCTACTAATATTATAAATGTGAAAGTTTGTGAGTATGTTTGGATGTTTGTTACTCTTTCACGCCAGAACGGCTGGACAGATCTGGATGAAATTTGGAACATAGACAGATTATAGTCTGGATAGGCTATTATCTATTACTATTTTTATGCCGGAAAATTGCGTTATTCCTGCGGGATAGCGATAAACGAATTCTATGCAGACGAAGTTGCGGGCAACAGCTAGTCAAATATAAATTCTAAATTTAAATTCAATGTAACGTTACCATGACATTTATTGAAAAAACGTTCCACAGTGGCTCAAAGGCCTTACCATGACGTCTTAATGCGATTCAATTCCGACTCAGTTCAGGTTTTATCTGACACTAGCTGTTGCCCGCAACTTCGTCTGCATAGAATTCGTTTATCGCTATCCCGCAGAAATTACGCAATCCGTTCTTAGAGGATGCCTACGTCATAGTTGCTTTATGCATGCAAAGTCTCAGCCCGATCGGTTTAAAATTGACAAAGTTTCATACAAACTTTCATCCCCTATTTTATCCCCTTGGGGGTAGAATTTATCTAAATCATTTCTTAGCGGATGCCTACGTCATAACATCTGCCTGCATGCCAAATTTCAGCCCGATCCGTCTAGTGGTTTGGGCTGTGCGTTGATAGATCACTATGTCAGTCAGTCAGTCACCTTTGAGTTATATATATTTAGAGATTTTAGTATGGATCTGACAGCGAGCGAACCTAAACTGAATCGGTATTGAGTCGCATTAAGACGTCATGGCAAGGCCCCAAGAATCAATTAGCTTGGTAATACATAACTT
The DNA here is from genome assembly GCA_949127965.1 of Pandemis corylana. Taxonomy (NCBI): domain Eukaryota; kingdom Metazoa; phylum Arthropoda; class Insecta; order Lepidoptera; family Tortricidae; genus Pandemis; species Pandemis corylana. The sequence continues at coordinate 2,403,069 of OX421860.1, forward strand.
CCATTTTCTAGCTGGGTAGGTATATAGCGATCTCTCCATTAGTTAAAAGGCGTACATTAACTGCGCATTGCTCAAGTTTTTTCCTGCAATGTTGCGCAAGAATGCCGGCTATTCGCTAGCAGGTATTTTTAATATGTTTTGTAAACCTTGCGGGGAGGTCGCCGGGCGCATGCTTCACGTGTGTCGATTCTGCTCTCGGCTATTTCCATAGATTATAATATTTTTAAAAAGGTAAAGGCGTACGTCATCTCTACATAGTTACAAACAAATTCGCTTATCTGTCCCTGTGTATCGTACGTCTAAATCTATTAAACTACCATATCGCCTATAACAGGGGTGGCGAACCTTTTTTGGTGGACGTGCCATTTTTTCACAAATAAAGTAATATTTGGCTCTGACCTGTCATCAAGTCCCTGTTGTCTTAAGAGTGTGTTGTTATTTTACCATCATATGACCACATTGCCCATTTTTCGCTCTATTTCATAATAAAAGAATCTTATGTTGGTGATTTAATGGACAAAAATAAACCTTTTTTATTATTGGCGTGCCGAAATTATTTTGAAGCGTGCCAACAGTGGCACGCGTGCCATTGGTTCGCCGTCACTGGCCTATAATATGATTCCTAAGATTTTCGCCTATACTTTCGAGGGGTTTTTACCATCTGCACAGGAAGAAAAGCAACTGGTACATTCTATGTTTTTTCTTTACTTCCAGACCAGCATGGAAGAATTACTACACTCAAGTTTTCTAGAGTGGAGATCACGTACCGGAAGACGCAGCGTAGATTGGCACTCTTCAAGATGGTCTGATGATCTGGTAAAAGACCGGTCCTAATGGCGCTCTTTGTGGGAGCCAATGTTCAGCAGTTGGACGTCTTTTGACTGATGATGATGATTGTAAAACGTGGCCTTTCGAATTACACGTCTATTTTGAACCCGTCTTACTAGTAATCTTGATATAGACTTACTTTTTTTCATATTATAAGCAAATTAATTTAGAAAACATGATTATAAACCTTATTTTATTAATTGTGCTCAAGTAAGGTGTAAAAAACACATACTTAAGTAATAATTTTACGGCGAGAATTCCAATAAGTCCATAATTTAGTAATATAACACCTTAACACAATACATATTTACAACATATAATTAAACACTAAACCTAAAAACCTACATAATCTACCTATGCTAAAAATAACTATAAAAAAACCTATATTTACAAATCAAAGTCATAAAAAGAAAACCCCGTTTAACCCTAGACTTGATAGCTTATAAGTCATTTAAGGTAAAAAATAATGTCCTCCTTAGGAAAGTTGTTATTAATAAAACTTACCTAGTTATAATACATAACTTCCTTGTTACAATGTAGAAATAACGTTTATAGTCAGCAAGACTGTAATTATGAATATGTAATTAAATACTTAGTAATTTATACTATTCATAATGAGACCAGATTTATTATCTGATTAATTTATGCCATGTGGGGCCTGACCATGATGTCTTAATGCAATTTAATCCCAATTCAGTTTAGGTTCGCTCGCTGTCTCGCCATCTTTCGATGCGATGATTTCGCCAATGTCATAGTAGGGGAGACCGAGGCGAGTTGAGAAAGAGGTGAATTGATACAAAGCCTTTTTCTCTGCACCTATGACGGTTAGCGAGGTCGCAACTTCACACAAACTGTGGAGTGTAGAACGAGCAACAAATTAGCGAAGTTACCAGCCCGATAAACTGTCACAGTTTAGAGAAATCGGCTTTGCATCAACTCACCTCTGTCTCAACTCGCCTCGGTCTCCCCTAATAATTAGAAAGAAGAAGAAAGAAAATCATTAACCGATGCCCAGGGTGCACCGGACCAAGCACTGCTCTTCCCCTCGGACGGATAAAAAACGAACTGCAGCTCTTGACCATACGCGGAGGTAACCCGACTTGCACCCCTCGCTCGCTGTCAGATTCATACTAGAAATGACAGCTAAAACTTGAACTGAGTCGGAATTGAATCGCATTAAGACGTCATGGATGGCTCCTGTGTTCTCACAGCGTGTGGCATTTTAATGTGAAAGTTTGTTGCAACAAAAAACTTATAGTACCTAAATGCTGAGAATGTTTTTTCTTCAACCTGCTTAAGCGTGTAATGTTTTAAAACAATAAATTAATTCTTCGAGCCAGTATCAAGTAGACCATTGCATAGTAAACTTCTACATTATGTATGTTACTCACTTCGCTTTACATTTTGACATTTGCTTTGCAAATGACTGATTGACTGTGATAGCCGAAGTTGGCCACCAGTTCGCCAGCTGCGGTGAGATATACAGACAAACAGCTTTGTATTGTAAACCTCGCATTTTATAGTGCCCCCTGCTGGTATACATTGTCAATATGTAAGCCGTTGAGTGATCAAAATTAACGATCAAACATGTTAATCGTTGTTTTTATGCGCTAAAAGCACTGACCATTTATTGATCATTATATATTATGCAAACAGATAAAATACCATCTTCTTCTTCTTTTAATATGGCCCCATCGGTCGATGCGATGATTTCGCCAATGTCAAAGTAATAAATACAGTATTCAAAAATCTTGTGACGAAAATGTCGGCAACGTTGTACGGTAGAACACGGTCAAAAGACCCCCCCTGTCGGGCTCTTAGTCAACGGATAATGATATCCCTCAGAATCTGCCAGGAAATCATTAACCGATGCCCAGGGTGCACCGGACCAAGCACTGATCTTCCCCTCGGACGGATCCAAAAACGAACCGCAGCTCTTGACCACACGCGACTCGCACCCTGATAAAATACCATTTGTAAACTACGTAAGGTGCGGATATTTTCTGGGTAGGTATGTATAATATGCTAAGAATCAATTAAAAACATAAATTACTAGCTGACCCGGCGAACTTTGTTCCGCTTTAAATTTGAAAAATTCCTTTGTAAGTGCATCTTTATACTAATCAAGGAATAATGTGTAGGCAAGCTAAATTTAATGTCTGTAGCTTTATTAGTACAACATTTCGGAATTTTCCAATCCCGTGGGAAAATCGGGATAAAAAGTATCCCATGTCCGTCTCCTGGTTCTAAGCTACCTCCCTACCAATTTTCAGCCAAATCGGTTTTGCCGTTCTCGAGTTATAAGTAGCGTAACTAACACGACTTTCTTTTATATATATAGATTTAAGCCGTCCTTTGTCGTGTTTCCCCGCGCCCCTGTGGCGCGGGGGCGCGGACTCATTTAACCGGTCGATCTATAGAAGCACTGTCTACTACTTGGCACCTCAGACAAGGAATAGGACGACGTCGAGAATAGACAATAAGTTGAAGTAATTGCAAAATTTAAAATTCTGCTTCCGTACCGCGGCTTATTTGTTTTCTAACAAACTTTGTTATTTTCTAAGCTTAATGTCCGTCGAGAGTTTAATTACCTACGAAGAAAAGAGAATCGCCAAAAAACTTTGATGCCTTAAGTCGGTGTGTAATTCTCGGAATATCTGGCAAACATTGAATCTACCAAGTAAGACTAAGCAATTGTGACATTTCCGATTATACGATCAAACTTTTAGGAGTTTGACAGGTCCGCCATTTTCTTTCGGCCATTTTGTAGTTTGTATATCATTGGTCCAATGTTCAGAGGTTATCTAGTACATAGCAACACATACACGCGCACATTAATGCATCTGTGCGCTGTATGTAATGCACTGATGAATGCGGTTGCGTCGACCATGTCAATAAAAAGAACAGAGAATGAATGGAGACGATATTAGTATTCAAAATATTTTTACTCAGAATTAGTCTGTTGTTTGAGTAAGCGCGCCAAGAATTACATTGAAGTTTCAGAAGTATACCTATTACTTATTATTTATATATAAAATTGATTAAGGACTTTTTTTTTGTTTGTATAATATATCTGTCTCTTTCATATTTACATTTTCCAGACAGACAAAAAATACGTTTTGCTGTAACGAGTTTGTAACTTGTGGTGAATTCGTTTTAAGGAAATATATATATACACACACATACACAAATTATGTCTTTATCCCTTATGGGATAGACAGCAGGTTTCAGCCGCATCGCCTATAACATGATTCCTTTGATTTTCACCCTTTTCCTCGATGAGCGTTTACCATCTGCGCGGGAAAAGAAGCAACTGGTACATTATTTTCTTTTCTTTGCTTCCAGCATGGAAGTAAAATACGTTTTTGTATAACAGGTATGTAACTTGTTTTTACTTACTAAATAGTTTATTAGTTAATTTATCAATAATGATATCGCTTTGTAACAGTGGCCCTCAGAATTTCTAACTTAAAACGTCACTCTTATAAAGCATAATAAGTACAATTTAAAAATAGGCAACAAACAACTTAATAACTACTCCACAGCTCTCCGCCTGTCAGTACTAAGCATTTATTATCAATCAAGCCACCCGATTGGTCAACTGCTGACCAATAACGGACGATATAAAATTAAATATCGAAGAATATTGATGCCAGCATACTTTCGAAAAGTTGATAAACCATCCAATATTCGTTGAGCTATTGCTATTGCCACTTTAATGTACCTACGTAGTACGAATTAAGAAGAGTGGTAAGTGTCCATCTAAATCGGTTGATTTATTAAAAAACTAGCTGTTGCCCGCAACTTCGTCTGCATAGAATTCGTTTATCGCTATCACGCAATTTTCCGAGATAAAAAGTAGCCTATGTGCATATTCCAGACCATAATCTATCTATGTTCCAAATTTCATCCAGATCTATCCAGCCGTTTTGGCTAGTTTAGTAGGAAGCACGATACTGGCCAGTTTTTATTGAATATTATTCAAAAGACTTGCAATACACCAAATTAAATAAATAAAAGAAGCTGAATCACTTGAAAATTTTATTAAAAAAAAATGAAACGAAAAAGGAACATTCATCTTAGGAAATAAATCGCGCTTAACAAAATTATGTAAGGGGCTCTAAATGAATTACATTAATCGTAAGTTAAACACCGAATAAGTCCAACGCATTTTTGCTATTTTTTAATTTAAATATTAGGCCTCCGTTTGAAACCATCAATGCAATATGGCAGTTTTTTTAACCAAGGAAAATTTTAAAGCAGGGTTACACACAAAACTGATAATAAAAGGACTGCATAGTAAAAATGACACGGGAGCTAAAAAGAGCTCTTAGTATCTCTAATAATAAGCTTCTGTCAAAAATGACATTGTGAATACAAGCGTTTTACTGACTGTACTTGCATTGGCATCCAGAGGGTCATAGGTTCGAATCCCGGGCACACACCTCCGAATATTCCGGGTTTTATGTGCGAAATTACATTTGGAATTTACCATAACATTTTCGGTGAAGGAAACCTGTACACATCTGGCGAAGCAGTTCAATGTTGTGTATGAAGTTTCCAATAGGCCCGCGTGAGAACTATAGCCCACGCATCTGATTCTGAGCACACCCTGGGCACCTCTGGGCACACCCTGCAGTGGGACGTATATTGGCTGAAGATGATGAAGTGACAATCAGCTCCAAAGCGTTTCGAATTCTAAATACGCTAGCGCTATGGAGTTAACAACTGTCAAATCGGAACAAAGTGCAATTTATGTTGACGACATTGCTATCCCTCTTATTATTCGTTTTGTGATATCACCTTATGCTAAGCGATTACTATAGTAGGTATAGATAGTTACAATTTTGGAGAGATTGTAGATTAAGTCACTGCCATCTCGCTTTTACAAATAATGGCCCTAATAATTTTAACAATGCTAAATTCTAATCAGTATTTAACTATTAACGTTAACTTAAATAGAAAAGTGTGAAAACACCCAGTTATCGAAGTGGCGGCTATGATTTGAAAATGGCCAGCCAAATGGTTAATCAGTCAGATAAATTGTATCAGTCAAATAAAGTCAAAATAATCGATAATTAAGACAAAGTCTTTACTTTTTAAGTCTGAACTTAATTTTTCAATGGCGGTTATTGCCATGGCTTAACAAAAGACAATCTACTGAACCACCACCTCGATAATAAGGTAATTCGTCGCTTGTAATATGAATTAACGTAACCGCCAAAATGTCGAAATTGAGTTGAGTATACAGTTCGACAGCAAATTTGAAGACCTTTCGATTGCTGTTATTAAAATTTCGATATCTTGAAAAAAATGTCAGTTACGTTAACCAAAATCAGACCATTTTTTTCATTTTACCGTGTTTTTTTAAATGTATGGCACATTTTTCATAAGTTACTTATTATAAGTTAATGTAAGGACGAATCTGTGATTGTGTATTAATGTATTCACCAAAGATGAAAAAAATCATTAATGTAAGAGACTCATCTGTATCAAAATGAAACTTACATTACTCATTTTGTGGAATATTGTAACCGATTGTCTGTTACGCTAAAGTCAATGCTAGATAGTGTATTAATGTGTTGACCAACGTTAAAGAAAAGTCATTCGTCTGTTTCAAAATAACTCTTACATTACCCATTTTGTGGCATATTATAACTTATAGACTGTTATGCTAGTCAAAGCTAGATAAAAAAACTTTTAAATCAAACCAAATGCAATGCTCCTCGCTTGCTAGTATAATAAAAATAACCGTCGCTTGTAATATGAATTAACGTAACCGCCAAATGGCGATTTTTCATGAGAGGCCAAAAAGTAATTTGTAAATTAGAAAAAGTGTTGTAACTTTTTATATACTTAGCCTATTGGAATTATGTTTACAGCTTTTATCTTATATTTGTGAGATCTTTTAGATAAATGGGGTCTTATAAAGACAGCTATTGAAGTTTAGATAATCGCATGGCGGTTACGTTAATTTTTTCATTTTTATGTGTAGTTACATTAAGATGTTTTAAAGAAAATTAAGATCAGTTTTCAAAATGTGGACTTACATTATAAAGAGTTATTTATAGCAATTCCAATCTTATTCACTTGTAATAAAGTCTGACCTACAAAAAAATCTTCTCGTTTAGTTAATTTATGGCAGGCTTGTAAGATGAATAAAATAGGTTTTTAAGTATTAAACAGTTTAATAATTATACTTAAAACTTTACCACTTAGGATAAAAAAAGTCTTGAATCTCTTTAAAAGTCAATAAGCGGTAACTTTTACTTGAAATCCACAAAAACACCTAGCTTTCTATAATATTTGGTACTTTTCTTTATTATTTATCTTCGGTTATAAGAGAACAGTTATAATAAAACAATTTTTAGTTATAATAGTGTAATAAAAAATTACCTACAACAGTATAAACAAATCTTAAACCTTTTTAAATGTCAATAAGTAGTTAGTAAGTTTTACCTGAGATCAACAAAAAAACACCTAGTTATTTGCTACATAACCTCGCTTTGCTTTTAATCGACACAATAAAAAACAGTTATAATTAAATCATAATAGGTTATAATAGTTATTATTAAAACTTTACAACTTAGTATCAACATTGAAAAGACTTAAACCTCTTTTAATTATCAATATATAGTAACTTTTACCTGAGATCGACCAAAAACCTGTAGCTTTCTATCCTATTTGCTATTTTTCTTTACTGCTTTTCCTCGCTTTGTTTTTCCTCTCCCTTTTTCAACAGTACCGGTGGCTTTAACTACTACTTCAGCTTTCCCTTTTTTCTTTTCCTTATTTGTCTGACTCCTTGCTTTTTGTATGGGTTCTTTTTTATTTACTGTGTTTTTTTCGTTGCTTTCATCTACTTCCTCACTTTGGTCTTGGGTTTCACCGTCATTAGTTGGAACTTCATCTTGAATAATATCGTCTAAATAATCTGTCTTGTCCACATAAGGGAGCTGTAAATAATCTTGCACGTATTGTTTAGGTATCACCTCGTCGTCACAGAGCTTTTTAAGGTCCATGTACTTTTTTGTAGAAATTGGCAATTGTTGCACATAAAGGTTTTGCAGAGAATCATTCGATTGACGGTTTGTTACGACCCGTGCATTAGACTGACCTTCACCTTTTCCCTTTCCTTTTCCTATTATTTTCTTTGTTCCATGACCCAATCTTATTTTGAATGTATCACCGTCATCCTTCATTATGTATTTAACTTGCAATTCATTTAAGTTTGTTTTTTTACTGTAGCGATTGTAATATCTTTCAGTCTTAAATGTTGATCTAATGTTGTTTTTGGAGTGAATATTTGATTGGCTATAATCTCCCAGTTTATGAAGTCGGTGTGGTCCAAAGTGTTAACAATATAAGGGCGGGGTGTCTTTCGTGCTGTAAGCATGAAAGTGGGCCATTGTACTGGGCTCCACACAATGAGTTTTCGAACCTCACGTTCTATGACACTATGCATCGAATCTACCGGCATGTATGTGTGTAAAAAAAAACAAACTTAAATGAATTGTAAGTTAAATACACAATGAAGGATGACGGTGATACATTCAAAATAATGTTGGGTCAAGGGACAAAGAAAGTAATAGGGAAAGGAAAGGGAAAAGGGAAAGGTCAGTCAAATGCACGGGTCGTAACGAACAATCCATCGAATGATTCTCTGCAAAAACTTTATGTGCAACGATTGCCAATTTCTACAAAAAAGTACATGAACCTTAAAAAGCTATGTGACGACGAGGTGATACCTAAACAATACGTGCAAGATTATTTACAGCTCCCTTATGTGGACAAGACAGATTATTTAGACGATATTATGCAAGATGAAGTTCCAACTAATGACGGTGAAACCCAAGACCAAAGTGAGGAAGTAGATGAAAGCAACGAAAAAAACACAGTAAATAAAAAAGAACCCATACAAAAAGCAAGGAGTCAGACAAATAAGGAAAAGAAAAAAGGAAAAGCTGAAGTAGTAGTTAAAGCCACCGGTACTGTTGAAAAATGGAGAGAAAAAACAAAGCGAGAAAAAGCAGTAAAGAAAAATAGCAAATAGGACAGAAAGCTAGATGTTTTTTGTCGATCTTAGGTAAAAGTTACTATATATATTGATAATTAAATGCGGTTTCAGTCTTTTCAATGTTGATACTAAGTTGTAAAGTTTTAATAATAACTATTATAACCTATTATGATTTAATTATAACTGTTTTTTATTGTGTCGATTAAAAGCAAAGCGAGGTTAAGTAGCAAATAATAATAGAAAACTAGGTGTTTTTTTGTTGATCCCAAGTAAAAGTTACTACTTATTGACATTTAAAGAGGTTTAAGATTTTTATATACTGTTGTAGGTAATTTTTTATTATACTATTATAACTAAAAATTGTTTTATTATAACTGTTCTCTTATAACCCAAGATAAATAATAAAGAAAAGTACCAAATATTATAGAAAGCTAGGTGTTTTTGTTGATCTCCGGTAAAAGTTACTGCTTATTGACATTTAAAGAGATTCAAGACTTTTTTTATACTAAGTTGTAAAGTTTTAAGTATAATTATTAAGCTGTTTAATACTTAAAAACCTATTTTATTCATCTTACAAACCTGCCATAAATTAACTAAACGAGAAGATTTTTTTGTATGTCAAACTTTATTACAAGTGAATAAGATTGGAATTGCTATAAATAACTTTTTATAATGTAAGTCCACATTTTTAAAACTGTGTGCGTTACGTTATTTAAAAAAAAATAAGTGTGTCATACCTTAAACTGATCTTCATTTTTTTGAATACGTCTTAATGTAACTACACATAAAAATGAAAAAATTAACGTAACCGCCATGCGATTTTCTAAACTGTAATAGCTGTCTTTATAAGACCCCATTTATCTAAAAGATCTCACAAATGTAAGATAAAAGCTATAAACATAATTCCAATAGGATAGGTATATAAAAAGTTACAACACTTTTTCTAATTTGCAAATTACTTTTTGGCCTCTCCTGAAAAATCGCCATTTGGCGGTTACGTTAATTCATATTACAAGCGACGGTATAATAATGAATAAATGCTTTTTAATTATACTCAAAATACTAATCAGTATACAGCTTGTGTAGTTGGTTAATTACGTGCAAAAATATTTCACTTTATCTGATACAGTTCTAATTCTCTAATAAATTCGAACAAAACATTCTTAATGCGAAATTTATTGAAACAACAACGATATGAACACCCTGATTCACTAATAGCCAATTTAAATTTTCATTTAAATCAAAAATGATAGATGACTACATTATGTCCAATAAACGTACAATCCGCGCGCAAGCTCAAGGAAATCTTAAGTAATAAATTAACAAATGACATAGCTTAGTGGTGTATCTCTTGCGTGACTCTCATTTCATTTTCATTTTTATGATTAAAACTTACCAAACATGATTTTTTGTGCTAGTTTTAATACATCTACTAAACATGTTAGAACGATGTGACACAACATTTCATCTAGTGAACGTGCAACTTGTGTCCCCTGAGTTACGGAACAGAATAACAATAAAAAATAATTGATCCACACTAGCATGTGGTTAAAAATTAATACGATTGATAGGCGTGGTCGCGCTTCAAGCGCACTCGCACTGGGCGAGTGCGGGGTATGAAGCGACGTGCGGGCGCGGGTACACCCCCCGCTTCCACAGACCCCGATACCGCCGTGCTCGCGCGCAAACTGTATACACGGGCAATGAAAACTAATCAATTATACTGACGAGCAAAAATAAGGGGCGCTTTTCATGCAGATTGGTATGAAAAGTGACTCGTTATTTTTGCTTGTACTGTATTATAACAGATACCATATTTTCAACGCATTCACTTGCATTTACATCTTTAATCTTTTCTTACGTTCATTTTATAGATAAAACAATTAATTGCGATTGTGAGCATGGCATTTATATTTTAGGGTTTTCGTTGTTTCTTTGCTTCAAGTCTCAAGTCAATTTTGAAATATGAAGCATGGTTAAAAAATTGGAGCGAAAATAGTTTTCATTAAAATAAACCTCTTAAGCGAATTCTTGGCAAGTCAAATAATACAAGTAGGTATGCATAGATGCAGATTTATGCTTTTTAATCATTTAAATTAACTTATTAAAACTAAAGATACATACATTCGGCTTAGTAAAAAAAACAGTTCCTAGTTTATGATTAAGATTTTCAATATTCTAATATTTATAACATCATGTTTGAGTAGAGTTTCATAACGCTCAAAACGGAATAATAAAATGTGTGGTTTAGAAAAAAAATACGAAAGTACCAGCAACCTTGCATCTGAAACAAAGACAATTATAATTGCAATAATACAACAAAATATTCAGTATAATATTTTTATAACTATCAGCTGTAGATGTGATACTTTAAATCCCATATAAAAGAGTAAAAACGGGACTAAATATTTCCACACAAAACTGTTGCCTATTTTAAGCACTTCGCATCAAAAATGTGGTTGTGTGGGCACTTGTCCCTTTGCTCTTAGATCATTAAAAAAAGTCTACCTGTCACTTCCTCCCGCCAGTGCTAAGGTCTTGCAGCTCGCTGCTGTCATCGCTCGACGCGCTGGGGCATCCATTGGGACCCTGCGAGTTGCCCATCGCCATAGACAACGGGATGGTGATGAACTGCGGCTGACTTGATGATGACGCTGGAAGTGACAAGTGCTTGGGTTAAGCTGGTTTCAGTTTCAAGCAGGACGTTATGCAATATCCGTCTGGATTTTTACCACAGTCGTACTCGCCAATCCTGTCGCCAAGTAGCAGTGCTTGCGCTGCTGTGTTCTGGCGTGAAGAGTAAAATAGCCGGTGAATTTACTGGTACATGAGGCATTCTATCCTAATCCTCCAGTTAAAGCATTTGCAATCCTCTAGTCTTGCGGATTTCCATATGTGGTAGTGCTCACTGACCATCAGATGACTCCCTTGCTCGTTTGCCTGCCTTATCGTATAAAAAAAATCACTGAGACACACACACACACAAATCACGTCTTTATCCCTTACGGGATAGACAGAGCACAAGATAACAAGACCTAAAGACCAAGTTTAGCATGATTGTGGGCGTATAGGTGGAAAGGGGAATCAAAAATAGTGATGGGTTGCTAGCTGCATCGCCTATAACATGATTCCTAAGATTTTCGCCCATTCCCTCGATGGGCTTTTACCGTCTGCGCGAGAAGAAAACCAACTGGTACATTCTATGTTTTTTCTTTACTCCCAGACCAGCATGGAAGAAAATCACAACCTTGTTTTAACAGATACCGGAGTCTTTCCCGACAAGAACTTCATACCAGCTGTTTCATGCAAAATAATAACAGCTTTACATTCGGAACAAATACTTAGATTGATTAAATTTCTTACCACCTTCCTGTCCTTGATTAGCAAGCCCCAGTATAAAACTGTGCGGGTACCCCATGGCCAGGTTCCCCAGACCCAGATTGGAGCCCAGCCCTTCCAGGCCCAGGACCCCTGGGTGGTACAGCATGGCACCCCCTGGCAGGTCTATCTTTGGCAAGATCTTTGGCATGGACTGCTGACTAGTTTTACTGCTGTCCGGTTCTTGAGTCGTTGACGATGTTGATGCTTGTGGTTCTCTGGAAATAAGGAGATACTTAATTACCTATAGTTCAACCATTTTTAACTGAGCTAATCTAATTACCTGTCTTCACAATGGCATTGTATCCATACAATGCTATCATTCGCTTAGTACTCGTTAGCACTTAACAGTTGCTCACAAAAGTGTCCAGAAACACATTGCATGTCAATTTTTAACCTTATTGCTTGTTGAGTTGATTCAATGGTATATTTCGTATTAACCATTTTTTGTGAACTGTTAGACGCTAAGGAGTACAAAGCAGATGATAGCATACAATGCCATTGTGAAAACAGGTATTAGATAAGCTCAGTTTTAATTAATTGAACTATACTAGAGTAAACACATACTAGAGAGGCATGAAAAGAGAAGGCCTAGGAGGGCATAGAAGTTACTATGAATTTCATTCCATTTTTGTTGGTCTTGATCAAGTTGTATACAACAAGAGAATGACAGCATATTATACCAATGTATGTAATGTATTACAATATTTTAATGCAAAATAGGCATATCTGATGAGGATGACAAGCACAATATTAATTGGCCTTGAAGCGTGGATTCTAGTATTACTTCGTCAGATGATCGATAACGGTCTCATGTGTTTGTGTCTCTCGGAGCTGACGATTCATGTCCAGTCCTGTCTCACGCTGGCCTGGTTCAGCTTCGCGCTCGAGGACTCAGGACAGCTGCTACTATCGTCGCCAGATAACGGTAATAAAGAGTCTCACCTGTTGGTGTCTCTCAGAGCTGCTGTTTCAAGTCCAGTCCAGGACTCAGGACAGCTGGTACTCTCGTGGCCAGGTGATGCTAATGACGACAGTCTCACCTGTTTGTGTCTCTCTCGGAGGTGCTGTTGCAAGTCCAGTCCTGCCTCATGTTGGCCTGGTTCAGCTTCTCGCTCGGGGACTCAGGGTCGCTGCCACTCTCGTCGCCACTGTCGCCTGATGATGCTGGTTCGTCCTTAAAACAAAGAAAGAGTATATTTAATCCTCTTTGTTCAATGTCTTATGAGGGTCTTCTGCCAGACACTGCACAGCATTAGTATCAAGTGATCTTTTAAGACTTTCAGGTTTGGTTCATAACGTAATCCGGAAACCATTGTTTGCGGGTAGTACAAAACCGATCGTTGTGGAGATCCACGAGGAATTCTGAATGATGATCATCATGATGATGACAACGAGACATATATGTCGAGAGGACCTGTCACTACTAATGTGATCGCCGCTGATCTATCATATTTTGACTGTCAAAATGAAAACACAGTCGCTATCAGAATAGTTTAACAACGCTTTTCAACAACTTATTTATCTAGATTGGCACAATTTATAGAGACCGCGTCGTAGAGGAACTAACTAACCGGAGGTGTCACTAAATTTATTGGCAGTCAAACTAGTCAAAGCGAGAACTAACTCTGTTCCGCGCGACCACGAAGTTGTACTTAGTTCAGAACTTAACCAAGTGCACGGTGCACTGCCGTCTATCGTACGACTTAATTATTTGAAAGCAATTCTACAATCAATGATATAACTTTGAGCAATTGAGTTTATGTTTTATCCTAGTGACTTATAACGAAGAGAACTGCCTTAATACAGAAAAAAGCCAGTTGCTGCGGGGGTGAGGTAACTTTTACTGTGACGATGAGGACATACTGTTTTTCACTAGAATTGCGCAATCCTACTAATATAAAATACGAAATATTGCGACATTTTGCGAAATTTTGTGTGTTTCTTCCATGCTGGTATGGGAGTAAGGAAAAAACAGAATTCACCAGTTGCTTCTCTTCCCGCGCATATGGTTAAACCCCATCGAGGGAATGGGAAAGTCTTAGGAATCATGTTATAGGCGATAATGCTAGCAACCCATCACTATTTTGATTTCCCTTTCCAGATACACGCCCTTAATCATGCTAAACGTGGCCTTAGGGTTTTGTTACATTGGGCTCTGTCCACCCCGTAAGGGATAAGCAAGATTCTGTGGGCGAAAGGTGGAATCAAAATAGTGATGGGTTACTAGCCGCATCGCCTAAACATGATTCCTATGATTTTCGCCCATTCCCTCGATGGCCTTTTACCTGCGCGGGAAGAGAAGCAACTGACACATTCTATGTTTTTTCTTTGCTCCCAGACCAGCATGGAAGCTCTAACTTTTAATCTTATGTATTTGGGTTTATTTTACTTAGTGACGGTAGTAGGAATCATGTTATAGGCGATGCGGCTAGCAACCCATCACTATTTTGATTCCATTTTCCAACATACGCTCACAATCTTGCTAAACGTGGCTTGTAAGTCTTGGTACCTTAGGCTCTGTCTACCCCGTACGGGATAAAGACGTGATTTGTGTGTGTGTGTGTGTGACGATTATTTCCTGATTACTTTGTTTTAACATGATAAATTAAATTAATTACCTACCTGCAGAATTACAATACCATCTCGTCTTTCTCCTTATATACGCGTTAACAGGTCATAAGGAAAGAAAGAAAGAAGACATTTATTCCTTTTTGCAAGACACACAAATATAAGAGAATATACACAATTTTATAGAAAAAAAAACAAGAAAAAAACACAGACATGAAAAATAGATCATCAGCGTTGTGTGTCTTCGCAAAAGTGAAACGGTCGCACGTGTTAAATAACAACAAAAGAAACGTTATTTCCTCAAGAACAGTGACCAAATGTTTTTGTAATAGAATAAAGATAGCACCAAGTTACGGGGTCCAGAGGGATCCTGTTTATAGGAGGGTACAGTACTACATCCCGTTGTTAAGGTGCACTGTGGAAAGCACCCTGCAAATGTTTTAAACAATACTGTCTAGGAGCAAAGAAAAAACAAAGAATAGGGCGAGTCGGGTTACCTCCACGTGTGGTCAAGGGTGCGGTTCGTTTTTGTATCCGTCCAAAGGGAGGAGGGGGAGGGGGGTCTTTGACCATTACCGTACAACGTTGCCGACATTTTGTCAAAAGATTTTTTAATTATATTTTTGTTACTGTGATATTGGCGAAGTTGTCGTCGCTATAACGACTTTATACGCCACAAACTACGAAAAATAATAAGCTTATTATTATTTGTAGGCCACAAATAATAATAAGAAGAAGAAAATAAAGAATATACCAGTTGCTTCTCTACCCGCGCAGGTAAAAGCCTATCGAGGGAATGGGCGAAAATCATAGGAATCATGTTATAGGCGATGACTCTAGCGACCCATCACTATTTTAATTCCATTTTCCACCTATACGCCCACAATCATGCTAAACGTGGCTTTTAGCTCTTGTTTCCTTATTCTCTGTTTACCCCGTAAGGGATAATGTTGTGATTTATGTATGTATGTACCTACTCAGCGGAATAAAATTTAATCCAGTCTCCATATAAAATTATCACATATATTATGAGGGTATGGCAAAAGAAGCATGAAAGTAGAATAAATGCAGTAGAAATGAGAGCGTTAAGGAGTATGGAAGGTGTATCACTGAAAGATAGAATAAGGAACAGTGTGGTAAGGGAACGTGCTGGTGTGAAAGAGGATATAGTGACTAGGACAGAAAAAAGTATGCTTAGTTGGTTTGGGCATGTAGAGCGGATGGATGAAAGTAGACTAACTAAACAGATATATATCGGGAGTGTGAATGGTTACGTTGGGAGGGGAAGGCCTAGACGGACGTTCCGAGACCAAATAGGAGACGTTTTGGAAAAAGGTCAGGTCAGGAGTACCCGAAACCGACGAGCATGTATGAAGAGATTGATGACTGTGGATGAAGCGAAAGAAATATGTCAGGACCGTAGCAAGTGGAATAAAGTAGTCTCTGCCTACCCCTGTGGGAAAGAGGCGTGACGGTATGTATGTATGTATGCATGTATTATGAGGGCCACATTTTTTGCGGCTAAGTTTATTTTTATAACTTTTCTGTTCCATCGTAATCCACAACCCGCCTTAACTCTGAAACGCAGGTGTCGCAAACTAAAGGCTCTTCGCGTTTTAGCGCAAAAATGTGTGTCCTCGGGTTTACGACCACTTCCCAGTCCCCATTACAGCCCATTAAATTATAACGGCCGGGATATTGTCCGTGATACTTAGTTGTCACACTCTGAGTGCTACTTTAAGTGTGTAGAGCTTCCAAATACGAGGCTACTCTTCAGAGACGGCGCGTGATTGGTTTCATGTTTCGAATGTTCATAAATGAGAGTAGGGACCCTATTTTTGAAAGAACATCATTCGAAAGTACCACTCGAAAGTGGTATAAATCTTATGTACTATCAAATGAATCAAGAATTTTGATTTCTTGATTTTTATTTTTACTTTTACGGTTTTACCGTTAGAAATTAAATTTCTAAATGTCAGTGAAAATTAGAACACAAAAAAACCGAAAAGTAAAGCTGTGGTGTAGGGGTATAGCACGCGTCACGGAATGACGAGGATCCGGGTTCGATTCCCGGCCATAGCTTTGCTTTTCGGATGTTTTTGTGTTATAATTTTCACTGACGTTTAGAAATTTTTATTGTATAAATCTGTTTATATCTTCAAAACTATAGCTCTCATCAAAGTTTTGACTAGTTCACAAGAATAATGAGAGATGTGATTGTCTCTATGCTACTCGTATTTCAAATTCAGCACAATTTTTCACCACTTTCGTATGGTATTTTCACTTATGTGCTTTCGAAAATCGGGCCCCAGGTATTTAATTATGTCGCATTACATACATACACAAATCACGTCTTTATCCCTTACGGGGTAGACAGAGCCTAAGGTAACAAGACCTACAGGCCACGTTTAGCAAGACACTGAGGTAGAGGTGGAAAGTGGAATCAAAATAGTGATGGGTTGCTAGCCGCATCGCCTATAACATGATTCCTATTATTTTCGCCCATTCCCTCGATGGGTTTTTACCATTTGCGCGGGAAGAGAAGCAACTGGTACATTCTATGTTTTTTCTTTGCTCCCAGACCAGCATGGAAGTGTGTCATTCTTTTTTGAAATTAAGGTCCTTTATATAGCGCTGTTGGTATTAACAAGACTGCTAAAAGAGCTTTTGCGGCTTTCAAAATATATTTTCTCAAACATGCTCAGAAATGTATGCGTTAATGTCCCGATATGAGGACATGAAGTTTCTCGTTTATGGCTCCCTACATTACTTCTTGGCTTAGGCCATAAAAGTTAGTATGAAAATCCATTTTTGTCCGCTGCTCTAATTTTTTAAATTTCTATACTAAAATTAAATTGGCAAAGGAAAAAATTACATACAGCCAACCACCACCACAATCTGTACCTAAGCATAATTGCGACATAAAAAAAAAATCTATGGTACTATATTTATGTGCGTTTAAACATGGTGCTCAAATAGCTGGATCAAATTAGTACATTTAAAAAATAAAAAAGGTGGCAAATCGAAAATCTTTTTTTCTGCTTATGCGTATTTCGTAGTGATTGTTATTATAATTTAACAGAAATAAAAATGACTTCTAGTGTGCCCGGCAAAACAATACATTTCACGTTTAAAAACTGCCCTAATATGTCCAATATTACCTTCAACATGAATTAGTACCTATTTAAATTACTTTTTCCCTATAATAAACTATGATTTACTTGATTGTCTAGTAGTTATTTTAATTTTAATATTTCCTCACATTGTTTGAGAAAAGCACTATACAAGCTTTGGCCGGAACAGGGATTGCAGGACTCGTTCTATCTGGCCTCGTCTTCGACTCGGCCACCTACCCCAAACTCGTCCAGCAATCCCTTACTTCACGGCCTCTGCAGTAATGTACTATTTTTGAAAATGAAATATCGTGACGAAATGGGGCACTAATGGTGAGTAAGAAACATCATGGACATCTGTAACACTGGGTTGCAATGGCGTTGCCAACCAAAAAGGCTAAGATATTCCTCATGGTGTCAGCCTTCACTGGCTATCTTATTCTCCATGCCGCAACACAACATCGTAAGCACTGCTGCTTGGCGTTTAATGTTTAAGTTGTCCAGTTAATTAATAACTATATCATAGTAATGACAAAGTGAACAAATGTTTGGAAAACAATATCCAAGATAGATCTAGGAGGAAATCTTACTAATATTAAAAACGCGAATGTTTGTAAGTATGGATGGATGGATGTTTGTTACTCTTTCACGCCAGAACGGCTGGACTTACCTGGATGAAATTTGGAACGTAGATAGATTATAGTTTGGAATATCACATAGGTTACCTTTTATCACGGAATAAGAAATAGAAATAAGAAATAAGAAACGTTTATTGTATAAAACCGTGTACAATTGTGATAACCATGATTTTTATAAGTTTCAACAGTTTATCCATTTCGGACGTACAATATTTAGATTTAAACGACAGAAAATTGCGTATGTTCCATGCTGGTCTGGGAGCAAAGGAAATACATAGAATGTACCAGTTGCTTGTCTTCCCGCGCAGATGGTAAAAGCCCATCGAGGGAACGGACTAAAATAGGAATCATGTTATAGGCGATGCGGCTAGCAACCCATCACTATTTTGATTCCCCTTTCTACCTCTGCGCCCACAATCACGCTAAACGTGGCCAGGTCTTGTTACCTTAGTCTCTGTCTACCCGTAAGGGATAAAGACGTGATTTATGTATGTATGTATATATGTAAAATTGCGTAATTCCTGCGGGATAGCGATAAACGAATTCTATGCAGACGAAGTTGCGGACAACAGCTAGTCTATAATAATACCAAATTAATTAATTGCTATCAGTAAAAGGATCTAGCGGCACAATAGTTAGTAAATATAATGCGGGATGATACGATGCGCGTACGCAGATATGATCGAGGCGAGCCAACGTTGGCCATAGAGTGGATAAGTATGGAATTTTAAATCATACATTCATAAATCACGCCTTATCCCTTTCGGGATGGACAGGACCTAAAGTAAAAATACCTAAAGACCACATTGAGCATGATTGTGGGCGTATAGGGAATCGAAATAGTGATGGGTTGTTAGCATCGCCTATAACATGATTGCTAAGATTTTCTCCCACTCCCTTGATGCTTTTACCATCTGCGCGGGAAGAAAAGCAACTGGTACATTCACGCATGTTTTGATACAATGTTTTTTCTTTACTCCCAGACCAGCATTTTTTTATGGTGTGGAAAATTGCCAGGGGTATGTGGGGCTCTCCCGCGACGGCAGGCATACCCACTAAAAACCACACGGATATCCTGTTCGGTCGTATGTGAGGCGTATCACGACCACTCCGGGATGGGGTTCCCTCTTCGCGGCACCTGTGCAATGCAGGTTTGGGAGATCCCGCCGGGGTAGACAGGGCCTAAGGTAACAAGACCTAAATGCTACATTTAGTATAGGTGGAAAGGGGAATCGAAATAGTGATGGGTTGCTGGCCGCATCGCGAATAACATGATTGCCAAAATTTTCGCTTCCTCTATAGCCTAGGTCTTGTTACCCAAGGCTTTGTTTACCCCGTAAGGGATACAGAAGTGATTAACTATATAAAAGTTTCAAGTAAGATTGGAAGGGTCTAATTAGAGGTATACTTAATTAACTATAACTATATCTCTTCATCTTATACCATACAAAACATTAAACTTTCACTGGCTCAAAAATCGGTCGCACCCATGTTGGTACGGTCGGGAGACAACACAATAGCGCGTGGGCGTCCCTTTATATGCCGACGGTTCTAAATAATAATAATTCCGGCTAACTAACTACCGTTTAACGCATTCGCCTTTCTTCTGTACATCTGATAAGTTGGTACGGTCAGAAAAATAAGTGTTTTCAAGTGGGGATAAAATGTTTTGTTACACGGAAAAAGGGGGTAAGCTGCAAAGTAACGCGTGGTATACCAGTAAAATTATATATTGGAGTCTTATAAGCAAATTTTTATTACTTACTAGCTTCTGCCCGCGACTTCGTCTGCGTAGAATCATACATAAAAACCTTCCTCTTGAATCACTCTATCTATTAAAAAAACCGCATCAAAATCCGTTGTGTAGTTTTGAAGATATAAGCATACAAAGGGACATAGGGACATAGGGACATGGGGACAGTGAAAGCGACTTTGTTTTATACTATGTAGTGATAAGTATAGAAGGTGTATCACTGAAAGATAGATCAAGGAATAGTGTGATAAGGGAACGTGCGGGTGTGAAAGATTATAGTGAGTGACTAGGATAGAAAAAAGTTTGCTTAGTTGGTTTTGGTCACGTAAAGCGGATCGAAGGTAGACTAAACAGATCAATCTGGGGAGGGCGAATGGTTGCGGGAGGGAAAGCCCTAGAAGGACGTTCCGAGACGAAATAAGAGACGTAGGGATGTATAAGGTCCCTGAACCTTAAATTACATTAGTCTTTTTTTATTTATTTTTTTATATAAGAGGGGTAAAACGAGCAGACGGGTCACCTGATGGAAAGCAATCACCGTCGCCCAGGGACACCTGCAAGACCTGAGGAAAACCTGACCTGACCTGAGGACCTGAGGAAAGGAGTCTATAGTAAAGATGTACAAAGTCTCTACTAGTCAGTAGTCTGTAGATTTATTTTATAGCTGCAGTTGCTGACCGTACTCCAGAAATGTCCACAACTACTATCGGACCGAGCTGGACTCGGACGCCGGCAATTTCAGCGCTGTTCGCTATCCGCAAAACGCCACGTGGCGTCAAATTGGACGGTGTTATGCAAAACGTGTTAATTTTTTTATACGACAAAGAAATCAAACGATCTAGTGGGTCCTGTTATTCAGTGACAGTCGCGTGCACTTCATAAAGGCAAAAATACATAGTGACGGCACCAGTGCTGGACAATTTAAGCTGACAAGCACCAGTAATGGACACTTCATTCTTAATTTAAAGGGGACCATGTCCATTACTGGTGCCGTCACCTTAGTGTATCCTGCTGTAATTGCCGTCTGTTTTCGGATGTGTGAGGTAGTTAATCACTTACGCCATAATTAACCGACTTGACAACAAAATCAACAAGCAGCATTTTTGGTATGTTAGGTAGTTTTTTTTTGTCTGACCTGTCTCAAAACTCTGTGCACGCCACTTGAGACAGCACTAGAGGATTGCAGACGCTTTGCCAGTCTAAAGGGCTAAGGTAAATCCCTAATGTGCCAGTAATTTTACCAGCTGTCTTTGCCGGTAGGATTAGAAATGCTTAATCAACTTCATGCAAAAGTCACTTTATTGACGACCAGATAGCCTAGTGGTTAAAGAACATGATTATGAAGATTGAGGTACCGTGTTGTGGTAGAATACATAAACAAATCGTGTCTATATTCCTTACGGAGTAGACAGAGCCTATGGTAACTACTTAGTCTGAAGGCGTCCTACTTCGCTTGCCGACCCGCGGTGCCCACTCAAGAACTCAATAATATTGTTTTATTGGTTCAAACTGCATGTAACCGTCCAAACATAAACGCGGCAATCCCGCCGGAGGCCAGTGTTTATTCTGTGCACTGTGTGTGTAGTTCGTTTGATTTTACAACGAATTTCGGACACGGGCTGAATTTTGATGACAGCGCAGTGTAGTGTCGTGTACCCATTAAACTGTTGCACTTTGTAACAAAATTTTAGACTATTTTTCGTAGTTGTTTTCCGAAATGGCTGTAATTTTTAGGGTTCCGTGCCCAAAGGGTAAAACGGGACCCTGTTACTAATACTTCGCTGTCCGTCTGTCCGTCAGTCTGTCTGTCACCAGGCGTTTGTGTATCTCACGAACCGTGACAGCTAGACAGTTGAAATTTTCACAAATGATGTATTTCTGTTGCCGCTATAACAACAAATACTTAAAACAGAATATTGCCATGCTCATCTCTATGTGAATAGCTAATATAAATTCGATACGTTTTTCGTGTATAAAAGTTACATTGTACGCTCAGGGGGTTTGATTTTCGTTTTCATTTTAAATTTCTGTGCGAAAATGCATACTACTCTATTCAGGAATACCTAAATGACAATTTGAGGTCCTATAATGAATAATCTGTTTTAAAAAAATGTTTGTTTGAATGTGGTAACCTTGAGACTGACTGATATCTAATTATTATAGTTTTAATTGATTCTGTGTACCTAATATTATTAATAAATAGCTATGCTGCGTGCATGTGCAGTCTCTTAATATTTGTACGCCTTATGGCAGGCATAGTGATACAAGATTTATGTAACATCAACATTTACCTATGTTAGCAAATAAATTATTTGATTTGATTTGAAAGCGTCATTCGAAATTGGAGAAAAATATGATTATCTTCTACTATACTTGTACTTCTACATTTTCAATCGGTACATTTTTTTTTAGTTTCCATTGGTACTTTCGAGTGATGTGTTTTCAAAAAGGCCTCCATGCTTCTTACAGATCAATTTACTCATGATAAACCTGACATGACGCTGGACTGGAAACTGTGGAGGTCCAGAGGAGGGGCCCTTGCCCAGCAGTAGGACACCATAATAGGCTAATAAAAAAAAAGTTATGGTGGCTTGGCTAACGGTGCAATCCCGTGTGCAACGTCACCCGTTTCGCGATTGCCGATTTTTAAATACCTTTTTACGTGGATAAAGTAAGCCATAAATCTCGCAAGGTATTTCGGCTGCGGGGCACAAACCCTCAATTACGGGGGTATTCGGTACATGCGCTGGCGCATCGACCTGTTGTGTACTTTATCATTTCGGCAAAAGATAAAATATAATTAAAGAAGGATTATAGAAGGTACCGACTAGTGATATTTTTCGCTGTGTTAAGTACAAAACAACGCTCTGTGTAACATTTTTAAGTCGAACTATTTTTTTCTCAACAAAATTTTTCGAGTGGTAAGACCGTGGTCATAGCATAGTCTGCCTGGATCGCTACCTAACTTGTGCTTGGCGTGAAGGGTAAAAGCACTGTTGATCATTAGGTTTTTCGTTTTCAGCCCTCTAGGCTGGCAACGCATCTACAATCGTCTGGTGTGGGGGTGCATGGGCGTGCATCAGGTGACTTGCTTCATCGTTTTCAACTCTATTTCATAAAATAATTGTTCAGTGTTAGGGATGTCAATCAACCAACTAGGTACAGTCAAAACAACCTCTCTCACTCTCTCTATACTTCCCTGCGCAGTCGCTTGAAGGCGTATTGGCTCGATGGATCCTCTTAAATGAATGTGATGTGTTTTGTAACTTTTGTGTGTATGTATTTATTTATATATTATGTAGTATATCGTATTTATCTGTTATGTGTATTTTATTATATCTTACAATATTTAAAATTTAGGCATTTATGATTATTTTAGGTTAAGATCGGTTCTTTTACTTTTTCTGTGTGTCTACTGTCAATCGTTCAAAGGTTAACTGGAAGAAATCCCTTTTAGGGATAAGTTCGCCTTTGTGCATTTGTGTTGTCCTGTATTCATTTTTTTCTTGTGTTTTATGTACAATAAAGAGTTATACATGCATACTTTTCTCTATTCCTTTCTTATTTAAACAATAAATGAAACGAGGTTTTTAAGTATATTGTCTACTGAATCGCTATATAAATGCAATGCAAAAGCCACTAACAGATATTAAACATAAATTAGTGTACGCAAATGAGTAATGATATAAATTCAATTTCAAAATAGACATTCAAGTTCTCATTAATTAATTACACTCTATTGTTAAATCAAACAAAACCCTAATAAACGAAGAATCAAGAGCATCCACTTTGAATTCAATTCCAATTAACACAACGAGCGAGTAACGTAACAGGCACCTTTAACAATCGGCGATCGTGTCGGATATCGGCCGATCAGTTGGCCGATTGGTCGGCCGATCGCGCGATCAGATAGCGATGCTTGTAATAAGGATATTAGTGAGACTAATGATGTGTTTAGTTAAGATCTGTCGAGCCGGTTTCTCGTTTTAATCAGTCGTACACAGAAACATAACTTTTGAAATGTCGCCGCTAAATGCATACGTATAATGTCGGGAATGCATCTGGCACGAGCTGGTCAAATTTCACGCAAATATGGCACAAGATTGTAAGCTGAGCGTACACTTTTATTACAGGACGTAAGTTAACAACCCGAGCGATAATTTACTTGTGTTATCATCAAAAATATCATAAAAAACAAATCATTAAAACAAAGTGAGTAGCTGAGTAGCAAAGTGTTGTTGTGTGTGGCTTATGATGACTGATGACTACTTCATTCTAGAAACACATCAATCATTGGCATTTATCATGACAAAGATTACAATAGGTTACAATAGTATGTACGCTTTCATGTTACTGGCACAACAATCAAATTACATATTGCTGGCACAACAATCAAATTACAAATTGCTGGCACAACAATCAAATCACATATTACTGGCACAACAATCAAATCACGTATTACTGGAACAATAATCAAATTACAAATTGCTGGCACAACAATCATACTACATATTACTGGTACAGCAATTAAATTACATTTTACTGGCACTACAATCTAATAACATATTGCTGGCACAACAATCTAATTACATTTTGCTGGCACAACAATCAAATTACACATTACTGGCACAACAATCAAATAACATATTGCTGTCACAACAATCAAATTACATATTGCTGGCACAATAATCAAATAACATATTGCTGTCACAACAATCAAATTACATATTGCTGGCACAACAATCAAATCACATATTGCTGGCACAACAATCAAATTACATTTTGCTGGCTCTACAATCTAATTACATATTACTGGAACAATAATCAAATTACATTTTGCTGGCA
Organism: Pandemis corylana; assembly: GCA_949127965.1. Classification (NCBI taxonomy): domain Eukaryota; kingdom Metazoa; phylum Arthropoda; class Insecta; order Lepidoptera; family Tortricidae; genus Pandemis; species Pandemis corylana. The sequence goes on from OX421860.1 coordinate 2,428,212, forward strand.
CTACAATCTAATTACATGTTACTGGAACAATAATCAAATTACATTTTGCTGGCACTACAATCTAATTACATATTACTGGAACAATAATCAAATTACATATTGCTGGCACAATAATCAAATCACATATTACTGGAACAATAATCAAATTACAAATTGCTGGCACAACAATCAAATTACATATTACTGGCACAGCAATTAAATTACATTTTGCTGGCACTACAATCTAATTACATATTGCTGGCACAACAATCAAATTACACATCACTGGCACAACAATCAAATCACACATTACTGGCACAACAAAATTACATAAGCAAACTAACTTTGAAAAAGAAACGAAATCGCATTTACATTTTCATCCAATCGGAAGAGATGGCGAATTCTCTTGTGAATATACGAGAGCAAAGTTTGAGGAACACTCGGACGGAAACTAATTGTAGTTGGCTGCAAGTTTCCAATTAAATGAAGGAAAGCAAAGTTTAATACTGAGGGTGGACGCGACGCTAAATAACAGATACGTCTGAGTCTGTAAGGGGCCGACCATAAATCACGTGAACCCAAAGGGGGGTCCGAAAAATCACCAAATATCACAAGGGGGAGGGGGCCCAAAAATCACCAAATATCACAAAAGGGGAGGAGGTTTAAGGAATTTTCACATGTATTTATTTTCGAGACTGAAAAACATCATTTTTCTAGAATTGTATTCGATTAAACTGCGCACGAAGTCGCGGGCAAATACGATATAATTACACTGCAGGGATCGTTGTCTATTCAGCTTCGAATTTGGCAACAAAACATACATAAACTACACTTCATTTGAGCTCTACTAGGACCGCTTGTGTTATCTCTTTTCAGGTTAATATTTTACCTATTCAAAGTAGCGCTTGCACACCTTATATTCTGTATGCGTTTCGTACGTAATACAATTGTTGGTCTAATTTATAGAGCCCTTTGAATATCGTAATTATGTGTTAACAAACGCCATTTTGTTATTCTTAACACAGAGCACTAAGATCAGGAGATGATAGAAATATGGTCTTGTCACATAATGACTAGTAGAGACTTTATACATCTCTACTATAGACGAATATAATTTAAGGCTCGGGGACCTTATTCTTAATGTATTTTATTTTGAAAAAATGATATTCTGCCAAGTTCCTTGCGGCGCATTCTTCCTGTCAATGATGGTCTTTCCGAATGCGCTGGTAGTTTCAAAAGAGACATGTAAAAGAGAATTTGGCGGCCAATTTGCAAAAACAAAATTTGGACTGTTTTGACTTTTAGATTGTCCTGTCTTGAAGTGATTGGTAAAGATTGATATTAAGCCGAAATACTGCCTTTTGTCTACCCTTTCTTTATACATTATCTAATCTCATTGTGCTGATTTGCCGTGTTTAATAGGGAAGAGCCTGGATAGCCAAGCTTTGCTCAGTATTTTTTTGTACATTTTCTAAAAATGAAACCTAGCTTGATCGATCCATCGTCCGCGAAACCCTCTGCATAGTGAATTTAATGGAAATCGTTGGAGCTGTTTTCGGGATTCAGACTATAAACACAATGTCCAAGAATCGCTAGTTTAAAGGTATAGATATTTGTAATAGATTGCTTTATATCTCAGAATAAAGACGCGAAATGAAGAAACGCAAAAGTAGCTACAAATTAATTTAAATTTGAGTCTAATTTAGTATCGCTGTCCAAAGGGGAAATGCTGCCAGCGTCTGCGGCACTATGCCGCGGATTAGTTTTAGTTTAGTTTTTAATTTGTTTTTTTATTTATTCATTTTTTTTTTTTTTTTTTTTTATCTAATATTTTTACGAGACTTAAGTGCACTTGTGTGACTATGCCAGCCTCATTGGATGTCTCTTGGGATTTATTTATTCATAATCTTATGTTTATTCCAATTAAGATCGTTCGTTTTAAAGTCAATTTTAAGAGATATTCTTCAAGTATATTTGCGAGATCGAATCAGAAATAAGGAAATCCGTGGAAGAATTAAAATTACTGATATTGCTCTCATTTTTGTGACAGGTTTTTTTTCGGTGTGCGTTTAAAGGAATGTTACACAATGTTGTGAGTATAGACGTGTGTTGTGCGCTATTATAACCGGCCAGTTACAGAAGGTGGCCATTTAAAAAAAAATCAAAACGATATTCTAAAGGTAACCCTCGTCATCCGTGTTTTTACGTGTAAACCTAGATATCTACTTAAGACCACCATGTAGATTTAAATAGGGGGTGCACATCATCTTCTAGTTACATTGTTGTGCTTAGAGGGATATCATATTTAATGTATTTTACTGGTATGACTAAGTTTCTAAATCAAAAGGTCGTATTTATAAAAATTTACATAACAAAAATAAACACACAAACAACAATTATTATTAATCTTAAATGTAAGTCACAAATATGTTAACCTATACGGATAACCCACGTCATTAAAGTCGAGAAATTGCTTGACAAGATTTGTACTATTACAAAGTAGCTTCCAGGAACTCCCAGTCCTACGGTAGTTTTATTTACTTAATTTTTAAGTACTCCTAGTATTTTAAATATATTCGCTCCACTGAAATCGCATCGCTCAAAACCTTCCCAAGCACTCCACAAGTTTTGCCAAGGTGCCTTCCAAAATCGGACCCCTCATTATTAATATCAACTTCCTACTAAGGACATACCTATTTGTCCGCATCAAAACACTCACACGCAATTATATATCGCATTATCACACAATACTTATCTCAGATCGGTACCCGCCGAAACCCGAGTAAACAAGAACCGAAATAAACTATTTAAATCGCGCGAACACATTGTAAATCATTATTCCAGCTCCATACAAATGTCCGAACATACACGCGCGCCCTCAAACATGTGTATAGCAAAGAATTCCTATTATACCAGAGGGAATGCACGCGGTTGATTTTGAATGCCCGCTTATTATGCACCCATTTACACCCGGAGGACGCGGAGGTAGATTACTAGAACGTGCCTGGTTTGAGGATAGGAGCCATCTCTTCCTGGGTGTCCTGGAATCTGAGCGAGACAAGCAGCGTTCTCTATTGCCGACTGAGAAGCCTGGAGTCCAGGACTACGCAGGGACGTTGCCAGCAGATGGTTGCATTTCTTTTATTTCTTAAAGTCAAGTCTCCGGCTCGAAGGACCATTGTAGGTTCTAGCCGTAATGTAGTGATTAATGAAATGCTAAGACTGTAAATTTACTGGTTTAATGACTTTTTAAAGACAAAAAAATAACATTATTAACGGAGCAAAAGCGGCGCGTGCGCGAGCCGAGTTGAGAGAGAAAAACTGTAGAGGGCGCTGGCGCTCGTCGCGCCCAGTGTTGCCAGCCGTAGCCGGAGCGGCCAGGCGATGCGTAGACAACTTACATGGTAAAAAGATGTTATAAGAGATTACTAGGCAAGTACACGACGCCCTTGCACACAATAATATTTTTTCAATAAAAGACTAAAATTATTGAGTGACAATGTCAAAATAAAAATAAAATTTGATGTCATGCAATCTAAGATTATGTCATTCGGGATTGAGACCTTAGGTCCGTGGGGTCCCAGCGCGCATATGTTAATTAAGGAAATATCTAAGAGGCTGATCGATTGCAGCGAAGACCAAAGAGCTGGCAGCTTCCTCGCACAGCGAATTAGATTTGCAATAAGCGGGGAAATGCTGCCAGCATCTTTGGCTCAATGCCGCGGGGAGTACGTTTTTAGATCTATTTTAGTTTTAGTTTAATTAATTTATCTTGTAATACATTTATATTTAAGTAATTAGTTAAGGAGTTGTCAAAAGTTTTGATTACTGACAGAGACACAGAGAAAAGACAATAAGAATAAAAACGCATGTCAAGTTACACACACTATTATTATTTTACTTAACAAAGTGATCGAAATCAGGATGTCGAAGAGTATTTTTATTTGGAATT